>OY986974.1:16256650-16368382 GCA_963920575.1 Narthecium ossifragum | reverse complement strand
CCGCTTTATCTAGACCTTTGCTATGTTCACCCCCTTTGTAACCTATATGATGCGCCTAACCCTGTATATTATTTTTTGACATATTGTTGCATGCCTGAAATCTTATTTATGTGTGTATGAGCATAAATGCATTTGATTGCATTAGAGGCATTCTAGGCTAAGCGTGGACGATGGGTTGATCGCCAATCTGAGAGCTCGGGTAGCTAGGATCTAACTGTAGGACCGAGGCTTGGTAGCAAGGTTTAGGATGTGAATTGTTATGATAATCTTATGTTATCGATGTTACTCTTTAGTTGGCTCTAATTACTTTGATTGAAGTGTAGAAATTGTCCTAGGTTCCAGTCTTAGTTTCAATGTTAGGGGAAGTTACGCACTACCTTGGGTCTTATCTATTGTTTTAGCGCTGGAGCGTTTGGTTTGAGAGGGATGACTGTTGACAACGGAGGTCATCAGAGTGTGTGCCCTGGGGCAGGCGGTGGATGTAACGTGGGTTTCCCCTAGAGATGAGATGGAACCTGAGAATTCACTATTTCCTTTCCTTTTATTGTGACGTAAAATAGAATCATACTGAGCTTATCGCTCACTCCTACCCGGGCTGTATTTTGCAGGGACATGCATCAGTTCTTCTTCTGTAGCACCAACTATACAGGCTCTTGGTGGCGCGTCGACCTTTGGAGGTGTTTGAGGACTTGGGGTTCAGTTATCCTATTAGATCATATGAATGTATAATTTCCTTTTGTAATGATTTTTGAGATAGTTATACATATGTCTTTTGAGGATCAGTTTTGTATCATAAACTTTGTTTATATTTGATGTATAGTGATCTTCATGAAATATTAGAGATTGCAGTTTTAACCCTAGATCAATTGTTTAATTTAGATGTATTATTTTATTATAAATGTGGCAGAGATTAATTGAATAGATTTGGAACCCTCACACCCAGACTGAATGGGTTTTTTGGGTCGAGGTGTAGCAATCCATCTCCTGTGAAGCTACTTGATAGCCAACTACCGGAATCCCTAAGACAGTGGTGACGTCATCCAGCGTAATCGTCAGCTCACCACAGGGCATATGGAAGGTGTTGGTCTCCGGTTGCCACCTCTCCACAAGTGTTGAGATGATTACCTTGTTGACCTGTGTGTATGTGCAGGTCATCAAGTTTCCCAGTCCAGTGAGACTCAACTGCTCCTTGAGGCCAGGTTCAAGGATGTCGGTTCAATCAGTTATGGATTTCCCATGATTGTGGCACTTAAGTACCTCACGTTCCTATGATATTCAAAAGTAATTGTTAGTAAGCAAATACAGTCGTAACAACTTGACAAGTTAAAACTATGTATAACATAACTTACCCGACCATACTAGATCCTCATGGCAACATGAGATTTCAAACCGGTTAGTATGGAAGCGTCCTCAGGCCCCTTGTGTATAGGCCCACATGTGTCCTCCGGCTCCTCTTGGTCGGACTCGTCCATCAGTGTCATATTGCTCGACGACACAACCTCCTCGATCTCCTCCTCCACCTCAAGTATCACCTCGGTGGCCCGCTGGCGATTACGCGCCTTTCTATTGGATGCAATAGGCTGGACACGACCAGACGACACACCAGAAGAACTCCCGTCGTGCTCCATTTATCTATTTACATAATAGAACTGAAGATTTTATCAACTAGCAAATGTTGCATAGGAATGCGAATAAGAAAGTGACCTACAATATGAATCATAGTTCATCATCTAACAAACGTTGCATAAATCCATGATGAGTATGGCAACAAACTTCTTAACTGTATGAAAATAGGATGGGAATTGGTCTCCAACCTATATTGATATATGTCGGAAACTAGATACTGAACAATGTGTACATCGGAAACTATATTTCGGTTTCTAAGAATCGATATCTGTGATAGGTTTTCGACAAATGCGATCGTCGGAAACTATAATCTGAATGTTATGAATAAAGGTTGGTAAGTAGATTCCGTGTATTCTTGTCCTTAGATCGGAAACTAGGCTCCGTGTAACCTTGATTGCATATGTTTTTCAATTACCAAACACGTAGCTAGGATTTCGGAATGGTTCCGTCGAAAGAGTCGGTGTTAGGATCTAGTAATGAAGAACAAGAACGCACAGAGGTAAGATTTTACGTGGTTCACCCCCAGAATAGGGCTACGTCCACGGAGTCGTTGGAGGGTTTTTTTTCACTATCTAAGAGGCAAAGAGCCAAAATGTTAAGTTACATATGACGGTTGCCCAAATAAACCCTCATATCCTATGCTATCGGCAGATAGGGTATGGAAAAATTACATAAACTATATAAAAAAAAAATTACATAAACTACCTCCTTTATCAACAGATCTCAAATCCGTTTACTTTCCCGGGGCGCTGCCCCCGGAAACCCCCACTGGTGCACTGCTACGAGCCCGGTCAACTCTGCGTAGTGCGTCATAGTCAAGTCCGCATCATAATCCAGAACAATCTAGCTACACAAACTCAATAGTCGGGATGACCATTGTAATACAACCGAGGTCAGAGGGGATGGCTAATAGTCTGAAAACTTGAGAAAACAACAATAGCCATGACCTAATGGAAGAAAAACTAGAAACAACTTGAGAACACGACAATAAACCCTAGATTTCTAGTAGATGAGCATCAATGTTACTGTTGGAGGGGGTCGCCGGAGGTTGGAGAGGATCGTCAAAGGTCGCCGGAGTAGCCTCTCACCGGAAGAACCACCGCCGGAGGTGTGGCGTCGGAGATCCGTCGCCGAAATTGATCGGTAAGAGACGGTGGTCGTATGCCAAAGGATAAGATTATTTTGAAAGTAAGGTGTAGTGCACCTAGTAATTGTAATGCCCCTAGCAGTTTTTGTATTGTATTTAAAACTATTAGTTGTAGAAGCTAGGATAATGGTATTAATTGTATTTTATTATTAGTAAATATTGAAAATGCATTTAAATATGGTATATTGAGAATTTGACCAAGAATAAAAAAAATCTTGACATGCTTCGCATACAAGATTATAATATTTAAGTAACTTATTAAGTTAATTTCAGTATTTGTGCCTAAACCGTACAACATTTATAATATTATATAAATTCATAAAATAGAGTAAAAATATGTTATAATAAAGTATAATATTACCACCCCAGATATCATGGTGGCTGCCACACTTATATTAATAAATTATTATTATTTTAATATATATTATTAAAATAATATAAAATAAATATTTTTTACATAATGTAGACCAATCATGATATGACACGTGGCATGTGGACTCATTAATATTAATATTTTATTATAATACACATATTAATAATATTATTCAATGCACTACGAGTAGGAAAATGTTTTTACATGCGCAAAAATTTTTATACAGTCATGAAAACACATAAAAAATATTTATGCACTAACAAAAATATCTGCTCGTAGAAAAACAAATACACAAAAAATGTTACCACGAACGCAAAAATACGCTCACAAAAAAATTATTGGGCGTGTTTAGAAACATTTTCCTACTCGTCATGTATTAAATAATATTAATAATATATTATTATAATAAAATATTAATATAAATGGGTCACACATACCACGTGTCAGACCATGATTGGTCCACATCATGTAAAAAAAAGTATTATTTTATATTATTTTAATAATATATATATATATCATGGATTGCCGTCCCGGTGGCACGCGCCGTGCCGGCAGCCTGCTGGCACGGTACGTGCCATTGTTGTTTTTCTTCCTTCTCCTCCTTCTACTCCTATTTCTTCTTTCTTCTTCTCGGCACGGTACGGGGGGTTTTTTGTGCCGGCAACCCACCGGTACGGTACGTGCCGGGCGGCACGCACAGTGCCGGACCGGCACACACAGTGTCGGACCGGCACGCACAGTGTCGGACCGACACGACAATCCATGATATATATATTAATACTATTATATTAATATAAGTGGGTATGGGTATGTATGATGATGCATTGATGTGCATGACCATGCCACATCACCATGCCATGCCATGTGACATGGCTCATGCAATGCTTCACCCGAGGGCAATTCTGAAATAAATATTTTTATAGTTAATTAGTGTTTACATCAAAACAAGCAAACTTATTAACCGGTACACCACCATCATTAGTTTTATTGTATAAACACCATTTTAAGGTAGTTTTGGTAGGTTACGTATTTGAGATGACACTTTTACCCATATGTCATCTACATTATATAATTCAGGCATTATATAGTTGAATTCATTAGACGAGTTGTTTTATTTCCATTTTTTGTTGTAATCCATCCAAATCGGTTACGATTTGATCACAATATGGTCTACTGCATTTCCTTTTTGTTACGACGGCATGGTTGTCTTCCACTCGGAAACCTTCTCCAATTTCCCCAAAATCAAATCCAGCCACCCTTCCTACTGGCGATCCTTTCTGACTAGTTTCCGGACGAGATCCGACAGCAACGACCATCGGAGGTTGCTGCTCATCGTCCCCATTGAATCTGCCCTCGCTCTTCTCCCTCCGCTCCTCACGGGGACGAATCTGGATAAGTTCTTTCAGGATGTGGAAGGGATCAAGGACGAGCTCAAGGAGGTGGATGGGGTTCACCGAAGCCTCCGGGAGAGTAACGAGAAGCTCAAAACGCTCCACAAGTCCTCGGCCGTGCCTCCGCGCCCGCATGGACGCCGACACGGGCCTCACCCTCTACAAGGCGAAGCTCATCAAGCTTCATCTCGAGTCGCTCGACCACGCCAACACCGTCAACCGTTCCCTCACTGGCTGCGGGCCGGGAACCTCCACCAACTCCACCCACACGACCATCATTGCCGGGGTCGGAAGAAGCTCAAAGACTCGATGAAGAGCTTCCAGAATCTCATATCTAGGGTCACTTTGGACTATCAAGAGATGGTGGAGAGGAGGTACTACATGGCGACGGGGGAGAAGGCGGACGAGGCGACGGTGAAGGCGCTGGTGGAGATGGGCAAGGGGGAGCGGTTCCTGGTTCGGGCGATCATGGAGCAGACCCGTAGGGGTGCGGTGGTGGACGCAATGGTGGAGATAAGGGAGCGACATGAGGTGGTGTCGGAGTTGGAGCAGAGCCTGAGGGAGCTGCAGCAGGTGTCCCTGGACATGTGGTTCTGGTGACGGAGTAGGGGTAGTAGCTGAACGACATCAAGAGCCAAGTCGGCTGCGCCTCCTCGTTTGTATGCGATGGGTGGCAGCAGCTGTAGGTCGCCAAGAGGCACCAGGTCATCACTCAGAAGTGGACTTGCATTGCCTTGATAGTGGTCATCATCATCGCCCTCGTCATCATCCCCCCCATCATACTCAAGAAATTATCGATCATCCTTTATGACACCCAGGAACGATGGTGGCCTAAGTCTAAATCTGACCTTCCGTTTTCTCTTTTCTCTTTTCTCTTTTCTCTTTTTTCTTTTTTCTTTTCTCTTTTCTATACTTTATATGTTGTTCATTGTTATAGCTCAATATGACCCAAATATTGACCGCCGCAACAACAATGCCACTGCCGAGAAGCTAAGTAGAGCCTTCCGCTTCCTCCACGGCGGGAATACCAACGGCTTTAGCTTCGATGCGCAGTCAAGTTTCTCTTTTCTATTTTCTCTTTTCTCTTTTCTATATTTTATATGTTATTCATTGTTCTAGTTCAATATGAGCCAAATATTGACCACGCAACTACAAGGCCACTGCCGAGAAGCCAAGTAGGGCCTTCCGCTTCCTCCATGATGGGAACACCAGCACTTTAGCTTCGCGCGCGCAGTCAAGTTTCTATTTTCTATTTTTTCTTTTCTCATGTGACGGATGACACACCTTGAAATGTGTCGTTAAGTATATCAAAAGCGGTCAAACCAATTTACCGAACTACTAATTAACTACAACGTAGTTAGTGGAAGCACGGTCGAATCCTTAAGGAATTAGATGGCCGAACTAACAAATGCAATATAATCTCTACAATAGTTGAAAACAATTGGATTGATTTTTTTAGTATTCTAACTAAAGTACTCTAAAAACAATTAAGGTGAAAATTTATCAAGAAAGAAATCCTGGAGAATTCCAATCCGAATTAGGATCTAAATGTCTTCTTTATGAATCAAGATGAATGACAACTCAATGAGATAGTCGAAATTGGAGATCGACGAGCGTAGGATTAGTATCACTCGCCGCGAATGAGACGTCGGGTTAAGATTATCTCATTGCGTGAATTACAAGGTTAAGATCCATGATCGAGGCTTTAATCCTATCATAGCTCAACAATCGTCGAGTTAAGGTCATATCGTTGGCAAGAAATCAAGGCTTTGTATGAATAAAGTCTTGGATTGAGATGAGTTTAATACCTCAATCAAATCCTCCATCTAAGGCAAGAATGATAGGTGGGTTAGTGATGGTTTGGGGTGGTACTAGCACCTCAAGATCATATCCTAAGAACAAGGATCATTGCAAGAGAAATGGCCATGGTTCTAGCATGACCTATTCTTTGAGAAATTAAGTCAAACACCTATCAAGCATCTAACTTCCATACAATTACATGCAAGAAGAGGTATTCAAACCATTCAACAATGGATTTCATTAAAGAAATATGAAATTACATGTGAATTCATACAAATACCATCTCAAGAGAGTCATTACATCAGGAATCAAAACAGAAATCTAAGAAAAGAACCTAAGACATCAAGGAATTCCCAAGAAGAACGGGGTTTAACTACTCATCTTGGGTAGGAGATTCATGGAGGGAGAGGTTTGATCTATCTTCTCCATCGAAATCCATCTTTAGAGCCCCAAATCTCTCTAACTCCCAGGAGGGGAGAAGGCTGAGAAAAAGATCCCTAAAATAAGAGACAAAACCCCAATTTATAGACACCAAGTCGTGGACCCTTGGATTAGATCCAAACCGTCCATTTTTACCCATCAGCTGGTCTTGGATCAATCCAAAATAGGATTGGATCGACCCACTGTGAGTTAGGATTGATCGACTGTGCAAAACTGCAAAAGAGGCTTTGGAAAGGGGTTTTGAATCGATCCAGACTGGTTTGGATTGATCCAACAAGGCTCTGGATCGATCCGAACTGAGTCTGGATCGATCCACTGTACAATGGTTGAAAAAGGTCTCGATCGATCTGGGATAGCTTTGGATCGATCCAGACCTTTTCTGGATCGATCTGAACTGAGTCTAGATCAATCCAGACTGGGTCTGGATCCATCAGAATATGGTAGATTCTGTGCAATTTATTTCTTTTTAAGCCCGGAATTGATGCAACTCTCTTTATAAACTCTTGTACCTGAAATAATATGAAAAATTATTAGAAATGCATTGCTTGAGAGCTAACAAAGCCAAGTTAAATGGGTGAATTATGCATAATTTGTGACTCATCAACGGACCTGAGGCAGAACTCCTCCATCAAGGTGTCGCCATGCTCCTGGATGCGCCATCCGAGCCTCTTAGCGAACGCCTTCATCCTCTGCTCCAGGGTGAACTTCGTCCAGAACCTCTTCCTCCCCGCCACCGTCGTGGTGGCTGACTCATCAATCATAAGGGCAGGCATCGCTGAGCCGGGCGGAGGAGGCATCTCCGACCTCTCCCTGATCTGATTCGACCCTGACGGCGCTTGGATTTGGTGGTACGCGATCGGCGGGGCGAAGAACGACGCGAACCCCGGAGGCGGCGGCTGAAGCGGGGGTCGTACAACTGTGCGGTGTGGGGGATGGCGATCGCGGTGGTGTCGAGCATCCGGTTGGACCGGAGCATCTCCACGACTTTGGCGATGTCCTGGATGGCCTCGCCATCGAGCCTGAGCCTCTCCAGCACTCAGTCACAGTGAGCCAGTGCGAGCGGGTGGCTGATGACCCTCTTGATCTTGCCTTAGGGGACGCCGGGCATGGAGAGGAGGCAGTAGTGGACGAAGAGGTTGATCTCCTGGATGATGCAGAGGTCATGTTGGAGCAAGATGTAGTAGTTCCGGAGCAGCGACAGGCAACGACGACGACGGTGTGGAATCCGGCTTTAACGATAGCGATGGTGAAGGACAGTGACGACGGCGACACGATCGGGCGTTCTTTAGATGTAGGTTGTGAAAATGAGGGTATATGTGTCTTTTGTAGGGTAAAATGGTGTTAAGGTACCAAATCTTATTATTAGTGTTTTTTAATGAGATAAGTCCATTTTATGGCATTGCCTTCTAATCCCCCATATTTTTATATCCTGCCTTACTTGAAATGTCAAAATATTTTTTTTACTCGGTGGGATAAAAATAGCGATAGAAATCGGACTGGAGTTAAATGACGATAGGATAAGTTCTATCCCCATTATCCACCTTATCTCTATTTGGTTACCCCATTATGATTTATGTTTGAGGATAAAGGTTTGGGGATAAAGGGGTTAACCCTCTGAAAAAATTCTAACAATATCAAGATACCCCTGTTTCTTTGAAAATATCACAAGAATGCCCCTTCGGTTACTTCGAGGCATTGTCTACTTCTTCATGGCATTGTCTAGCAGTGACGAAGTCGAAAGCATACGAAATTATCCTTTTGCCATTAATATTATCCTATTAGCTGAGGTGGCTATTCGGGTCCACGGATCGAGTCGAGACAGGATATCTCGATCCTAAAGCCCAATCTGAACCCAACCCGTTTATAAACTGGCTGTTAACAGGTTGACCAGTTTACGATCCGAACCCAAAAATTCCCAACCCAAACTTGCTAATTTCATGTCGGGTGTCTGGGCTGCAACTTGAATTGCCACCCCTGCCTATTGTGTTTAAATACAAATAAACTATTATAGGAGAGGAGAGACTGAGAGAAGGAGAGGGGGAGTAATTTTTTGGTAATTTTCAAGAAGGGAGGGTAATTATGATATTGTAAGGATTTCATAGGGCAGTACATAACATCAAAAGATTTTATGGATAGACATGTAATTAACTCTGACTTTAAGAACAGTGGTCCCATGGGATGACAGGATTCAAGAATATATGGCTAACATTATTGGCATTATCCACAAGTTTCCAATGCTTGTAGCAATCAATTTATTTCTCTCTCTCTCTCTATTAATATGGTTCGATAATTTAAAGTATATCACTCTCATTTTGGTCCAGATAATAATGACCCAGATAGGCACCAAATTTATTAACATCAGATGCACGTCATCGGCTCCTCCCGTATTTAAAGAACCCCTTTTGAGTTTTGAGTGATAGTTTATGTTGGTAGATGTATTTTAACTTAATGCATAACTTATGCATCTGAACAGAAGAATAGTTGTGTTGAGTTAAGCCTTTTAATTGCCTCGGGAAGCGCAACATGTGAGGATGTAATTGTAGCTAAGCAAACCCAACATGCTGGAGGAACTGATCACGTGGAATTTGATGCTAATGGGCCTAACATGGGCCAACCTGTGGGCCGTGTCACGTTGCTAAATTGTTGTCCTAGCAGCTACAATTGCAAATTATCTATATAAGATTGATTGCATCTATCATATGATATAGGGATGGTCGATTCAAATTAAATTTGAATATATCATATAATCAAAATGAAGCCACGTGGAAAGGAGCAGTGGAGGGTGATGGGTAATGAATGGTTAGAAGAGAGAGAGGAGAATAGGGCTAGTGATTATTCGTGCCCCACCTAATAGCAAATATGGGAAGCAAAAATTTATAACTAAGTAAACTAAACAATTTGAACTAATCAGTGATCTCTTCATATCCATGTCATAATATGAAGAGATCAGTGATTAATTCAAATTAAAGCAGCTGTTAGATATAAATATAGTCATTTGGGTGATCAATGGCAATTTCGTAAATATTGCCAATCAGCCAATAAATACTTCAGTTTTGACACAACTGAAGTATTTTGGCCATAACTTTTACATCAAGTATCCAAATTGGACGATTCTTGAACTATTGAAAAGAGGACGAAAAGATCTACAACTTTGTTGTTGACGTCATCTCCAAATTCGGTCATTTGATGTATCAAATTAATGGTCAAAGGGTTTAGTGGCAAACTGGTAAATAAGACCAAATGTCCAAAATCTATCGACCAGATTTTCTATCGTCTAAAATGGACGATGAAGTCATCGTCCAAAATGGACGATAAAATTCAAATCTCAAATCATCCAGATTTCTATCGCCCATTTTCCTAATCGGCCATTAGTGAAGTTTAAGTATTTTGGTCATAACTTTCTCATCCGATGTCCAAATTGGACGTTTCTGGTACCGTTGGAAAGCTAATTTGAAGATCTACAACTTTGATGTTCAGAGTTTTGCTAGATTCTAAGGTTATCATCGACAAAAATACAGTGGAAGACAGGAGGTGTTATTTAGTGGCGGTTCCAGAACAGTTTCAAACCAGTTATGCAGTTCTGGTGGTTTCCACTTTCAAAGCAACAGTTGCAGCAACTGCAAAGTGGTTTCCTGACAGTTTCCAAATCAGTTACCAGAAGCCCTATAAATAGCCAAGAGGAAGAAGAAAAAAGTGCCCCCCGCCATCAAAGCAAAAACTGCTTTTTATCTTCATTTATTAGCAATGTAGCCTTTTAAATTCGGCCCCGACCACTGAACTTTTTATCATTATGTAGCCTTTTAAATTCAACAATGAAGCATTTTCCTTCCTTTAAATTCCTGCATTTTCCTTCCTTTAAATTCCTGCAACGTCCTTCATTTCTAGGAGTAGTGCTACATTAATGTCTTTCATAGGAGTAGAATTATCATATTTTCCTAGGAGTAGTGCTACCATATTTCATTTTCCTAGGAGTAGATTTACCTAAAATAGGAGTAGATTTAACATAGAATTCCATTTTCCATCCTCCATTTCCCATTTTCCATTATTCTCATTTTCCATTTTCCATCTCAATTTCCCATTTTTCATTATTCCCATTTTCCATTTTCCATTCCCGAAAGCTTCAACACTTCTAATTCGATCATTCGAAGGAGAAGAACAAACAACCACAATCTCCTGATTCTTAAATGTTCTGACAGATTTTGACCTCGACAACGGTCATAATTTCTGTTCTAACAGCAGCAAATTTTCTTGCTAATATCTGCGAATATATGGGTGAATGTTTAAGTCAAAAAATATAGGAGAAGAGATATGTATATAGCTCAACCATGTTAGAACATGATACACACATGGGGATGAAGAGAGAGTATTTTCAATCATATGCATATTACATTTAAAGTAATTCAAGTGGTCATTTATTTATAAAGATAAAACAATAATTATTGTATCAGTAAGCTTAACCTCTGGTTTTATCTATGCAACTCAATTACATAGGACAAACTATTAAGCTAAGAAACTAATAAGAATTTGAACTCAGGGTTCTATCATTCATTATCTTCTTTTGGGGCATGCAGTCTTTTACCATCTTTCTTCATGTATGATATTTGATCATTAAAGCACAGGCTATGTGTGAGGACCTGTCCCTCTTCTTCTACGTCGACCGTCTAGGTCGGGCCCGTGGCTCAATGCTTGTTTCGCGTCGAGCGCACGATCAGGTGGATCGCATTGTTTCTTAAGCCGCAAGGGCAATTTGGTAAATTACGCCTTGGCAGTTTGTTTCACACCCGCATGTGTACACACTAACCGTATTTGTAATAATATTTGGTTAGAACGGTTAGGTGAACCCGGAATCGAAAGATCCGGGTTTGGGCTTGTGTTCTAGCCCAAGTCTAGCTTTCTCCACCAAAAAGATCGAGAAGAGAAGATCCTTTCTTTAGTGCCAGAAAGTCAAACTTGATTGTCATGAAGGATCGATCATTCATAAGTCGATTCATCCGTCTATAAAATGGACGCGACCTCCTTCTTTAATCTTTTTTGAAATCCGTCGTTCCTGAGCTCAAATCCGGCTGGATTTGAAAGAGGTTGAGGGGCGATCTTTGGCTTGGCAGCTGGGATTGAAGCTGCTTTTGTCTAGGTAGGGATGCTACCTACTTGTTTTCCGGTTTTTGTGAGTTTTGAGCTTGACTGTGATTCTTTTGCTTAGATCTGCTTGTATACATGTTTGTTTTCAATGCAAGTATCAGTTTTGGATCCGTGGTCATTCGTACTACCAGATCTTAAGGTTTTGTGGGGTTTGATTGAGTTTTTAGATGGTATTTCTCGCCGGAGAACCCAACGAGAAAGGATCAATCATTCTTGGGGCGTCATGCCTGGCCCGTGTATGATCGATGTTCTGGTGGAAGAAGATCGATCTTTCGCTTGGAGGCATGGACGGGGTCCCTGGTCACGAAAGTGATCGATCTTCCTAGAGGGAAGATTGATCTTTTTTGGTTTAACATGGATGGAACTTTCTCTTTGCGAAGAAAAAAGGATCAATCCTTTTGGTCGTAGGGAGGTGTTTTCGTCGAATTTTGCCTACGGGGCTTTGTATGTACAATTTTCTTTACCGCTTTATACCTTGTATATATCTTGAGCATGTTAGCCCCATAATGAGGGGTAGTGGTGAACCGGGAGAGTGACGACTCCCGGGATGTGTAGAAAGCATGTGTACTACTAGCCTTGTTTGCCGGGGTTGCTTCCCGTAACATGCTGTCTTTTATGGACTGGCTGCAGTTCGTGGGGTTACAACTGCAGCAGACCCTTGGCCTGTATTATCTGTTCACCACCCCGGGCTGGTATGGTGCCGATTCCAGACTGTGTTTATTTATCATCACATATGTTGCATGATTTATGGGGCCCCTGTGTACACCCAGACCTTGCTAGAGGGCAGCACTGTTGTGTTTCCCTCTTGCTTCTGTGAGTCATAGTGTAGTTTCCCTGCTAAGCTTAGTTGCTCATTCCTATCCGGGCTGCTTTTTGCAGGTGCAGGTGTTAGCTCCTCTTCGGTGGCCCCTACCGGGCAGTTGGTTGGTGGTGTGGCGGCGCCTAGCGGAGTTTGAGGAGTGGTGATCTTCTGTCTTCAGAACCTTTGCATAGTCAGCCTCCTACGGGAGTGTATAAGTGTTTGTACCTGATTTCCCCCTCTTCGAGGTTTTGTAGACTTGTATTCTGGATTGATAATCTTTAAGTTTGAGGTTTCTGTTAATTCTAGAAGTGTTAATTGAGGGTATTTAATGAATGCTTATGGAAACCAGTAGACTACAGGAAACCCTCGTCATATTTTTCTGCAATTAGTTAGGTTCCGATTCACGTCCCCGTCCCGGTTGAGCTTTCGCGGATCGGGGCGCGACGGCTTGGTATCAGAGCTTAGGCTGTAGGTCCCAGGGATAGGATTAGGATTCGGTTGAGATTGAGTGCGGGATGTGATAGTTCTATGTCTAGAACATCCGTGCATGCTCTTTTGTGCTGCTTTGTTTTGCGGTTTCTGACGAGTAGACGCTCGTTTGTCGTTGGTGATTGCACAGATGTCGGAAGCTTGAGGGTGGCCTTCAGTTGTTGGTCGGGGTGGGGCTTGACCCAATCGACCCGCCCGATCGAGCAGGGAGGCTCCTATTAGGGTGGTCCGAGCTAGGCGGGCTACGCCATCATCGGTGATAGTTTCGGTCGCACTGGAGTAGGTCTTTCTCGCTGAGGAGAGGGTCCTCGCTCCTATCGACGGTCGGACAGCTGCGGCGGTCATGATGGATTTTCAGCGGCTGAACCCGACTACAGCGGACGGCTGGCTCAGTAGAGTCACGCGTGTCCAAGATGCTGTCTTCATCAAGGATGACCGGATCCGGATCACCCTCGCGGCGTTTCAGTTCGACGGGGACGCCCTTGACTGGTGGTGTGATGAGTGCATGAAAGTGCACTCTGAATAACCTTATAACCATCTCAATTGCTAGATTATTATCCTTAATCAACATCTTTACTACTATTTTTATATCTATATGTTGCTTCACATAGTTGTTTGGAAAATGCAGGAAATTGAAGCTAAAAGAAGCTAAAAAGAGTATATGGATCAACTTCAAAAATTAATTTGTACTTGCTCATGAAGAACCAGATGATGTGCCACATATGGTTGGAAAGCTCTTGAAGTCTAGATTCTGGAGAATTTTACGGTTCGTGATTCCGAGTTTCTTAGAGGAAGTTACGGCAATTTTAGAACCGATGGCGCAGTCTGGATGGCAGAACAGTAATACGCTGGAACGTCCGAGCGATTCGACACCCAGAGAAGGATCGATCGGACTATGCAGAATCGTGACAGAACATGTATTTTTTGGCTGAACATGGTCCAATCGATCGAACCATCACTCCTACTGAGCCAGATCGATCCGACTCCTAGAGTTGGATCGATCGGACTCGGGAAATGTCAGAAATTGCAGATTTTTATGAGCCAAATCGATCGGACACCTAAAGTTCGATCGATCGGACTCAAAAATAGCCAGAGAAGGTGGATTCTTATGCATCCGATCGATCCAGCGCCTATAGTTCGATCGATCGGACTCGGGCGTAACTAGAAATTGAAGGTTTTTAATGAGATTAATCGATCCGACACCCCGAGAAGGATCGATCGGACGTTCCCAGTGAATTAAATCAACGGTTTAGATCAAATCCGTTGATGGTGAGACATTGGGGCTATAAATAGGACTCTTTGTAGGGTTTGAGGGGGACTTTTTGGCAGCGTTTGGAGGCGAGGAGAAGGGTTCCAGGCTTGGTTTTCTTTTCTTATGTCTTCTTTATTTCTTCATTAGTTTTGTTGCCCTCATGGTGAACATGAGTGGCTAGTTTCTTTTCTAAGGTACCGATGTAGCCCTAACTGAATCATTCTATGTTATTGGATCATGATTATTTTATCAGTTTATTTTCCTTGTTTCATTCATTATTATAACTGAAAACTTAAATACCTTTATCTGGCCAATAGAAGTATTATAGATTGTTGTATGTGAGATTGGGCGAGGGTTCATTCCCTGATCTTGCAGGATTAATGAATGAATGAGTTTATGTCGAGGCCGGGTTCAAGCTAATAGTATTCTTGGTTCATAATTGTTCTTCAGAACGTAATGGATTCTTGGTTAACACTTAGTTATGGGTTCATTAACTAGAGTTAATTGGGGGTACTTGGTGAAAACCGCGGTCGAACGGATCATCATACCGGAAGAACGAGCCCTTGGAATTAAACTGAAATCTTTATTGATTCAATGCATAGAATGAGGATGTTATGGTGAAATCGGAACCTTAGTATTCATCCATCATATTTCTATCGTTTTCTTATTTCGTTATTAGATCTTCTATTCTCAATACCTCATATCTCTTATTTCCCTTCCTTATTTTCTTTATTTTATGTTCTTTAGCGTTTTACTCTAATAATCTCTACAAATCTCTGTGGGTACGATACTCGTCTTGCTACTATACTGATTGCACCGCTTCGTATACTTGCGAGATATAAAATTTATTCATCAAGTTTTTGGCGCCGTTGCCGGGGATTTGATTAGAGTTTATTTGTAGTGAATGCAAGGTCGCCGATCACGGAAAGAAAAGTTGTTGCCCTTGAACGATAAAGTAGATCAAATTGGTTGGAAAAAAAGATCTAACAAAGACAGCCTGTCTACATCAGATCTAGGAGTTCAAGAGGAGGAACAAAAGGAGATTGCGCTTAATAACAATTTACGTCCTTTGGAGGAGTACGCAAGGCCTACTATTTCTACCTCACCTTCGTGCATTGCGTTACCTGCTGAGGCTAGGAATTATGAACTTTAAAATCTACATTTTTCTATGCTTCCTGAATTTCATGGTTTACCTTCTGAGGATGCACTAACTTTTGTGAAAGATTATTATGCTACTATTCAGACTTTTCCTCTATTTGGCATTACTGAAGGTCAATTGAGGATGCGATGTTTTCCTTACACCTTGAAGGATAAAGCGAAGAGATGGTTGATGTCGTTGCCTCCTGGATCACTAACTACTTGGGATGCAATTTATAACAAGTTTGTTAGTAAATTTTCTTCTCATGCCATGACTACTAACTTGAGAAGGCAAATTCCAAATTTTCAGCAATCTGATGAAGAACCATTCCATGAAGCATGGGATAGATTTAAAATGCTTTTGATGGAATGTCCACATCATAATTATTCTTTAGAAAATCAGATGCAATATTTCTATCATGGATTAAATCTTTCTTGTCAGACTATGGCAGATAATGCTGCAGGTGGAGCGATGTTCAAAATGACACCACCAGAGGCGTACGAAATTTATGAGATGATAGGATCAAACTCGCAGCAGAGAGACACAAGGAATAAGGCGAGAGGCATCTATGAGCTTAACCAGAATGACGATTTGGCAAGGCAAATCGCAGCCTTCAACATGAAGATGGACGCGATGATGTCCACACAAGCAAAACCGGTTGAGGTTTGTTCAATTTGCAATATTATTGGTCACAGGTTTGATTCATGTCCTTCTGGTAGTGAATTTCCTGAGTATGTGCAAGAACAAGATAATTTGATGAATGCTTATAACCTGAGACCTAGATTTGATCCTTATGCAAATACTTACAATCCTGGTTGGAGGGAGCATCCGAATTTTTCATGGAAAAATAATGCTAATGCAAGTATGCCTTCTGCTAATCAGTCTAACCCACCTGTTAAGTCGTCTTTGGAAGCGACTATGTTAGCTTTTATGCAAAAAATAGAGTCAAGGATGGAACAACAAGATTCGGCCATTGCTCGACATGATGTAGAATTGAAGAATGTTGTAGCATCTATTGGAAAGTTGGAAGTTCAAGTGGGACAGCTTGCAGATGCTGTACGAGCCCATGTTCCAGGCAGATTTCCAAGCCAACCAGAGCAAGCCAACGCAGTTACTATTCTTCGTTCAGGTAAGATTATTGATAATAAGAGTAATGCTGAAGTTATTGATGAGTTAAATGATGATGCAGGTGAGGAAGTTGAAAAGGAGGAACGCTCGAAATGGCCACCATCGGCCACATCAGCTTTTGATCATGAAAAGAGAGCAAATTCAGTTCCGGAGGTTCATCACAACTCTCCTCCACCATATGTGCCGCCGATTCGTTTTCCAGGCCACCTGAAGAAAGCCCAAATGGATAAGTCTTATTCTGAAATTTATGATATTCTATCTAAGGTTAATGTGAACTTACCATTGCTTGATGTTATTAGGAAAATGCCAGCCTTTCCAAAGTTCTTCAAGGAACTACGTACTTCTAAACGTAAGTATGAATCTCATGAAAAGGTAATGGTTTCAGAGACGGCAAGCGTGGTGTTACAACGGAAGCTTTCACCCAAGCTTAAGGATCCAGGGAGTTTTAATATTAATATTACTGTTGGTGATACAAAAATAGGGGAGGCAATGCTTGACTTAGGAGCTAGTGTTAATTTGATGCCTTACTCTATTTTCCTTCAGCTAGGTGTTGGTAAATTAAAACCTACTACGATGTCTCTACAACTTGCAGATCGTTCAATTAAATATCCATTAGGCATTGTAGAAGACATCTTAGTAAAAGTTGATCCCCGCTGATTTTGTGATATTGGATATGGATGATGCACCGTTGAATGATAGAAAGTTACCTATTTTGCTGGGACGTCCATTTATGGCTACAGCTGATACTATGATTAATGTGAAGGATGGTAAGCTCAGCATGACAGTTTTAGGTGAATTTAAAGTGTTTGAGTCTATGTCATGTCCTTCAAACTCTGTTGATTGCTTCTCAATAAATGTTGTAGATTCATTGGATTTCTCTAATTTCAGGCAAGAGCAAGTGAAGACTACATTGAAAGCGGATTTGAAGATGGTGCGGGATGACTTGCACAGCTATAAGAGAGCAGAGGAGGTTGTCGCACCGCTTGAAGCATTACAACCATACGAACCTGGCTGAACGTTAAGGCTTTGCAGTACGTCTTGCCTAGACGTTAAATAAAGCGCTGGGTGGGAGGCAACCCACCAAGGTAACCTGTTTTTAAGTTTAAGTTGTAGTTTTCAGTTTTATGTTTTCTCTTGTGTTTTTTTTTAGGAGTTCAGCCACCCTGAGGATCCTTGAGGAGATTTTCGCTATTCTATCAGGTGGTCTCTTTCCTATTTACATTATCTTGCCTCGTCTTTCTCTAGAAATTTTTGGATTGCCACCTCCTACATATTTTTATTGGATAAATGCACACATTGAGGACAATGTTGATTTCAGGTTGGGGGGTGTAGACATTTATTGAGGATTGCATGCTACCTTGTGGGTATAATAGTGTTAAATTGTACATGAGCTGAAATTTTTATACGTATTATACATGTTGCTTCCATATGGATTGGCCTATAAATGGATTGCATGCGTGATAACATGAAGGTAGAATATCATGTGACTCACACACGAACACGTTCTGTGCAGAGGAGGTAATTATACCCACCAAAGGAATGAGCATGCTATTGTCAATTTAGACCATGATTTCAGCATAAGCTAGTGTTGAGTATTGCATGCAGAAAAAAAAAAGAGAAAAAGTTCTGGAGCTTTAATAAGCTGTGCCTAAACGACTGTTAAGTGATCTACTGAGTAACCGGGGAGCTCGCGTAAAAAGGTAGAATCACTAATAGCTAAAAAAAAAACTACTCAGTGTTTTGTTAAGTAACCGGGTCTCTGCGCCTCAAGAAGCGGAGAGTGCTCGTGTAAAAATGCAAAATGTCTGATAGTTAAAAGAAAACAAAAAAAACAAACAAGAGCATGTTGTACTTAAAGTGCGAGGGTTGGATGATTGGTCATGATGATAGTAGTGTGTTTGGACTAATGGTGGGTAGAAGTTGCTTCTGTACGTAACTTTTATTTGTCACGTCACATGAGTTCGGCTGAATGGTGATTAGCATGTTTGAAGTGTAGAAGTTAATTTCATGTGTTAGTAGCATGTGCATGAGTATAAGACGTTTTGTGCTCTGTACTAGATAGAACATTATTGACTTGACAAGGTAGTACTATTATGCATGTCTACAACCTACGACCGTTGGTGTGCTTAATATATTTTATGCGCTTAAAATTGCTAGAGACTAGCAATAAGCTGGTTGGGGGGTGTGATGAGTGCATGAAAGTGCACTCTGAACAACCTTATAACCACATCAATTGCTAGATTATTATCCTTAATCAACATCTTTACTACTATTTTTATATCTATATGTTACTTCACATAGTTGTTTGAAAAATGCAGGAAATTGGAGCTAAAAGAAGCTGAAAAGAGTATATGGATTAACTTCAAAAATTAATCTGTACCTGCTCATGAAGAACCAGATGATGTGCCATATATGGTTGGAAAGCTCTTGAAGTCTAGATTCTGGAGAATTTTACGGTTTGTGATTCCGAGTTTCCTAGAGGAAGTTACGGCAATTTTAGTACCGATTAATTTTTGAAGTTGATGGCAGAACAGTAATACGCTGAAACGTCCGAGCGATCCGACACCCAGAGAAGGATCGATCGGACTATGCAGAATCGTGACAGATCATGTATTTTTTGGCTGAACATGGTCCGTTCGATCGAACCATCACTCCTACTGAGCCAGATCGATCCGACTCCTAGAGTTGGATCGATCGGACTCGGGAAATGTCAGAAATTGCAGATTTTTATGAGCCAAATCGATCGGACACCTAAAGTTCGATCGATCGGACTCAAAAATAGCCAGAGAAGGTGGATTCTTATGCATCCGATCGATCCAGCGCCTATAGTTCGACCGATCGGACTCGGGCGTAACTAGAAATTGAAGGTTTTTATTGAGACTGATCGATCCGACACCCCGAGAAGGATCGATCGGACGTTCCCAGTGAATTAAATCAACGGTTTAGATCAAATCCATTGATGGTGAGAGTTTGGGGCTATAAATAGGACTCTTTCTAGGGTTTGAGGGGGACTTTTTGGCAGCGTTTGGAGGCGAGGAGAAGGGTTCCATGCTTGGTTTTCTTTTCTTATTTCTTCTTTATTTCTTCATTAGTTTTGTTGCCCTCATGGTGAACATGAGTGGCTAGTTTCTTTTCTAAGGTACCGATGTAGCCCTAACTGAATCATTCTATGTTATTGGATCATGATTATTTTATCAGTTTATTTTCCTTGTTTCATTCATTATTATAACTGAAAACTTAAATACCTTTATCTGGCCAATAGAAGTATTATAGATTGTTGTATGTGAGATTGGGCGAGGGTTCATTCCCTGATCTTGCAAGATCTATGAATGAATGAGTTTATGTCGAGGCCGGGTTCAAGGTAAGAGTATTCTTGGTTCATAATTGTTCTTCAGAACGTAATGGATTCTTGGTTAACACTTAGTTATGGGTTCATTAACTAGAGTTAATTGGGGGTACTTGGTGAAGACCGCGGCCGAACGGATTATCATACCGGAAGAACGAGCCCTTGGAATTAAACTGAAATCTTTATTGATTCAATGCATAGAATGAGGATGTTATGGTGAAATCGGAACCTTAGTATTCATCCATCATATTTCTATCGTTTTCTTATTTCGTTATTAGATCTTCTATTCTCAATACCTCATATCTCTTATTTTCTCTTCCTTATTTTCTTTCTTTTATGTTCTTTAGCGTTTTACTCTAATAATCTCTACAAATCTCTGTGGGTACGATACTCGTCTTGCTACTATACTGATTGCACCGATTCGTATACTTGCGAGATATAAAATTTATTCATCATGGTGCACCCGCCCAACACACCGGTGATGGAGGAGAGTAGCTGTTGGAGGAGTTCATGGCGTTGTTCTTCGCCGCATACTTCCCGGAGAGTACGCGTGATGCCCTATCCCGCAAGTACCAGTCCCTTCTGCATAGTACTCGCTCTGTTCAGCAGTATGCCATCCGGTTCACACATCTATTTCGTTTTGCGGGGGCAATGGTAGGTGATCTGACAGCCAGGGCACGACAGTTTGAGTGGGGACTCCGGCCAGAGATCAGACGACAGACTTGCTCCCACCTCTTCCAGACGTACGCAGCAGTTCTGAACTGCACCTTAGTAGTGGAGGTGCAGTTGTAGGATGAGATGTGCCGGGCAGTTCCACCGGCATTCTCTACCAGCACATCGCAGAGACCCCAGGGCAGAGGGGGATTCGGCAGAGGGCAGCAATGGGTCCTGCAACCCTTCAAGTAGTAGTCGCGACACCCACAACAAGTTCAGCCGCAGTTACCGAGTCCAGCGGGCCAGTTTCTCCTGACGGTCGGGCCGACTGGGCAGGCTTAATCAGGGGGAGGCCAGGGTCAGCGGCCTGATGGCGCGTTAGTCACGTGCTTCCAGTGTGAGCAGTTGGGACGCTTCCATAGAGACTGTCACCTGCGAGGAGTGTGATACGCTATGCCGCATGGCAGTAGAGGCGGAGGGTCCAGTGCTTGGCATGGGAGAAGTGGTGGGCGCGGATCAGGGGCTAGATCGAGTCACTCCAGAGGTGGTGGCTGTTGGCGAGGGCGTGTGTTTGCTGTTCCAAAGCGTGAGAAGTCGGACACCGTGCAGCTATACCAGTCGCAACAGCAGTACCAGCAGGGCGCGGCAGAGCCATCCGTACTCCGAGTTATCTTTCAGCTTTCCAATTCTTTAGTAGATGAACTGATAGATTCCGGAGCGTCTCATTCCTATATTGCTAGCATGTGTGTGGCATCGCTAGGATTAGGGACGGGTTGGCTAGAGGTGCCGTAGTTAGTGGACTCCTCGATCGGTGGGTCAGTCATGGTAGATCGGGTCTGCTGATCGTGTTCGTTGAAGGCTGGAGGCCTCCGTGACTGTCTAGACCTGCGGGTACTAGACATGACAGGCTTTGACGTGATACTCGGTATGGACTGGTTAGCAGCATACCGAGCTATCATCGACTGTGGTTGCCGGAGGGTGGTTGCTTAGACACCCGACGGGACACGGTTTGTGTTGTCGGGGGATCGGTTCTCGACCGATTCCTTTGCTTACAGTGTGGGAAGGCGTGGCGGTGAGCTTTCAGCCTTGCTGGGTAGCCTGTCCCTGTTTGTTTCTGAGGGAGTGTAGCAGAGCAGTTTTCCCAGGATCGTTTGTGACTTTGCAGATGTGTTTCCCGAGGTCTTGCCGGGGCTTCCACCGTTCAGAGAGGTCGATTTTGAGATTGACCTAGTACCAGGTACCGCACCGATCTCTCTCCCAGCTTTCAGGATGGCACCAGTAGAGCAGAGCGAGTTGAGGACCCAGTTGGATGAGCTGACCAGCAGAGGCTTCATCCTTCCCAGCATGTCTCCCTGGGGGCGCCAGTGTTGTTCGCAAAGAAGAAGGATGGTACTCTTTGACTTTGCATAGACTAAAGGCGGCTCAACACGGTGACGGTGAGGAATATATATTCGATGCCGCGGATCGACGACTTGTTCGACCTGTTGCTAGGATCTTCAGTCTTCTTGAAGATCGACCTCTGCACAGGCTACTACCAGTTGAGGGTTCGGGATTGCGACATCCTGAAGACCACTTTTCGGACTCGGTACGGCCTGTACGCGTTCGTGGTGATGTCGTTTGGGCTGAGAATGCACCAGCAACGTTCATGGATTTGATCCAGAGGATCTTCCGGCCGTTCCTGGACCAGTTCATGGTGGTGTTCATCGATGACATTCTGATCTACTCTCGGTCAGAGGAGGAGCACGGGCGATACTTGACGACAGTGTTGCAGCTACTTCGGGAGCATCAGCTATATGCCAAGGCTTCCATGTGCGAGTTCTGGCTCGCACAGGTGGGATTCCTCGGGCACGTGGTGTCGGTAGCAGGGATCTCAGTTGACCCGACCAAGGTCGAGCCAGTGGTACAATGGTAGAGATCGAGGACAGTGTTCGAGGTCTGCAGTTTCCTAGGCCTGGCGGGATACTACAGACAGTTCATGCGGGATTTCTCCAGAATTGTCGGACTGATGACCAGACTGACATAGAAGGCCATCCCGTTCGTGTGGGATGATACTTGTGAGCCATCGTTTGTGGAGCTGAGGATGAGGTTGACCAGTGCGTCGGTGCTGATCATCCCCCAGCGGTGAGGGTTTCGGGTGTGTTCTCATGCAAGAGGGACACGTGGTTGTCTGTGGTTCTCCTCAGCTGAAGAAGCATGAGAGGAACTACCCGACCCATGACTTGAAGACCTGTCGGCATTACCTATGGGGTGAGAAGTTCTCTGTCTTCTCGAACCATAAGAGTTTGAGGCATGTTTTCACCCAACGTGAACTCAACCTGAGGCAGCGACGCTGGATGAAGCTACTGGAGGACTACGACTTCTAGTTGCATTACCATTCTGGTAAGGCAAACGTCATAGCGGACTCGCTGAGTAGACAGGTGAGAGACACTAGAGCAGTAGTAGCAGGTTTATCAACGCAGAAGTGGTAGGCATTAGAGACAGTGGGCCAGTTGGTGTTCGGGTTTGAGGATCAGGGTTCCACCAGTTTCCTCTACACCGTGTAGAGTATGCCAGCAGTTCTAGCCAGAGTGATAGAGGTATTGCGCAGTGATGCAGAGCTTGAGGAGTTGCGTACATCGGTAGGCACGGAGGGCACAGGCGGGGACATGACAGTATCATCAGATGGAGGGCTATGATTCAGAGGTAGAGTAGCGGTTCCGGCAGATCCAGTTCTGAGAGAGGACGTCCTACGAGAGTTTCATCACTCTCATTTTGCAGTTCATCCCGGGGGACCAAGATGTATCAGGACCTGCGGTGGCAGTTCTGGTGGTGCGAAATGAAGAGGGCAGTGGCGGAGTTCGTATCGTGATGCCTTACATGTCAGAAGGTCAAGGCAGAGCACCAACGAACTCCAGGGTTACTTTAGCCCCTTCCACTTGCTGAGTGGAAGTGGGAGCACATCACGATGGACTTCATGACCGGGCTACCGAGATCTCCTAGGGGGAAAGACGCGATTTGGGTCATCGTGGATCAATTGACCAAATCGGCGCACTTTCTGCCTATGCGAACGACAGACTCGCCAGACAGGTTGCGCAGTTTTAACGTCAGAGAGGTGGTCAGACTACACAGAGTTTCAGTGTCTATAGTGTCAGACCGTGACCCCAGGTTCGCCAGCAGGTTCAAACGAGGCTTTCAGGAGGCAGTCGACACACTCCTGACTTTCAGCACGGCATTTCATCCGCAGACACACGGGTAGTCAGAGCGGACGATCCAGATCTTGGAGGATATGATGAGAGCATGTGTTCTCGATGCCGGAGGCAGCTGAGAGGAGCACGTTCCCCTGGTGGAGTTCATCTACAACAACAGCTACCAGTCCAGTCTTGGAGTAGCACCTTTCGAGGCGTTGTACGGTAGGCCGTGTCGTTCCCTAGTGTAGTGGACAGAGGTTGGAGAGGCAACACTCACCGGTCCAGATATCGTTAGGCGGTTGTTAGAGAGGCTAGTGCAGATAAGGCAGAGACTTCTGACAGCTCAGAGCCGGCAAAAGAGTTATGCGGATCAGAGACGATGACCATTAGAGTTTTTATACGGTGACAGAGTGTTCCTGCAAGCATCGCCGTATAGAGAGTCAGTTAGGTTTGGCAAAGGTGGTAAGTTGGCACCAAGGTTTGTCGGGTCGTTTGAGATCCTAGAGAGGATTGGCGAGGTAGCTTACCACCAGGATCTTCCTCAGCATATGTCAGCTGTACATCCGACATTCTATGTGTTGATGTTGAGGAAGTATCACTCGGACCCGTCTCATGTCATCAGGGTGGATGACATCTAGCTTGAGGCAGACACAACGTTCATTGAGCAGCCAATTCATTTACTTGATCGGAGGGATTCCCTTAGTCATGTGATGTGATGCCGAGAGCAATAAAAAATAAAACCAATACTCTTTAAAATAAATGTAGTAGTGCAAGTACGAGTCGATCCCACGAAGAGTGTTTAGCCTGATTTTGTGCTTAGTGAACAAAGATGGGGGGTTTTGAGTAAAATGAAAACAAATAAGAAATAATCTAAATTGAAGAAACGAATTAAATCAAGAGAACAACCTTCCTCTAAGTCAACATCCATCATTGGAATCTTTATAACTAATCATTGATGCAAGTATATATCAATCCATACCTTGAATATTCACCGTTCGAATTAAATTCGAATCTCTCCTCAATCATAGTTAATTAGAAACAAGCGATCCAATTAACCCTAACTACTAAACAACCTAATACAAGCGTTGTAGATTTAATCTAGTAGCTGCCTTAAGAATGGGGAGATCGATGAAGCTAAATAACACAAGTACATGCGGTTGCATTTAATTTAGTCGAACGTTCTTCCTAAGATTTAACAATCTCTGAAACGCAGTAAATCAATAGATCTTTGTTGCTTCGCAGATTAGAGGGATCAAACAATTACGGATTTGATATCCAACCTAGCAGTAGATTGTGATGAATAATAAACTAGTAGGCATCCTAGCAATTAGACAAGACAGTCATGAATATAATCACAGAATAATATTCAATACTCAAGTATAAACTGAACAATAAAAATAGATCAGATCTCAAAGTTTCATTGATTCCGAGGTTTCAGTTTCCTTGACCAAGAATCAAGATTTAGCTACGCAGGGCCATCAAGAACAATTCTCAAAAGATTCCAATAGGCTAGAGAAAACCTAGAAAAAATATAAGAGTACAAAGGAGCAGCCAAAAGTATCTAGGATTCCCCGCCAAACCCTAGAAAGAGTCCTATTTATAGCCCAAAATCTCTCCATCCTCGGATTAGATCTGAGCCGTTAATTTTCTTCACTGCGAAGGTAAGATCGATCCTTCCATAGGTGTAAGATCGATCATTTGATATCAACATCTTCAATTTCTGGCTACGCCCGAGGAAGATCGATACTTTGTAAGGCAAAGGATCGATCCTTCTCAGTAGGATGGATCCTTTGATAGGAGTAGGATGGATCCTTCGATAGGAGAAAGATCGATCCTTTGGATCGGCGATCTCCTCAATCTTCTCGAGTGAAAGGAGGATTGATCCTTCTGTGATCATATGAAAAGTATGCGCTCTGTCAGGTCTGTCTGCATAAAAGGATCGATCCTTTTAGGGAGAATGATCGATCTTTCTTTCCTGAGTATTTACTGTTTTGGTATTCAGACTGCGCCATTGGTACTAAAATTGCCGTAACTTCATCTAAGAAACTAGGAATCATGAATCGTAAAATTATCCAGAAACTAGACTTCAAGAGCTTTCCAACCATATATGGAATATGATCTGGTTCTTCATCAGCAGGTACAGTTTAATCTTTAAATTTGATCCATATACTCTTTTCAGCTTCTTTTTGAACTTAAGGACTTCAATTGAATCCTAAATCAAAATATAAGAATAATGAGTGTATTTAGGTACCAAATAAGCACAGGAGACTAAGTATTAAGGGATAAAAATATAACATTATGCATCGTCATCATCATGGTACTGTGGAGGCAAAGAGGCGTCGAGGAGATGACTTGGGAGCGCGAGGCGTGCATGCAGCAGGAGTATCCGCATTTGTTTTCTTCTCGAGATACCTCTTGTCGTGTCTTCTAGTGTAGCTTTTTTTTGTTTCCGAGCCCTACCCTTATCGAATATCGGGATGAGATTTCCTTTTAGAGTATAAGGATGTGAGGACATGTCTCTATACTCCTGAGTCGACTGATGAAAATGCAAAATGCCATACTTTTATCCCTTAATGCCTAGTCTTTTGTGCTTATTTGGTACCCAAATATACTCAATACTCTTATATTTTGATTTAGGATGCAATTGAAGACCTTAAGTGCGAAACGAAGCCAAATGGGCAATTTTAGACAGTTTTGACAGCAGTTCATAATCTGAGCATAACTTTTCCATCCAAACTCTGATTGAGATGATCCAGGATGCTATAGAAAGATAAGAATGAGATCTACAACCTTTGAGAGATTCTGGTTGAATGCATCAAGGAAATCAAAGTTAGAAGGTACGAAGAAGATTGTGAAGTTGATGGGTCAGCTTCAAAAATAACACGTTACATACTCAGGAAGAACCAGATGATGTTCCATATATTATTGGAAAGCTCTGGAAGTCTAATTTCTGGAGAAGTTTATGGTTCTTGATTTGGAGCTTCCTAAAGAAAGTTACAGTGCTTTTACTACCACCAGCGCAGGGCAGAATAGCAGAAGAAATATGCAGAAAATAAATGATCGATCTTTCCTCTATGACAGAGTTAACAGAGAGCAAGACTTGAAATGATCGATCTTCTTTTCCATAAATAATCGATCATTTATGCATCCAGAAATGACAGAGAGCCATGTTTAACCGGATCGATCACTTTCCATATGAAGATCGATTTTTGTTGGACGGAGGAAAGTGAAGATACAAATGATGGATCATTTCCTATAAGAAGATCGATCATCGTTGAAGCTCAGAAAATTAAGAAAATCGATGATGGAGAAGATCGATCATTTACCTATAAGAAGATCGATTATCGTCGGGGCACAGCCAGATCTGGGAGGAAATGATCAATCATCTTCGTAAAATGATCGATCATTTTATAGCAGTTCAACAAAATCAATGGTACAGATCTAATCCGAGTTGAAGACCTTTGGAGCCTATAAATAGGGGACCTAGGGTTACTTAAACAGAGCCAATATTCAACAAGAGGTGAGAGCCAGTATTCAAGGTTTAGAACATCAGGTGGGCCAGATGGCGACAACAACTAGCAAGCTAGAGGCGCAAAGTTTGGGAAAATTACCTTCTCAAACAGTAGTAAATCCACGAGAAAATGCAAGTGCAATCGTTTTGAGAAGTGGTAAAGAAGTTGAGATTCTAGTAAAGGAAGTCCATGGATCTTCACCACAAGAAAAAGAGAAAAACATTGTTGCGGACAAGGACATTCCTAATGATGATGATGTACCTAAGCGTAAGTTTCCACATCTTTCTGGCTATAAACCAATACCTCTTTTTCCTAAGGCTTTAGCAGAATCTAAAAGAGACGAGCAAAATAAAGATGTATATGCGACTTTTCGCCGATGCGAGGTAAAATCTTCATGAAATGATCGATCATTTTATGGCAGTTTAGCAAAATCAATGGTGCAGATCTAATCCGAGTTGAAGACTTTTGGAGCTTATATATTGGGGACTGACACGCCTTGAAAAGTGTCGTTACCTTAACAAGGACGCCAAAATTACAAATTTATAAACCGAAACACTACTAACTACTTAAGGGGGTAGATAGCAATAAGTCCGGGTCGGTCCACAGGGAAAACAGGATTAAGTCTAATTACCACGCATAGTTCTAAATCAAAGGTTAAGGAAGATGGATGATAGTTGGTCTTTAAACTACCTTTAACTTGAATTAAACTAAATCAGGAGAATAACAATAAGAGAAAAGGCTAGGAAGTTCTAATCCGTAATCGAGAGCTATCTAGGCATTCCTAGGATAAGAGCAATTCAATAAGTTCAAGATGGTTTTCTAGGGTTGATAGAAGATCGGGTAGGTCCACTATCACTCAACATAGATTCATTAGAAGCCTATGTCGGAATGAAGAACAAATCAGCGGATAATTGGTATGAAAATAATCAAAGTGGTTCTAACACTTTGAGATCGCCTAATCAATAAAGATAAAGAATGAATCGTAGGTTACAATCATAGTTTTTAATGATTCTAGCATTAAGGCAGTGGTTCTAGCACTCCTACAATCATAAGCTAGGGTTTAGAATCCAATCCTTTTTATGGTTCTAGAATGAAAGCAACTTGAACAAGTCCTAATCCTAGCCTCTAACATGCAATGCTCAAAACCAGCGAGCGTAATCTCAGCGTAACTTTCACATCCGAACTCGAAACGAGGCGATTCAAGATTCGTTGGAAAGCTAAGACAGAGATCTACAACTTTTATGTTTTGAGTTTTCACAAAATCCGGCTGTAAAGCCACGGAAAAACCGAGACAAGATAGACCAAAATTAGGGCACAAAGAGCAAACAATACATTCACCATAAGAAAGATTACCAATAGATATATAAAATCCGAATTTAATCCATTAAACTATCATAAAGTAAATGCTCTGATCCAAAGGAAAACCGAAATAGACTCCCTATTACATCATAGAATTTCCTAGAATAAAGATTTAGCTACTCATCTTGAAGAAACGATCCATCGGGGAAGGTTGATGACGCGCTCCCGCCATGGATCTATCTTCAAGACCTAACCCTAATGTTTATTGAGGAAGAAGAACCAAGGACACACCCAGGAGGAGAGGAAAATTCGTCTATGGGTGGCTGCCAAAAATCCTCTCCCAACACCTATTTATAGGCCTTAATAAAACCCTAACTCGGATTAGATCTCAGCCCTTAATTTTTGCCCAGCATCAAATGAGATCGATCTCCATTTGGAAGAAGATCGATCTCCTTCGTTCTGCGAACTCTGGATCTGGAATACACCCGACCAAGATCGATCTCCTTTGGGATGCAGATCGATCACCTTTACTTCGACTGGACCGCTACTTGCTGGAATAATGAGATCGATCTCCTTCAGGATGCAGATCGATCTCCTTCACGCAGGATTGCCAGAATCACTTCGTTTTAGCACCAAACTTGATCTAACCTTCGTTGAATGCTCTTATACCTGAAATGCACCATAGACCATCAAGATAGCATTGCTCTGAGACTAACAGGACCTAGTTAAAGGGGCGATTTGTGCACTTTTCACGCGTTATCAGGGACCTAGGGTTACTCAAAGAGAGAGAGTCCTACATATTTTTGTTGCTACTTTCTATTTCTTTGATATTTCTAGGGCTCTCCTCTTGACTAGTTTTATCTTTTGAGGATTGGTCTTGATGGCCTTGCGTGGTTAAATCTTGATTCTTGGTCAAGGAAACTGAAACCTCAGAATCAATAAAACTGTGAGATCTAATCAGTTTTCATTATTCAATTTATACTTGAGTATTGGATGTTCTTCTATGATTATATTCATGATTGTCTTGTCTAATTACTAGGAGGCCTACTAGTCTATTATTCATTGCAATCTACTGCTAGATTGGATATCAAATCCGTAATTTTTTAATCCCTCTAATCTGCGAATCAACTAAGATATATTGATTTACTGCATTTCAGAGATTGTTAGATCTTATGAAGAACGCTCAACTAAATTAAATAAAACCGCCTGTGCTTGTGTTATTTGGCTTCATCGATCTCTATGAATCTTAAGGCTGCTACTGGATTAAATCTACAGCGCTTGTCTTGCGTTGTTTAGTAGTTAGGGTTAATTAGATTGCTTGTTTCTAATTAACTACGATAAGGAGAGATACGGAAATAATTCCAACGGTGAATATTCAAGGTGTGGATTGATATATACTTGCATCAATGGTTAGTTATAAAGCTTCCGATGGTGGATGTTGACTTAGACCAATGTTTGTTGTGAGGACCTGTCCCTCCATTCCTAGGTCTACTGCCTGGGTCGGGCCCGTGGCTCGTTGTGGACTGCAAAGGCAATTTGGTAAATTGCGCCTTGTTGGTTTGTTTCACACCCGCATGTGCACACACTGACCTGGTTTGTGTTAGTGCTTGATTAGAATGGTTAGGTGGATCCGGGATCGGAAGATCCCAGCTCGGGAGCGTTGAAGCTTGCTTTTGGGCAGCTTACGGCCCTTGAGCGATCGATCGCTCCTAGGAGTGATCGATCGGACTCGTGAGCGAGTCGGTGGGTTTCTGACCCGTTCGGATCAATCCAAGTGTTTTGGATCGATCCATTTTTGGCCTTGGATCGATCCGGGTACTGTAGCAGGGCAGTTGAGCTTGTAGCAGAGTAGTTGAGCGGCAAGGACGGCCATGTGCCGTCGCTCTCCGTTGTCAGAGGAGAGGACCTCTCCTTCACCTTCTCCTTCACCTTCCCCCTCCTTCCCCGGGCCTTCCCCCTCACTTTTCTTCCTCTTCTCTTCCTCTTCTTTTTCCCCTCCTTCTTCCTTCCTTCTTCTTCTTTCCGCGGGCTCTGTTTCCCCTGTTCTGGCAGCCCCTTCTTCTCCCCTTTTCTCCCTCCTCCGTGACGGCGAGAGGAAGATCCCTGGCGTGGTTTGAAGCTGAGTTGGTGACCGTTTAGCGGGGAATCAGCCGAGGATTAGCGCAGTTCGGTAGGTGTTCTACCTACGAGAGTGGTTTAGGGGTGTTCTATTAGTATAGCCGTTAGATCTTGCTGTAATTGTGTTGTTGGATGCATGTTGTTTAGTATAATCTCTGGTTTAAGTTTCATGAACTTTGGTTAAGATTTCAGTAGGATTTATGCATGTTTTATCTCGGATTTTCCGGTTTCTGCTGTTCTTGAAGAACAGCCGGTTTGCGGCGCGTTTTCCAATTGGTACGTGTATTATCTTGGGTTGTATTGAGAATAAGAGTTGTAGATCTCTGAGTTATCTTTTCATTCCAGCTTATTTCGTATTTTTCCGATTTTTTTACGAATTGTGGTGAATTTTCTCGTGGCCTGCGACGAGACTGATCTGAAGCTGGTATGAAGCAGAAGCTGTTTGGATCGATCCAAATGTTCCGGATCGATCCAATACCTTCTGGATCGATCCAAATGTTCCGGATCGATCCCAAGGCTGTTCGATGAGGTTTTGTGGACTATGTTTAATGGTTTTGATTAGTGTTTTTCCAGTAATCGAACCGTTGGATGTTTCCCGATTTTGGATATGTTGATCCCAGCATGTAGATCTACGTGAGCCTAAGTTGGATCTTGAATCCGACGTCGTTTAGACGTTGGATCGACAGGGTCAACTAGCTGCTATGTAGTGAATGTTTTGGCGTTTTAATATAATGTTATATGTTCGGATTATAATATTATATTTTATTGTTCTTCGGTTTTCGGGGTTGCTTCCCGTTGCAGGAGTTCGCGGTTGACGGTCGTGGTACCATCGTAATGCCGGGACTAGCTGCGGATCGGCTGGCAGCGGTTGGTAGCACTGCTGCAGCGATCCATTTAGACTTGTATGCTGCCTTGACATACTGTTGCATGCATATTTCCTATTTCTTGTGTATGTTAATAGCATGCATTCTCTGTTGTGCATTAGTTGCATGGTTATGGCGTGGGTGATTTGTGGATCGCTGTCCCGAGGCTGGAAGCTCGGATTTAGCCCTAGGACCGGGGTTGGGTAGTTTTTGAATTGTGGTGTCCAGTCAAACTTGATGATAGGCTTAGATGACTTGTACACATGTTGCTTGATGATTATAGAGGTTGTGTCGGCCTTGAGTCAGATGCTGAGGTGTAGCCGGTGTCCCACTGTGCTGACCCTAGGGTAGAAGAGTTGCCTAGTCAGCGGTGCCTTTTTCCCGCCTGCAGTGTCGCTCCCTGCAGTTGTGCGTCGCCAGTGTTGTTCCTGCTACTAAGTGTCGTCCCTGGGCTTCAGGGACACGCAGTGGAGTTATGGGGCCCCTGTATACACCCAGGTCTCACTTGAGGGCGATACTGTTGTGTTCCCCCTTCCTTCTGTGTGACGTAGTGTAGAACCCTAATGAGCTTTATGTTCACTCCTACACGGACTGCGTTTTACAGGTGCAGGTGCCAGCTCTTCTTCTGTAGCCCCTACTGGGCAGGTGTTTGGTGGCACGGCGGCGTCTGGCGGGGTCTGAGGATCGGTGATCACTTTCTACACTTTCTGTTATAGTTAGTCTCCTACGGAAGTATGATGTATAAACTGTTATAACCCATTTGAGGTTTTTGAATATTATATTATATCTTTTGAGGTTTGAAATTATTGTATTATTCAGGGGTGTTATGAACTGTTTAATGAAACCAGTAAGTTAGAAGGAACCCCTCGCCATTATTTCCGCATTTAGTTAGGTTCTGGTTCGCGTCGCCCGACCCGGTTGGGCTTCTGCGAGTCGGGGCGCGACATTTGTTCTCTTGATTAAATTCGATTCTCCAATTTAGATTATTTCTTATTTGTTCTCGTTATACTAAAAACCCCCCATCTTTGTTCACAAAGCACAAAACTTAGGTTAGACACTCATCGTGGGATCGATCCTTGCTCGCACTACTACATTTATTTTAAGAGCATTGTTTTTTTATTTTTGGTTTCCTGCGACAACACACCATCGACCGTCTGGTTCGAGGCCATAGCTCATCGCTTGTTTCGCATCGAGCGCACGATCCGGTGGATCACATTGTTTCTTGGATCGCAAGGGTAATTTGGTAAATTGCACCTTGTCGGGTTGTTTCACACCCGCGTGTGCACACACTGACCGTATTTGTGATAATGTTTGGTTAGAACAGTTAGGTGAACCCGAGATCAAATGATCCGGGCTTTGGCTTGTGTTCTAGCCCAAGTCTAGCTTTCTGCATCAAAAAGATCGATCTTCTCTTGCTAAGAAGATCAATGCTTTAGTGTCAGAAAGTCAAACTGGATCGTCATGAAGGATTGATCATTTTTTGAGAAAAAGATTGATCATTCATTGATGAGTCACTAAATATTCATAATTAAACCCTTAATTTACCTTTGTTAGGCCTAGAGTAGTTGTATTTATGAATTTGTTAGTTGATTTCAGGTTTAATCATGATTTGAGAAGAAATATAAGAAATTCGGCTAAAAAGATGAATTTGTACATAAAGACTGTTTTGTCGCCTGTCAGGCGAATATTCTCCAGAACTTCTGTATAAGTTCGAATATTCTGAAACTTTAGTTCTTGATAGAAGCCTTCAAGAGCTACAAGTTTAATGTTGGGCACTTTACGAGAATCCTGATGGAGCGATACTAGTTTTGAAGAAGATAAAGATATACATGTCCTGAAAAACTGGTCCGTCGACGTTTAGAAAAATATTCGTCAAATATTCCAGATAAGTCCAAATATTATGAAATACTCGGGCTATAACAGATGACTTCATAATATACAATTTTCGTGTTGAATAAGATTTCAGATTATGAAATGATTGGGCCCAGTTGCGCTCGGAATAAGACTGCCAGAATTAATTCAGGAAATCCGAGTTGTAATTGAAGTCCAACTCAACTCCACCTCTAATTTCAGGAATTCTCCTATAAATAAGGTTATTGATCCAAAAATAATCATATTTTTGACAATCTTTGGAGAGGGAATTAAGCAGAAGACAGTGAGGATTCGGATGGTGACAGCTTCTTATTCCAACCCGATGGATTTCATCCAAAAGATGAGTTGCTAATTATTGTACTTAGGATTATTCATGAAACCCTAGTGTAGTTTTGATCTTTCTTTAGTTGGATTCTTGTGAACTTCTTGATGCATGATCTCATGAATATGGTTTTATTGTTAATAGAGTTGAAGGAACAGAGTTCCCTTAACGTACTTTCAGTCGTACATGATTTCTGTGATTGATTGTAGAGATTTATGAGATGGTTTTCATGAAGTTATTGATTTGCCTTTGAGATAAGCTATGCTACGCGAAGATAGGTTGTGCCACGGTCATTAGAAGTAGTATAATTTAAAGTAATCGTAGGATCAAAGACAGTCTATGCCAAGCAAAGATAGGTTATGCCGTTGGAAACATTAACTTTCTTTTAGGGATTCATGTGAGCTTGTATTCATATGATCCATAATGTTGAGAGAAGGAAACAAGATGATAACTAGAGAAGACTAATAATGAAACTAGGACGGATTGAGTAATTCCTAAGTCACTTATCCATTGATTCGAATTGATCAACCTTTTATTTCTTTTCTTTATTAGTTAGATAACTCTATTCTATGTTTGATTCTTTTCCTTGGTTTTAGGGTTTCGAGAATTGATTTCCATTTCCAACATTGTCCTTGTGGATCGAGTCCCGACTTCACCGCTATTTCTACCTAGTAGTGTAGTGATTGAATAAGGATTATAAATTTATATTTGATTGAGTTTGCGGTGTTTTAATGACGATGTTTGCGAGCGATCATTCATAAGTCAGTTCGCCTGCCTATAAAACGGACGCGACCTCCTTCTTTAATCTCTTTTGAATTCCGCCATTCCTGAGCTCAGATCTGGCTAGATTTGGAAGATGTTGAGAGTAATCTTTGGCTTGGCAGCTGGAATTAAAGCTGCTTTTGTCTAGGTAGGGATGCTCCCTACTTGTTTTCTGGTTTTTGTGAGTTTTGAGCTTGACTATGATTCTTTTGCTTGGATCTGCTCGTATGCATGTTTGTTTTCAATGCAAGTACCAATTTTGGATTCGTGGTCCTTCGTACTACCAGATCCCAAGGTTTTGTGGGGTTTGGTTGAGTTTTCTGACACTATTTCTCGCTGGTTGGTCGCCAAAGAACCCAACGGGATCGATTCTTGGGGCTTCATGCATGGCCTATCCATGATCGATATCCTGGTGGAAGAAGATTGCTCTTTCGCTTGGCGACATGGACGGGGTCCCTGGTCACGAAAGTGAGCGATCTCGATCCTTTTTGGTTTGACATGGATGGAACTTCCTGTTTGCGAAGAAGATCGATCCTTTCTTGGAAAGGATCGATCCTTTTGGTCGTAGGGAGGTCTTTTCATTGGATTTTGCTCGCGGAGCTTTGTATGTACGGTTTTCTTTACCGATTTATACATTGTACATATTTTGAGCATGTTAGCCCCATAATGAGGTCTAGTGGTGAACGGGGAGAGTGACGACTCTCGGGGTGTGTAGAAAGCATGTTATACTACTAGCCTTGTTTGCTGGAGTTGCTTCCCGTAACATGTTGTCTTTTGTGGACTGGTTACAGTTGGTGGGGTTACCATTGCAGCAGTCCCTTGGCCTGTATTATTTGTTCACCACCCTGGGCCGGTAGGGTGCGGAGCCCAGACTGTGTTTATTTATCGTCACATATGTTGCATGCTTATGGGGCCCATGTGTACACTCAGACCTTGCTAGAAGGCGGTACTGTTGTATTTCCCTCTTCCTTCTGTGAGTCATAGTATAGTTTCGCTGCTAAGCTTAGTTGCTCATTCCTACCCGGGCTGCGTTTTGTAGGTGCATGCGTTAGCTTCTCTTCAGTGGCCCCTACCGGGCAGTTGGTTGGCGGTGCGACGGCGCCTGACGGAGTTTGAGGAGTGGTGATCTTCTGTCTTCAGAACCTTTGTATAGTTAGCCTCATACGGGAGTGTATAAATGTTTGTACCTAATTTCCCCATCTTCGAGGTTTTGTAAACTTGTAGTTCTGGATTGATAATCTTTAAGTTTCAGGTTTTTGTTAATTCTAGAATTGTTAATTGAGGGTGTTTAAAGAATGCTTAGGGAAACCAGTAGACTAGAGGGAACCCTCGCCATATTTTTCTGTAATTAGTTAGATTCCGGTTCATGTCCCCGGCCTGTTGGGCTTTCGCGGGTCAGGGCGAGATATAAAGGTGGTTGACTTTGTATGGATTCACAAGAAAAGTATCTACTCACAATGTTAGAAGGTCATAAGCACATCACTTGCTATATAGCTTGTGAGTTGTCTTTTTTGGTGCCGTTTGGTTGCGGGATAAGCAATTCCGGAATTAGAAAGGATAGAGATTGGTATGCTGGGATAAGTAGTGGGATATGTGTGGTATTTGATTGAAAAGTGGGGATAAAGTAGTAATGTTTGGTTGAAAAGTAAGGATAAAGTTGATGTAATTGGTTGAAAAGTAGGGATAATGAAGTAATTATTGGTTGAAAAGTGAAAACGTAGGGATAAAGTTGATGTGATTGGTTGAAAATAAGAGAAAATGTAGTAAATTGGTTGAAAAGTGTGGATAAAGTGGGGATAGAAGTGATAATTGATGAGTCACAATTATTCATAATTAAACCCCTTAAATTACCTTTGTTAGCCCGAGAGTGTTTGTATTTGATAGTTTGTTAGTTAATTTCATGTTTATCGAAGATTCAAGTTAGAAAATATATAAAAAGGCTAATATGTTGAAATTACGCCGCTTCGCTGTCAGTTTGAAAAGAATTCGCCAAATTCTCCAGATACATCCTAAATTTGTGATATTTGGAGAACTTCTAGAAGAAATCACGACGAACAACTTTCAAGTTGGACACTTTTCGATATTCCAGACAGATTAATAGCCGTTTTGAAGACTATAAAGATAAACAGATGCTGAGAAACTGGTTCGTCGACGTTCAGGAAAATATTCGTCTAATATTCCAGATAAGTCTGAATATTATGAAATAATCGGGATCAGATAGAAGACTTACTAATCTACATCTTTTGGGTTGGACTCATTTTGAAATTTCAGCTTGATTGGACCCAGTTGCGACCGGAATAGACTGGCAGGAATTAATCCAGGAAATCCGAGTCGTAATAGAAGTCCAACTTAGCCAAAACCCTAATTTCGGGAGTTTTCCTATAAATAGGGTTATTCCATTCGAATTTATCATCTTTTAGGGGAGAAAAATAAGAGAGAAAAAGGAGAATGCTAGGGTATGAAGACGGGGATCTTTCCGCTGGGATTGATGGCTTCCTTCCCAACACCTATGGATCTTTCTCAAGAGATGAGTAGCTAATTTCTAAACTTAGAGATCTCATGAAAGTCTAGTGTAACCTTTTGTATTCTTTAGTTTGAATCTTGTATTCTTCTCAAGACATGATCCTATGAATTTGCTTTTTATTGTTAATAGAGTTGATGGAACAGAGTTCCCTTGGCGTACTTTCAGTCCTACATGATTTCTGTGATTGATTATAAAGAATCATAGGATTGTTTTCATGTGATTTATGGTTTTCTAGTGAGATAGGCTACACTAAGCTAGGATAGGTTGTGTCAAGGTCATTAGGAGTAGTATAACTTAAAGTAATTATAGGACCGAAGACAATTTATGCCAAGAAAGATAGGTTATGCCGTTAGAAACATAAATCTTATTTTAGGGATTCATGTGAGCTTGTAGTCGTATGATTCTTATTGTTTAGAGAAGGAGATAAGAGGATAACTGAAGAATAAAAAAAGTGAAACTAAGGTGGATTGAGTAAACCCTAAGTATCTCTCTCATTAGTTTAACAACATTTACTTGCTTTCATTAGATAGTTTTAGTTAATTCAAACTTATCATTGCTTCTTTTGCTTAGATTTAGAGTTTGAGAATTGAATTCAATATTTCATGGTAAATTCCCTGTGGTTCGACTCCCGACTTCACCGCTATTTTACCTAGTAGTGTAGTGATTGAATAAGGAATATAAATTTAATATTTTTATTGAGTTTGCAACGTTTTAACGACACGTTCGCAACACATCAATAATTAAAGGGTGTTTGACTACAATACCGGGATAAAATGGGTTTAACCCGGGATAAGGAGTCATTATCCCGGAACCAAACAAGGCCATTGGTTTTTATCTTTCTTATTTTTCCCTTTCTTTATTTTACACTTTTTAGGATTTATCTGACATTTTCTGAAATTTTTGCAGCATTAAAACGAAATGTTTCGAGGGAGAAGCCTGCTCGCCGCCTGGAGCGATCGGTCGGACTTGAATCCGACTGATCGGAACTATGTTGTTTGCTTGTGTTGCTGTGATGAACGATCGATCACCTAGACCACCGATCAATCGTCTGGAAACCAATCGATCGGCAATACCGCCGATCAATCGTCCACGTGGCATTCAGGTACGTCTTCTAACCTACAACTTTTCATTATTTTTATTTTTTATTTTTTTTATTTTTTATTTTTTTGTTGTAGTATTTCGGGCTTTCTCCTCTCCTACTCAACTTCTGTTTTTTTTTCTTTTTCTTTCTGGGGTGTGCATGAACCTGTATGCAAGGTAGAAGGGCACTGAGTTTTCCTTTGCCACCTTTTGACCCTAAACTTAAAATCCTTGATTTTCCTCCCGATTCTTTCTACACAATGGCCTTAGCTGCAGGAAATAATAATGGAAACGGTGGGGGAAACGGGAACCACAATAACAATAGAGAAGTCCCTATTAGAAATCACTTTCTGCCTAGACCTCACACTTATGCCTCCTGTATTAACCCACCTGTCATTATTGCCACACACTATAAGATTAAACCCAACTGGATTACAACGTTACCATCTTTTTATGGCCATGAGAATGAGGATCCTTATGGACATGTAGCCAACTTTCTCATGTTTAAACTTGAGCACTTTAACGATGATGCCTTTAGATTAAAGCTTTTTCCCTTCTCATTGAAAGATAAAGCTAAACATTGGCTTCAAACCCTAGAACCAAATTCGATTTTGACATGGGACCAATTTCATGATGCCTTTCTTAAGAAATACTTTCCCATCATCAAAACCCAAAATTATCGTACTATGATTATCTCTTTTGAGCAAAACGAGGATGACCTTTTTCATGAGACTTGGGAAAGATTCGATGACCTATTGAGAGGATGTCCTCATCATGAGATACCCGAATGACAGCTAGCCCATTCATTCTATAACGGTCTCAATGATCGAGATTAAACTATAGTCTAAGCTTACTGCGGGGGTGTTGTTCTTAGTAAGTCTTGGACTGAGCTTTGGGAGATATATAATAATCTTGCTGAGAACTCACAACATAATGCCTTAATTTATAGGAATCGGCCTACCACTGTTCGTAATTCTAGGGGAAGTCATGAAATTTCTGATATTCAAAGTCTCTCCGCACAAGTAGCCTTCCTAACTAAAGATTTGAATCAGTTGAAAACACGCCAATCTTTTGCTCCTACACCGTTTATGTGAGGACCCGATTCTCAGACCAGGCTCGACCGGGTGCGTCGAGGGTTGTTCCACACTCGCGTTGTACACACACGACCTTGAGATGTTGCCCTTGTTTGATTAGAACCCTTAGGTGTGACCTCGATCGAAAGATCGGGGTTTGGGACACGTTGTTTTCCCATTTTCCACTTTCCAGGACGAGAGGATCGATCTTTTCGGCATAGAAGATCGATCTCCTTGTGCCTGGAAAGTCTTCGCCTTGTCACGAAGAAGATCGATCTTCAAGGGGGTGAAGATCGATCTCTCTGGTCGTGATCGGTTCTATGAGTAGAATCCATCTCCTTCCTTTTGATTTCTTTGGAAATCTTGGGAGGAGGTCGAATCCAGCGGGTTGGGGAGGATTGTTTGGACGATCCAAAGCTTGTTGAGCTGGATTTGGAGGCTTCCATCGGTTCTAGGTAGGGATCTCTACCCATATCTTAATATTTGGTAACTTAGGTTTGTTTTGTCTCTCTTTAGCTTAGATCTTTGCTTGTAGCCATTGGTTTTCCGGTATTTTGTTGTTTTCAGACTCCCCTAGTTCCATGCTATCAGATCCCTGAGTTTTATGAAGTTTGGTTTTGTATTTCGCGCGTTTTTCGGCGTTTTCTCCGGTGGGTTTCCGGCGGTGCTCAAGAAGGATCGATCTTCTTGTGAAGAAGGTCGATCACTCTTATGATCTCACTCCCAGCCTGAGAAGGATCGATCTTCACGGCTATGAAGATCGATCTCTTTCGTGTTGAGGGAGGGTGCGGTGCTGGCCCGAGGATGATCGATCTTCATTGGAGATGAAGATCGATCTCCCTCCTTGGCGGTGGACCTATGCAAGGAAGATCGATCTCCACCGATCATTTCCCTTGACAGAGGGCTTGAATGGAGAAGATCGATCTTCATGGGCATGAAGATCGATCTCCTTTGTGTTGAGAGCTGTTTTTAGCTTGGTTTTTAACGGTTTATTTTTAAATCAACTCGGTTTCCTTTTATGTCTTTCCTATTGTTAGAATTAGGATATTATGGTGGTTTTAATTGTGATTTCACTCTTTGCTTTGAGTTTCTACGATGATTTGTATTTCTGATTGTTTTGCCGACTTTTATGGATTTTAATCGGTTTTTCGATAAGCATGTGTTAGCTTTAGTTGCATTGGTTTATTATGCTTTATTTAGTTGTAACTTGTAGTAGTTAGATCTTTATTGCTTTGTGGTTAACCGGGAGAGTCATGACTCTCGGAAATGTGTAGAATAATTGTGCCTCATATTGTTGTTATGCTATATAGTGACACTTAGATTAGATGTTTGTATAGGTGCATGCATTTGATTGCATTAGCTGCATTTTAGATTAGGACGTGGGCGATGGGTTGATCGCCGATCCGAGGCTCTCGGGTAGCTCGGGTCTAGCTCTAGGACCGTGGTTGGGTAGCCTGGTCTAGGGCGAGATTGTTGTACAACTGTTATCAGATCTTGGTTCTTGAGGTTTAGAGGTCATACCGTCCTCCTTTGCCAAGCTTGAGTGTGGGTGTGCTTTACCGTTCTGTTGTTGATGTTTGGGGAGTGCTAGCCGGCGTGATCCCCAGCATGGTCGGCGATTGGGGAGCGTCCAGAGCCAGCGTGATCCCTGTCGCGTTTGCATGCTTGTTGTAGTTGCGCTTACGCTTGGCAAGGAGACGGTTCAGTTGCAGTTTCCCCCTTCCTTGAGTGTGACGTAGAGTAGAACCCTACTGGGCTTTATGCTCACCCTACCCGAGCTCCGTTTGCATGTGCAGATGCCAACGCTTCCATAGTTCCCAGCAGATCATCTTTTGGTGGCGCTTCGACTTCTGGAGGGCGTTGAGGTGACTGAGGATCAGATCTTATAGTTTGGCAGTTTTTGTATACAGTATCCCTTGAGGATAAGTTTATTATATAATTCACATCTTTGAGTAATTTTGATACATATCTGTATAACTCTGATGTTAATGGAATAGTATGTTTTAGATTTCAATTATGCTTTCAAAAGTCAAATGTTTAAATTATTTATGATAATTGTTGTATCATGCCCGATTGGAAGTGAACAGGTGTAGGTCCCTCCCTCACGTTCCGGTTTGGATGGATTTTCTGGGTCAGGGCGTGACAGTTTCAGACTCAACCTGAGATATGTGCCCTCTGCTCTAGTCTTCAACATCATATCACTGAGTGTCACTTGGTCCCCAACTTCCCTCACTTTGTTCAGGAACACGTTAATGCAACATATGGCTTCTGTAAACCTCAACACAATCCTCATTCCAATGCCTATGATTCTGGTTGGAGAAATCATCCTAACTTGAGTTGGACACCACCACAGTCAGGAACCTTTTTAAGGCAGAGTAATTCCCCTAATGCTCTCTCAAATCGGTACCCATCTATACCCTCTACAAACCCAAACCCAGGGTACTCTGCACCATATCAAAAACCTGCACCTCCGCAAGCACCCTTTGATCCGACTTTGAACACAAGAATGACTACTCTTGCAAACATGAGTGCTAGCATGAATAACTTGAATGCTACCATGTCTGAGTTTAAGAGTGAAGTGACTTTGATGAGGAATGAGCAATTATTGCAAAGAAACGATGTTAATTATCATGCGCGATCCATATCCAAATTAGAGGCACAATTAGGGTAACTGGCTAACACGGTGTCTGAAAGAGAAGATGGTCGTTTACCAAGTCAACATATGACCAATCCGAGGGCCTTGCACCATATTGATAACCAAAATTTTGAAAGTGCACAAGTTGTAGTAACCCTAAGGAACGGTAAGCAAGTGGAAACACGTTCTAACACTGCCCAGAGCGACGGATCACTCTCAGAACCGACCGGTCGGAACGATTCCGACAGATCGGATTCTGGTCCGACCAGTCGGTCTCTGTCCCCTCAGCCTGATGACACTCCCGATCAAATTGATGTGAGTCCAGCAAATCAGAGGGAGCTTGACCCTGCTAGATATGTGCCCAAAGTACTTTTCCCTTATGCACTTATGGACCCTTCCTCCAATCCCAATAAGAAATCATATGTAGAGTAAATCACAGAGATATTCAAGCAAGTAAATATCAACATACCACTTTTATAGGTCATTCGACAATTCCCTTCCTATGCAAAATTTCTGAAAGACCTCTGTACCCAAAAAAGCAAATCCAAATCTCAGGTCTATAAAAAAATATTTCTGACTGACCATGTAAGTTCGATCCTAAAGTATGACACTCCACCAAAACTTAAGGATCCAGGCACCCCAACTATTTCTTGTTGCATAGGAGACTATCGTATTGATGGTGCCCTTCTTGATCTTGGTGCTAGTGTTAATTTATTGGCATACTCTTTATATCAGAAATTTGGCATGAATGATTTGAAACCTACGACAGTGTCCCTTTAGTTGGCTGATAGATCCATCAAGACACCGTGAGGTATCTTGGAGGATGTGATGGTTAAGGTTGATAGCTTCTTCTTTCCGGTTGATTTTATTATCTTGGACATGGAACCCGGCGTTCTTTGCAAGAAAACCGTGCCTATTATCTTAGGTCGACCTTTCCTAGCTACTGCGAATGCTTGTATTAACTGTCGTACATGTGTTATGGGTGTCTCTTTTGGTAACATGAAGAAATGTTTGAATATATTTAAGAATGCATGTTTTCCTGAAAATAATGACCGCTTTGTTGTTGATGTTATTAATATCTATATTTCTGATCCATCTTTGTTTGACGTTGACTTTGACACTGGACAATTTTATGTTGATTATATTGAAACACATTTATGCACAAAGATGTCAATAGCTTCTGAAGTTGAACCACCACCTCCTCCTTGACCTATATTTGCAGCACTGTCTATACTTTCAACATCTATTTTGAAAATAAAACCTTCTACCCCTTCACTTACGGTTCATCTCAATGATAATTTCATTATTATGGGGGGCACATACCGTAGACTTGGTTATAAGATTAAATATGACGATGGTTTGTCTTTTATAGAGGGTGGGGTTTCTAATACACTTGTTGGGAGGAAAGAATTAATAGGTCTGCATCACCAAATACTTGACATACTGTGGGGCATGGTATGATTTAAATCATTATGTGGAGAAAATTATTTTTTGTGGTGTGATCGAGTCCGTCAATCAGACGAATCTGTAGTATAACTGATCTTTTTAGGGATGTCTAGCGAAAGACGTAAAATTACGCGCTTCCTGGGAGGCAACCTAGTTTTATGAATTTTCTTGTTATTTTTAGAATTTTTCTTAATTTTTCGAATTTTTCCATGTCTTTTTCTAAAAAAAATTTGGATTTTTCTTGAATTTCCTCGTTTTTCCTCTCTCCTCCCGCTTCGTTCTTTGATCGCGGCTCGTCGTCCCCGAGCCGTCACCACCCACCACCCATCGTCGTCTCTCCGATCGCCCTCATCCCTCCAAACCAGTCTCAAAACCTCCGCCAAACTTCCACCTCTTCATTCTCGTCCTCCACTTCCCTCGAAACTTTCTCCTCCGACGCCGGTGAGCCCCGCGACCATCGTCTTCACCATCATCCACGGTCGTTCAGTGCCCCAGAACACCTCCAGAAGCTTCCTCTTGCCACCATGATCGGTTTCCACCCATCAAAACCCGGACTTGGGGCCGGGATCACCGGAATCGACCTACCCATCGCCGGCCATCACCGTCCACCTTCAATTCTTCAATCAAACCCCATAGACCACTTCCCCAAGCTTCCACGATCCTTCCGCAATCGTCCCCGTCCTTGATTGGAGCTCCGATCATCGGACTCCAATTCCAGCCAACATCTTACTCCGATCCGGCCATCTCTATTCTACCACCTGGGGACCTCCATTCTTCGATCAGAGCTTACCGAAGAATTCCTTAGGCCACCATGATTCTTCCTGTACCTTCCCCGTCCTCCAGCGACGCCGTTTCACCGTCGATCATCGTTGGCGAGTTCTCAGCCGTCCGATTGTTGATGGACACGATCCAGGTGCTACAGTGATCCGATTTCCTATCGAACGGTCTTGATCTTCAATCAGGATGATATTATATATGTTGACTATTTTGCTTGTTGTGTCTGGATGCTTTGATGTATTTTAATGTTTTTTTATGTCTATATTTTAGATTATGTAGATGAATGATTGTACAGGCTACATATTCAATAAATACTACGGAGACTATGCTGAAATTTTTAATAATTCTTATGCCTTTTTGCAATTATTGATATATTTTCTATTCTATCCTATTTAATCTTTTGAAAAGGTACTTTTATGCAGGTTTTCCTATGTACATTACTCATGGACGACTATTCATGCCAAATATATATCTATTGATCATGGAGTTATTTTACTTTCTTTATATATGCCTCTTAGGTTTTATGGTGATTTTTATGCCTTTATTCTTTTAGTATTTTCTAGAGACATGCATTTCGTAGGTGACAATGTTTCCATTGTGTGGGCGATGTGGTGATTACAATGCGAGAGACGACTATTATGGCCTAGCTCTTATGGTGATCTCTACCCTATTTTCTTTGCTTTATTTTTATGACTTAGTGTAATTGAGGACAATTATATTTAAGTCGGGGGATAGATTTTAGGAGTTTAATGTTTATTTTCGTTTTAGACTTATTGTTATACATCTCCTGAAATGTGTCAAAAGGATGAAATTATGATATGATTTGACAAAGATGCATGTTTTAGAAATTTATTTTATGAATTATTCTGAGACTTGTATCTCATATAAGGGATAGTAAATTTTTGCTATGAATGACACTATTTCTATACTTTAACACTTTTACCATGATTTAAGGATAACTTGACATATCCTAATGCATATGTTCACTTCCACATGTTGATGAGTTGAGAATAGATTCTAAGCATGATACTATGATAGATTTACAGTTTTATGTCATGTCACAAAGAATACATGAACACATGCAATTATCTGAGTATGCAAAATGTGAGGACCTGCCCCTCTACCCCTGTGGCTCGTTGTAGACCGTGAGGGCAATTTGGTAAATTGCGCCTTGTTGGGTTGTTTCACACCCGCGTTGTGCACACACGGCCTCTGATTGTTATTTGTGTTTGATTAGATTCCCATAGGCGTTCTCGATCAGAAGATCGAGGCTCGATTGGAAAAGATCGAGATGGGCAGTCGGATCGCGGTCACCCTAGCTGGCGGCTACTGTAGCCAGTCGGTTACTGTAGCTACAGCAGGGCGGCTACTGTAGCTACAGTACCCGTGTATAATACCCGCCCTCTTCTTCTTCTTCTTTTCTTTTCTCTCTTTTCCTTCTTCCGGCTGAGATTTCTCTCCCTCCGTTCTCTCTCCTCCGGCCACCAAAATTAGTGTTTTAAGGCTCGTTAGATTCTCAGAAACGTGAGGAAGATCCCTGGGTTGGTTCCATTCCGGATTGGTGCTCAGATTCGCGGGATTCAGCCAAGGAAAGCGTGTAATCGGTAGGTTTCTATGTTACGGTTTGTTTGGGTGTTTGTTTGTTGTTTAATTGATTTGTTCTCCATATAAGTTTACTAGATGATGTATATGGGACTGATTAACATCTGTTTAAAGTTTGGTAGGAATTGGATTTGATTTAACATGGATTTGAGCATGTTTTCATGGAGGTTTTCTCGGATTTCACTGTTCAAATCAGAACAGTGGTGTTCTAGCTTTGATATAGAACTGCACGTGTATGATCTGAATTTTTGTTATACATAAAGTTGTACATGGATGAGTTAGCTGCCGATTGCAAGTGGTTTCATGAATTTTGGAGCTCTGTGGAATTTCTGGTGAATTATTTGAGCTGGCTGTGTAGGAACAGGGCAGCCACCTAAATCCGAGTATTTAAGTGGTTTTTAATTGTTTAATTGAGCTGATTTTTGGTAGGGATGATCTCAGTGGTCTTTAGATAAGATCTGCAAAGTTTAGTTTTAATTCAAATTATTTTTAATAAGATTTTGATTTAGATTGTTAAATCTGGATTTTTACCGAAATTACATGTTTTGATCTGCGATCGTTTATCCGATCGATCTAGATTTCGGGTATGTAATTCGGGGTATGCCGTTGGGTGGGCATATCAAGTTTCACATCAATCTGACGGTTGGATTGACGATTATGATTTTCCGAAGGTTATAGATCATATACTTAAAGTTGATAAATTGGGTTGCTTTTATCGCTTTATATAAATGTTATTATATCAGAGTAGGCCCTGTGATTGGCATGTTCATTCTTGGCGAGCAGTGTGCTGCGCCTGGCCCTTGTATAATGTTTGACATCGTGTTGCATGCCTAAACTGTTATTTCTGTGTATGTCATAGCATGCATTTTTGTTGTGTGCATTAGTTGCATTGGTTAGGGCGTGGGTGATCTTTGGGTCGCCGTCCCGAGGCTGGAAGCTCGGACTTAGCCCTAGGACCGGGGTTGGGTAGTTTGGACCCAGTTGAATTGTAGTGTCCAGTCAAACTTAATGATAGGCTTAGATGACTGGTTCACTGGTTACTTGATGATTGTAGAGGTCGTGTCGACCTTGAGTCGGATGCTGAGGTGTAGCCGGTGTCCCACTGTGCGGACCCTGGGGTAGAGGAGTTGCCTACCCAGCGGTGCACTTTTCCCGCCTGCAGTGCCGTTCCCTGCAGTTGCGCTGTCGCCAGTGCTGTTCATGCTACTGTGTGCTGCTCCTGGGCACCAGGGACACGCGTTGGGGTTATGGGACCCCTGTATACACCCAGATCCTACTCGAGGGCGACACTTTTGCGTTTCCCTCTTCCTTCTGTGTGTCGTAGTGTAGATACCTACTGAGCTTAGTGCTCACTCCTACCCGGGCTGCGTTTTGCAGGTGCAGACGTCAGTTCCTCTTCTGTGGCCCCTACCGGGCAGTTGGTTGGCGGTGCGGCGGTGCGGCGGCGCCAGGCGGGCCTTGAGAGGTGGTGATCCTTTACAGCTTTTATACCTTATGCTAGATAGTCTCCTACGGGAGTGATGTTGTATTTGAACTCCCCCTCTCCGAGGATATGTATATTAAACCCTTTTTGAATTTTAAATCTGTGATTCGAGGCTTCTTTATTTTATTGTTGTTTTAATTGGGAGTGCTTTGGAGAACTATAGGGAGACCAATAGGTTAGAGGGAACCCTCGCCAGCTTTTTCTTCCGCGTTTGTTAGGTTCCGGTTCGCGTCGCCCGGCCCGGTTGGGCTTTCACGGGTCGGGGCGCGACACAAAATATATGAAAAAAGTGGATTTTCAACTTAGTAACCGGGTAGTGTGCCTAACCAGCGTGTTGTTCGCGTAAAACAGTTGAAATTCCTTAAAAAAAGAAATAAGGGTTTCATACTTAGTAACTAGGCAAGGTACCTAACAAGGTGTGTTGTTCGCGTAAAACAGTGGAAATTTCTGAAAAAAAAAGAAAAAAAGGGAACAGAAAAATGAAAAAAAAAAACCCAGATATTGCTATGTGATAAGTGGAAGATATATGCTTGGATAGGATTGTGTTCTTGAATAGTTGAATGGTTAGATATAATTGATACTCTGACGCATGTAGAATCTTATTCACACAGGAGTGTTAAAGTTGTTCTTAATTGTGGTTAAATATGTTGAAGTGTTGGAAATATTTTATGACATGTTTTGATTTACAATGTTTTTATGTGACTATGAGTAGAAGAATAAATTCATGGGTATGATTTCTGATGTGCTGCCGTAGGCACTCAAAAATAAAATCAATACTCTTTAAAATAAATGTAGTAGTGCGAGTACGAGTCGATCCCACGAGAAGTATCCAGCCTAAGTTTTGTGCTATGTGAACAAAGATGGGGGGTTTTGAGTAAAACGAAAACAAATAAGAAATAATCTAAATTGAAGAAACGAATTGAATCAAGAGAACAAACCTTGGTCTAAGTCAACATCCACCATCGGAATCCAACAACTGACCATTGATGCACGTATATATCAATTCATGCCATGAATATTCACCGTTCGAATTAAATTCGAATCTCTCCTCGATCATAGTTAATTAGAAACAAGCGATCTAATCAACCCTAACTACTAAACAACCTAAGACAAGCGATGTAGATTTAATCTAGTAGCAGCCTTAAGAATAGGGAGATCGATGAAGCTAAACAACACAAGCACAAGCGGTTGCATTTAATTTAGTCGAACATTCTTCCTAAGATCTAACAATCTCTAAAACGCAGTAAATCAATAGATCTTAGTTGATTCACAGATTAGAGGGATCAAACAATTACGGATTTGATATCCAACCTAGCAGTAGATTGTGATGAATAATAAACTAGTAGGCCTCCTAGCAATTAGACAAGACAGTCATGAATATAATCACAGAATAATATTCAATACTCAAGTATAAACTGAACAATAAAAATAGATTAGATCTCACAGTTTCATTGATTCCGAAGTTTCAGTTTCCTTGACCAAGAATCAAGATTTAGCCACGCAGGGTCATCAACAACAATCCTTAAAAGATTCCCAATAAACTAAAGAAAACATAGGAAAAATATAAAAGAGTAGAAAGGAGCAGCCAAAAGTATCTAGGAATCCCCCCCTCAAACCCTAGAAAGAGTCCTATTTATAACCCAAAGTCTCTCCATCCTCGGATTAGATCTGAACCGTTGATTTTCTTCACTGCGAAGATAAGATCGATCCTTTGATATCAAAATCTTCAATTTCTGGCTACACCCGAGGAAGATCGATCATTTAAAGAAGCATGATCGATCCTTCTCAGTAGGATGGATAGTAGGATGGATCCTTCTTAGTAGAATGGATCCTTCTATTGGAGAAAGATCGATCCTTCTGTGATCATCTGAAAAGTATGCACTCTGTCAGGTCTGTCTGCATAAGAGGATCAATCCTTTTAGGGAGAAGGATCGATCTTTCTTTCCAGAATATTTGTTGTTTTGCCATCCAGACTGTGCCATTGGTACTAAAATTACCGTAACTTCCTCTAGGAAACTCCAAATCACGAACCGTAAAATTCTCTAGAAACTAGACTTCAAGAGGTTTCCAACTGTATTTGGCACAACATCTGGTTCTTCATCAACAGGTATAGTTTAATATTTAAAGTTGATCCATATACTCTTTTCAGCTTCTTTTCGAACTTAAGGACTTCAATTGCATCCTAAATCAAAATATAAGAATAATGAGTGTATTTAGATACCAAATAAGCACAAGAGACTAAGTATTAATAGATAAAAATATAACATTATGCATCATCATCAATTTCTATTTTATGCATTGGAGTTGATGAATATTGTGATGGATTTTTAATGATATGATTAAGTGAATGTATAGATGTTTGTGGGTGTCATCCCTGAAAACCCTCAGGAGACTATAACTCCCCCATTGGGATAACCCAGGGGTTTAAAGGCTTGTTGCACAAGCTAAGTGCAATCGTGAGACCTACGAAAGTGACTAGTTAGATTTATTGTTTTCTTTTATCTTTGCTTTGCTCGAGGACTAGCAAAGTGTAAGTTGGGGGGTGTGATGAGTCACTAATTATTCATTATTAAACCCCTTAAATTACCTTTGTTAGCCCGAGAGTGTTTGTATTTGATAGTTTGTTAGTTGATTTCTGGTTTAACGAAGATACAAGTTAGAAAATACATAAAAAGGCTAATATGTTGAAATTACGCCGCTTCGCTGTCGGTTTGAAAAGAATTCTCCAAACTCTCCAGATACATCCTCAATTCCTAAAAATTTTAGAACTTCTAGAAAACATCACGACGAACAACTTTCATGTTGGACACTTTGCGAGAATCCTGACAGATTAATAGCAGTTTTGAAGACTATGAAGATAAACAGATGCTAGGAAACAGGTCTGTTGACGTTCAGGAGAATATTCGTCACATATTCCAGATAAGTCTGAATATTATGAAATCTTCGGGATAAGACAGAATACTTACTGATCTACATCTTTTGGGTTGGACTCATTTTCAAATTCCGGCTTGATTGGACCCAGTTGCGACCGGAATATACTGTCAGGAATTAATCCAGGAAATCCGAGTTGTAATAGAAGTCCAACTTAGCCAAAACCCTAATTTCGGGAGTTCTCCTATAAATAGGGTTATTCCATCCGAATTTATCATCTTTTGGGGGAGAAAAATCAGAGAGAAAAAGGAGAAGGCTAGGGTTTGAAGACGGAGATCTTTCCACGGGGATCGATGGCTTCCTTCCCAACACCTATGGATCTTTCTCAAGAGATGAGTAGCTAATTTCTAAACTTAGGGATATCATGAAACTCTAGTGTAACTTTTTGTATTCTTTGGTTTGAATCTTGTATTCTTCTCAAGACATGATCCTATGAATTTGCTTTTTATTGTTAATAAAGTTGAAGGAACAGAGTTCCCTTGACGTACTTTCAGTCCTACATGATTTCTGTGATTAATTATAGAGATTCATAGAATGGTTTTCATGTGATTTATGGTTTGCTAGTGAGATAGGCTATACTAAGCTAGGATAGGTTGTGCCAAGGTCATTAGGAGTAGTATAACTTAAAGTAATTGTAGGACCGAAGACCATCTATACCAAGAAAGATAGGTTATGCCGTTAGGAACATAAATCTTATTTTAGGGACTCATGTGAGCTTGTAGCCGTATGATCCATAATGTTTAGAGAAGGAGATAAGAGGATAACTGGAGAATACAGAAAGTGAAACTAAGGTGGATTGAGTAAACCCTAAGTATCTCTCTCATTAGTTTAACAACTTTTACTTGCTTTTATTAGGTAATTTTAGTTAATTCAAACTTATCATTGCTTCTTTTGCTTAGATTTAGAGTTTGAGAATTGAATTCAATATTTCATGGTAAATTCCCTGTGGTTCGACTCCCGACTTCACCCCTATTCTACCTAGTAGTGTAGTGATTGAATAAGGATTATAAATTTAATATTTGATTGAGTTTGCAACGTTTAACGATACGTTCGTAACACATCAATAATTAAAAGGTGTTTGGCTACAATACCGGGATAAAATGGGTTTAACCCGGGATAAGGATTCATTATCCAGGAACCAAACAAGGCCATTGGGTTAATGAATCGTTTTACTTTGGGACATCTCCATGCTTATATGCTCAAATAAGGCATCCAACTCAATGGTGACCTTTTAAAAAGATGAGATGAGCCCAAGGCTAAAGTTATCCAATTACATAACTAACTACGAGCTATCTATCAGCTCAGATCCCCAATCCTTAGACCATGTAAATACCAGCCCTGTCCGTCGTTTCGCATGAGCAACAACGATCTTCTTAGATTCTTTGAGAGTATATATAAACACGGTTTCGGCTTTGATTTGTTTTTTTATATATGAATTGAGCCCTAAGGTTGTAGAATTATTTATAGCATCCTAGACCAAGGCCACAGCCTCACCCTTATACTGTCACTCAAAACTAGTACCGCTATGCCTACACTACTTAGCTACTTGGTCAACAACAATATTAACTGACCTAGATATGTTCAAGAAAAGAATGGACTCAAACTGTAAGACCAACTTCCATATCTGTTTAGTAAGTAACTCACTACCTCTTTGCCAAATCTTAGCGCCATTAACCACCTCCACTACGTCTAGCGTATCAGATTCAATAATGACCCTGCTCCTCTACCTACTTTAGCCTACTCCAAAGTTTTCAGCACTGCAAGCATCTCAGCTTCAAAAGAGTCGCATGTTGTCACTCCTCCTCTAACCTAGGAGCATTCCCCATTCTTGCTCACCTCCACAACTGCCACTGCAGCCACACCTGTCTCCAAATCCTGGGAGGCATCCACCTTGTAGACCCGAGATCCATCATCATACCCTATCTTGGATGAGTCAGAGTTTTTACCTTGACAATGAAGATATTCCTCGGCAAGCCTCTTTGCCCTTTGTGCCAGAACATATGATGCTTCTCCCTCCCCTTCAAAGATCCTCCTATTATGGTCTTTCCAAGCAACCCAAAGTCCATAACCAACATAAGATTTCAATTTAAGGATTCCATGTTGCGTTGAGGAGCTAGAGATCACACCAATCAAATGGTCTATCTCCCATTGACATAGACCAACACCTAATTTTAATAGCATCAGATCAATAGCCTCATAGACACCTTTGCATTCAAACAGAGCATGAGTAATTGTCTCGGAGGTGCAACCACATCTAGGACAAGAACGTTCATAGGCATAGCAGTACCTCCACAAGAATTCTCCAACTGGCAGCTTACCCTTCAAAGCTTTCCACAATAACTGCTTGATTCTTGGACCAATCGGGAGATGTCATAAGTTCTTCCAGTTAATTTCTCCTTCATAGAACCAGTTAGCTCTAATCCTCTGTGAGAGAAGAGCATAAGCTGAAGAGGTTGTGACCCTTCCAGTCTTACTATATTCCCATCAAGCCATGTCAGAAGAACCTATAGGTAAAGCTTCAATGGTAGAGGCAAAATCTGAACTAAAAACCTCTCTCAAGTAGCAACTATTCCATCCACTAGCTGTCATAAGCTCACCAACCAGCATTTTCTCTGTTTTGTCTCGATAAAACAGAGCAGGTTTCATTGCCAATGCCTCATCCAACACCCAACGATCTCCCATCACTTGAATCTTACTATTTTGTTCAACTGACCAACACAAACCAAGCCTTAGATCATCAGCAGCTTTACAGAACATCTTCCAATGTAGCGAACCTCTATTATGGGATGTTGGAATCTTTCCAGCCCAAGTGTATTTAGCCTTTGCCACCTTGGTCCAAACTGTAGCATCATCAACGAGGAGAGACTCTGCGCGCTTCAGCTTCAAAGCCCGTTGTCAGGTTGAAAAATCTTTTAGCCCCAACCCCCCAATCTCCTTAGGTTTGCATATGTCCTCCCAAGCTACCATGCTAAAGCCAACCCTCCTTCCCTGCCAAAGAAAATTCTGACAAATTTGTACCATTTGCCGAATAACTTTGCAAGGTAGCGTAGAGGTTGTCATAGCATACACATGTATGCTTTGAAGTACCGATTTTATCATTAGAATCCTCCCAGCCACAAACATTCTTCTACCCTGTCAGCCAACCACTTTACTAGCCATTTTATCAATCACTGGTACAAAATCTGATGCCTTTAATCTCTTTGCACTGATAGGAGCTCCTAGGTACATCCATCCACCCTTGGCAACCTCCACCTTCAATATGTTACAAATTGCCAACCTTTGCTGCTGCTTAACCTTATACTTGATTTGTAAGCATTCATCTCAAGTCCACTTAATATCTTAAAAAGACTCAACTTAAGCCACAAACTCCTGGCCTCTAGGCAAGTAGCAGGTGTTGCACTCAAGCGATCGTTTGCATACAATTAATGAGACAAGAAATCATCCGAATTTATGAACTTGATACATTCCAATCTTGATCCTAGGGAATTCAGAATTCGTGACAACACTTCTTGTACAATCAAAAACAAATATGGCAAGAGAGGATCACCTTACCTCACACCACAGCTTGGCCTGACTCTACCATGAACCTCTTCATACACTATGAAAGAGAACATAGAGCCTTTCACACGAGTTACAACCCTGTCTATCCATTTACGGGGAAACTCCATTCGTACCAAGACCTCCTCCAAAAATGACCACCTGACCTTGTCATATGCCGACATCAAGTCTACTTTTGAAACCATGAGGCTGCGGGTTTTTGGAGTTACTGCCATGGAGTGTAACACCTCCTGAGCTGTTGCAATACTATCAAAAATACATCGCCCTCCAATGAAAGCAGATTATTCTAAGCCGATCAACTCCCCTAGCACACCCTTCAATCATGAGGCCAAGATGGAGGTGATAACTTTATACCCAACATTGCATAAGCTTATAGGTCGAAACTCTTTAACCTTCTTAGGGAAATTACACTTAGGAACAAGTGAAACAAACTTTTCATTCCAAGACGGTGATAATATGCAATGCTGAAAGAACTCTTGAACAATTTGTGTGAGGACTTGTTCCTCCAACCCGGTTCGACCGCGTTAGGTCGAGAATCTGGCTTGGTTGGTTTGTGATGAGTGCATGAAAGTGCACTCTGAACAACCTTATAACCATCTCAATTGCTAGATTACTATCCTTAATCAACATCTTTACTACTATTTCTATATCTATATGTTGTTTCACATAGTTGTTTGGAAAATGCAGGAAATTGGAGCTAAAAGAAGCTGAAAAGAGTATAAGATTATTATGCTACTATTCAGACTTTTCCTCTAGGTGGCATTACTGAAGGTCAATTGAGGATGCGATGTTTTCCTTACACCTTGAAGGATAAAACGAAGAGATGGTTGATGTCGTTGCCTCCTGGATCACTAACTACTTGGGATGCAATTTATAACAAGTTTGTTAGTAAATTTTCTTCTCATGCCATGACTACTAACTTGAGAAGGCAAATTCCAAATTTTCAGCAATCTGATGGAGAACCATTCCATGAAGCATGGGATAGATTTAAAATGCTTTTGATGCAATGTCCACATCATAATTATTCTTTAGAAAATCAGATGCAATATTTCTATGATGGATTAAATCTTTCTTGTCAGCCTATGGCAGATAATGCTGCAGGTGGAGCGATGTTCAAAAGGACACCACCAGAGGCGTACGAAATTTATGAGATGCTAGGATCAAACTCGCAGCAGAGAGACACAAGGAATAAGGCGAGAGGCATCTATGAGCTTAACCAGAATGACGATTTGGCAAGGCAAATCGCAGCCCTCAACAAGAAGATGGACGCGATGATGTCCACACAAGCAAAACCGGTTGAGGTTTGTTCAATTTGCAATATTATTGGTCACAGGTTAGATTCATGTCCTTCTGGTAGTGAATTTCCTGAGTATGTGCAAGAACAAGCTAATTTGATGAATGCTTATAACCCGAGACCTAGATTTGATCCTTATGCAAATACTTACAATCCTGGTTGGAGGGAGCATCCGAATTTTTCATGGAAAAATAATGCTAATGCAAGTATGCCTTCTGCTAATCAGTCTAACCCACCTGTTAAGTCGTCTTTGGAAGCGACTATGTTAGCTTTTATGCAGAAAATAGACTCAAGGATGGAACAACAAGATTCGGCCATTGCTCAACATGATGTAGAATTAAAGAATGTTGTAGCATCTATTGGGAAGTTGGAAGTTCAAGTGGGACAGCTTGCAGATGATGTACGAGCCCATGTTCCAGGCAGATTTCCAAGCCAACCAGAGCAAGCCAACGCAGTTACTATTCTTCGTTCAGGTAAGATTATTGATAATAAGAGTAATGCTGAAGTTATTGATGAGTTAAATGATGATGCAAGTGAGGAAGTTGAAAAGGAGGAACGCTCGAAAAGGCCACCATCGGCCACATCAGCTTTTGATCATGAAAAGAGAGCAAATTCAGTTCCAGAGGTTCATCACAACTCTCCTCCACCATATGTGCCGCCGATTCCTTTTCCAGGCCACCTGAAGAAAGCCCAAATGGATAAGTCTTATTCTGAAATTTATGATATTCTATCTAAGGTTAATGTGAACTTACCATTGCTTGATGTTATTAGGAAAATGCCAGCCTTTCCAAAGTTCTTCAAGGAACTACGTACTTCTAAACGTAAGTATGAATCTCATGAAAAGGTAATGGTTTCAGATACGGCAAGCGCGGTGTTACAACGGAAGCTTCCACCCAAGCTTAAGGATACAGGGAGTTTTAATATTAATATTACTATTGGTGATACAAAAATAGGGGAGGCAATGCTTGACTTAGGAGCTAGTGTTAATTTGATGCCTTACTCTATTTTCCTTCAGCTAGGTGTTGGTAAATTAAAACCTACTACGATGTCTCTACAACTTGCAGATCGTTCAATTAAATATCCATTAGGCATTGTAGAAGACATCTTAGTAAAAGTTGATAAGTTAATTATCCCCGCTGATTTTGTGATATTGGATATGAATGATGCACCGTTGAATGATAGAAAGTTACCTATTTTGCTGGGACATCCATTTATGGCTACAGCTGATACTATGATTAATGTGAAGGATGGTAAGCTCAGCATGACAGTTTTAGGTGAAACTGTTGAATTTAAAGTGTTTGAGTCTATGTCATGTCCTTCAAACTCTGTTGATTGCTTCTCAATAAATGTTGTAGATTCATTGGATTTCTCTAATTTCAGGCAAGAGCAAGTGAAGACTACATTGAAAGCGGATTTGAAGATGGTGCGGGATGACTTGCACAGCTATAAGAGAGCACAGGAGGTTGTCGCACCGCTTGAAGCATTACAACCATACGAACCTGGCTGAACGTTAAGGCTTTGCAGTACGTCTTGCCTAGACGTTAAATAAAGCGCTGGGTGGGAGGCAACCCACCAAGGTAACCTGGTTTTAAGTTTAAGTTGTAGTTTTCAGTTTTATGTTTTCTCTTGTGTTTTTTTTTTTTTAGGAGTTCAGCCACCCTGAGGATCCTTGAGGAGATTTTCGCTATTCTATCAGGTGGCCTCTTTCCTATTTACATTATCTTGCCTCGTCTTTCTCTAGAAATTTTTGGATTGCCACCTCCTACATATTTTTATTGGATAAATGCACACATTGAGGACAATGTTGATTTCAGGTTGGGGGGTGTAGACATTCATTGAGGATTGCATGCTACCTTGTGGGTATAATAGTGTTAAATTGTACATGAGCTGAAATTTTTATACGTATTATACATGTTGCTTCCATATGGATTGGCCTATACATGGATTGCATGCGTGATAACCTGAAGGTAGAATATCATGTGACTCACACACGAACACGTTCTGTGCAGAGGTAATTATACCCACCAAAGGAATGAGCATGCTATTGTCAATTTAGACCATGATTTCAGCATAAGCTAGTGTTGCGTATTGCATGCAGAAAAAAAAAAAGAGAAAAAGTTCTGGAGCTTTAATAAGCTGTGCCTAAACGACTGTTAAGTGATCTACTGAGTAACCGGGTGTTCTTGCCTCAGGAAGCGGGGAGCTCGCGTAAAAAGGTAGAATCACTAATAGCTAAAAAAAAACTACTCAGTGTTTTGTTAAGTAACCGGGTCTCTGCGCCTCAAGAAGCGGAGAGTGCTCGTGTAAAAAGGCAAAATGTCTGATAGTTAAAAGAAAAAAAAAACAAACAAGAGCATGTTGTACTTAAAGTGCGAGGGTTGGATGATTGGTAATGATGATAGTAGTGTGTTTGGACTAATGGTGGGTAGAAGTTGCTTCTGTACGTAACTTTTATTTGTCACATCACATGAGTTCGGTTGAATGGTGATTAGCATGTTTGAAGTGTAGAAGTTAATTTCATGTGTTAGTAGCATGTGCATGAGTATAAGACGTTTTGTGCTCTGTACTAGATAGAACATTATTGACTTGACAAGGTAGTACTTTTATTATGCATGTCTACAACCTACGACCGTTGGTGTGCTTAATATATTTTATGCGCTTAAAATTGCTAGAGAATAGCAATAAGCTGGTTGGGGGGTGTGATGAGTGCATGAAAGTGCACTCTGAACAACCTTATAACCATCTCAATTGCTAGATTATTATCCTTAATCAACATCTTTACTACTATTTTTATATCTATATGTTGCTTCACATAGTTGTTTGGAAAATGCAGGAAATTGAAGCTAAAAGAAGCTGAAAAGAGTATATGGATCAACTTCAAAAATTAATTTGTACCTTCTCATGAAGAACCAGATGATGTGCCACATATGGTTGGAAAGCTCTTGAAGTCTAGATTCTGGAGAATTTTACGGTTCGTGATTTCGAGTTTCCTAGAGGAAGTTACAACAATTTTAGTACCGATGGCGTAGTCTGGATGGCAGAACAGTAATACGCTGGAACGTCCGAGCGATCCGACACCCAGAGAAGGATCGATCGGACTATGCAGAATCGTGACAGAACATGTATTTTTTGGCTGAACATGGTCCGATCGATCGAACCATCACTCCTACTGAGCCAGATCGATCCGACTCCTAGAGTTGGATCGATCGGACTCGGGAAATGTCAGAAATTGCAGATTTTTATGAGCCAAATCGATCGGACACCTAAAGTTCGATCGATCGGACTCAAAAATAGCCAGAGAAGGTGGATTCTTATGCATCCGATCGATCCAGCGCCTATAGTTCGATCGATCGGACTCGGGCGTAACTAGAAATTGAAGGTTTTTAATGAGACTGATCGATCCGACACCCCGAGAAGGATCGATCGGACGTTCCCAGTGAATTAAATCAACGGTTTAGATCAAATCCGTTGATGGTGAGACTTTGGGGCTATAAATAGGACTCTTTCTAGGGTTTGAGGGGGACTTTTTGGCAGCGTTTGGAGGCGAGGAGAAGGGTTCCAGGCTTGGTTTTTTTTTCTTATTTCTTCTTTATTTCTTCATTAGTTTTGTTGCCCTCATGGTGAACATGAGTGGCTAGTTTCTTTTCTAAGGTACCGATGTAGCCCTAACTGAATCATTCTATGTTATTGGATCATGATTATTTTATCAGTTTATTTTCCTTGTTTCATTCATTATTATAACTGAGATCTTAAATACCTTTATCTGGCCAATAGAAGTATTATAAATTGTTGTATGTGAGATTGGGCGAGGGTTCATTCCCTGATCTTGCAGGATCTATGAATGAATGAGTTTATGTCGAGACCGGGTTCAAGCTAAGAGTATTCTTGGTTCATAATTGTTCTTCAAAACGTAATGGATTCTTGGTTAACACTTAGTTATGGGTTCATTAACTAGAGTTAATTGGGGGTACTTGGTGAAGACCGCGGCCGAACGGATCATCATACCGGAAGAACGAGCCCTTGGAATTAAACTGAAATCTTTATTGATTCAATGCATAGAATGAGGATGTTATGGTGAAATCGGAACCTTAGTATTCATCCATCATATTTCTATCGTTTTCTTATTTCGTTATTAGATCTTCTATTCTCAATACCTCATATCTCTTATTTTCCCTTCCTTATTTTCTTTCTTTTATGTTCTTTAGCGTTTTACTCTAATAATCTCTACAAATCTCTGTGGGTACGATACTCGTCTTGCTACTATACTGATTGCACCGATTCGTATACTTGCGAGATATAAAATTTATTCATCAGTTTGGCCTGGTTGGCATTGGGTTGTGATCGGTTGATTGCATCGCTGCTTTTGGGCCCTAAGGGAAATTTGGTAAATTAGGCCTTGACGGTCGGTTTCACACCCGCGTAGTGCACACACAGCCTTGATTTATGTACATGATTGAATAGATCCAGTAGGAGCATTCGCGATCGTCAGATCCAGACGAGATTGCGACGAGATCACAATTTGGAGTTAAATCGGGTTCAGTCCGATCAGGTTGCTCGTCTGAACCGGCTAAGCCACTTAAGTGGCTTAACCCTCTTCTCTCTCTCTCTCTCTCTCTCTCTCTCTCTCTCTTTCTTTTCCTTTTTCTTTTCTTTCCTTCTTCCTTCCCCTCCTTTCCCCGCGCCCGATCCCCTCCCCCCCCCCCCCCGTGCTGGCTTCTTCTTTCTCCGGCCACCTTCCCCGGCGACCTGAAGGCGGCGGCGAGGGCCCCCTCCCCCTTCTCCTTCCTTCCCTTTCTCTCTCCCGCGGCAACCTCTCTTCCTTCTCTGACGACGACTTTGGTTGTGGGAGGACTCCGACGACTCTCCGGTGAGCTGGAGACGGCGACGACGATAGAGGATGGCGGATCACGGCGGATTAGCAAGGATTGAAGATTCGATTAACGTTTAAGGTAGGGTTTCTACCTTAATCTTTGGGTTAAGCTAAATCTAGGGTTTGTTTGTTGGATCAATGGATTTCTTTGCTCTAATTAGTTCCTTGATGCATGCTTAGTAACTGATTTAAGCTTCATGTGATTTGATTTGGATTTTATCTGGATTTTAGCAAGGCTTTTCCGGATTTTATCGAAACCCTGTTTTTATGTAAGCTGAGTTGTTCGAGCTCAGATCTTGGCATGTACATGCATGATCTCGTCTGATCATCAGCATGAGAGTTGCAGATCTGTGGATCTAATTTCCAATCCAATTGGTTTCATAATTTTCAGAGTTTTTTTACGATTTATGGTCATTTTTCTTCTGATCTGCGATGAGACCGTAATTAGTGAATTAATTAGTGAATTCCGGGAAGATTAGCCATTAAATGAATCCAATTCTTGGGCTGCATGTTCCTAGCATGCTAATCTAGACCTACCTAAGTTTAATTTGAAATCTAACGTCGTTTGGATGTCGATTTGCAAAGTTTTTGTCGCCTCTAACGATGGTTTACTGTAGCAATCCAGGATTTAGCTTGTTAGTGGATTTTCGATGTTTTATCGTGTTTGATTCTTCGGGATTCATGTGATTAGTATTCCTGGCAACATCTAAGGTTTACATGTTTAATTGGGTAAATACTTGAATTTCACCATGTTTAGTTAGTTGCTAATCTTGTTGTGCACTTAGCAATTAATTTGCAAAGCATGTTTTACTTATACATGTATGTATTATAGATATGTAGGCCCTATGTGTGGCCCAGCCATACGTGAGGTTTGTGGTTGAACCAAGAGAGTCATGCCCCTTGGGATGTTTAGTTAATATGTATTGTAACTATTGTGTGTTGGTTGGCCGGGGTTGTGTCCCCGTTGTACCAAATTGTGGTTGACGGTTGTGGATGCCGTTATAATGCCGAAATTCAGATTGAAGTGTGTAGTTTCTTGTTCACGGCTCATGGGCGCTATTATAATATTGTATTGTTGTAGTTTAGACCCCTATCTACTTTATGCATGTTTACCCTTGGCGAGCCGTAGGCTATGCCTAGACCTGTATATTGCTTGATGATAGAGCTTGAAAAGTGTCGTGGCTTAACAAGTCTACTCAAAATTACAAATTTATAATCAAACTTCAAACTAACTACTTTGGGGGTAGCTAGCAGTGAGTCCGAATCGAATCCACAGGAAATGCGTAGGAAAGTAATTAAACTACTAAACTCAATATAAGTACTCCTACCGATAAGTTGAGAAAAGATTCAGAATTGAAATTAAACTAACTTTATACTAAAGGATTGATAAATACGAGAAAATGTACCAAGGAATTCTTAATCAATAAGTAGGATTCTACCTATCACTCAACAAGTTCTGGTTAGGATTCCTTATCGGTGAGAGCAATAATCTAAAAGTCAGTGACCTAATAATTAGTTATGATCACTGCTAATGAATCCTCTGGTCAGGATGAATTCATCGTGAGAAAATAGTATAATATGGAGTAAGGTGCAAGATCAAGATGGTTCTAGCACCTTGAGGTCGCCAAATAGAATGTATCAAGAATTAACAGTTACACTAGTGGTTCTAGCACTACGAAATCCCTAATCTTGAATTAAGATGAATAACGGATTAAGAGTTGGTCATAATGGTTCTAGCATTATGTGTAATGGTCATAGCATCACAAGACTCTTAATCTCGAGAAGAAAATCCTCATATCTATGGTTCTAGCATGAATGTTTTAATGAGAATCTTTAATCTCAATCCTTAACATGCTCAAGACCTAGATCTAGGCATAAAGGAACAAATCATTCATCCACTAATAATAAAATCACACCAAGTTCATAAAGAAATTAAGATCAATCCATACAAACCATTCAAAGAGGTATACAAGCCCTAAATCTTAGGAATCCCTAATAAAAACCCTAGTTACATCATAAGAATCCAATGGTAAAAAGTTTAACTACTCATCTTTAGTGTTTGATCCGTGGATGAAGGTTGATGAAGCTCTTCCGCCATGAATTTCCTCCCAAAAGAATCTAAAAGAAACGTTAAAAAGAGGAAAAAGAAACTAAGAAAGATTGCTTCCTCTCCTTGGCCTCCAAGTAGCCAAGAGAGAGTCTAGAGTGTGAGGACCTGCCCCTCTACTCTTGGGTCGACCGCTTGGGTCGGGCCCGTGGCTCGTTGTGGACCGCAAGGGCAATTTGATAAATTGCGCCTTGTCGGTTTGTTTCACACCCGTGTGTGCACACACTGATCGTGCTTGTGATAATGTTTGTTTAGAACAGTTAGGTGGACCCGGTATCGAATGATCCGGGCTTGGGCTAGCGTTCTAGCCCAAGTCTAGCTTTTTGCACCCAGATGATCGATCATCCCTTGCTAGGAGGATCGATCATTTGGTGAATGATCGATTATCCCTTGCTGGAAGGATCGATCATTTGATGTCAGGGAGTTGTGATCGTCATGAAGGATCGATCATTCCTCCTTGAATGATCGATCATTCATAGTCGGTTCGTTTGTCTATAAAACGGACGCGACTTTCTTCTTTCAATCCTTTTGAAATCCGCGGTCCCTGAGCTCAAAGCTGGCTGGATTTGGAAGAGATTGAACGCGATCGTTGGCTTGGCAGCTGGGATTGAAGCTGCGCTAGTCTAGGTAGGGATCCTATCTACTTTCTTTCCGGTTTTGTAAGGTTTGAGCTTGGTTTGAGTAGATCTAGTTGTATGCTTGTTGGTTTGTAGCATGCGTACCGGTTTTGGACTCGTAGTCCTTTGTACTACCAGATCCCAAGGTTTTGTGGGATGTGGTAGAGTTTTCCGACGGTATTTTTCGCCGTCCGATGGCCGGAGAACCCATCAGGATCTATCATTCTGGAGGAATGATCTATCATCCTGGTTTGGTCAGGTTTAGCCCGAGAAGGATCGATCATCTGGTGAGTATGATCGATCATTTCTCCTTGAAGATCGATCATCTGGTGATGATGATCGATCATTTCTGGGCTTGCATGGACGAGGTCCCTGGTCACGTAGGTGATTGATCTTCCCTCCTGGAGGGAAGATCAATCCTTTAGCTTGGTGGAAGATCGATCCTTTGTAGCTTGGCAGGGACTGAGTCTTCCCTTCACGAGGGTGATCGATCATCCCCCCTGGAGATGATCGATCCCTCGTGTGACAGGGAGGTGTTTTCAATGGTTTTGCCCTCGGGGCTTCGCCTATGCGTTTTTCTTTACAACTTTATAAACTGGTACATATCCTTGAGCATCTTAGCCCCATAATGAGGGGTAGTGGTGAATCGGGAGAGTGACGACTCCCGGGATGTTAGATAGCATGTTGTAATGCTAATCTTGTTTGTCGAGGTTGCTTCCCGTAACATGTCTTTTGGTGGACTGGCTGCAGTTGGTGGGGCTACTACTGCAGCAGCTCCGTGGCCTGTTTTACTGTTCACCACCTCGGACCGGCAGGGTGCCGAGCCCATATCTTGTTTCTTTAATCGTCACATATTAACATGCTTACTTGCCTTCCTGCGTATGTGCATAGCATGCATTTCTTATTGTGTATTAGATGCGTAAGGATAGGGTATGGGCGATGGGTTGATCGCCGATCCGAGCCTTTCGGGTAGCTCGGATTTAACTCTAGGACCGTGACGGGTAGCAAGGTCCAGGTTGGATTGTAGTATTCAGTCGATATCGAATGATAGACTTACATGACTTGAATACATATTGATCGATGATTTAGAGGTCGTGTCGGCCTCGAGCCGGGAGTTAAGGGTGAAACCGGTGTCGGTTTGTGTTCTTTGGGGGCTAGTACTGGCCCAGGCAGTGTCTGTTCCTGCCCATGGAGGCGACCAGTATGGGTCCAGTCCGTTTTGGGTGACCATAGTTAGAACCCCGCAGCAGTGGCGACCAGTGTGGGCCCAGTCCATTTTGGGTGACCGCAGCTGGAACCCTGCGACACTAGGTGTATCTAGGATGGGTCCAGTCCGTTGGGGTGACCATGATTGGGTATGCCAAGGGACACCGGTGAAGGGTTATGGGGCCCTTGCAGCACACTCAAGACTGGCTTGGGGGCGACACTGTTGTGTTCCCTTCCTTTCTGTGTGTCATAGTGTAGAACCCTACTGAGCTTAGTGTTCACTTCTACCCGGGCTGCGTTTTGTAGGTGCATGCGTTAGCTCTTCTTCAGTGGCCTCTACCGGGCAGGTGTTTGGTGGCGCTGCGGCGTCTGGTGGTGCTTGAGGAGCGGTGATCATATGTTTACCCATTTTGTTAGTTAGCCTCCTACGGGAGTGTAATGTATATTAATGTAAACCCTTTTGAGGATTTGAATATTATATTATATCTTTTGAGGTTTGAAACTATTGTTATGATAAAGGTGCTTATGAATTGTTTAGGGAGACCAGTAGTTTAGAGGGAACCCCTCGTCAAAAAATTTCCGCATTAGTTAGGTTCCGGTTCGTGTCGCCCAGCCCGGTTGGGCCTTCGCGGGTCGGGACGCGACAACTTGGTATCAGAGCTTAGGTTGTAGGTCCCAGGGATAGGATCAGGATTCGATTGAGATTGAGCGTGGGATGGGATAGTTCTATGTCTAGAACATCCGTGCATGCTCTTCTGTAATGTGTTGTGCTTTTCGCTTTAGCGCTATGTTGCTTGTTTTACGGTTTCGGATGAGTGGACGCTCGTTTGTCGTTGGTGATTGCACAGATGTCAGGAGCTCGAGGCCGACCTTCGGTTGTTGGTCAGGGTGGGGCACGACCAGGTCGACCCGCCCGACCAGATAGGGTAGCACCTATCAGGGAGGCCAGAGCTAGACGGGCTGAGCCATCACCAACGACGGTTTCGGTCACATGGGAGGAGGCCTTTCTCGCCGAGGAGGGGGCCCTTGCTCCTGTCGACAAGCGGGCCGCGGCGGTGGTCATGATGGATGCATGGATATGTATAAGAATGCCACATTATCATGCTATGTCATGTGGCGATGCGATCCTTTTTCGCGTCCGCTGGAAATGGAGGACACGTGTACGTCGCCGACGGCCACGGCACCAGCAAGAACGCCCTCAACACCGTCGAGCCATACGACCCGGTGGAGGACGGGCAGGCATCAATGCCAACGATAACGGAGGAGTGATCGTCTGCCGGAGATGACAAATAAGCGGGCATTGATATGAGAGGGATTAGTCAGTGGAGGCGTCGAACAGGACGGGTGGGGTGGTAATATTATACTTTAATTAATATAGTATGTATTATCATATTATTAAATAATTTATTAAAGCCAAGGTGAATATGTATGCATTATCATATTATTAATTCAAGTACCAATATTATTAATTTACTTTCCACCTCACCAATCCATATTCATATTCTACCTTTTTCATCCAATATTATTAATTTACTTTCCACCTTACTAATCCCAAGTAATCATTACACCAATCCCAAGTAATCATTACCTCTTTATCCCTACTTTTCAACCAAACATCAAAGTGGGATAAATTTTATCCCAGAACTTATCCCAGGATACTAATCCCTATCCCCTCTAATCCCGGGATAGACTATCACATAACCAAACGCAACCTAAGATGTCGTTTGGTTTTGGGATAAGCAATTCCAGAATTAGAGAGAATAGGGATTGGTATGCTGGGATATGTGTGGTATTTGGTTGAAAGGTAGTGATAAAGTTGATATGATTGGTTGAAAAGTAGGGATAATGAAGTAATGATTGGTTGAAAAGTGAAAAAGTAGGGATAAAATTGATGTGATTGGTTAAAAAGAAGAGAAAATGTAGTAATGATTGGTTGAAAAGTGAGGATAAAGTGGGGATAGAAATGGGGATAGAAATGAGGATAAAAGTGGGGATTAGAGGGTGTTTGACTGCAATACCGGGATAAACTGGACTTAACCTGGGATAAGGATCCCTTATCCCCGAACCAAACAAGGCTTAACAAAAGTTCCAGGAAACTGAGACTACCATCTTTGATTGTACAACACTCTATCCAATCGTTTGAGGATCTTAGCACACCCCCCTTGACGATTGGTCCAGGTGAACTTAGATCCAACAAAATCTGCTTCTTTTAACTCATTCAAACACATGAACTGCAAAAAATCACTTTTAGCCATCCCAAAAGTGAAAGCATTGCCACTACGTTTTTCCTTAGCTGAAACTATAACATTGGAATCTCCAGCTATTAAGTGGGGTAATCCAATCTGCTTGATCCTAGATAGAGCATCCCAGAGTTCCTTACGCCCCGACGCCCTCGTCACACCATATACTACAGATACAACCACATGCCTCAGATGTGGGCAAGTAACTACACCATGTATGTCTTGAGAGGACCAGTGAGTGAAAGATACCTTTCCTACTTCCTTACTCCATAGAGCCAAAATACCACCATGCATGTCTCTGCACGGTACAAGGTAAACACCCTAGGTTTGCCCAATTTTATTATGAAGCCAACCTAACTTCTTTTCCTCAATCAAAACATCAAGTGGCAAAATGAAAGGCATCGTACGGTTTGCATAATAGTGATGACAGATCCTCACCACACGCTTCGGACCAGCACCGTGACAATTCCAAAACATGAGCTTCATTTGATAACCGATTGTTCCATTGCCAGTTGCTCCCCTGGCACTGCCACACATCACCTCTTCCTTTGGCCTGCCTTCACCCCAAACTCAACCAAGAGCATACTATCTTCTACCTCCCCTAAGACATGGATTGTGGCTGAAGCTCTATCAGAATTCTTCGAGAAGGGAGATATCTCATCTGAGGCCAAAGCAACCTTAAGCTTCTTGAATCCCTCCTCATGAATCACCTCCTTTTCCTCCTTCGACATTTTCTCATTAACTTTGGCAGAAACAAGAGTTTCCTTTTCCTTAGAAAAGTCAGGAATCACCAAAGATGCAAACCTATTAGAGCCAAGATCCCCGATCGTTTGATCACCCCCATTACTGGTTTTTGGGCTAGGTCCACCAACCCATTGAGACCTGGCCTTAGCCCAGTAAGTAGCTTTAAATGTCTTCTTTCCAGGTCCATTAGCTTCTTTGGCCTGGAAAATAACCGGCCCACCACTATGGCCCTTTTCTTTCTCAAATGCCACTTGTCCCTATCCAGAAGCTTCTTGCATATTCGTATCCTTACCATACCTAGCCATTTTCTCTTTTGAGGCAAGCTTGATCTCATCCCCATGTCTCCCTATTATAACCACTTCGCCCTGCTGGCCGCGGTGTCCAGCCTGGAGATTCCTTGTCGCCCCTAACTGCCTCGACATCACCATGCTCCCACGTGGTGATTGTTGGGCCATCAATGCCACCTGGCACTGTGTGTCCGTACCCTTCGCACGAGTCCCCCCTTCCACCCCGTCATGGCCGTTGATTGATATGCCACTCGCCAACGGCCACTACTAGCACCTCCGGCGGGATCGTACCAGCAACAGGTACTCTCTCCTCTACCTGCATCCTTTGTTCATCATTTGTCTGCTTAAAACCTGAAGGAATGTCTTCATCCATCACTGAGTTTGCTCCCTGATTCGTAGGGCGCCTTCCTAGATCCGAGCTTATATGAGTTCCCATCCTCTCCACCGGTAAGACCAGCCTACTCTTACATGAACCCGTCCCATGTCCAATTCAAGCACACCGCTCGCAAACCCTAACATTTTCATATATAAAATCCACAAAACGAACACTAAACTTCGTTCGAACTTTTACCCCAAACTTGATCACATGGCTGATGTCCACCTCCACGCACGCACGTACATACCGCCGCAATGACATCTTTTGTCACTAAGTCCACCTACAGAGGCACCCCTACATATGATGCAATCTTCATCGTTGTCTGCCAATCAAACCAAGCTATGGGAAGCTCTGGTGGTCTTATCCATACCGGCATTGTAGTAAAGTCTTTTGCCACTGGACAAAAGTCCTCCATCCACTGGAGGAGGGACATCATCCTCCCATTTACTGCCCAAGACCCCATCATCATCAACACATGATGGAAATCCAATTCATTCTCAAAGCGAAATACAAATACTCCTTTAGCAAGATCAATAACTTTAAAGCTATATGTGGTTTTCCATAGTAGATCACGCTTATGCTTCAGTAACCCCAAAGGCATTCTTCTACTCAGAAATCACCCAAAGAGAGAGAAATGCCATTTCCGATTACACCTCTCCATGAGCTCATCCTCGAGCACAATCTCATCTGAGTACAACAATCCCAGTCTCATCAATTCCTCCGCCATAACAATCGAAGTTTTTGGCCGCAACCCTGCTGCCACTACATAGGAGGCCTTCTGCCCCAACTTAGGAGCACCACCATCTCCTATTCTCCTACCAAGCCTGAGTATCCAGGGGTGAGGCGGCGATGATCCCTCCACCTCCCCTGGTGTTTTGCTCGTGTCCCCACTCCCCGCACTCTCGCTCTCACTCATTGCTTGACCTCTAGCAATATCCCTTGTGCTAGTTCTTCGTGAGATTTGAAGTCATAAGATAGAGACTTTTTTTTCTACTATAAACTCATAGTTGCCTCTAGCTAAGATAGGAGCAAATTTGAGGTCCTACCATAAGACCCAAAACCGTTTCGGCTTTGATTTGTTTGTTCACAGGCACATGAACGTCGGAACAGTGTTGATAGAACTGAATGATAGCTTTATGTATTCCCTAATATTGTAGTTTCCTCGCTTTTTTTCCGACGAGATAAGCTCAAAGGCTAAAGCTGGAATTGACGGTGAGAGAATATAAATTGTACCCTAAAAATGACATTAGATAAGGAAATAGAGCTTATTATACCATAATATTGTCACATTCATCAACAGTGCGGATGTCCCATGTTCATGGGACTCCATCCATCGTGTACCTGTCTTAATCAATACTCATGATGCACATTCAAACCATATTCAATGAAAGAAGTATTCCGAGGAATTAGCTGACAATATGTTCCCATAATATTTACAAATATGCTATAAATATACCCACTGCAATTTAACAGATCGTGTCTATCTTCACACCATAAGCCATGATCGCTTTCACATCATAAATCACACCATAGACAGCCAACATGGTTTTTTTCCATAACTGTGGCGATCGCGGCTCAAACTTTCGAGCTTTACACAAAAGGCCACAAGTCTGGACTATTGAGATGCGCTCCACTGTTTTAGATCTATCAATGTGATCATCATAATCCTGAAGAAAAACTTATCTCCTCTGAAATCAGATTGCGTCAAGTAGAAAGGTCGAAACTGCTTTCCTGTTGCTCATTTAAGCTTCTTTGAACAGATTGTCCTTGAAAGAAAAACTTGTTCATCCTTCAAATATATGCCATAAAACAAGAACATGACACCATTACAGTGGCTCATGACCACTGCCTTGAGTGTACTAAAGTGACTCAAGTATGGTCAACTCTTTCAGCATTTCATAGGTAAGGCTGCCTAACAAAATATCTCAAGCAATTAATATTACTAAATCTATTAGAAGCTACTCGAATGAAATTACCGGTGCATTTGAAGATCCACACACTGACAAGCTTAACAGAATTTTAGTGGACCAACAGTAATACAGACAAATCAAAAAAAGCACATCTAGAGTTCAAAATTGGAAATGGTCCTACAGCCCATCATATAGAAGCCTATAACTAGAATCTGTGTAGTTGAGTGTAAAACATCATAGAAGGTGAACAGTTTGCAACTATTATGCTTTAAGGATCAAACCAAAACTCAGATTTGCTTGAGCAATATAGTGGATCACACAAAACAAAGAAAAAGAATCTTGTGCACAAGAATGTGTCTATATGGACCTTTCATTTGTCATTTGTTACCTGCTGCCAAGGCCAAGCCCTCAAAAAATGGAAACCGCCTTTAAAATCTCTTCTTGTTGCAATTATGATGAATCACAAGCAGACCAACTAGCTATACATCAGAATTGAAGGCATTTCGCCAGCATGTAAAAGGATCTGAGCTTCATGGTATTTGTCTGTAATAGCACAAAGGAAATTCAAATATCATCATTCTGTTGAATTGCTCGAGAGAACTCCTGATATAATATAGCGTGAAAGATGAACTTTTTGTTCACCTTTCCAAGTTGAAAGTATTTGGTCGCCATCAGAATAGGCCGCCTTCCCCTCAATCAACATGTTTATGGGTTCTTAAAACTTTGTGGATAAAATGCTTTTCACCATGATATCTGTTGGTAATGTCCACAAATCCAAAGAAAAAATAAACATGGTAAATAGGTAAGACACAAATTGGTCAAGTGAAAGAGATAACATTAAAAAAAAAAAGGCAAGATGATTAGGCTATCTAGGATAGTACACAATAAAGACATTAATAGATAGTTCATACATTATCCCACAGGAGATGCAGAAGCATGTAAGACCAACGGAGAAGTGCACAGGTATAGTCCCCCAAAAGTTCTCCCTGTCTAGGAATAAATGCTCAGAAATGAGCGTTATGGCACTGGATAGAAGCAGGAATTTCCAGCCTGATGGCAGGCAACAGCGAAAGGAAAATGAAGAAGAATCCTGAAAGGTAGCAATATTTTAGATTCTTTGGGACTACACGTTTGTCCAGACAGAAGATTAGAAAATCAGTTAGCTGTGTCAAGAAAAAAAAACCACAAATGCTGGAAATATGTCACAGTTTTGCATATTAGATGCTAGAATACCTGGAAATACTGCCTGACAAATGCTGCTGAATAAACAATTCTTAAGATCATATCTTTCGTGATAGTTAGGGAAACGACTAAGGATGTCATCTGCTTTATTTCAACAAGTAGAATATGTGATCAGTTGGAAAAAATGAAGTCCTGATGACAAGTTAGTCGCATCTTCCTTGACATATCTTTTTGAATGATCAGAGAGTCATATATATAAAATAAGAACATATTCACATATATAACAAGCAAAACATAAGCCAAGATTCTTGTATGCTGCTTTTATTAAAACAACCTTTCAAGCCGAAAATGCAATTCTGAAAAACTAGCTCCCCTGATATCAAGAACAGAATAGGTTTTACAAGACAAGTTAGCCATGGACATCAGCAAGACATCAACCAAATAAACCAAAACAATCCTTTCTTGTGACAAGTAAAATTTTCCTGATGAGCAAAAATGGCTTCATCAACTCTGAATTAGTGCTCACAGCAGCAGCACATGGGCACAAGAGAAAGGACCGACGACTAACCAGGCATGACGAAGTCACTTGTAGCTTTTACAAGGCTGACAGATGTTTTTTGAGGTTCATTACGGAAATCAGAGGTCATTACTCATTAGTAAGAGGGATCAATTGCTCATCGTACTACCAAGGTTTGGTCTAGATAATATGCTCTAAAGAGCCAAACCCTAGCCAGTTTTTTTTGCATTTCCAGGATTCAGGAACATGAAAATTGCTGCTCATATCTGAATATTCTAATAAACGTACATTTGTTCGGATTCATAAGGGAAGAATTTCTGAATCACTTCATGTGTTACTTGTCCTATTATCCAGTTTGCCTGTTGCAGTATGTCAGAATATCTGGTAGGAGAAAGTTGAATTTCAAAAGAGGAGTACATGCATTCACAAGGTAGTCTCAATTTCAAAGTCATTGCCGCATAAGGTCATCAAATTTTAGGTAAAGATGGGTTAAGCCTGTAATTGCATGAAGACAAATGGTTTACTTGTAAGCTTGTTTGGTAGTGAGCTGCTCTTTATATACTGTCTTCAGGTCCATTCACTCGAAAATTTTCCCGGCATTCTTCTGAAAATTTGCTCTTTCAGCCTCAATATAGCATTCCCAACATATTCTCTATCGCTATCTCTATTTTAGTGTGATTTGATGCCTAACTACAATATAAGGAATCATTTTTTGCCTTGTTCACCCAACAATTTCCCTATATTGATTAGTTTTAAAATATAAACATGTTTAGTGGATCGGGAATGCATTTTCATTCCCAACAGATTCCTTAGCATATTCACTGTTCCTAAATTTAGGGAATATGACTAAGATATAAACATGTTTTAGGAAATGAGATAGGGAATGGGTTTAGGGATAGGGAATCTGTTGGGTGATGTTTTTTAGTCATGTTCCCAAAATTTAGAGATAGAAAATGATATAGAGAATCTGTTGATAATGCTCTTAGACACTTATGACCATTTCATAGCTTTAATCTTACCATGTTGATTTACAGGTTTTGCATGGTCATATTTCCTATAACGGAGGAAAGGAATCCTTCCCTTAGGTGATGTCAAGGATTGGCATGCCAATGGTACGCATTGAGCCAATAACCTACTGGCATGGTACGGCCCGTATTGGACTAGTATGCGACCATGTAAGTCCCTTTTAATTAAAAAAATAAAATAATTATTACACCCCCCAAGGATTGCCATGCCGGTGGCACGCGCCGTGCCGGCACCCTGCCGGTACGGTACGCGCCGTGCCGGACCGGTACGCCCCCGTGTCGGTCCGAATGAGTGAAATTGACTCATTTTCAACATCTCCAATTGACCAAATATAATCTCTTATATTAGAGCGGGGTGAAAACATATCAAAGTAGTATAATACACTACATGACACATAATCAACAACTCAATACATCTTTTATATGAGCACACACCAAGCTCTTTCTCAGACTAACCATAATCTGTCATCCGGTGGTCTCAGATAAATGTTTCAAGTAGAACTCAGGTGTTGCATATACTGAGGGAAGGTCATATAAGGAGAATAATAGGCTTCAAACTCTCTAATAAGCGACTGGTACTCTGCAGCATCACGCTGGAAATCAATGACAGTTTCAGGAGCATGTATAGTCACCACTTCTGTCTGATGTGGTTGGTATGGCTGATTTGTATTAGGATAGCCATACGAATATCTGAAACTATCATGCGGAGTAAATGATCCGGTATCTCCAAACAATCATTATTAAATAATTTTTTTTACTAATTATCATCATTAAATAAATAATAATATTAAATAACATACTATATGAGGCTTATCATTGATAAATAAAAACTAATGATAAATAACATACCAATTTTTAGCTGGTGAATTCAGCTACCTCTCCTCTCTCTCTCCTTCTCGGACTTGCTGACTACCCGACCAGTCTTTTTTCTCTTATTTCTCTCCTTGTCTTGCTCTCCTGCTATCCCACCAATTCACGTGACAACTCTCTCTCTTTTCCCGTTTCTCCACGTGCCCACCTCTCTCTCTCTCTCTTTCTCTACTCTCTCCACGTTGTCGTTGCCCTCTCTCTCTCCTTCCTTTTCTCTCCCGCTGCCCCGTGACCCTCTTCACTTCTTCAGTTTCACTCCTTACCCGCCCCCGACCCCGAGATCGCGGCTCCTCCTCAGGCTCCCCTCCGCCTCCGGCCCTCCGCCTCCGCCTCCACCTCCTCCTCCTCCCCTCCGGCCACGTCTCCTCCTCCCCTCCGGCCCCGTCTCCTCCTCTGTTTCTCTCCTCCCCTCTCTTTCTTCTCCTCCTCCCTCTTCCTCTGTTTCTCTCTCTCCTCCGGCTCCTCCTCTGTTAATGGTTACCTCTTTCTCTCCACCCCTCTCTTTCTTCTCCTCTATTTCTCTCTCCTCCGACTCTTCCTCTGTTTTTTTTCTCTTTCCCTCCCCTCTCTCTTTCTCTCCTCCTTCCCTCCTTCTCTCTTCCCCTCCATGGTTTATAGAACTGAAGGTGTCGGTGGCTCGATGCAATTAAGGCGTCGGTGCAATCATTGCAAGCAGCCAAAGAAGCCGTCGGTGCTCACAGTAGAAGCTGTCGGTGCTCACAGTGGAAGCTGTCGGTGACCGTCCACGACGATCCGGTATGTATCGGATCCGTACCGGGCGGTACATGACGTATCGCCCGGCACAACACCGGCACCCCCCCCCCAATACCGATTCAGGGGGGGGGGGGGGGGGGGGTTATCCCGGCTAGCTGCCGGTCCGGTGCATACCGGCCGGCACATGTCCGTGCCGGCCGGTATGGAAATCCATGCACCCCCCTCCCCACCCCTCCTCTTCTTCACCTTTTTTTCCCTCCTAGATTCGGTTTTAGATTTCCCTCCTTTTTTCAGTTTCGCTTTACCCTCCTTCCCTTGCTTACCCTCCTTTTCTTTCAATTTTCCCCTCCATTTTTTGCTTTTGCCGCCCCTTTGACCCTTATTTTATGAGTATTATTGGTACATTCTGGTCAAAACCGTCCCATACCGACCTGTACTGGCTTAAGCTTTCAACCAGTGCTACCCGATCCCCCCACGACCCTATACTGGGGGTATAAACCCACCTGATAAGCCATTGGCTCAGTAAATACTGGCTGGTATGGTATGTACCCCCGATGAGGCAAACTCTGGCTGATGCTACCATATTATAGTTGAAGACCCCATGAACAGTAAACAGTAATTACGATGAGAAGTCAAATGTCCCACAAAGGAATGAAATGTATATAGCATGTAATATGTACCATATACACTAACACTGCCAACGTCAAAAACTAAAGGACTGAAAAGGCATTTAAATAATATCAACCATTTTAGATACCAGCTAGATAACATTGCATATTATTGAGAAGGATACTTAATGAGTTTGCAGCAATTAGCCCAACAGCTCCAGCAACTCGAATCAGGACAATATTTAGGACTATGTAGATCGCAGAGAACATGAGCAAGGAATCATTAGACTTTTTAAGCTGATCCTCATTTGCAACTGCATGAAGAAATGCTTCAGATGTTCCTGAAGCAAGTAATGAAGTCAAGTAATCAAAATATTGATCACAGCATTTAAGCAATCATGTTACATGTGAACAGCAGTTTGAGAACTTCATTGAAAAATAAAGCAATATTTCTGATGATTTTTATCATGCTAAACTAGGAAGCACCGATACTTCTAGTAGTAGAGCGTGTCCGTGTCCAACACCGTGTCGGGCACGACACTCATTGGACACTCATCAGACACTTTCCCGGCATGTCATTTTTTTTAGATCTGTCATGTCATAGACAAACTATAGACGCACAATAGCACAACATCTTCTCTGTTGGGTGGATTTTAGACACAATATCAGGATTTAAAGCGACTCACACCTTTACCTTCTTAACGCTATCTATAGCCCTCACCTTAAAGTCTTAAAGTCCGGCAAGTGAATGACAAATTGGTGCATTGATTGCCAGTGGCATCGTATTTAAGTTGAAAAATACATGAGTTATATACATTATTTAACATTGTATCTATCAATAAAATATTCTTGTACATATGATACAAAAAGTTTTTTTTTGTCAACGTGTCATTGCAGTGTCGTGTCCTACATTTTACGAAAAATATTGTGTCGGCATGTCCGTGTCGTGTCATATCTATGCCCCGTGTCCATGTCCATGCTCCCTAGATGCTAAATCAAGGATTTCCAAAATATAGATTGAAAATACATACACAAGCACATTTTATACTTAAAATTAACACCAGGAACATTACTGACAAAGGAAGTAGCTTACTGACCATTCATAGCTAACACAAAAACATAGAGGCAATAATAACGGAGGGCTGTCGAAGCTTCTCCATCACTCCAGTTCCTCCCATAAAGTAGTCTGATGAAAGCATAAGAATAGCTTGGGCCAAATGCTATAGCCATTAGTCCTACAACAATAGCATATAATTAAGTCAGACATCTGTAGAGGCCTTATAAACTCAAATTGCTCCTGGAGACATGATCAGCTAATAAGATTTGTCAAAAGGAAGCATCTAGGATACTAAAGAACAACAAAACTTTTACCACCCATTCATTTAGCCAAGTAATGTTGTGTGGGTATTGCAACATTCAGATGTAAGCTTTCACAAGGACATTTTGTAAGATAATTCCAACGCATGATGATCTCTAAACAGATTCCTGTCATTTAACACTTTACAGTTTGTGGACATTTCCACCACTAACATCAAGTCTTTTAACAGATTTTTGTTATCTAAGGCAAGGATTGCCGTGCCGCCGTAGGCACATGCCGTGCAGGCCGGCATGGCAAGTGCCTACGGCGGTGGCAGTGCTGACCGATCTGCCGGTCAGCAAGGTGAAACGAGGGAGAAAGAGAGGGATCCACCGATCCGGTGAAGTGTCCATCGGAGGAGGGAGTTCTGTGAAGATTCCGGCGAAGACGAGGACCGAGGAATTTCTAGGAGGCCACCGGAGATGATCAGAAGACGCGGGGGGCGGCGACAGTGATCGTAAGAGAGAGAGAGAGAGAGAGAGAGAGGAGGGATCGGGGATTAGGTTTTAGTTTTAGGTTTTAATATTGGATGTGATCTTGAAACAGTTTAGATCAGATCTGTTAATCTTATATATACACACTTTTTTTGAGAAATATAAGAATTTTCAAAAACTTATTAGATGTTTAGATTCATTGCCGTTGAATCTTTAGATCAATGGCTATGATCTATTTAAGAAACTCGTCTATATAACAAACCTTATTACTAATAACTTATTTGCTATTTAAATTCTCAGCCATTGGATTGTTAGATCAACGGCTAAGATATATTAATAACCCTAGCCGCCCCTCTCTGTCATGAAGTCTGTCTCGCGAACGCCGCCACTGTCGCCATCGTCACCGTGCTCCCCCTCTCTTTTTTGCCCCTCTTCTTTCCGATCGGCACTACCATGTTGCCGGCCGGCACCAGCCCTCACCTCTAAAACCTTTGAGCCCGAGCCAAGAGGCTACCGGCTCAAGATTTGCCGGTCGGCAAAGTAATCCTTGATCTAAGGTTCACATTTGACATAAATTTGCGGACTGTATTTTCACTACCAGCTACCAAAGAGTAAGGATGTCAGCCTTCTAAGAGCTTGACTATGCACAATCTGTCCAAAAAAATTGTTCTATTTGACTTTCAATGACTGTTGCACAACATCACATGGTAGGATATGGAATTAAATCACCACACGATCTTCCTCAATTAACGAGATTATTATTGCTGTATGGGATCAGTGAACGTGCTACTTCGACACTCCTTCTTTCCCTCCTCTCCTCTTTCCCTCCCCCTCCCTCCCCCTCTCTTTCACTCCTCCTCCCCCCCAAACCACTCTCTCTTTCACTCCGCCCCACACCCCCACCCCCCACCCCGGGTCTCTGTGCGCGTGGGCGTCTCTCTCTGCGCAGGTGTGAGCGTAGAAAAAATGCCAAACTAAAACAAAAGCCAATTTAAGTTTTACGAAGTGATAAAAACCTAGCAGCCAAGAAAAGATCAACATAGTATGATATCATTTAAGACATGTCATGGAATTCAAGAAAGCATCGTGTACATACCAACCAGTAGCACAAGTTTAAGGGTCCCCTCAAGGGCAGCTCCTAACCTAATGCGCTTTTGTTGTGATTGTCCTGGACAAATAGAAAGGTCAAAGGCTTAGTGAAAGATGATAAATCTATCACAAAATGAGCACTGCATGAATGCGCAAAGTTGCTGATAATAATGAACATAAACCAGTATGAAATGATCAATGGTACAGACATTTGCTTCATATCACAGGAGATAATACTTCTCAAAGTCTTATTAGTACCATTGACATTGCACCACAAGAATCCACTAGAAAAATGTAAACAAAGGCAAGAAAGTGGTTTTATCAAATTTTACTTATTGCTAATAAGTTGTAAAACGAGGCTTGTTTCACTTACTTAACAACAATTAAGACTTTTGTTAATTCAAATCATCAAACTTGTCGAAGGAATTCTGATTGTAAACGAGATCAAATGAAAAGAATTCTTGATTCATCTCAAATTAAGATGCATTCATATCAAATTTTAAATGAAATTTATCAAAACTTTTTTAATGACACAACAAGTTTGATGATGTGGATAGCGAAAGGCTTATTTGTCCTTAAGTAGGTGGAGCTTGGCACGGGCTGACATGGTGCCAAGCTCCCACTGAATAATTTCTAGCCACACCATATTATTTATCAGTGCCCCTCGGTCGATCTAAATTCTGTCCAAAGTCAAGATTTCAGAGTTTCTTCTCACTTAGAGAGATTTCAGTAAAGAGATGACCTTACATGCCAATTACCTTGTGCATGTTCTGGTAAAAACTGCTCTGCTCTAAGCTGCTTTGATTGAGGATCCAACATCATATTAATGCAATCCTTAATATGGCATTACACGATCTCCTAAAAGTTCAACAGCAACAACACTAAAACACTAAGTCTAGTCAAAAAATTTGTAAGTTCTTTCAAATGATACAGAGCCTCTTACCTTGTAAGGACTTACTACTGAGTCGAGGTGACATAACACATATATTACAGTTTCAACAATAAAAACATTAAAATGTAGGGTACAAAGCTATGGCCCCTACGGCCTATGAAAGAAAAGGAACTTTCGTATTTTATATCAAGCAAAAACACAGATTAAAATTGGCTTCACATAACCTAACAACGAATTATTAAATTCTTCAGCAGAAATCAACAAAATGATAAGTCAATTCTCACATGAACTCAAAACAACAATCACAAATAGAGCAAGTAATAAACAAAAAAAATCCCAAGAACACATGATAACTAAAGACATATCAAACAGATAAAATATGTTCCAATTTCTTCAGAATCAAAATATGATTGGAAGAAACAAACCTGATGCTAGTTTAGCGAATGCAGCATATGAACTTTCTTCAAAGGGAAGAAATATCAGTCTTACAACTAAGCTTCCTGAAATCCATTAAAAAAATCTGTTTATTTGCATATGGAGATAAGACAACTGATATCTCAATGAAGTGCTAGAGAATAATCAAAAACTGAAAGGAATTTGATTCAACTATAAAGGTGGATAAAGAAGAGCCATGCCTAGTTTGTCTACGAGTCCATATACAGCCTGGTTATACGGCGTATCCAACCAAACAAGTACCAGCTTTTCCCCTTCTTGAAGGATCAACTTTCGGAAGGATTGTCCAGTAAATATTAGACACATGTGCCACAGCTGCTTATCAATACCCGATGTGCTCAAGGATCTGGAAAAAGGAGAATCTTGAGATAATATAGAACATCCAGAAAACTTAAACTTTGAGAGTTGTATAGTAGAGTCAAGAGGACGAACCTGAATGGGAAAAGATCAGAGTAACTGACTACACGATATACAATGAAATAAATCCAGTAGATAATACACAAGGAGGCACCATAAGCAACTTGAGATAAAGCAAATATCATCCCTCTGTCCTGCGAGAAATATGCTTCTATGTCAACCCATATTCATTGAATAAGTCACTACCATGTATCATATAGCTGTGCCATTGGTTGAGTTAGGAAAGCAAGAGATATTATTTATGTAAGTTAATGCAAAAGGGTGTCATTAAAGCTTGTACAAAAAGCAAAACTGCATCATAGGCAAGCATATAAGTTTGCTTCAAACAAAAATAAGGGCATATAGCTATGCATGGGATAAAACAGCGCATCCTCCAAAATTGACTTCTCTTTCCTAGATTTCCTATTGTGACCATCTAAAATTTTCATCCTTTCCAAGATGGTGTGCTGGGCATCTAAAGTTTAGGTAAAATTTAGTTTACTGCCCTCAATTTTAGATAAATTTGGGCCCTAACGTGCCAATTAAAAGGCTCTCATTTCAAACAGCTTCAATGTAGGCCTCGATGGCTGATGTCGTTAGCTCCGTTAACAGCGAGTAGCTCATGTGATGTCAGCCATCAAGGACTAAATTGAAACTTTAGGGTCTTAATTGACACGTTTTGAACAATAAAAGCCCAGGTAGAAATTTTTCCTAACTCAAGGTGGCAAAGGATATTTTACCCTTACTGTTGATTACTCATAATTTGTAACTTACATGTTATCCAATGGAGAATAAACAAGTGCATTTTGACATTTTAAATCTGGATATGTTCTAATCATGTTAGATTAGCTTCTTATATTGAAATTAGCAAGACATCAAACACAATAATTTGTGAAAACATAGTAGTTGGATACAATTCTAGAAAGTAAAAATGAACGACAATTATATAAAAGTTCCCCTATAGATGTGCTTTATTGAAATCTAATAGGTGCAAATGTTTCTAATGTTACAATCCATCATATTGGCTATAGTTTTAGTGTCATCTGCAGCCGTTTCAGGCAACAATACAAATTGTAACGAGCTAACAAGGCGTTGCAGAGAACTAAACTCTTACAAACAAATAGCTAACTGCCCATGGTGGTGTTTCAACTATAGGGCACTCAGTTTGCAAATATGAGGCAACAAGAAGAGGTTAACTTCCACTACACGATACCATAATCTTAAGGATAAAATCAGTTTTGGCAGTTGTAAGTGAAGAATTGAAGGTTTAAACAAAAACTGAAGGGTAAAATACTTTACTCTGTAAATATGTTTTTCAAGCCTCAATTTCAGAAAATACTTAATGGGGCTCTATAATTTCAGGCTCTAAATTTTTTAAAGTATCAATTTAGTCCTCGACAGCTAACAATGTCAGTTTTGTAACGACCTGATCGGTGTTAACAGAGCTGACGATGTCCGCCGAGGCCCACATTGAAACTGTTTCAGGGCCTTTAACTTACACGTTTTGAACTATATGTCCCAAATTGAAATTACCTCTAAAACTGAGAGAAGTATATTTACCGTTAAAAGGACCCTTGAAAATTTGGTGTTGGGAAATAGATACAATAGCAGCTAGAAAGTTAAGCAGCATGAAACAAACTGCTCCTAATTTTATAGCTGCAGCAAAGATCTCATCCTCATCTTAGCAAAGTGAAAGCATCATGATATCTTTCAAAAAGGTGGGATCTTTATGAAAACTCTAATAGTTCACAGAAAATTAGCAGCCATCTTGCAAGGACTTTACAAATTGCAATGCTTCTTAGTCTCCACATGAACATGATGTTCCAGTATGTAAAGAAACAAAGCATAGAAAATTGCCCTATTACCATGTCACTTTGTCCGCTGATAAGAATGCACATTATCACACACCGACAGAGAGTTGCTAGTGTCTCAGCCCCCAATCTCAATTTAAGAAGAAGCAAATTCTGGGAAAGTATATACAAGGGCTCGGCCAATAGCTCCAATAAACAAGCAAATCCTGCCAATTATACCTTCAAGTTAGTAGCTAATACCAGATAGGACCCAACATGACATTGAGCACACACGAGAAAGATAGCCCATAGGGCACGGGCACGAGAGATCAAGATAGCGGAAAACGAAAAATCAAGACGAAAATGAAGAAGAAACTTTAAGGGGAACAGCCTCAAATATTAAGTTGTTAATTTTCTTGAGATAAACCTGAAAGAGCTGAAGATGACCAGTTAATATCCCTTTTATTGTGTTCCTTTTTCTTGAGATAAACCTGAACGACCGTTCTTGAAAAAAGGAGAAAAGGGGGAACAAACTCAACTTGGTCACAGAGCAGAAGATAGGCAAACATCAAACTCTTTAAAACTACGATAAAGTTTTATTGACTCAGATTATGACAAATATTATCCCTGATAATCTACCAATCGGTAAAGTTCAAACAAGAAAATGCAGCCTGAATATGATAAAATTGCAACGCCACAGATGCTCGACCGAGAATCATTGTCATCCCTTCCATGTGCTTTAACTACCAACTGATATTAAATACCCCTTCAAGATTTTGAGAAATATCCTCTCAGAAGGAACCTACAATCAGATACTTCAAATGTTGATTAAAGCCAAGAAAAGCAAGTCCCTATCAAGATTCATGGTCTCTTGCTTCTCTGGTATGTATTTGCAAAGACTCAGCTGTCGGTAGCAACCTTGCACTGAATAAATATTCAATCTTCATGGCAACACCTTTTTAAAATGTTTTGACAAAGAGATTCATTGGACATTTCTAACGAACATATTATAGAACAACTGTCACATTAAAGAGTCTGAACTGAAGGGGGGGAAGGAATAATCGAAAACTGTATGTAGCATTACCATGAACCAAAAAAGCCTGTGCACATGGGTCAGAAAAGCTAAAGCCTCGAAGCCACAAAATGAAAATACTGGCAACGATAGTAAAAAGTGTGCCAACAGGGAAAGTCATCCAAGCTACTCTCAATATCTTCGAAGCATTTTCTTCCAAAGGTACTTCACCACTGTAACAAAGATCAGAATATTAAAAAATGCATAAGATGAAAATAGCATGAACAACATTGGCATCAGGTAAAAGTTCACTCCAAAATGCAATTGCTTCTATAGCCTCCTAAATAATGCATATATTAAAGAGCTGCCTCTCAATGTGCATTGGAAAGCACGTATCATAAGACATCTAGCAAGGAAACTACAGGAAAAATGCAATGAGAACTATATAGCAAGAAAAACAGGGTCAGTAGTCATATAATAGAAGACAGATCCAGAAAAACAACTGGACAGACTTATTTGCGACAAAAGTTGTGGACAACAATTAAAATAAAGAGCAAGAGAAGGAGCAACCCAACTAAAAAATATTCTAATAATGAGAGCCCAATAATTCTAAAAGAGTTGTAATAAATGATGGTTGAAGTCACTTAACCTACTCTAAGATTTTGATATATTGTCGGGGTATGATCCACCTTGAGTTTGAGGGGGAGGGTACTAACGAGTATACCTCAGTATGAGTAAGATTAGTGTTTGAGTAGATACATCTTCCTTTGTATCTCAATATTCTTTGGGCTCTTGTCTAATGAAAAAGTATTCAGTATTCTTTCTCTCTCAGAACCTAGCTTTCATGGTAATAACGACTAAAAAAAGACCAAAACAGTTATCCACTTTGTAATCCTATGATAATGACGAAAAAGAAGTAGAGGAACTTCGATGGGAACCATGCCATTTTTTATTTAAACTCTTCTTTAACAAACACTATATATAATCATCATGGTTCAACTTATCACCAAGCATGCTATCATCAAATGCATCATCAAAGTCCTTCCTCATTCTCTTAATCTCCCACAATATTTGGGCATCAGACTCAGAATCTTTATTGACTAGCTAAATCATTCATTGCTTACTCTTTGTTCTTGCACCCATAACTTAAAAGTGTTGTCTACTTATGCAAATATATTTGACAGCTATGGAGATGATCATGAAAATTTTCAACATGTTTGTGCCCACCTAGATTTTATCTTCCCAAAATCAATGCAATTGTGAGGATAGAATCACTTTGCTTTCATTTGGCTTACATAACGAGGCCTCCTTACAGAAGGATGACACACTCATCATTACACCACAATATATGTTGGTCTCTTGGAACTTAGCATACAATATGAAGTAGCAACCTAAGCTAAGCATCAGAATGATGGTTGAAGCATATTAGGATAACCTAGTCAGAATTTTGAATACATGAGAGCCCAATAGAAAGAAAATGGTAGGGAAATGTTAAAGGAATATCGAGGAGCAAAAGCAATTCATTTTTCATAAATGACCGAAAGTTTGATCATACTCGACGAAAGTGATGACACAAGTTGAACTTGAGATGAAAAGCTAGACAAATGAATCACATTCCTCTAAATAACTTGTAAATTTAAGAATGGATTTGGAGAAATTAGTGAATGGTCTACAAAAGAATGAAGAATCTTTGCATATAATTTTAATGAATAGTCAGGAAAAATTACCATTTAACATCAGTACGCATGCATGCCCGACGGAACCCTTCCCGACTTACAAAAAGAATACATGTCACAAATAGATGAAATTGCACCACATAAAGCTGCAAATTGAAAGTAAAACAAATAAGCATGATATCACAGTCCTCATTAATCAACAAAGACCAATTAGGAAGTCAAGGAAAACAGTTGTAATACATCTATGGTCTATGACGTCTTATGGCTTTTAATTGTTAACAATTAGAATTATGGCGCACAAAAAAGCAGAGAAACTCAAACACGCCACCCATTCTAGTGAAATGTGTCAATAAATATAGACTACTGTAAGCTATCAATTCAAACTTGAAGTCAATCAACATGTCAAAAAGAGCTTGCTCAAAGCAAGAGCATACTAATACCAAGGTGTACGAAAGCATACTATTCAAAATGAACATTGATGTTCAAAGCCAATCTAGCCAACACTAAGCACAATGTGTTGTAGAAAAGCAGTAACAAAGACCCAATAGCTTCAGTGTAAACAGCACCACGTATCATCCTAGCATGTTTATCTGACAAAAAAAAGGAACAGAAATGGGGTGTCATCCTTGCAGGTAACAGTATGGTAGCAAGTATCATAATCTATTAGAAGACGAAGAAATGGCATATAGTAGCTCACTACTAAGTGAAACACAAGATTCTTCTCGAAATAGGTGGAAATGAAACAATGTTGGTGATAGTTCAATATTTCAAATCCATGACTTGATCCACCTTGCTCTGGTTCACTACACATTTGAGCAATCACTCCCTAAATTGACCTCTCATACCAACACAATAGCGATTGACCATATATTTGACAATAATTTAGAATCAGCATCATTTAATGCTTCAGAAATTCTGGCCATTCTTATAGTTATAATGAAGGCATCACTTCACTTAGGACTCCATATTATCCCCATAAAAGCAAAGATACATATCCATCTTCATCAATGACAAATTTTTTGAAGAAAAAAAGGGGACTCGGGCTAAATAATAGTTACCGCATAGTCAGCCGCCGTCAGATGTCTCACAATGAATGAATTGAATATGAATGGTATTCCCCTCGACACGAATTGTGTTCCTAGGGTCCAAAAATGTATAATCAAAAGCCAAATGAAGCAATAAAATAAGCGAGCAGAGAATCCAGAAGATCGAAGAAAGGGCTAACCGATGAGGTACATGAAGGTTCTAGCCTGGCTATGATTGGAGGCGCCTCCATGAGAATTCTTTGATCCATTGTCTCCAGTTGCCATGTGATTCAAAGATTGAGGGTCCACGTCGGTGTCCATCGATCTGCTTTCCAGGTTATGATAGGAGGCGCCTCCATGAGAATCCTTTGATCCATCTTCTCCGGTTGCCATGTGATTGGAAGATTCATGGTCCAAGTCGGTGTCCATTGATCGGCTTTAGGGAGAGAGCTAAGCGTCGGGAGTATGCAGCAGCAGACACAGATAATGACACAGACTATCCAATATCGCGATTCGCGAAAACCTAGTATCAAGATACTTAAATCTAGTGCATTGCTCTTCAAGTCGAAAAAGAAGAAGTATGCTCTACGAGCAGCTAGAAATCGAACTTACTGGAAGGCCGGCCGAAGACGACAACCTCCTCCTTTTCTAAATCCCTAAGTCCTAGCTATCTTAAAAAAGAGAGATCGCGGTCAGAAAGCAATAGAACGAGAAGCAAAGGCCCTGTGGAGATGCAACATCGCCACTGAAGACGACGATGAAGATCCTCCACGCGCACCGATCGGCCTTCTAGGGTGCGTGGAGGGGACAAGGAAGGGGTTTCGTTGAAGGAAAGAGGGAGAGGAGTGGGGAGAAAAGAAAAGACGAAACCAAGAGCCTGCCGCCGGTGCCGGATTTCTAAAGGAGGGTCCGGGCTGACGGGGAAAGAGACGAGAGGCGTGACTCGTGAGGCGGGGGATGTGACGGCGTACGGCCCGATTGATGACGTGGCGTTAGTTATCATCTAACGCGAAGTTGATTGCTCCGATGGATGCCACGTGTATCAATAGCCACGTCATCCACCGTCTTCCCCACCATCTCCCGCGTCCCGCACTCAAAAGATTTTGATAAGAATAAAGTTTCATACGCATGCCAACGTACACATGTCACAATCGATAGGCAAAGTATCGATTGGATAGATGAAGATATCGGTAATGCACTGTCGATTTGATAGATTAAATATCAGCAGTGGGATACCGATGGGATAAATGAAAGAATCGGTACTTTGACTACCGATCACGACATGTATAATACACATGACACGTCGGCATATGCACAAATCAGTGCTCCAATAATAAATTAGTAATAATTCTTGGTTGGTTTTGTGGGTTTTTTATCGGAGAGGTGGCGAGCTCTTGGGATGCGCTTTTAGATGGGTGATTAGGGTGTCTGCCTCTGCCATTGTTGGAGAGATTTACCTTCCTATGCTCTGCTCTTGGTTAAAGAAGATGAGGGAGGGAAGGGATGGAGGAGGGGGAAGAGAAGACTTAGTGAGGAAGGAAGAGAGATTATAGAGGAAAACAGAGTGATTTTTAAGAGAAAAGAATATGATGATCTGAAAAGCTTAGAGCTTTGATGGAGAGAGGAGCAAGAGATGGGATGCTGCCATACTACCTAGAGAAGGAGTATGGGTTGCTGCCATACTACCTAGAGAAGGAGGAGTATGGGTTGCTACCATACTACGGTGCAGAGCACAGCGGTGGTTCGATCCTGGCACGCCTTCATCGCCACCCATACCACTCGCATTTGGTCACTCCACCGGCACCATCCTCCTCCAAATTCACCAATGGAAAGACCCAACTCTGCGACCCCCACCACCCACCTCCCCTTACCCCTTCTCCCTCCCCACTGCCATTGCCACCTCCACCTCCATCTCCGCTGTTTGAAGACCCAACACACACTGGTCACGTGCAAATCACGTGACCAGTTTACCATTTGTTATTTGACGTCGTTTGAGTATCAGATCATAACAAAACGGTATTGATAAATGAGGTACCAAAATCATAATTTGTAAACGGTAGGTACTAAAGTGGTATGTTGGAAATTTTACAAGTATCAAAAACGTAATTTAGCTTTAAAAAATGACAAGGATTTCTGCTAGCCAATTTGAACCCATTAGGGGGCTGTTTGGATACCGCGGATCCCAGTATCCAGCGGACGGTATCCGCGGGCGGATACCGTCCGCGGCGTCCGCTCGAATCGAGTGGACGCCGAAATTGGAATCCGCCCAACCAGCGCGGATCCCAAACGCCGGATCCCGCACCGCGAGATCCGCGCGTTCACCGGATCCACGGGATCCCGGCGGATCCCGTGGATCCAAACACGCCCTAGATAGATCATGTTACGACATATGTAGAGAGATTATTTCAGCAAACTTGCAAAGGTGTGGTACATACTCCATGTAATTTGGAGGCTGGGGGTGGCTGATCCTAGAGAGTGAGCGAGAGGCTGGGGGAGGATCCTGGGAACCCATCCCCCCAATTGGCTAGGGACTGTAGCTGGGGGAGAATGGAGGGGGAACTCCCGACGCTGTAGCAGAGGCAGTGAGAGCGTGGAAGGAGTGCCCTCGTGACGGGATGGTGGACACTCCGCTGAATATCACAGAGGGTCACCGTCGGCGGTCTTGGGCGGACATAGCGGTTGGAGATAGAGACCATTCGTTTGTCCATCCTGAGGAGTTAGAGAGAATAGAAAAGAAGTTCCCTGATCGGGTTGTCTTTGATCCTGTGGAGGTGGAAAAGAGTGCAAAGGAATGGGAATTTGCACTCTTTGGTCGTTTCCTGGGTGGAAGGATGCAGGTCTCCTTTCTCCGCCACAAGCTTGTTGGGCTATGGCGAACCCAAGGACCTTACACCGTTTCTGACATGTCTCGGGGTGTATACATTTTCAAGTTCATCTCTATGGAGGATATGACCAAAATTTTAATGAGAGGGTCGTGCTCAGTTGCAGGGAAGATGTTATCTCTAATAAAAGGTGGAGACGCTGTTTTCAGCCGGCACCGGAGGCTTTTGATTTTGCTCCTATATATGTGAGATACCCTGATCTCCCATCGGAGCTGCACAAGAGAGCCTTTGTTGTTGAGCTATCTTACTACTTGGGTACTCCTCTGAAGATTGATATCTTGATGGGTCCGACGGACCGCTGCAAGTTCGCACGGGCTTGCGTCGAGATCAATCTCAGGGAACTTGTTAGAAAAGGAATCTCTGTTGGGCCAGGGAAGGTGGGAGAAGACCCTTTCACCCACTACCAGAAGTTTGAGTATGAGGGTGTCACGATCTGCCAGCCATGTGGCAGAATTGGCCATGAGAAGGCTGCGTGCCGATTCTCCGACCAGAATTCTGTCCCGACCGAAGTTACTCCATCCCAAATAAAGAATAATCTAACCACGACGAGAGATGTCCCTATTGCTGCGGTGAGGGGTGACCATGTACCAAGGATGGAACCTGAGATTCAAGACCCAGCTTCGGATGGTTGGGTGACCGTGGAGCGGCGTCACAGGCGGAAGCGTGCGGAGGAGAGCAAGCCATCACCGGCACTGCCACCTTTGGCCCCAGCGCCGGCCAAGGCAGCGAGAGAGAAGAAAAGAAAACAAATGAAGAGGTGGGAGAAAAAAGTAACCTTGGAGAGCATGCATCATGACAAGGGATACGGATCTGCAAGCCTCTCTCTTGGAACTCATCTCAATCCTTTAGAAGGAAGACGTTTGAGCACCAAACTCGAGCACACAAGTGCCCCGTCATCCAGCAGGGTGGAGAAGATCCAAAATGTACTAGCTGCAGAGATAGGCGGCGGGGAAGTTCCTAGGGAGGTAACGTTGGGGGTTGAAGAGGAGCTTATACCTTGTTGCGATGGTTCAACTGTTGTGGAGAGGGGTGGGGGAGGCCAATTGGGGAATGTGCTCCTAGAGGAAGCCAGCAAGGAAATGGACCTCACTGCTGACCAAATCAAAGAGCGGATTTGGTGGAAACCGCATGCCTACATGCGAGGAAAGTGGGACCACCTGATGAGAACCATATTCTCATGCACCCACGTGAACTGGTGGAGCGTCACAAGTGCAAAACCATGCAAATGAACCAGATTTTCTCCCGCCTCGAGCATGGTTCTTCTTCTCAACTATCGGCACTGCACGACTTAGGGGGCCTCCACTCTCCCTTGCTACCCACTGGGTTTCTCTCCAGAGGTCCGTGTCTCGTCGGATGGGGAGTCCTCCAGTGATGGTGGTGTGGGGAGGGATACCCCGCCAGCTTACACGCAGGAGAGAGCACCTGCGCTATCCTCATCCCATTTATGAAGCTTCTTTGTTGGAACTGTCATGGTATTGGGCCACGATGGGCGCTGCTTACATGTCGACGCCTCCTCCGGGACCATAACTTACATTTTATTTTTCTACTTGACGTTCTTATGCATGCATACCAGTTTCCTTTTTGACAGTCTCGGCTTGGAGACAGAGTTCAGTCCTTTCTTCTGCCCGCGGTTGGGAGGGAGGAATCCTTGGTGTGTGGAGACTTGAATATGGGCTGGTTTGTCCAACTGCACCCATGGAGCAAGCCATTCATGCTATCGTCTCTTCGGAAGAGGAGGGACAATGGATGCTAACGGTGACTTATGCCGCAAGGAGGACACGTCTGAGGCGAAGGCTCTGGAACACAGCCTCCCTGATGAATGTGATTGATCTCCCTCACATTATTGTGGGGGACCTCAATGTAGTCTCAACTCCAGAGGACAAAAGGGGAGGCAGACCCTTTGAGTTCTCTAGGAAAGTTGCATATTACTTTAACTTCATGTTTGAAAACAACCTTGCAGAAGTTGACTTCGTTGGGTCGCGGTTTACGTGGTGCAACCAGAAGTTTGGGAGTGCCAGGATCTTGGGGAGGATAGATAAAGCGTTTGCGAACAACCGTTGGAAGACGGAGTTTCCTGGCGGCACCTGCCCCGTGTTGCCTCCGACCACTACCCACTTCTGCTATGCGCTAAACCGGGAGACCAGAGGGGTGATAAGGGCATGTTCAGATTGAGAAACCAGTGGACACTATCACCAGCTTTCCGGTCCATGGTTGGGAGGATTTGGTCTAAACCAAGTCATGGTACTAAGCTCTACACCTTGCGAACCAGATTGCAGGAAATCAAGAATATTGTTAAGAGGTCGGGACCTAATGAAGATATTGGCTCCAGTACCAGGAGGAATATCCTGTCAGGAAGCTTGGAGGATCTCTATTATTTAGAGGAAGCTGGAGAGATCGAGGTGGGGGAGCAGCAACGTATGAAAATGACGGAGGGCTTATATGAGCCTATCATTAGAGAAGAAGATACTTCTAGAGCACATGTCAATCGGATGTCTTGGATTCTCCATGGGGATAGAAATTCTACGGCTTTCCACGCCTCACTAAAACCAGGAGGCCATCGTTCGAAGGTTAGAGAACTGGCCCTGGACGACGGAGATGTGGTGGAGTAATCTGATGGGATTGGAAGAGCTTTTACATCATACTATGCTGATCTATGGAGCGATAGTGAACCTCATGAATCCTTCCTATTACCTGAGATGCCTTCGATCTCGGAGGACTCCCGTGGACTCTTGGGCGTGGATATTTCGCAAGAGGAAATATTGGAGGCGCTTAGAAGCTTGGAAATGAACAATTGCCCATGTCCAGATGGCTGGACGGCTGAATTTTACAAGACTTATTGGCATGTGGTCGGAGATAAGATGTCGGCGGTGATACATATCTTCTTTCAACATCGGAAGCTGCTACTAGACTGGAATGATACATTTGTATCATTGATCCCGAAGTGCTGAAACCCCAGGAGAATCAATGAATTCACAGACCCATCAGTCTATGCAATGTGTCCTATAAAATTATATCTACCATCTTGGTACGTAGACTGAAAGGGGTGCTGCAAGAGGTCATTAATCCAGAACAGTCTGCCTTCGTTGAAGGCCAAAGCATCCACGATAATGTGGCGCTTGCTCAGGAACTACTCCATTCCATTGATGGCGCGGCGGAGGAAGCACTACTGATGGCATTGAAGCTAGACATACGATCAGCCTACGACTCCGTTCGATGGAGATTCCTGGAGGAGGTGATGAAATCCATGGGCTTCCCTCAGCGATGGATCAAGTGGGTGATGACGTGCGTCTCTTCTACCCGGTTTTCTTTCATTGTTAATGGCAGCATATATGGGCAAGTCCTTCCGCAGCGGGGCCTCCATCAAGGAGACCCGCTATCCACCTTTCTGTTTATACTGGTGCAGGTCGCCCTCTCTCAAGTCCTGAATAATTTAGAGTGTGGCCTAGCGGGCGTTTCCTTCCCTACAAAAAATATCCGCGTGACTCACCTTATGTATGCGGACGACTGCCTTCTTATCTTGGAGGCGACTATCCTCGAGGCCTGGAAGGTTCGAGTGATCTTTGATTGCCTCAAGGAGTCTTCTAGTATGACCCTTAACCCAGCGAAATCCAAGGTTCGGATTTCCCCTGCTCTACCCCAGGAGGGGCGTGATACCATCTGCAGACAACTTGGAATATCGGAGGACTCTAATACATGGTTGTACCTAGGTGTCCCGATCTCTGGACGACGACTTCGAGCATGTGACTTTAGCCATCTACTTGATACGGTTTCTGAACGTATATCTCGATGGAGTGGATCGCGGATGGCAATGGTGGGTCGCGTTACACTCCTTAGACATGTTATCCAAGCCCTACATGTGTTCACGATTATGGCAACTCATGTAGCTATAGGCGTCCTGCGTAAGATAGACAAGATGGGGAGGGCTTTTCTGTGGGAAGGCAGGTGCTCAGGATTGTCTGTGATTCATTGGGAGACTGTTTGTTCACAAAAAGAAGATGGAGGTCTGATCTTCGAAGCCTCCCGACTTGGCAACGTGCGTTGCGAATGATGAGAGCGGCAAAATTATGCCCTAAGGAGGACTCGATGTGGAAGAGAGTTGTGAAAGCAAAATACAAATGGAAGGGCATTCTTCCATCTGAACATCCATGTCGAGCTGCCTCTTCAACATGGCGTAGTACATGCAGAGTATTGCCCAACCTCCATGATGGTCTTCGCTGGAACCCGGGTTTGAATTGTGAGGACCCGTACCTCCAACCCGGTCCGACCGCGTGGGTCGAGGGTCTGGTTCGGTTGGTTTGGTCCAGTCGGCCTTGCTTTGCGATCCCCGCTGATCGTTGCAGCTCCAGGGGTAATTTGGTAAATTACTCTTGCGGAGTTGGTTCCACACACGCGTAGCGCACACACTGCCTTGTGGTGATATATGTGTTTGATTAGACCAGTAAGAGTAACCAGATCGGAGGATCTGAGTTAGATCATAAGGATCGAGATCTGAGCGGCTAGGATCAAATCCGGTTGATCGGACGGTCATGATCTAATTTTAAACTATTAGTAAGTAAACCCTTAAATGCCATACTCTTCTCTTGTTAGGGATCGGCCGCGATCCACTTCGAGAGAGAGAGAGAGAGATCCACCCGTGACCCAGTAGATCGAGAGGGAGAGAGAGAGTCCGGCGGCCGGAGAGGAGTTAGGCAACGGCGACGGCGGCTAGTGGGGAGCTTGGCGATGGTGATGGCGACCGCGGCTGGAGAGGAGCTAGCCAACAGCGACTCTGACCACGGACGGAGGAGAGAGGCTGGTGTACCGGCGGTGATCGTGGCCGGGGAAGAGGAAGAACCGCGGATCTAGAGGTAGGGTTTCTAGCCTAAACTTGGTTTAGACTCTACTTGCATAGATTAGGCCATGGGATTGCATCTATGCTATGTTTGCCCTGTTTTTCCGGTGATGATATGTGTCGTTTTCCCTTTGGTTTTCCGGCGATGATTGATTGGATTTCCACAGGATGCTTTGCTTCCGACTTTGTTTTGTTTCTACTCTGTTTTGCCAGCTTGATGCCTCAGCGTGGGAGTGTTACTTTGCTCTGTTCGTCCATGGCTTGGATGGTGTTTGGGCTTCTATTCTCTGAGGGTCTTTGGAGATGCTTCTTCCTCCTCTTCTTGCATGTCGTTGCTTAGATCTATGGTTGTTGTTGGTGTTTATTCTCCATTCTCTGATGCTATGCTTAGATCACTCCGAGGTGTTGGTTGGATTCTTCCCCTGTCCTGGGTTTTCCTTCCCTCTTGGGTTTGCACGGATTTGGATCTCTGCTCTTCTCCTTCTCCGATCTTTTTCCCTTCGAACCTTATGAAGTCCGGTTTTGGTTTTGCTGGTCATAACTAGGTTTGTTCGATGATTTATCTTCTCTTCTCCGGGATTCTTCGTCCCCTCTGGTCCCTGTTATGCCTCAGTGGTGAGGTTTCCCCTGTTCCCTGTTTGCTGGACGCCGGAGGTTTCCTCCCCAGCCCCTTCCGAGCTCAGGCAAACCTCTCGGTGATTGTCTGGATCCTTTCTGAAGGCATGCTCTGCCCTGTTGATCATTCGATTGATTGGAGAAGTCGATGGCTGGGGGCTGGATTGAGGTTGAGAACCGGGTGTCGACTGGAGGAAGTCGCAGTGTCCTTCCTAGTTGATGCTTCGAGGGTGAGAAGTGAGAACCATGCCTCCAGCATCCGTGAATTGGTATAGCCTTTGGGCGATGGGTCGGGGTGTGACAGTTTGGTATCAGAGCAGGCTGTAGATCCCAGGGATAGGATTAGGCTTGCGGTTGAGATTTTGAGTGTGGAATGGGATAGTTCTAGGTCTAGAACATCCTTGCATGGCTGTTTGCGAATGCGTGTGATGTGCATTAGTTAGGTTGATTGCTGTTGTGTTTTGGTTTTCGGCTGTGTCGTGACGCCTCAAGGGGAGGTGTGCACGCACACCGGCGCTGTCCGTTCCCTCGCCTGACAGTGTATCTTCCCCCGTGCTGGAGATGAGCGAGTAGGGAATAGGACGTGTGTCGTCTTTATACTCTTGGAATCCCGAGAGGTGGACCTGTTGTGGCCCAGAGGCGACGTTGGAGATCCTTCGACAGTAGAGGACTGATTGAAGGAGGTGTCCCGGATCTCGAATGTTTTAGACATCCTGGAGTATTGCTTGCTTGGGAAGCCGTTGTTTTCTTGCCTTCCCAGGAAGCGATGCATAGTGGCGCTTGTCAGGGCCACTAGGGATACTGTTGGTTGTGTGTTAAGAACAGTTCGCGTACTGTCCTTTGGCGCCTACTCTTGGAGGGTGGTGTGGTTGGGAGTACCTTCCTCTATTTTTGGTACTCGCACCGCGTGGCAGCACGCGGGTTGGTTGGATCACCTGGCTCGGTAGGCTGGAGTGACAGCGGGGGACGCCCTGGACTGTACTCTGGATACTGAGACAGATGACTTGAGGGTTGACATCGGACTGTTGGTCGGTGGTCGTGGTGAGTTTCGGGGTTGTCCCGGGTTTAGTGAGACGGCAGGGTGGCCGTTGGCAGAGTACAGTGGTTTCGGCAGCAGCGTCGTGCCAGTTCTTTGAAGGGTAGCCTGGACCGCCAGACTGAGAGGGAACCCGCAGGGTGCTCGAGTGCTAGCCGCCGAGAGCCTTTTCCGTCGACGGTGCTGGTTGCGAGGGGCGCGAGATGCTTACCGCAGAGCAGTCGGGCGTGACGCACGGCGTGGGGCAAAGCAGTGGGTTGACACCTCAACTGGGGCAGGTACCTGTGGTAGACGCGAGAATTCAGATTCCAGATAGAGCCTTGCCGGAGACGTGGTAGCGACCGGTCTTACCGGAGTTTCGCGCACTTCTGGGCAGAGAGCAGCTTTAACAGCAACCCATTTCAGAGCCGCTTTCTTCCAGATTTCAGTTTGCAGCTTCAGCTTTCAGCTTCAGCCTTCAGCTTTCAGCTTCAGCCTTCAGCTTATGAAGTGTCTTGCGGCTCGTAGTTTCCTTGTGGCGTTGGGTGTTTCCTCCTTGTGACTCGTCCCCGTGCAGCCGTGTTGGTTTGGGACAGGAGTCGAGTGTGGCTTTGGGAGTAGCCACCGATTTGGGACAAGAGCTTGGGTGGTTGCTCTTGTCGGGGCGTTTTCTAGAGGTTGGAGACCTCTAGGTGTCCGTCGCCCACGTGTGGGACACGTTGGGAGTCGACTGCTTCCTTGGTTTGCGTCAGTTGGTCGCATACCGAGTTGTGCTTCTTTGGCCGTGGGAAGGTGTTATGGGTACACCTGACGGCGTTGTTTTGCTCTCGTTGAAGGTCGCGGGTTGGCGCGCCTTCTGGTTGTCGAGAGCTAGGGCTGTTCACCAGTTTGTGGTGACCTCCTCCCCCTTTGTCTTTGAGGGTACTCGGGAGGGCAAGTTTTCCCTCGTGTCGTTGTTTGTGCAGCTGTCCCTTTGAGGAGCTTCCAGGATATTCCGTCTTCGTGGGATTGCCGAGTTTGAACTCGAGGTTCGTTCGAGGTAATTCAGCCAGTGTCTTCAGTGAGCGCGTCGCAGAGACCTTAGGGCCGAGTAGGCTGGATTGTATTTGGGGTGGAGGCGACCGTTGAGGACGTGTGTTCGCTCTTCCAGCCCATGAGCAGCTGGATCGCGTACAGCAGTTTTCGCCATCTCAGCAACTTCTGTAGTCACATCAGCAGACCATTCCTGAGCCTTTAGTTCTTCGAGGGGTACGTACCTGTTGTTGTGCATTGACGAGATGCTTGTCAGCTCAGAGTATTCGCCGACCTTCCCGTTGGTCAGATTTAATACCAGCTACAACGAGGTACGGATTGTGTCAGCGACGGGTAGATTAGTTGACGTAGCTGAGCTTGAGGCAGATATCGAAGACGGTACTCGAAATTCAGCAGAGGTACCGCCAGGACTGTAGACCTTTGACTAGATTGACCAGGAGATCGGAGCTCTAGTCTTAAAGTCACTACGTCAGTGCCTTTAAGGGTGATAGCAACTGGTAGTTGCTAGAAAGGTCTCGACCTTTCGGGTGTATCACCTTTTAGTTTAGGCTAATGTCGTAGTTCTTACCTCGAGCAGATGGGCCAGAGAAATTAGAACATCTTTAACGGCAGTGACAACCCATCAATGGCGGAGATGCAGGTAGTTATCCAGTTTAGACAACACTCATTACCACGCAGAAAATGTCAGTATGTCAATCCATAGTGATAGTGATGTGAAGCGACGACACAAATCTTACGAAGGTCCGTGCCCAGATTGATGCCCAGCGTGTGGCTGAGAGTCTGACCGCGTCAGCAGGTAGTAGGTTGTGCTTCAGAGGCCGAGCCTTAGTTCCAGAGTGGTGCAACGATGGCGTTCAAGTGTTCTCTTTTCCCTTGTTGGCCACCTCGGAGGCATGGTGGTATATCGTGACTGTCATCAACGTTGGTAGCGTGAGATGCAGAGTTCGTCCTCACCACTTCATCTGTCATGAGGTGAAGACGGAGCATCAGCAGATAGCAGACCCATTGTAGCCTTTCTAGGGTCAGGGTGGAAGTAGAACCACATCATGGCGGGTGTCACCATCAGATTGTAGAAGACTCAGAGAGGACGATGCAGATCTTAGATGAAGCATGTATTGTCGATGCAGATATCAGCTGACAAGATCACATTCCATGGTGGAGTTCGCTGGCTACAGCAGGTGACAGTTCAGCTTTGGCATCGCACTGTTTGAGGCATAATACGACATCCCATGCTGATTTCCAGCTTATTGGCCATAGCTTGCAGAGGCTTCATCCATCGACTCAGACAACATCACTCAATCTTCAGAAGACCAGCATAGATCAGGTCAGAGTTGACAGAAGATTTGCACAGATAAAGTGATCGCCGTTTGAGTTTGCAATGTGACGACAGAGTGCTCTTGAGGATGGTCCACGCAAAGATCCAATCAGTTTTTGGCAGCAGAGTTGCCCAGGAGACATCGTTCGGTTTCGTAGTACACAGTCAGACTCAATGAGGAGAGCATGGGCATGGTGTAAAGCACGTGAGAGCGTCCAGTTCAGATTCTTGGCAGGAGAGGCCAGTCTTGAGAGACAAGACGGTTCCGTCAGAGTTAGTCCTCTGGAGGTGCAGAGGTGTTGTAGGGGTAACTTGGGAGCGCTGGAGGCGCATGCGCAGTTTGTCCCAAGTGGTTCTCACCCCGAGGTGTTTCCTTGCCTTGTGTGGCCGTTGCGAGCGTTGGTGCTCGGGGGTTTGTGTTGCAGGTGTTGATGCCCGGTGCCTTGTGTGGTTGCTCGGGTTGCGAGCTTGCTAACCTTTCTTGTCTTGCGCAGGTGTGCTTGTTTTTGCTTATTGTTTTCGACCCTACTCTTATCGAATTTCGGGACGAAATTTCTTTAAGGGTGATAGGTTGTGAGGACCCGTACCTCCAACCCGGTCCGACCGCGTGGGTCGAGGGTCTGGTTCGGTTGGTTTGGTCCAGTCGGCCTTGCTTTGCGATCCCCGCTGATCGTTGCAGCTCCAGGGGTAATTTGGTAAATTACTCTTGCGGAGTTGGTTCCACACACGCGTAGCGCACACACTGCCTTGTGGTGATATATGTGTTTGATTAGACCAGTAAGAGTACCCAGATCGGAGGATCTGAGTTAGATCATAAGGATCGAGATCTGAGAGGCTAGGATCAAATCTGGTTGATCGGACGGTCATGATCTAATTTTAAACTATTAGTAAGTAAACCCTTAAATGCCATACTCTTCTCTTGTTAGGGATCGGCCGCGATCCACTTCGAGAGAGAGAGAGAGAGATCCACCCGTGACCCAGCAGATCGAGAGGGAGAGAGAGTCCGGCGGCCAGAGAGGAGTTAGGCAACGGCGACGGCAGCTAGTGGGGAGCTTGGCGATGGTGATGGCAACCGCGGCTGGAGAGGAGCTAGCCAACAGCGACTCTGACCACGGACGGAGGAGAGAGGCTGGTGTACCGGCGGTGATCGTGGCCGGGGAAGAGGAAGAACCGCGGATCTAGAGGTAGGGTTTGTAGCCTAAACTTGGTTTAGACTCTACTTGCATAGATTAGGCCATGGGATTGCATCTATGCTATGTTTGCCCTGTTTTTCCGGTGATGATATGTGCCGTTTTCCCTTTGGTTTTCCGGCGATGATCGATTGGATTTCCACAGGATACTTTGCTTCCGACTTTGTTTTGTTTCTACTCTGTTTTGCCGGCTTGATGCCTCAGCGTGGGAGTGTTACTTTGCTCTGTTCGTCCATGGCTTGGATGGTGTTTGGGCTTCTATTCTCTGAGGGTCTTTGGAGATGCTTCTTCCTCCTCTTCTTGCATGTCGTTGCTTAGATCTATGGTTGTTGTTGGTGTTTATTCTCCATTCTCTGATGCTATGCTTAGATCACTCCGAGGTGTTGGTTCGATTCTTCCCCTGTCCTGGGTTTTCCTTCCCTCTTGGGTTTGCACGGATTTGGATCTCTGCTCTTCTCCTTCTCCGATCTTTTTCCCTTCGAACCTTATGAAGTCCGGTTTTGGTTTTGCTGGTCATAACTAGGTTTGTTCGATGATTTATCTTCTCTTCTCCGGGATTCTTCGTCCCCTCTGGTCCATGTTATGCCTCAGTGGTGAGGTTTCCCCTGTTCCCTGTTTGCTGGACGCCGGAGGTTTCCTCCCCAGCCCCTTCCGAGCTCAGGCAAACCTCTCGGTGATTGTCTGGATCCTTTCTGAAGGCATGCTCTGCCCTGTTGATCATTCGATTGATTGGAGAAGTCGATGGCTGGGGGCTGGATTGAGGTTGAGAACCGGGTGTCGACTGGAGGAAGTTGTAGTGTCCTTCCTAGTTGATGCTTCGAGGGTGAGAAGTGAGAACCATGCCTCCAGCATCCGTGAATTGGTATGGCCTTTGGGCGATTGGTCTTTGTTGGCAATTCCTTCCCAATGAAATGGTTTAACCCGGTGCATGCTAGGTGTTTGCTGGTTTGCTTCCTTGATGTAGTGGCATTGGCTAAGTTCGTCGAGTAACTGTTCTGTCTATTTGATTGGGTTCTTAGTTCTCCTTCGGTTAATTGGTTCAATGCTTGACTGAAATGATAATGGTAGAGCTAATTTCCGTTTGGAGTCATCTTCGTTGTTCTTAAGGTGGATCGATTGAGTTTGGTTGAGGTTTTGGGTTGGATCGGTAGCTGGCATGTCTTTCCTTTTCTTTCCCATGAATTGCCCTCTAATTCATCGTTGGTGTTTTCTGATTGATGTTGATAAGTTAGGTTGCCGATTGATTATTGTTATAATCCCCTGCGATTAGGGTATATGTATGTCAGCCATGCCAATTGCATGATACTATATCATGACCCCTTCTCTGTTCAATTCCTGTGAACTAGTGTTAAATTCGTAACTCTTGTGATCTCTTGTTAATTATCTATTATGTATTCTTATATCATACAAGACTAGGGCCGAAGGTGTGCCCTGTGTGTTTTGAATGATATTATGCATGGTTCGGAAACGATACAAGTAGAGTGTAAATCTAACTGCTGGATGTTTGAGGTATCTGTAGCGATCATGTGTTGGTTTGCACCTTGTGGATGGTTGAATGATTTTGGCCTCGTATTGCTCCATTGTTCCTAGCGTAAGCATCTATGCCTTTTCCTCTATCTTGTTAGCTTGCTATCTCACCATACTGGACAATTGATTGATGATTTGACATGTAGAGACATTTAGGCCTAGTTGCTTGAATAGGCTCATGCATGTTGTATGCATTAGAAGCATTAAGGCTAGGTGGTAGGCGATGGATTCGATCGCAGATCCGGGGTTCTCGGGTAGCCCGAATCTAGCCCTAGGACCGGGGTTTGGTTAGTTGAGGACTAGGACGTGAATGTTATTGAATGATCATAATTGATATCATTTGAGGTTATTGTTATAGTCGACCATGTTGGATATTATTGTATTTGAGGTGTAGAGGTCGTGTCGGCTCTCCAAGGCCAAGCGCTAAGGATGGTTGTCGATATCCCTGACATGTGTGTCCCCGCGAGAGATGGTATGACTGGGCAGGATGGTACCTGGACAGGAGCCCGCAGTCTTTGTTTCCTCTCGTCTGTTCTTGGGTGAGAGTGGGACCTGGACAGGAGCCCTCGGGAATCGACGGGGTTATGGGACCCCTTGGCATCCCTTAGGCTTAGGCGGAGAACGACGCAGTTGCAGTTTTCCTCCCTTTCTGTGTGACGTAGAGTAGAACCCTACTGGGCATTGTTGCTCACCCTACCTGGGCTGCATCGGCGATGCAGGTCGATGCAGTTTCTTCTTTCAGGTATTTCGAGGAGATCGAGGACTTGGAGCGTTGAGGAGTTCATCAACAGATATTTTCCAGCATTAATTTATGATGTACAAATTGATGTATAAATCGATGTATAACATGATGTATTCGAGGACATGATTATGATCTTTAATTTAGTCGTATTCGAGGAATGTAATAATTAGTCTTTTCCCATGTTGTCATTGTACAAGTTGAATTCGGAATATTATCAAATGTACAAATTTCTTGTGTCATAATTATAAAGGAAATTCTGCCAAAATTTTTATGAAGTTGAGAATTAAATTGTTTTAATTCATAACAGTTATACACTTGTGCGTCAATTGATGATGTAAACAGGTTTAGGTGATTCACGCCTCGATTCGGATGGGTTTTCTGGGTCGGGGTGTGACATGAATAGTGACCTAAACATCCTAAAGGATTGGTGGTGTTTGGATCTTCCTATCCAACGGAAGCCTACCTTCTTCAATATCGACATGCTCTCTGTTCGCCTGCATGTTGGGTAGTTAATTGGACCAGATGGGAGATGGCGTAGAAGGAAGATGGTGCGGCTCTTTTCCATGTAGGTGGTTAATGTGATCTTGGAAATGCCTATCCTAACTGAAGCAGAGGGCAACAGGTGCTCTTGGAGCCATGATACGAGAGGTTCTATTTTGTCGATATCTGCTTATTTGGTTTTATATGAGCAAGAGTTGGGAGGCCGTAGGGAAATTGCAAGGCCATCTAACATTAGATGGGAGGCCATCTAGAGGAGGCCATCTAGAGGGGTCCATATGGGCCAAGAATTAAAATGTTCCTTTGGAAGCGTTTACATGGTAAAACTCCTTCTCTGTAATTGATGGCTAGTATTGGGTTGATAATTAATGTTAGATGCCCTGTTTGCCAGAGTGGAGTTGAGGATGGCGATTAGTTGTTTTTCCAATGTGTTTTTGCTAAGGAGGTATGGGCAGGAGTCTTCGCTAATGACCCGGCTTTTGAAAGTGAAAGAGTTTTGACGGCTTGGAGAAAAGTGCTGATGGGCACCTCATCTTCTTACTTGGTACGCTTGCAAAAGACCAAGATCGGTTACACGCTATGGGGAATTTAGAAGAAGCGAAATCGATCTCTCTATGATGGGCAAGGTCCCTCTGTAGTCTCCGTTATCAAATCAACCAGAAGAAGCGAAATCGATCTCTCTATGGCAGGCAAGGGAGTTGTCACGCCCCGACCCAGAAAACCCATCCGGACTGGGACGTGAGGGTCCTAAACTCTAAAATCAAACGGCGAGAGCCTCCCCTGTAAACATCACTTTTAAACCTGGTGCATGATTATAATATTCACAATTAATTTAAACTATCCTATCATCAAATCATAATACAAATTAACTACTACAATGCTCAATTAACTTTAAAAAGATACAATAATGATTCAAATCCTCTAAGTACAGCAATCTCTGATCAATTTACATCCAATTGGAATACAAATACATTTCTCCTTCAGATTACGATTTATACATTTAAAGTTGTACATCAATTGAATAGAATAAACTGATGATATCCTCGATCTCACGCACCACCAAGAGGAGTGCCGCCTCCAACACCGCAACTACCTGAAAAAGAAGGGACTGTATCGACCTGCATCGCCGATGCAGCCAAGGAAGGAGTGAGCAACAAAGCTTGCTCAGTAGGGTTCTACTCTACGTCACTCACAAAGGAAAGGGAACACAATAGTGTCGTCCTCAAGCAAGGTCTGGGTTGCCGCGTGCCCTTAAGAGCTCCAGTCACGGTCTTCCAGCCAAGTTGGGTCTTTGCTGTACCCATGGAAGCGGTACAGAGTAGATCACCGACAGGGAAACAGTGTAGACCGAGTTGTTATCTAGTCCGACGGGGCCTTCGCTGATGGTCAAGTTGGTATCGACGCGGTTTGCTTGGATGAGAATGGAGATGTTTGTTGGGCGCTCTCTGAACCCTCCCAAGCCAGCAATGCTATTGAAGCTGAATCTAAAGCTCTCTTAAGGAGTCTAATGGCTGCTAAGCAGATGAGTCATTCAAAAGTACTGTTCGAGCTGGATGCGAGGGAGGTTGTTGACTGTGTCTCGGGACGCAGGCGATGGCCCCTGCACCTCCGAGATGATTTTCAGAATATTTGCTGGTATGCCACACACTTAAAGGAGTACATCATCTTGCATATCTCGTGGGAGGATAATCAAGTTGCTGACAGGCTTACGAGAAGTGGTAGGGTGTGTCCTACTAGGTGTTTTTGGCTCAGAGATTAGGGTGTCCCCCTGGTTTTAGATTGAGGATGTTGTTGGGGTTTTAGTTGTTTTTCACTAGCCTTTGGGCTCACTTCGTAAAAAACAAAACTCGCTAGAAATATTCAAGAAATTAGCTCCCACAAGAGCACTTCTCCTTGGGTGGTGAAACGGGTTGGCGGATCAGATTCGGGTCGAGATCAATTATCTCAACCCAAAGGCCAAACCGGACCTGTTTATAAACGAGTCAACCCGAACCCAGCCCGCTTGACCTGTTTAATAAACAGGCCAGGTCAGGGCGGGTTCACAACGGGTCAGGTCAGATCAAACACACTATTCCAACATTAATTTTCTATTAAAAGGATCAGTTTATAAGTTTACGGGTCACGGGTTTCGATTCTCAACCCGAACTTGACCCGGTTATTGACGAGTCAGTGACGAGTAAACCCGAACCCAAACCCGCTACATTCAGGTCAGGTTCACGAGTCCAATTGCCACCGCTAATTCCTCCTGCTGGTTGTAAATAATTTGCACCCATTTGCCTCACATCCAGGTGAAAAGGTACAATATGAACAAAACAATGACATGCATCTTCAAAGAATTATGAAACATGACAAAAAGTTTGCGTACAAGAACACAGATCTGAAAAACAATCAAATATCTCTTGTTGCTATCCATCAGAATATCACTTGAATGCTCGATTACAAACCACCAAACCATTGCCAGCAAGCAGCAGAGAAGGCATAGATATCTCTGAATTAATTTCAAACAGCATGTATTTGGTCCCATATAAAAGTTAATCTACTATAGTAAATTCAATTACACCAAACTTGGAGATGTACGTATCCCAGACATATTTATGATATATGCTATCGATAACGTTCATGCAACATCTTCCCAAACAATCACTTGGGAATTTCCACCCTGACACACAGAGTGAATCAATCAAAGTTAATAGTATCTAAAAAAAATTGGTTTATAGGCTGTCAAGGCACCAAAACCAGCCTCATCTATGGTAACAGAAGCCGAATTCCTTATTGTAACGCTCCAAAGAGTTTGCTGATAGTCATGAACTACAAACCCAATTTTTTCTCAAAATAGTTGATCTGGTTTAAGAATATCCACGTCATCTGCATGATAATCATCCAAGTCAGCGAAACAAAGATAAAGACGGTATCTGTTATGATATTAACAGCTTTAGGGTGATCTTAGAATCATCTAGAAAACTGTGAAAACTATTGAAAAAAGGTCTTCTCAAAGAAGGCGAAGTATATACCATGACATGAGGTGCAATCCTCACGCAGTAGACAGGAAACCCCGTGTAAAACTTCCAAGGTCCAGACTTAAAAGTCTTCGCAGCACAATCCCAAGATCCAGAATATGGATATTTCCCATCGACATCTGGTTGCATCTTTTGAATCTGTGTTTTGACATAGTCAAAGGGCAAGCTGCAAGCCGCAGCAGCAAAGCCCGAAACAGTACTCGCTCCTGCAGGTCAGAAGATGGATCTGAATTAGGCAGGTTTTAGAGTGAAAAGATATATCACATTCGGAATTTATGACATGATCATATGCGGGCATACAATGCCCTCCTTGTAAAACTTTTGTTTCATGTGACATCCATGCTCTGTAAATTGGATTTTGTGTATCATGTATAAGTGCATTAAAGACACAAAGATAGATGCTCGGCAAGCACAAGAGTGCACACAGAGGAGGGAGAAAAAGATCAGGTAAACCAAATGAAGTATTTTTGTTTATTCAGAGTCGATGTTAGCTGTGAGAATGGTGATTTTAGGCTGCGGAAATTGCTCTGCCTCTCCCCTCCCCACCCCAACAAAGCCCCTCCTAACTAAAAAGCAACACCACCCCACACACACTCCACTGTGTATGCTGCTTGCTAGAGGTTAGTGCAGGGGTTTCAGCTGTTCATCACTTGCAACTCACCTTAATCAGCAGTCTTTGGGGAAGGGCACACTGCACTTTCTCTCAGGAAATCCGAGCTATATTTCTCATGGCAAAGAACCCTGCTTCAGGTGTTATGAGAGGAACTTGTACATGATGTGGCTAACAGATTTGAAAACAAATCTCTCTTAAAGCTGATTTCTAGACTTACTTTCGCTGCTGTAGTTTGTTTTCTGAAATGAGAGAAATACAAGACTATTTGCTAACACTATAACTCGTTGTACTGGCTATGAGGGCATTCTACTACATGCTAGACTCAGAGTCTCATCGTTTTTTGGGTTCAAGCCATCTGAAGCTGCTAGAAGGTTGATCAGATCTTGGGGCCACATTGATGAAGTTTTTTTAGAATGTCAACCTTTCTTCTTGATGTCTGGCCCCTCTTTGTTCTTTGATAATTAGTCTTGTAGCCCAGTTGTTATATATGTATCCCATGACTACCTCTTCACATAAAGTCACTGACTCAATGAAGTAATGGATTGGATTTTAAAAAACAAACATAGTCAGATAAAATTCTAGTACTGCACGCCAGTATTTTAAAGACGTGCATGTAGCTGTTTCAATTTGGTGTCATGGGTGGGTGAGTGGGGACCGACAGATTTGTTGCTCTTAATGGGATAGAGTTTTATCTTCATCGCTGCTTCTTGGTTGATTTAGCAGAAACATTACCAAAAGCGCCAAAACATGACCAAAGCCTAACATATTGAACGTACTGCCACAAGGGTTATTATCATGCCGAACAGGCACCATAATTTTTAGTCGGTCACGCATAGTCAACCATAATGGAAATGCTTCACATGATCTCATCTAGCATCGAAAAGCTCCAAAAACTGAAAGAAATACCTGTTTATATCCATTTCAGAATGTGTATATAGCTACTAACAGTTTAGATTCTCCATTTAGCTTTCCATTGCTTGAAGATGGGAATAGGTCCTTTAGTCATATCCTAGGAGTACAACATCCAATTATATTCACTCTTCCTTGGTCACTATATTCACTCTAAGTTCAATCAGACAACATCCAAATATATACTTATAAGCGAACGAAGTACCCTAGCATTTTATATTGTTCCTCATGAGGGCTACCAAGGAACCCCATTAACACTGCTCTCCTATTAGAACATGAGTGAACATACAAACAAAAGGAGGACAAATTTATGGCACCAATAGCATACATAAGAAAACAAGCATAATCAGTGGCATTTGCAAAACTAATCAATCATCCAACCAGCATTATCATAAGGCCAACACAAAAGCAAGAAACTATTGTATTGTGAAGTTTCTAATTAAGGAGTGGCATTGGATCTAAACCAAAAGGCAAGGCTTTTACAAGCGGCTAGTAGCTTGTCCTCCCTAATCACATAATGTCTAACTGGGTAAGAGAGGTGGAGCGAATTGCGTGTGACAAACATTGGATACAAATATGGACGAGACACGGTAAGATATGACTGCCAAGACAGATTAAATGCAGGGCATGATTCTTCCCCTGTAGAATGAGCAATAAGTATATATCAAGGCACCCAGAATATGTGGAATGTCAACAAGTTGAAAAAATTGTTAAGTAGTTCACTACAAAATAGGGGGGACTTATCTGGTTGGCAAACTTAAGAGGCAGTGAAAACCAATCTGAAAGGGGGGGAAGGGGAGTCATGGAGAAAAGACACATCTAAGTATCAGACAGTTTACCTTTCTAAAGATGCAGTGTGAAGTACACATCTCTCAGTCATGGATATGAAAGCTATAATTTGTGGAAGTATTACGTTTTACAGCTTAACATGACTGCATGCATATTCTTCAACTCCACATTGCAGGTAATATAGACAGATGCCCAAATTATAGAGCCTCGAGTTCAAAAGCAAAATGAATAGAAAAAAGAGCACCGGCAATGAAAGAGGGTTTTATCCTACATAAAAACATGTGGATGCAGTAGAATATTGCAAAGCATAGGATGCAACATAAGAAGTCCCCGTATTTAAGACGAGACAAAAGTAAGCACATATCATTGTAGAAGTCTGGCACCAGACCAAGAAGGTAGAGGAATGTACATAGAATGTAATGTAAACTGCATATTAGTTCAATATATATGCAGAAGAATAGTGTTGCATACTACATATAAAAAAAAATGAAGAACATATAGAATCATGAATGCAGATTGATTTGTTAAAAGTTCATATTTTAAACAATAGAACAACATTGTCTAATACTGAAATGTAGAGGATGATTCGTTCATACACAACTACATGACACATTACACCAGACCAATATGAAACAGGGACACCAAAAAGCCATGCACAAAACATACATAGTGAAATCTGGTTGAACGGTTTCAATTAAGAATCATCACAAAAATCAATTATTTGTTGATTTTGGCTCGTCTTTGACAAATGATCGATCATTGTAGCCATAAATGATCGATCTTTCTTTGCATTATTCCAGACAGAGAGCTAGTTTGCAAATATCGATCATCCTCCATGAAATGATCGATCTTCTTATCGCAGCAAGAAGTGGCAGAGAGCACGTTGTAAGATGATCGATCATTCCTCTATAAATGATCGATCTTCTTCGGGATGCTGAGATTCTAAGGACGCTCGGGTATAAATGATCGACTCTTTCCTCTATAAAATGATCGATCATTTATTTGTAAATGAGAAAACCGAGGGCTAAGATCTATTCCGGAATTGGTCTTTTTTGGAGGCTATAAGTAGATGTTTTGTAACCCTAATTAAAGGGGAAAAATAAGAGGGTTTTAGAGAGAGCTTGAGAGCCTTTTGAGAGAGGCTTTTGCCCTACTTTATACTTCTTCATCTTGATTAGTAGATTGATCTCGCCGTGCCGCCCGTGGATGTAGGCTATTGCCGAACCACGTAAATCTTTGTGTTTTTGGTGTGCTCTCTCTATTTTCTCTCCCTCTATTCTTTGGTATGGTTTTTTTCTTTCCTGTTTGTTGGTGGATTCTTGCATTGGAGGTGCCTTCCGGCGCAACATTAATTTCATGCCTCAACAATCACTACCGGCTATGTGACCAAAAATTGACAGAATTAGATGGGGCACAACACAATTTCAATCTGGAGCCAAATTGCTAACAGTTCCACAAATTTTTGGACTCTATGAGAAGGATTTTGGATTGACAATTAAGTCCATAATGGGTCTTTTTAAGAAACAAAGTCTGATCCCAGTCTGACCCGAGTCAATCTGACGTATTCCGTGATATATAGACAGTTCTCAATCATGAAGATCTATCCCAAGACAAGCTAAGATGACCCCAGATATGTTTGGACAGGGTCAATGTCATATTTGATCTCATCCAAGCAAAACCCTAAACTTTCATACCAATTACTTTGTCCAATTGAAGCTTATTTCACTTGACTGAATTGATATATACAATTGGCTCCATTTTAGGCACAGATATGATCTGGATCAGTTTCGGTCACCTCACATTCTACGTCCTGGAGCTCATTGGCACCTCTAAAAATCACAAGATGGACTTGACGAGTATACTTCTAGGATTTAATTCAAAAGGCAGGTATCCATATGCATTTATTTATTCAAAAAGATATAAAAAAATCCATATCACGTAATTTAAGAGAAATTGCTCAGATTTAATGGTCTGGTCTCCTTAATTAGAATAGCATCTTTCGGCATGCGTGTACAGGAAATAACCAGCAAGACTTTAGATTAAACATTATCTGATATGAAGTTGTAAATAGCAGCTTACACATTTATAACAGCAGAATGGTAATGATGTGTTAATAAGGAAACAACATGCCTAATAAACTCACCATGTCTAGAATAAAGAGAACATGCACTTAAGGTTTTGTAGTTTGTTAACGTACCAGCAATTGTACTGAGTTCTCCAAGACCCTGTGACTTGAAGAACTCCACGCTTTGCTCATATGATGCAAGCATACCCATATTCAGTGCCATTGCCCTGACTACAGTAGGACCTGCACCTTTCCAGAGAGACAGAACCCCTTCATCAGCAACAATACGGTAAAGCGCGTGGAAGGCATTGGTATAGTTCCGTCGTTGAGCAAGCGGTAAAGTCGCATCAGCCTGCATTCGAATAAGTGCCAAATCTGCAGGGCTACCAACAGTTGCTCCAATTGCTCCAGCGGTTAGGCCAATAAAAGCTTTCTGGAAAAGAGGTAATGGCTTCCCACCATTAGCCTCAGTTGCTTTATCTGTCAGCTGCCTGAGATACATGTCAAAAGTCAGGAGCTAACTAAAATGAGCATTGCAGGCCACACTTAACTCCTTCCACTCTGAATAAGAATCTAACCTGAATATTACAACAAAGAAATTCACTTTTGTTCCTACTCATACCCAAGCTTCATCCAAAATTCCAACCTCACTAAACCAACCAATCTAACTTTCTTGGAATTATCCACTTTTAAGAAGATTAAAAACCCCACAAAAGTATGAGTAACCGCAAATATCTACTTGCATGTAAGTTCCAAATCCCAGAATAACCATTTTTTGAAGGCAAACACCTCAATGATCTACAAATTTTACACATTCAAATCTTATTATTTTGCATCAGATCATCAAATAACTAATACAACAACAGTGCATAATACCGCCAGTTGAAAGCATAGAATTTTTCTTACTTGAAAGATCCAAGGCGTGCAGTTGTGTAAGTAGCTTGCCTGAGCAAACCGGCCGATAACCCCTGTTCCAAAAGAATATAGTTTATGCAGATCAAAAACATGCTCAATCAAGAGTATGAATATTACTAATGCATTGTATCCCATGTTCCAATGTGTACCTAAGCTCAAGTTGTCGCTTTCGGCCCTACCGATTTAGATACATTGCATGCGCATAAAAGTAGAAAGTACTCTCTACAAGGCAGTTGTACTATTCTATGCCTATTTGTTTATCATTCACGCGAAAACCCCATCTAACCCTATCGACTACAGAATTGAAAAGAGAAGGAAATGTCTAATTACTTCAGAATAGACGAAGGAGGATCTAAGAGTGACATAAATAAAAGCCCTCAATACGAGCAAATAATCAAAGGAAATTCTACATAAGTACATAAGTTGAATCATTGTAAACACCAACCTTGAGACTTAAACCAATCAATTCATGAATGTGTAGCCATAAAAATAGATGCAAAACAACAACATAGATCACCAATCAAATAACGTGTTAGGAAGACCTAAAGCATGATTATTATAATATAGAATATCCTAGAGAGTAAAATAGAAACCAGACTATTTCAAATCAAAATTCAAAATACTAGTGTAAAGATAAATTAGAACACAGACGTCAATATAAGATATGAATTAAAGAAAACTAATATGACTTTTAACAATCAGCAAAAAGCTTAATTTGCACTCAGGCTTGGTTCTTTATTATTGTTCACAGCTGGTTATGTGCAGGAATTACATTAAAGATGTGCAATGAAAGAACCGTTCTACCATTGTGATTTCACTAGCGAATAATTCTTCTCTGTGCAGGAGGGCATTCAAATTAATGCCATCACTTGATGCACAATCCTACTGATCCTATTAGACCCATCACGTATCGACAAATAATCTTTCAATTTTACTCATTGATTATTGACTTGGACATATCTAAGTGTGTAAATAATAAGCACTTCATTTCAACTTGTGATGACCGCGATTGAATATGGTGAACCTCAAAGCGGAGGGCCACATGAGGAGAAGGAAGGGAAAACTATCCAAAATCTTTATGTGAAGAAGTAAAGTCTGGAATTAGAGAAGAAACTGGAGAATGACAACTGAGGGGTATGGCAGCAAGTGTCTTTCCTCATGCTTGATGCAAGACCCATACTAAAATGAAGCTAGGTGACACCCCATGTCAAGCTTTCAGTTGGCATATATCCCAGTCATATGTTTTAATGAATTTTCTCCATTTCAAGGAGAAAGAATAGACAGCTAAGGATGACTGCAATCATGTGCAGAAAATTTGCATTCTTGTACCCAAGACCGCCAGTTTGTTAGGAACCTCTTGAATGACATGCTGGTCATGGGTTTGAATCCCCTTGACAGGACTTCATGGGCAGTAAGAGTTGTAAGGGCTTTTGCCCACCCCAAGGTTAAAGGCTCAATTTAAAGTGAAATAAAATAAATCCAATAAGTCCATAATTCAGATAGTGTGCATCCACGGGTGACATATTATCACATTTTTTGCTCCTCTGCTCTCATTTGCTCATCTTAATATTTTTATTTTTTTCTCAGCTAGGTTATTGTACAGTTTCTAGACCAAAAATCATGTAGGAACTTGGAAAGATTGGACATTTAATTCCAGTTAGTTGGACTTATAGGGAGATATCGACCTGGCACTGGTCCTTTCTACCATCAACTGACTGGGCATCCACGTCAAAATGGAATGACAGCAAATTCAAATTGCTAAAATTCAGAACTACAAGCCAGGCTTACAAAACTACGCCCGTCTAGACCTTTGCTTTTTCACACATGTTTTAGTTGTGGCATTGATGAGGACCAGAAGAAGCTGATAAAAAGAAAAACATAGACCAGACATTGTCAGGTAATAAGATGTGTGTTATATTGATAAGGTAGATCCAAGAGGCTCCTACAACATTGATCATCACAACATACCCAGTAGTTGACAACCATTCATAGTACATTTCTTCTTGTGCAACTTCATTGGCTGTATTAAGGCACGTCCACTTCTTTATCAGCCACAACAGAAAGCTTTTTTTTTCATGCTTGTGAGCCCACCACCACATTTTAACACTCAAATTCCACCTTCAAGATCTACACTCAACCTGGATTATCACATTGGACTCATCGCACTATTTTTATGCCAAGAAAAATGACAAAACAAGTGACGAAGCATACACTCGTCCAAGCAAACCCCATTAAACCCTGAAGGACTTAAAATAATGGCTTTTATATTCATAGTGACCTAGATTTGAAAGATCCACAACAAAAGCAATTCAACAAACACATAAGAAGCAAATAAAACATCAAAAAGACAGTACAACCAAGGAGCAAACCTTATAAAAGGCGCCCACTCCCTCTTTCGCAAGCATAGTTTTGGTGATATCGAACGCCGATCCCTGCCCCAACTGCATCCTCACCTGCATAAACTCAACAAACAACGCATCAGCAACCACTCAAACATCTCCATTACTTCGAGAACCAACGCAAACATGAGACAAAAGGATACATCAACCTAAAACATCCCAGATCCCCAGCATATAAAAAAGAGACGAGAATTCCAAAGATCTCGCATACAACTAGAAAAGATCCCGCTCAGATCTCTCGAAATCACCAAACTTTCGTGGACGGGATGGAAACGAAGGTGTCACCATACCTTGATCATATCAATGGGCTGGATGACGCAGGTGGCGAGCATACCCGCCGTCCCGCCATTGACGAAGGGCTTCACGGTGGGCCAGACTCCTTTATTCTTCTGGGCCGTGGCCACCTTCACATCCGCCGCCGCAGCCATCCCTCTCTTCTCCTCCTCAATGAACTCCTTCCCAATCTAGTAGCGGAGGAGAGGAGGCCGGCGAGATCGGAGCCGAAGAGGATAAGAGGCGGAGAAGGCGAGAAGCAAATGGTGGCCGTCCCTTTTCCTCGGGCCTAGTAATAAATACTCCGATAACATTGAACTAAACAATGGAAATGCCCCCACTAATTAGATCAAATTACACATTTGCCGTTGAGATCCAGTCGCTCGCGGCAACGGGCTACTGGATTCTCTCCGGAATGCTAAGGTATCCGAATCGTAAAGCAAGTACGTTTCGAATCCTGCAGTCCGATCTTTATTGGACGGCTATGATGCAAGATCTAAGTGCCTTCGGAAAGATTCGGCGTGAAGGAACGAGGTGGAGGGTTTGGTACCGGATTAAAAAAAGTGAGCTTAACGAGGAATATGATTAGATAGGGTTAGAAAAAGTGGAGTTAAGTAATGAAAATAGAAAAAAAATAGAGTGGTGATGATAGATGGAATGGGGA
>OY986974.1:16007661-16256450 GCA_963920575.1 Narthecium ossifragum | reverse complement strand
CGCCCACACCTCCACCGCCTTCAACCCCAGCCGCCCCTTCCTCCCTCATCTCTCTCTTCGGCGCCTCCTCCTCCTCCCTACCTCGGTGTCTCCATCTTCTGCGCCGGACCACCATCGTCGGTACCCCGACCAACGCCGATCGTCGGCCATCGCTCCAGGGCTGCCGAACACCGTCGCACCTTCCCTCTCTCCTCTCGGCCCTTGACACTTTCATCCTCTACTGTGAGGACCTGCCCCTCTACCCCTGTGGCTCGTTGTAGACCGCAAGGGCAATTTGGTAAATTGCGCTTTATTGGTTTGTTTCACACCCGCGTGTGCACACACTGACCTTGTTTGTGTTAGTACTTGATTAGAATGGTTAGGTGGACCCGGGATCGGAAGATCCGAGCTTGGGGTTGTGTTTTAGCCCAAGTTTGAGTTTCTGGGCAAGAAGATCGATCTTTCTTGCTAAGGAGATCAATCTTCCTTGCTAAGGAGATCGATCTTCCTTGAGAAGAAGATCGATCCTTCTGTGCCAAAAAGTCTTGACGGTGGAGTTGAGAGGATGGTCGCCGTTGGCCGTCGCTCTCCCCTGTCATAGGGAGAGAGGACTTTCTCTCCTCTCCTCCCCCTTTTCGCCTCCTTCCCGGTTTTCCCCCTTCCACTTCTTCCTATTCTTCCTCTTCTCCTTCTCCTTCTTCTTCCTTCTTCTTTCTTCTTCCCGCGAGCTCTGCTTCCCCTGTTTCCGGTAGCCTCCTCCTTCTTCTTCGTTCTCCCTCCTCCGTCCACCGTGTTCGGCGTTCCAAAGCTCGTTGGATCCATGGCGACTTGAGGAAGATTCTTGGTGTGGTTTGGAGGTTTGTTGGTGACGGTTTGCGAGGAATCAGCTGAGGAGTGCGTTTCCGGTAGGTTTCTACCTACCTGAGTTAGTTTAGGGGCTTTCTTTTGATCTAACCGTTAGATCTTGTTGTTCTTTGTGTTGTTGGCTTTCTCTTGCTTAGTATAATTTTTGGTTTAAGATTCATAAGCTTTGGTTGAGGTTTTAGTAGGATTCAAGCATGTTTAATCTCAGATTTTTCGGTTTCTGCTGTTCTTGAAGAACAGCCGGTTTGCGGTGAGTTTTTCGATAGGTACGTGCATGTCTTGGGTTGTGATGAACACAAGAGTTGTAGATCTTTGAATCTACTCTCAGACCCAATTAATTTCATAATTTTTTTATTTTTCTACGATTTGTTATGAATTTCTTACTGGTGGGCTGCGTTGCAGCAAGTAAATGGTAAGTTAGTTTGATTAGCGGTTTTGATTAGTGGTTTCCCGTTAATCCAGCCATTGGATGTTTCCTGAATTTGGATATGTTGATCTCAGCATGTTGATCTACTGGTGTCTAAGTTGGATCTCGAATCCGACGTCGTTTGGATGTTGGATCGATGGGGTCAATTAGCCTCTACGTAGAGGATTTTGGTGATTGAAATAATATTATATGTTCGAAACATATAATATTATATTTTACTGTTCATCGAGGTTTTCGGAGTTGCTTCGCATTACAGGAGTCCGCGATTGACGGTCGCGGTACCGTCGTAATGCCGGGACCCGCTGCGGATTGGCTGGCAGCGGTTGGTAATACCGTTGTAGCGATCTAGTTGGACTTGTATGCTACCTTATCATACTATTGCATGCTTATCTCTTATCTTGTGTATGTTCATAGCATGCATTCCTTGTTGTGCATTAGTTGCATGGTTAGGGCGTGGGTGATCTGTGGGTCGTTGTCCCGAGGATGGAAGCTCGGATTTAGCCCTAGGTTCGGGGTTGGGTAGTTTGGACTTGGATCGAATTGTGGTGTCCAGTCAAACTTGATGATAGGCTTAGATGATTGGTACACCTGTTGCTTGATGATTATAGAGGTCGTGTCGGCCTTGAGTCGGATGCTGAGGTGTAGCTGGTGTTCCACTATGTTGACTCTTGAGTAGAGGAGTTGCCGCGGTGCTATTTCCCGCCTACAGTGCCGTTCCCTGCTTGTGAGCCAGCAGTGTTGTTTCCTTCTACTGAGTGTGACCTGACATGTGACCAGCTCGGCTGGAAGACCATGATCGTGGGCCTCAGGGACACGCGGTGGGGTTATGAGACCCATGTATACACCCAGGTGTTACTTGAGGGCGACACTGTTGCGTTTCCCTCTTCGTTCTGTGTGTCATAGTGTAGAACCCTACTGAGCTTTATGCTCACTCCTACCCGGGCTACGTTTTGCAGGTGCAGGCGTCAGTTCTTTTTTTGTGGCCCCTACCGGGCAGTTGGTCGGCGGTGCGGCGGCGCCAAGCGGAGTCTGAGAGGTGGTGATCTTTTACTGTTTTTAAACTATGTTAGATAGCCTCCTACGGGAGTAATGTTGTATTTGGATCTTCCCCTCTCCGAGGATATGTATATTAAATTCACTTGGGTTTTGTAATCTGAGGTTTGAGGCTTGTAATTTAATTATGTCTTTTTAAATTGAGGGTGTTTGTGATGATTGCTAGGGAGACCAATAGGTTAGAGGGAACCCTCGTCAGTATTTTTCGCGGTTCATTAGGTTTCGGTTCGCGTCGCCCGGCCCGGTTGGGCTTTCACGGGTCGGAGCACGACATCTACTGTATTGCCTTAGACTTCACCCTCGCCTTCTCTTCCTTCCTGGTGCTGCCCCCTGTCACACTCACCCCGCCCAAGGGCTCTAGCTCGCTGCCGTCAACGGCGCTGTCGGGCACCAAGCTCATTGGCCTCCACCTCCTATGTTCATCAACCATGTCGCCCTTCCTCCAAGCCCTCTCGACTAGATCGGCCGCCAACCAAGCACCGCCGCCATCTTCCCCAACGCCGGTATCTCATTACCATCCTCACCGCCAACGAAGCTTCACTGGCCACCTGTCGGCGCCGAGACATTTCAGATCCAGGCTTCACCGCCAGCAAGCAAAGCTCGCCTTACATTCTCTTCGTTTACTTCATCAAGATCTTGACACGGGGGAGGAGGACCTTGTGGTCGTCGACGGTGGGGAGGCGAGAGTACTTGTTGATCGCATTGAGGATGAGGTCGTGTTGGGAGTTGAGGATGAGGTCGTGTTGGGAGTTGAGGACGGACTGGAGAAGGGCGTAACTTGGGAGCATGCGGCGGTGGAGGCTCCAGAGGAGAAGGGTAGGGGAGGAAGAGAGTACGTCGGGGAGGGAGGAGGGGGTGATGCTGATGGAGAGGAAAACATCAAGCTTGGGGCGGAGGGAGAGCGTAGAGAAGGCGGATGGCCATTGACGGCCGGCAACAACCCATGAAGAGGAACGGGTTCTCGAAGGGGGAGCACCAAGTCGGGAAGAAGAGCTCGGGGGAGAATACCACCTTACTTGGCGGGAAACGGGTGCGAAACCGGTCACGTGCGTGCCGCTCACGTACACGCACGTGAGCGGTTTCCCGTCAAATTATAGTAACGGAGTCGGCGTCGGAACTAAATTTCACTTAATTTATAACTTGGTGGAATCAAATTGAAAATCCCAAACCTGGCGTTACTAAAGTGCAATTCTGGGAAAGTGTAAGGTACCAGAATGCAAAAATCCCTTTCTATTTCATTCAATTGGCCTAAAGTTTCGAGGGCCATTTCGTTTGGCGGGGTCAATGCTTCACTTAGACATTGGTATGTCTCAATTATTTGGTTTATGACCAATTGCGAATATCACCTTTTATAATCAATGACCTAGCACCTATCTCAAATAACATTTCGAGGCCAATAATTAGAACTTCATAGTGATTAGCTTGGTTATTCGTGCAACATTGGTTTAACATAAACGAATACAAAAAAACATTGTCTGTTTGGCTCATGTTGACGTTTTTGACCCGTCAAAATATAAAATCCAAGGAGCCTTAGTGATAAAGCCTATATCTACTACTGGCTCTCTTGGTAGTTCTTTACATGGGTGATCAACTAAGAAATTAGCTAGCTTTTAACATATTATAGTGCTATGAATTGGATTACCGTACCTAATTATGTTGAACTTCGAAACGAACTACACAGTAACATGCTTTAAATAAGCCCTTAATTTCGTACACATAAAGTATACAAATAAACATAACTTTTCTAATACAAAATAACGGGCTTCATACTTCAGCAATTGGCTGCTAAGATAGTACATAGCCCTTTCATTCCCGTCCCCATATTCTTGAGTTAGCACACCATTAATTGATTCCTCTACGGCGGCGATGTATAGCTTTAATGGTTCACCATACCTTGGCAACACCATCACTGGTATTCTTTTATCTCTTCAAAGGTCTTTTGATGCTTTTGTTTCCAGACGAATTCATCCGCCCCTTTTAACCTTAATAGAGATGAAAACACCTTCGTCTTTCCTGCACATTTTGTAATAAAACGTCTCAAGAAATTAACTTGACCCGAGAACTTTTGCAGTTCCATTTTATTTGTTGGAGGGCCAGCTTTTAATATTTCCTTAGTCTTATGCTCGTCTAATTCAATGCCCTTTTGATGGACGATAAATCCTAAAACGTTGCCCGAAGATACTCCGAATGCGTACTTTAGAGAATTTAACTTTAGGCTGTATTTTCGCATATGTTCTAGTGATCTTTTCAGAAGATACTCCGAATGCTTTTGTTTCCAGACGCATTACCACACATTCATAGCTGCCTAATGCTCCAGAACAATGAAACGCTGTCCTAACTACATCTTCTTCAGCTATGTAAATTTGGTTATATCCTGAATAGCCATCCATGAATGAATACACTTCATACATGGCTGTCGAGTCTATCAGTGTATCCATCGTGGGCATAGGGTAATCATCTTTTGGTGTACCTAAATTTAGATTTCTAAAATCTATGCATACTCTCAATTTGCCATTCTTTTTCATAATTGACACGATCTTAGGCAGCCATTTGATGTCGCTCAAATGTGTCTCACACAGCGGTCGCGGTGCAGTATAGCATAAAAGAGGTCAATCTCATAGAGAGACAAGCAAAAAAGATCTAGTAACACAGATAACAATATATCAAAAACGATCAAGAGTGTAAGAGTTAAGAAAGTTAGATCGAATATTTTAATGGTGATGTGAGGTTAACAAATGAAATTAGGATTTGGAAGAGGCTAGGCTTCGGGAATCCCTCGCTCAGACTTGGGTTCTTCTCTTATCGATGGTACATGCAATACTCAGTCGAGGGATTCACATCCCCATCACTTCGATCGGAAGATATGGAATTATGAATCTAGCAGAATATGGGTGTCTCTTCCTATGATCGGGTCTTTCTCGTTGCAGTCCTAACTCCGTCCTACTATAACCTAAGAATACACGATACCGACTGTCACTACATGTAGCATGCAGCAGAGGTTTCAAGAGACAAAGCCCTAATTTTGTCTTACTAGATCCCTAAGAGTACGCAATACCGGCTGTCACTACCGGCAATGCATAGCAAAGGTTTCATGAGACTAGGTAGATGGCACACCCCGACCCAGAAAACCCATCCGGGCTGGGACGTGAGGGGAAACCTACACTATTTACATTCGATACGGCGCGATAATACACAAAGCGGAATTAATTTGAACTCAAAGACTTCCAAGGGCACAAAGGTAAAAGTAAATATTACATTGAGGAATAAAACTCAATCAAAAGAGGGAACATGATTTTATATATTAAACGTTAAATACAACATCCTCAAAAGGTGACTTTAAACAAAAGCGCCAAAATATACATCTGCCCCTCTGAGACCTCAAACGCCTCGAGAAGTCGTCGTGCTGCCAAAAACTGATCCAGCCGGCTCTATTGAAGAAGAACTGGCGCCTGCACCTGCAAACGCAGCCCGGGTAGAAGAGAGCGACAAGTTCAGTAGGGTTCTACTCTACGACACACTGAAGGGAGGAAAACAACAACTGTGATGTCCCCCCGCCTAAGCCTAAGGAATGCCACGGGGTCTCATAACCCTTATCGACTCCCAAAGGGATCCTACTCTTCTCAACCGACGATGCTGGGAACATCAACCAACACGCTGGGAGGAACAAGAACCAGAACTAGTAGGATCACCCTTACCCAGCAGGAAACCACTGCCTGGGGACCATGTCAGGTACATCGACAACCATCCTTAGCACTTGGCCTTGGAGAGGCACCATGACCTCTAAACCTCAAGGACAACACGATATAGCCGACTAAACCATATCCTTGATAACATGAAGATTCGGACAATACAATCATGTTCTAAACCTTGCTACCCAGCCGCGGTCCTAAGGCTAGATCCGAGCTACCCGAGAGCCTTGGATCGGCGATCAACTCATCGCCCCGCCTAACCTGATATGCCTCTAATGCATACAGTGCATGAACCTATGCAAACATCTAACCAAGATATCTATATATGCCACAACAGCAATTATGAGTTCAACAGTTATACAATAGCCCTCGGCACACGCCGACAACGGGCTAAGGTTCTACAATACAGCGTAAGCTAGCACTCATAGCTAGCTAACAACTAAGCAAACAATAAACATTTAAGTTTACCATCCAACTAGGTATTTAAATGCAAGTCAATCCATAAATCCACAAAAACGGTTAAACCCACGATCCAATCCCCAAGCTCAATCAAAATTCATTGAAAATCCCCGTGATAACAGCATGCATGCTTCCTACCATGATTGGGTATCTATCATGAACAAAAAGCCAATCAAAGGAAGCCAGAAAACACTATTCAGGGGCTCATGGTCGATGCGACGGTCGACCGTGAGACCAAAAAGTGGAAAAAGCTTAAGGGCCACAGTCGATCGGGACATCGACCCTGGGAATAGGGGTGAGCATTCGGTTCTCGGTTCAGTTCTCGGTTCAGAACCGAAGAACCGAATTTTTTTCGGTCCTGTTTTTAGAGAACCGAACCGAACCGAACTTATGAAGGAACCGAACCGAACCGAACCGAACTTTTTGAAACCGAAACGAACCGAACCAAACTTTTTGGAACCGAACCGAACTTTTTAGACCATAGGTTCATAGGCTAAGGCATGTATGAAAACTTCGGTTCTGACCCGAACCGAATCGAACTTTTTTTAAAAAACTGAACCCGAACCGAAACCCGAACTTTTCATACATGCCAAAACCGAACCGAACCGAAAAATCAAAAAAACTGAACCGAATGGACCGAACTAATTCGGTTCGGTTCGGTTCTTCAGCTTCGGTTCGGTTATGCTCACCCCTACCTGGGAAGCCAAAAATAAGACAGAGCCTCACGGTCGATGCGACGGTCAACCATGAGGTAAAGTGGGAAAAAGGTAAGGACCCACGGTCGATCGGAGCATCGACCTTGGGAGACCCAAAATGAGACAGAGCCTCATGGTCGATGCAACGGTCGATCCGACGATCAATCGTGAGACCAAAAAGTGGAAAAAGCTTAAGGACCACGGTCGATCGGGACATTGACCCTGGGAAGCCAAAAAGGAGACAGAGCCTCACGGTGGATGCGACGGTCAACCGTGAGGTAAAGTGGGAAAAAGTTAAGGACCCACGGTCGATCGGAGCATCGACCCTGGGAGACCCAAAATGAGATGGAGCCTCACGGTCGATGCGACGATCGACCGTGAGACCAAAATTAAGCGTGCCAACACCTGGCAGTCGATCTGACGGTCGACCGTCAGGCCTGGTGCACAGTTCCTAAGAACAGTACCAGAAATCCAATTTCTTGGATTTGATCTATCAAACCTTATCGAAAATCGATGAAACTTTGTAGGCACGCGTAATAAATGGTGGGGAAGCTATTGATACGAAGAAAACAAGATTTTGACGGTTAAAACTCAAATCTAGGTCCAAATGGTCAAAAATTGACAAACTAGCGATAATACGAGAATCGTCCGATAAAAATACGAAACCAAATGGTAGATATAGTCTAAGCAAGCTATAACACCCATGTATAAAGCTACACAATATTCTACCATGCGCAACTACACCAAAAGCACAATAAACCTATCCTAGGTAAACCCAATCGTACGATCGGGGTAGAAACACCTACTTGATCAAATAAGGCAGCTTCTCCACGTATCCCTTAAGCTTGATCGCCAAGATCCACTCCTCTAATATCGCGACTCGAAGCCCTAGCTCAGCTGGTAGGGGAGAGAGAGAGAGAGAGAGAGAGAGAGAGAGAGAGATAATGACAGGAAAGGAAAGAAAAAGAGAAAGGAAAGAGAGAAAAGTCAGGGTTTAAATAGAAAGTTGGAATCGATCACAGCCGTCCATTTCGATCTATCCCGATCGAGCTCCGATCTTCCGATCGGAGGCGTCCTTAAGGTTCTAATAAAACACATACATCAATCAAAGGCAGTGTGTGCAACGCGGGTGCGAAATCGACCGCTAGGGAGCAAATTTACCAAAATGCCCCTAGGGTCAAAAACAACGTTGCGATCAACGGATCACATCCCAAGGCCGACCGAGCCAAACCAAAAAACCAGACCCTCGACCTAAGGAGGTTGGACTGGGTTGGAGGTACGGGTCCTCACAGTAGAAGAACAAAAGAGATAACTATGGGATCACAATATCATAAAAGCAGCATGACTGGAGTTATAATAATGTTCAACCACAGCCATATGTAAAGATCCAATACATATATAGAGTTTAAACATTAAAGATCAAAACATGAACCAACGATGAAGATGAAACCGTCATCCTTGCTCAGTCATCCGTCCGCCATGCCTGGAGGATTTACTTGGCCATGGAGATGAAGTTTATCCTCTATCCTTCGTCTCCAACTACTCTCCAACGTCCCCCTTGAATAACCCTAAGTCTTCTATTTATAACTCCCAAGGCTTCTCAAACTCGGATTAAATCTGGGCCCTTTATTTTTCTGTTCCGTCAAACAAAGATCGATTTTTATATAGGAGATTATCGATCTTTTCATCTCTTATAGTTGTCTGCGCCCGATGAAGATCGATCTTCTTTAAGGAAGAGATCAATATTTTGAGCAGGTGCTCTCTGTCAGCCTCAGCCTCGGAAGAGATTGATCTTCTATTGGGAGAAGATCGATCTTCTTGTCTCAAATATCACTTCAGTTTCAGAAGAGATCGATCTTTTATAGGGAGAAGATCGATCTTCTCAAACATTGCTCTCTGTCATCTCTGACGCACAGAAGAGATCGATCTTCCTATTCTTTGAAGATCGATCTTTTAATTCTAACATAAAAATTCTAGGTTTTTTCTCAGCACTGTGTCATTGGTACTAAAAATACTGTAACTTCCTTTATGAAACCCATAATCATGAACCGTAAAATTCTCCAGAAACTAAACTTTCAGAGCTTTTCAATCATGTATGACACATCATCTGGTTCTTCTTGAACAGGTACAGTTTAATTTTTGAAGCCGACCCATGTAATCTTTTCATCTTCTTTGCTCCTTTTGACTCCTATTTGCTGCATTTTTCAACAAGCTTGTAAGTGTAAAAACAATACTAAAGAGGCTAATTAAGGATGAAGAATCCAGCAATTGAGCTGGTGATAAGGCACTTTCATGCACTCATCACCATTCCATCTATCTAGTTGTTCTAATAAAATTGGCTTTCAATAGCCATTCTTTTTCTTTTTTTTATTTTAAGGATGACATTCGAGGCAAATCGTCTAGGCGGTTGTTTGTGTGGTTTGTACCCAGCTTTAATGGGCAGCTTATGCTCTACAAGATTTTCGTCTAATACAGGCATTTCATGATATTCCCATGCAAAGTAATCTTTGAAAACCTTTAAAAGTGATATCAATTCGTACCTTGTTTCGTCATCCAATAATTTGCTGATGAACGTTGGGTGATGCTCTCCATTTTCACCCAAGTTGATTTCTTCGAGTGGATCTTGAGCTTGTATTTAACCTCTTTTGCCTTATGGCCGACTCTGAAAACCAGCCAGCTCTTCATCTTTTGGTTCATGGAGGCAGTCCATTTCATTTGCTTTAATTGTACACAAACACTTCCCATCGATAGGCCAATAGTTTGGCATGGAGAGCCGTCACAACGGCCTCTTCCTCTGTGGCCTTATAAATGACAAACTGTGGCCAATTTTCTGTCGATGATTGAGTTCTTAAAGACCATCACATTTGGCCTAATTTGACCGAACATTAGTACTATATCCTGATGTAAGTTAGGTTTCTCATTTTTGGATATACTCAACAGCTCTTGGTTCACCTCGGCCTTGATGTATAATAGCTCCATTACCAAAGAGAACCTTTGTCAACATTTGGCCTAATTGATAATTGCTCCATTATCAACGAGAACCTTTGTCAACATTTGGCCTAATTGATGAAAACTCCATTATCAACGAGGACCTTTGTCATAGGCACTCCATTCGCCTCGGCCTTGATGTATGATGGCCATAAATGTTTGGTTATCTTCTCAGGCGGTTTCTCGAAAACCACTCTATCTTCGTATTCTGGGACTGATGTATCTACAGAGTGTATCTCGCACATGGCTTGTTTTCCCTTCGAATCAGACTTTGTGGAGTTGCTAGCCTCCAACGAATATCTTTCATGGGGTATCTTTGGTTTCTCCTCTTCCTCGTCTCCCCACCTTGTGGGCTTAATGATTATAGGGGTCTCGGGTCTTCGATGTATACTAGATGCTGGGACCCATATTTTTATTATAGGGTCATTGTATGCTACTAAGTAGTCAGATTTTCCACTTGGTGCTCCCAATAAGCCAATATTTGGATTTCCGGGTTTGTAGAGCTCCATCAAAAGCTTTCATGAAGATATGTTCCTTTACACTACTTCTTTTTAACCTTAATTCTTATTTCGACCTTCAACGGTCATCTCCTCATCGGCTATTAGCATAGCCGTGGATCCTCCATAGTTGGTCGTGGACTCCAATTCATCGAAGAAGGATACATTGATGCTTGGCGATAATGGCACATCACTAGAGGCCTCTTCTTCTTCGCCGTCATGAGAACCAATCGATGAAGAAGAATTAAGTAAGATTTTCCACTTGGTGCTCCCAATAAGCCAATATTTGGATTTCTGGCTTTGTAGAGCTCCATCAAAAGCTTTCATGAGGATATGTTCCTTTGCACTACTTCTTTTCAACCTTAATTCTTATTTCGACCTTCAACGGTCATCTCCTCATCGGCTATTAGCATAGCCGTGGATCCTCCATAGTTGGTCGTGGACTCCAGTTCATCGAAGAAGGATACATTGAAGCATGGCGATAATGGCACATCACTAGAGGCCTCTTCTTCCTCGCCGTCATGAGAACCAATCGATGAAGAAGAATTATCTGGGTTGTTGCTTGTATCGCCAAAAACCATTGGCAACATATAATTGTTTGCCACCACTGGTGGCATCGAGCCAAACTGTAGTAACAATGGCTCTTCATATTCATCATCGTCATCTTTGTATTTCCTATCAAATTTAGACAACTCATCAGTCTTAGAATCAGAGGTATTGACTTCCTCTGTTATTTTTTCGTTGGGGTCTTCAATCTCCTTGGTCTGGACAATGACATATTGCTTTCGTTGCATGGCTTGACCATATCTCCTATGTTACCACATTATCTGAGTTCTGGTCATCTCCTCAACATGATGGTCTTCCATGCACGGAAGTTAGAATGGCATTTGTTTTGTATGTAAGGTTTTGGCTTGCAACGACCCTCGCCCAGGGCCTGCGGCCTCCATCCAGAATCCACCCGAGGGCCCCGCCCGACACAATATTGTCAGCTTTTGGCTCACCATAGAAATCTAGAAATACTTCCCAGTGGATCACCCATCCTGGGACCGCTCTAAGGCAAGCACGCTTAACCTTGGAGTTTTCTGATGGATCACTGCCATCACGGCTTTAAAACGCGTTGTGTATTATAAGGGTTATTAATATACTTATTATCTAAGTGGGGTTGCTTACCCGGTTACCTGGCTCGGCCACATGTCTTCCAGGCGAACACCGACACCCAAGTACCCTGGGTCTCACATGACTTGAAATTCCTTGTGTATTGATGGAGCTCGTGAGGCTCATATGGTACCCTATAAGCATGGTTCATAGCTACCTCGCTTCGAAGACGTGGCTTCTCTTGATGGTACTCTTCTTGTTTAGCAGCTCTTCTTAGAGCTTTGTTCACTTCCAGTTCTCTCTTGCATCAGATGCATGATCTTTCATTGGGTTACTCCGTTCGCCTTTGAATAATTCAATTCGTGAGAATACCCTTGGACATTTTTCATCCATGGTCATGTCCTTGATGAGTGCATGAAATTGCACTCTGAACATGGCTAAGAGTAGCTTATTTATTGAGTTTTCATAATTTATATAGATGATTTCGTCCGTATATGTTGCTTCACAAAGTTATTTGTATTATGCAGAAAATTAAAGCAAAGATAGGTCTTTAACGCCAAAACTGTGCCTTCTCAGAACGAACCAGATGAAGTGCTATACATGGTTGGAAAGCTCTGGAAGTCTGGTTTCCGAGAGTTTTAACGGTTTGTGATGTGGAGTTTCATAGAGGAAGATATGCCATTTTTAGTACGAGATGTGCAGGAGCAAGCATCTATGGAAGAAGAAGATTGATATGATCCTGATGAGTGCATGAAAGTGCACTCTGAACAGTCCTATAACCATCTCAATTGCTAGATTATTATCATTAATCAACATCTTTATTACTATTTTTACATCTATATATTGCTTCACATGGTTGTTTGGAAAATGCAGGAAATTGGGGTTAAAAGAAGCTGAAAAGAGTATATGGATCAACTTCAAAAATTAATCTGTAGCTGCTCATGAAGAACCAGATGATGTGCCATATATGGTTAGAAAGCTCTTGAAGTCTAGATTCTGGAGAATTTTACGGTTCATGATTCCGAGTTTCCTAGAGGAAGTTACGGTAATTTTAGTACCGATGGCGCAGTTTGAATGGCAGAACAGAAAATAAGCTGGAAGTCCGATCGATCCGCCGATCGATCGGACTACGCAGAAACGTGACAGAACATATATTTTTCAGCCATATAGGGTCCGATCGATCCCTCCATCCCCCCCTACGGAGTCCGATCGATCCAACACCCATAGTCCGATCGATCGGACTTGGGAATTAAAGGTTGACAGAATGTATGCTTTCTAGAGGAACACAGTTCGATCGATCCATCCATTGATCGGATTCGAGAATAGCCAGAGACGGAGGATTTTTACGAAACCGATCGATCCGACACCTTTAGTCCGATCGATCGGACACGGGCGAAGTCAGAAGTTGAAGTTTTAATGCGAGGGATCGATCCGACACCCTGGGAGGGATCAATCCGACGTTTCCAGTGAAAAAAACCTACGGTTCAGATCTAATCCGTGGATGGAGAGATTTGGGGCTATAAATTGGATACTTAGGGTTAATCAAAGGGGGGACTTCTTGGACGTTTTTGGAGGCTCTTTCTGGACGTTTTCCAAGGGAAGAAGATGAAGACATCTCCATCCATGGCCGAGTAATCCGCGGGCATGGCGGACGGATGATCTAGCGAGGACTAGGGCTTCTTCTCCAACAATGGTTCATAGTTTTTAATCTTCATTGTTAAACTCTTTTCTATGTATTGGATCTTCAAATATTATTTTCAGATTATAGATTTCTATGTGGATGATTAATATTATGAATCCAGTCATGCTTCTTTCATGATCTTATAATCCCATAGTTATCTCTTTTGATTCTCCTACCGAGTCTCACGAGACCTTTGCTATGCATTGCCCGTAGTGACAGCTGGTATTGTGTATTCTTAGGGATCTGGTAAGACAAGGTTGGGGCTCTATCCCGTGTAATCTTTGCTATGCATTGCTGATTGTGAGAGTTGGTATTGTGTATTCTTAGAGATCTGGTTAGATAGAGTTAGGGCTTTGTCCCGATGAACTTTTGCTATGCGTTGCCTGTAGTGACAGCCGGTATCGTGTATTCTTAGGTTTGGTTGGATGAAGTTAGAACTATAAAAAGGAAGAACCAATCGTAGGAAGAGACATTTATATATTTTGTTAGGTTTATAATTCCATATCTTCCGGTTAAGGTGATTGGGATGTGAATCCCTTAACTGAGTATTATATGAACCATTGAGAAGAGAAGAACCTAAATCCGAGTGAAGTGATTCCTGAAGCCTAGCCTCATTCAAATCTTGATTTCTTTCGTTAACTTTATCTTACCATTACATCTTCGATCTATTTTCTTAACTTTTATCGCTCTTGATTGTTTTCAATTCATTGTTATTTGTATTTCTGGATCTTTCTTGCTTGTCTCTCTGTGGGATTCGACCTCTCTTATGCTGTACTGCACCGCGACCGCTGTGCGTGACACATTTGAGCGACATCAGATCCCAAAGAAAATTGATCTATTTTTGTGCTCAGACGCTGACAGAGAGTTGACAGAGGACCAATTATAAAAAGATCGATCTGATCCTTATAAGATCGATCTGAACCTGGGCGATCTAGAAGTGACCCAATCTACGGAGAAAGAAGATCGATCCTTTATCAAAGAAGATCGATCTTAGTCGGGGCGATCCAGGTTATGAAAATTGAGAAAAGAAAGAAGATCGATCTCTTGTCGGACGACCTGAAAACGAACGGACCAGATTTGAACTTGGAAAGCTTGAGTTTCGTCACATCCTACAAGCATCCCAATGTCGCCTTAACGCCCAACAACTATCTGCAACAGTCCTCGTCCAGCACTAGCTTGAACTTGGAAAGCTTGAGTTTCGTCACATCGGCCTAAGTAGAATTAATTTCGACCGTCTTTGGGAAAGGGTTCTTATCAACCCCCATTGTTGGCCCTTTCTTCGGAAAGCCCATTTGCCCACTATCGATGGCGTCTTGTAAAACATGACCAAAAACTAAGTAGGCGTTCGTACAAAGGGATCAAGTATTGTGCCACTTGTAATACCTCTTGCCCTTAATTTGATCAACCACATGGAGAACATGGTTCTCTGTCAACTAGATTTGATTATCTTTGTATAACTGTTCAAATATTTGATCAGCTTTTGTAGCATGAAATGTGAATTTTTGAGTTGAATGTTTTTCGTCCTTAACAACCTCTTTTGCTTTAATCTCATATGCGATTTTTATCAATGCTTTACATATATAAGGCCCACCTTTCCTTAACTCTGCGAGGCAAACATCTAGTTCACCCTCATCATCAAGCGCTATGTCTACATTATGTATCTCATAATTAAGGTCCCTGTAGTAGGTCCCTTTCGAAAAGCTTTTGGCTTTTGCTTCCTCCTTTAGCAATTGTTCGTATCTAACAACGCTGGATGTTAGTTCGATAGGTCATTGAAGTCTCTATCTTGGAACTTCTTTTTAAGTTCAAAAGTAAGCCCTCCTTGGGCAATCTTCACAAATTCATGCTCTGGCAAAGGAGTAAAACACCTACTCCTTACCCATTTAAATCGTCGAATGAAATCTTCAACAGTTTCCTTTGGCAATTGCCTTATTTGAGCAAGATCAGCCATAAATACGTATGGTTGTGCCTTGTAAAATTGTGTATGAAATATTTGTTCCATTTGTCTCCAATTTTGCATTGAGTTTGACTGTAAACTGAGGAATCACGAAAAGGTCATCCCCGATAGTGAACTGGGAACAAGCCTCAACTTATGATAGTCATTCATATCTCCACAGAGAAGTGAGAACCTACCAATGTGCTTTATCATGGTAATATCATCAGCTTATGTGAAAGTAGGAAAGTCCGGGACTCTGTATCCTCTACGGAAAGGATATGCTTGATTTATCCAATCAGGATAAGGATTCTTGTACACTGGCATCCTAACTGGCCTTACCTGACCCATTTGCTCTTGCATGATAGCCTCTATATGTTCTCTCAAATTTAGTCCTCAATCCCTCATGCTTTAGGTTCCTCTTCCAGGTTTATCTTAGGGATCTCTTGATATTGTTCTTCGAGTGGAGGAATATGGGGGTTTGGTCTTTGGGGTGGTCTTCGATGAGGCTTCAAAAATTAGGCCCAAATCCCCCCTTACCCTAGGTTCATTTCTGGGAAATCTTGGTATTGTACCCCGAAAGGAGGAATATGAGGATTCGCTCTATGAGGCGGCCTTCATCGAGGTCCTCGAAAATTAGGCCCTTGAAGGTGCATGTGTGATTGATTTATATGAGAGACCTCCTCATCATCCACGTCATGCGGGAACATATGATTCACATACCCAATGAATTCGTTGGGGTTAATGCAACTGCCTTGATTATCCCCTTGTTTAGGAAAATCAAATCTAGAGCCTCCTTCATGGTTTCCATTGTTATTGTCCCCTTGTTCTCTTGTTCGGTCAAGCTTTACTGGTGGTCTATAACTAGATTCCTGGATGTGAAATTCTTATGGGCCAGGCATGAAGGGGCCTCGGTGTGGCCCGGATACACTATGCCCATATGACTCTAATTTCTTGCCAAATATCATTTTTAACCTCTTGAACAAATGCATCAAATAATGGCCTAAATTCTACATATATAGCAGGATAAGGAAGCGTGTTAAATTGGTTAGACACTACCTACTCACCTGTTGGGAACTGAGTGCCATTGCGCGCATTCTTGTTCCTGGGTCCTCCCATCTCCTGGGCAGGAATCCTGGGGAACACTTTTCCTCATTACTCTCCTCCTTGATGATTGGTGCATCTACGTACTCTTTGCCAACCATGTTTCCCGATCGCAGTTGCATACGTTCTGACCAATGTTTCACAGCATAGTGGGTCCCACCGGGCGTGCCAAAAATGTTTGTGTTGGTTTTCGTTCGGATCAGCAAAAGCACTGTAAATCTTGTTGAACAAGGACGCGAGCTCTGCCAACTCCCCCGATGTACGAGAGGAGGTACTATGAAGCGAAAATGCACACAATGAAGGAAGAAATACCACACAAGAACACAAGTAACTTACTCTGATGACACCGGGCATTGGCTTCGTCAAAAGAAAATTTTATTAATAATTACACTAAATGGCACCGAGGATGGTTCTGTCAAAACTTACAAGAGAACAATAATTGCACTAACGGCTCCGAGGTCGGTCCTGTTGATGGACCACTAGGATCGATGCTGCAGTTGTAACGACAGCGTTATAAGGGTGCAGTTCCGGCCTGCGAAAGCTACAACTACTTCTTGATTTCTAAAAAGCTACTCCTAAGATACAATTTCAAGAGTCTTTGCTCTGGTTTAATTTTGCGAGAGGGCTTCCTTCATCCTCTTCTCTGGCTTTTATACCTTCTCCTTGCAGGCTGAGCGGTTGGCAGCAGTTGGGACGATTCCTGTGCAGTTATCCATCATGCTCACTCATTAACTGTTGTTGCTAATTGCACCCATTATCAGTTACTTATTATAACTTCTTTCTTTGGATTGCATGATTTTTCATCCAGGCTGTCTCATTCATTATGATGAATCCTTTCGCAAGCTGCCCTTTTTGTACACATACCATTTCGTACTGGGAGACTTCTTTGAGCCTTCATACGATAAACTTGCGCATGAGAAGAACAAAAACTTCGTGTACACCCACCCCCTCCAAAATGCGCCCACAATGGACCCAAAATGGAATGCACACAAAAAATGATCGGACACCACCATTCAAGTCCATTCATTAGATCTTATATTGAACTAGTGTGCCTTCCGTGGCACTTGACAAGGTAACCACATGCCCCCCCTACCCAGTACCATCATACGAATGAATGAGATATGTTTGGATCTCATACAATGGTCTAGATCATATGTATTTGAATCCTAGTCAGTATTTTATTAATGATCTTGACCATTAGATAAGATCCAAACATATCTTATCCGTTGGTATGATGGTATGATGTTAAAAACAGTATGTGGTTAACAGTTCCTCTCTCCCCCTCCCACACAATTAAACTCCTCCGCTTCCACTCCCCCCTATGTATGATAAATATAAGCTTTGAGTTATCTTATAACCATCCTTTCTTATAGAGGTTGTTTGGTTCCATGATTGGTCCAACCAATCCTGAAATTGGTTGCATCAATCCCGGAATAGCAGCCAAACACTCTTTATCCCTGGTTAGAATAAGATTGGGATAACTTTGGATTCCTATACTGGAATAGTAGTATCATATGTATCCCGGGTTCCATCCAACATTGGATTCCTATCCCGGATGGATAAATAACTTAAATTTCAAGATTTATTGGAATGCATGCATGGTGTTTCCATCTTCACAAACCCACAAACCCCAATCCAGCCAGGCGAATCTTCTCTACCCCCAGCCACTGCAGCCACCCTTCGCCGGCTGCCTTCCATCTCCGACGACCCCCGTCACCTTCGGCGTCCTCTCCGGCAACTGACACCACCACCACTCTTTCTCCCTCTCTCTCCCCCTCCATCTACACATCCAATACCCCATCAACCCCACCATTGTCGCGCCCCGACCCGCGTAGGCCCAACCGGGCCGGGCGACGCGAACCGGAACCTAACCTACTGAGGAAATTTTGGCGAGGTTTCCCTCTAATCGTAGTGGTTACCCTAACAAGTCATAATCATCCTGTATTAACAACAATTACAAACCTCAAACACTGGAGCTGAAATAGATACAAAACCTCAAAAAGGAAAATTATGCATTTATCACTCCCGTAGGAGACTATCTATAACAAAAAGGGTAAAACGGTAAAATCGCCACCTCTCAAGCACCGCCAGACGCCGCCACGTCACCAAACACCTGCCCGGTAGGGGCGACCGAAGAATAGCTCGCGCCAGCACCTGCAAAACGCAGCCCGGGTAGGAGTGAGCACTAAGCTTAGTAGGGACACTACACTATGACACTCACAAGGGAGGGAACACAGCAGTGTCGCCCCCAAGCAAAGCCTAGGTGTATCACAGGGGTCCCATAGCTCCACCGGACGTCCCAGAACGTAGGCTCCCAGCACTGCGGACTCACAGCAGGACCGTGAACACTACTGGCGGAAAGAACACCGCTGAGTGGCCCCACTCAAGGGTCAAAGACTGCCGGACGCCAGCTACACCTCATGACTTGGCTCGAGGCCGACACGACCTCTAAACATCAAGCAACATCAGTATTCATGTCATCTAACCCTATCATCGAAGACGACTGAATACTACAAATCGAGTCATGGACCAAGCTACCCGCAACGGTCCTAAGAGATAGATCCGAGCTACCCGGAAGCCCCGGATCGGCAATGCCCTAAACAGATGCAACTAGTGCACAACACAATGCATGCTATGAACATGCGCAGAATAAATACATGTAAGCATGCAACAGGATGTGATGATATAAATACATGGTCTGGGCACGGCACCCTGCCGGCCTGGGGTGGTGAGCAACTATTTAAGGTTTAGGGACTGCTACAGTGGTACCACCACCAACTGCCAGCAATCCACCACAACACATGCACCGGGAAACAACCCCGCAAACAACAGCTCACAAATATAGCAGATAGAGCCCTCGGCGCACGCCGGCATGCAAGGCTATGAAAAGCTGTAGGGCTACCCGCCCGTTTATTCTAAACATCCCGGGAGTCATCACTCTCCCGGTTCACCACTGCCCTATTATAAGGATAGCATGCTTAAACATATGTATCAAGTATTAAGACAGTAAAGAAAACTGTCATGCAAAGCCCCGCGGGCAAAAACCCACTTAAAAACACCCTTCAACCACTAAGGGATCGATCTCCCTTCCCAAGGGGATCGATCTCCTTAGCACTTAGGGAAAAACCATCCCTGTCAATCGAAGGAGATCGATCTCCTCCTCCGGAGGGATCGATCTTCCTTGTGACCTAGGGCTCACCGCCACCAGCCACCAAGGGATCGATCTCCCTTCCCAAGGGGATCGATCCCGCTCGGGCTGGGCGTGACATACCATAAGAGATCGATCCCTCCTCAAATGGGATCGATCCTAATGGGTTCTCCGGCGTACTTCCGGCTATGAATACCGCCGGAAAACACATCCAAACTGAACCAAACTCTGGGATCTGATAGATCAAGATCCCACGAGTCCAAAACCAGTGAAAATATGAGAAATAAACATGTATACATAAAGATTTAAGCAAAAGAACATGAATCAAACCGGAAAACTCAAAACCCCGAAATAGAAGTAGGTAGGAATCCCTATCGGAGTAAGAGCGGCTTAAATCCAAGCAGCTAGGCCTTAGATCTTGATGTCGCTCAAATGTGTCACGCACAGCGGTCGCGGTGCAGTACAGCATAAGAGAGGTCGAATCCCACAGAGAGACAAGCAGGAAAGACCCAGAAATACAAATAACAATGAATCGAAAACAATCAAGAGCGTAAAAAGTTAAGAAAATAGATCGGAGATGTAATGGTAAGATAAAGTTAACGAAAGAAATCAAGATTTGAATGAGGCTAGGCTTCAGGAATCACTTCACTCGGATTTAGGTTCTTCTCTTCTCAATGGTTCATATAATACTCAGTTAAGGGATTCACATCCCAATCGCCTTAACCGGAAGATATAGAATTATGAATCTGATAAAATATATAAATGTCTCTTCCTATGATTGGTTCTTCCTTTTTATAGTTCTAATTTCATCCAACCAAACCTAAGAATACACGATACCGGTTGTCACTACAGGCAACGCGCAGCAAAAGTTCATCGGGACAAAGCCCTAACTCTAACCGGATCCCTAAGTATACACAATACCAACTCTTACAATCGGCAATGCATAGCAAAGATCTCTCGGTATAGAGCCCCAACCTTATCTAACCAGATCCCTAAGAATATACAATACCAGCTGTCACTACGGACAATGTATAGCAAAGGTCTCGCAAGACTCGGTAGGAGAATCAAAAGAGAAGACTATGTGATTATAAGATCATGAAAGAAGCATGACTGGATTCATAATATTAATCATCCACATAGAAATCTATAATCTGAAAATAATATTTAAAGATCCAATACATAGAAAAGAGTTTAACAATAAAGCTTAAAATCTATGAACCATTGTTGGAGAAGAAACCCTAGTCCTCGCTAGATCATCCGTCCGCCATGCCCGCGGATTACTCGGCCATAGATGGAGATTCCTCCATCTTCTTCCCTTGGAGAACGTCCAGAAAAAGCCTCCAAAAACGTCCAAGAAGTCCCCTTTGATTAGCCCCTAAGTTTCTTATTTATAGGGTCCAAGAATTTGTAAACTCGGATTAATCAAAACCGTTGATTTTCGTCACTGGGCAAGTCCGATCGATCCTTCTCGGGATGTTGGATCGATCGGTCTCTTGAAATCTCCAATCTTCTATTTACGCCCGAGTCCGATCGATTGACGGATCGATCGAACTCTGCTCCTCTAAAAAGCATACGTTCTGTCACCCTTTAATTCCCAAGTCCGATCGATCGAATTATGAGTGTTGGATCGATCGGTTGAGTAAAAATCCGCAGTTTTTGGCTTTTTCCGAGTCCGATCGATCGGACCATTGGTGTCGGATCGATCGGACCCTATAGGAGCGATAGAGGGATCGATCGCTCCCTATATGGCTGAAAAAAACAAGTTCTATCACGTTTCTGCGTGGTCCGATCGATCGGCGGATCGCTCGGACTTCCAGCTTATTTTCGGTTCTGCCCTTCAGACTGCGCCATCGGTACTAAAATTGCCGTAACTTCCTCTAGGAAACTCGGAATCATGAACCGTAAAGTTCTCCAGAATATAGAGTTCAAGAGCTTTCCAACCATATATGGCATATCATCTGGTTCTTCATGAGCAGGTACAGATTAATTTTTGAAGTTGATCCATATACTCTTTTCAGCTTCTTTTAGCTCCAATTTCCTGCATTTTCCAAACAACCATGTGAAGCAACATATAGATATAAAAATAGTAATAAAGATGCTGATTAAGGATAATAATCTAGCAATTGAGATGATTATAAGGTTGTTCAGAGTGCACTTTCATGCACTCATCAGATCTTCCTCAAACGAGCTCAGATCCAGCAAGAACGCAGCTTAAATCTCGAAAATCCCAAAAAAATCAAAGGATAACGATCTCGTTTGCTTTATAGGCAAACGAACCGACATAAGGGAGATCGATCCTCCTTTGAGGAGAGATCGATCTTCCTTGCCAGAACGGGTTTGACTTTCTGGCACAAGGAGATCGATCTCTTAGCTAGAGAGGATCGATCCCACTTGTCCAGAAAGCTAGACTTGGGCCAAAACTCAAGCCCAAGCCCAGATCTTTCGATCCCGGGTCCCACTAACCATTTTAAGCAAACATTGCCACAAACATGGTCAGTGTGTGCACACGCGCGAGTGTGAAACCAGCTGACAAGGTGCAATTTACCAAATTGCCCTTGCGGTCCACAGCGAGCCAGAGGAGGGGAGGGACGGGTCCTCACAACCATCATCTCCAATCCCCTTCCCACCAATCTCATCAGCCCTCTGTCACCTTCTCCGGCGAAGCCCCATCTTCTCCAGCAACCCCTCAGTCCATTACATCTCTCCTCACCGTCACCTTCCCCTAAGCCCCGCAACCACCAACTCCTTTCACTCCACCCGTGACCTCCATCAGCCATCTCTTCACCGCAATCACCCCCAACCCCGACAACTCATCTCCCTCCATCCCGGCAAAATCTCTTTTTCTGCCGCCCCCTTCTCTCTTTCCTAGGGGTGTCCAACCGGGTCTCGTCCGCCCCAGCCCGGTCCGGGTTAGAGGCAATATCCTGTTCGACCCATGTAAGCATATGGACCGGGGCGAGCCCGTGCCGGGTACAATAGGCCTTCCACCCGGTTTGACCCAGGTATGATCCTGCCAGGTTTGGAGACTGGGATGGACCGGACCGAGCTGAGATTCTTTTTTCAAAAACAAATTATGGCTGGTCCAAGGCGGCGCACCGGATGACCACCACCACACACTCCCGCCGGAGGGGGGGGGACCCCATCTCTCGTCGGATCTGAGCCCCTCCTCGCCGTAGCGACTCTCCTCTGACCCCGTCCAGGCGGGATCCGCCGAAGAGTTGGCCCATCCCTGGCTCGTGGCCTTCTTCCAAGGGGATCGGGTGGATCAGGGCAAACGCAACAAGGTGGCTGGAACGGGGTGACCGGCGACGAGGTGGAGCAGGAGGGAGACACTCGAGACCGGCTAAGAAAAATATTGGCATGGGAAACTTGGCGAGGTCGGCATCATGGACGGAGGTGTTGCGAGCATCGTGGACGACGGTGAGGTCGGTGAAGCTTTGGCGCGGCGAAGAGGTCGGGGTGGAAGCCGGTGGAGGTTGGAGGAGAGATGGGGCGCGGAGCAGGCGTAAAGCCTCACATCGCTGCCGCTGCGGCCGTTGCAAGCAATGACGCCGTTAGTGTTGGAGTGGGAGGAGCAGGGGGTGGCAAGGGATATCGAGGGGGCGGAGGCATCGAAGAAGGGAGCGGAGGGACGCGATGTGTCCATCTTCTCTTCTCTGGTGACCCTGCCGGCAATGAACACTCCACTAACACTCCATTCTACCCCAACCTCTCTGCTACGATTTCTCGGCAAGCCACAACCCCCCCCCCCCCCCCCCCCCCCCCCACGACACGACACCTCCAACTACCTCGTAGCATCCCGTGACCTTCCACAACCCCTTCCGACGCCTCCATGCTCCATTTCGGCACCGTCCTCTTCGATGGAACCCAACCCCCTCGGGCTTGACCTCTCTCTCAATCCAGTGTCGCTATCATCGAGAATCGTTGCTTCCAGCCACCCCGACCTCCACAAACTTTAGATCTGGATATCCGCAACCCCCCGATCCCTCCTTCCCCATTCCCGGTGAGATCTAACCCGATCCAGCAATCACTCGCCCTCCTCTCGGAACCCGGTGCCGCCACCACCTTTAACTCACCGCCTTCGACCTCTTTCATCCTCCTAAACCTTAGATCCGACAACATCTTCACCTCTCGTGTCACATCTCGACCCAGAAAACCCATCCGGTTCGGGGCGTGAGGGTTCCAAATCTATTCTATCCATTACTGGCACATTTATAATAAAATAACATATGTAAGTTAAACAATTGATCTGTGGTCAATGTTATAGTTCCTAATATAAGATAAAATTCTGATACAAAACTGATCCTCAAATGTCTTATATAGCTATTTCAAAATCCTTACATAAGGAAATTATACATTCATATAATTCAAAAAGAGTATATGAGCCCCAAGTCCTCAAACACCTTTAGAGGTCAGCGCGCCACCAAGAGCCTATCCAACGGATGGTACGGAAGATGAGCTGATGCCTGCACCTGCAAAACTCAGTCCGGATAGGAGTGAGCAATAAGCTCAGCAAGGTTTTGTACTACAACTCTCACAAAGGGAAGGGAACAGTAAATTTCAAGGTTCCATCTCATCTCTAGGGAAAACTCACGTTATGTACACCGCCTACCCCAGGGCACGCACCTTGATGACCTCCACTGTCAACAGTCGTCCCTCTCAAACCAAGCGCTCCAGAGCTAAAATAAGAGGGTGTAGGATACAGGGTGGTACGCAACATCCCATGACGGTGAGACTAGAATTTAGGGCGACATCTACATCTCAATCAGAGTAATTGCAGCCAACTAGACAGAACCTCGATAACATCATATTATTACAACAAATCACGTCCTAGGCCTTGCTACCCAGCCTCGGTCTTACGGCAAAATCCGAGCTGCCCGAGCCCTCGGATTGACAATCAACCCATCACCCACGCCTAGCCTAGAATGCATCTATTGTAATCAGTTCATGTATGATCATACACACATAGATAAGATTTCATGCATGCAACAAGATGCCAAATAATATACAGGGCTAGGTGTAGCACATAGCTCGCCAAGGGATGAGCATAGCAAAGGTCTAGATAAAGCGGATAAATATGCACAACTGGCCTACAAGTCTCCACGAGACTTGACAAACAATCTAGACTAACATTTAATATAAATTTCGGTATTGTGACGACCTTCACGAGCCGTCAACCAAAATTGCTACAAACGGGATACAACCCCGGCTAACCAATCAAACAAGTACTTTAATTAACAACACAACAGGTTTTGTGTGAGACTCGGGGTACTAGGTGTCGGTGTTCGACTGGAGGGCGTGTGGCCGAACTAGGTAACCGGGTAAGCAACCCCACGTAGATAATAAGTATATTAATAACCCTTATAAGACACAGCGCGTTTTAAAGCTGTGATGATAGTGATCCACCAGAAAACTCTAATGTTAAGCGTGCTTGCCTTGGAGAAGTTACATTATGCCCCCGACGCACGCCGGTTAACAGCGGGGCTATTAATCAAAGCAGTCGGGCACACCCTCGACCCATTTATTCTACACATCCCAAGGGACGCAATTGGAAGAAAAGGTACAATTTACACCTACGATAAAATCACGCTCAAACATCCGATAAATCTCTCAAAAGACTACTACTAATAGCATACATGCTTCCTAACATCATTACCTATTAATCCCGAAAGAAAAACAAATAAAAAGAATCATGAAATTCACCATTAAGGGTTATGGTCGATGCGATCGTCGACTATGGGGCCTAGGTAAACAAAGCTGGGAATGGTGGTCGATCCATAGATCGACCTTGAGAAGTTGTTTTGGGGATTTGAGGCTCACGGTCTATGCGACGGTCGACCGTGGAGCCTGGGTAAGTTAGAAATCATGGGAACTCTGTTTTGACACAGCTTGTGATAAAAATTTACCAAAAATCATAAAAAAGATCAAAAAAATATCAAATGAATTGGGTTTGGAAGAAGACTCAAGGATCTCAAAATTTTATGTTCAAGGTTTCCCGAGATTATGCACGTACAGTGCTTCGATCGGGCTTGAACAGGAAGTTTCAGTGAAGAATAGAAAATCCAAAAATTAGATGAGGAAAAATGCTTAAATCAGGATTAAATCCAAATAAAACCCAATGAAACTTCAATCGGATATTAAGCAATCCTAGAAGAACATTCTAGCAGAAAGAAAACAAAGAACAATCAAACTAACCCATAAATTTAGCTTAAACGCAAGCTAAACGCAAGAACCTTACCTCTGTTGCTAAACCAGCCACTAAACCTTGCTGAAGATGACTTCCTCCTCATCCTCGTCGCCTCCAAGCTCGTCGGGGAACGCCGAAGCTCTCTCTCTCTCTCTCACGGCTTCACTTGCGACGGGAAGAAAAGAGAAGGAAGGCCGCGGGAACAGAGGAAGGAAAGAAAAGAACGCAGCAGAAGGGAAGGGGTATAGATAAGGTTCCGTTCCGACCTGCTACAGTGCTCACGAACCGACTTGCTACAGTGACGATCGATCTCTCTCAAGGCTGAGAGCTGCCCTTAAAGGGTAAGCCTCCACGCCCGGGCTCGGGTCCTTCGACCCAATGCCCACCTAGGGTCCTAGCAAATGCATATATTATTCATAGGGCTGTGTGTGCACTATTCAGGTGTGAAACCGACCACCAAGGTGCAATTTAAAAAATTGTCCTTGGGGTCCAAAATCAACAATGTGATCAAACAGATCGCGGTCGACGCCGAAACAGGCCAACAGGGCTCGACCCCCAACCTACGCGATCGAGCCAGGTTAGAGGAATGGGTCCTCACATCTCGGCCTCTCCTTCTTCATTTTCAGCTCAGATCCGCCATCGTGGCAGTTGCGGAGCGATAGACGGAGAGATGGGGGCAGGGGGAGGCGAAACCGTCCGCGAGGCGTGGCAGCGGGGGAGATGGCCGGAGGAGGATGACATCGGCGGCAGTGGGGATCAGCTCTGGCAGAGGGTGGAGGAAATAAGCCTTGTGAGGACCCGTATCTCCAACCCAGTCCGACCGTGTAGGTCGAGGGTCTGGCTCTATTGGGCTTGCTTCGTGATCTCCTTTGATCGTTGTGGTTCCGGGGGTAATTTGGTGAATTACGCTTGGCAAGGTTGGTTTCATACGCATAGCGCACACACGGCCTTGTAATGATGTATGTGCTTGATTATACCCTTAAGAGTACTCTAGATCGGAGGATTTGAGTTCGATCGGTAGGATCGAGATTTGAGCGACTAGGGTCAGATATGGCTGATCGAACGGCTAGGATCTAATTTTAAGTCATTTGTATATAAACCCCCTTAAACCTTTTTCTTCTCCCGTTAGGGCTCATGATAGAGAGGGGAGAGGGGGCCAATACTCGAGCGTGAGAGATAGCTGCGGCGCGATCGGGGGAGAGAGAGGAGAGATCCGTGATAAGAGGAAAGGTCGACAATATCAACTGGGTCCCTCCCGTCAACTGCGAAGGCGGAGATTGGCGGTGGCACACTTGGCGACGATGACCAGAGAGAGATGACAGCCGTGACTAGAGGGGACCGACGACGACGGCGTCGACGACCGGAGAAGGAGTTTTAGGCTCCTAGGAGGGGTCGATGCATGCTAGGCTAGGACTTTGGTTGCTCTGTTCTTCTTCTCTGTCTTCCTTCCTCCCCTGCCTCTTGCCTTGTTTCCCCTTGTTCCTACGGTGGATCTATGAGTTAACGATGGGTTTTGATGTGAGTTTTCTTCCCTTCTTCTATGGTTTTGTTGGATTTCAATGCTATGCTTCGATTCGCCGAGTTAGCTGCATTTGCTATGTTCCTTACTGCCATGCTATGCGATGCTCTATTTTCCCCTGCTGTCATATTATGCTATGCTTGGATTCTCTGATGATTTGCGGGATTTGAGATGCGTTTTCCTCTTTTGGATTTCTGTTGAAGCTGGACGAGAGCTCTCTCCATGCGTTTTTGGTTTTGATCGTTGAGTTTTCCTCCCTATTTTCTTTCCCTTGTTATTGGGTTACCGGTGATTGTTGGATTTCCTCTGGATCACTGCTGACCCTTGAGTTCCATTTGTGGCTCTGTTCTTGGGTCGGTGGCTGGATCGGTGGCTGGAAGGTGGGTTCTTTTGGTCTGTTACGACTGAGCATTGGTTTTGTTGGATGCTTTCTTTCACCTGTTCTTGGCTGGGGTTTTTGATTGATTGTGTGGCCCTCAGGAATGCGTAGTTTAGTCAGGCTGAAGGTGTGCCTTGCATGTAATGGTTGAATGGTTATTGTTTCTCGTTGTGGCCTTATCCTCAGTTTATTGTATGTCAATTATTTAGCTTTGTTATATGTTTAGCTTTGTTATAATCTCTTTGACAAATGACTGATGATTTGGCATGTAGAGACACCTAGGCCTAGTTGCTTGAATAGGCTCATCCATGTTGTATGCATTAAAAGCATTAAGGCTAGGTGCGGGCGATGGGGTCGATCGCCGATCCGAGGATCTCGGATAGCTCGGATCTAGCTCTAGGACTGAGGAATGGGTAGAAGGACTAGGTCGAGATTGTGCGGTTATGATCTCATGTTGATTGAGGTTGCTGTATAGCTATGTTCATCTGAATCATGATATTGAGGTGTAGAGGTCGTGTCGTTCTCTGCGCCAATGCTTAGGGTAGTGGTTGTTATCCTGTTGAGGGGGTTGTAGAGGTGGAAGTGCATGGGAGATGCACTTTCCCCTGGTCCTTCCCCGAGTTGTAGAGGTGTGCTTGGTGATGCTTAACCCAGGTCCAGCCTCGTTCCTTTTATACCTTAGGCTTGGACAGAGACGACATAGTTGCAGTTTTCCTTTTTTCTTGAGTGTGCCGTATAGTAGAACCCTACTGGGTATTGTTGATCACCCTACCTGGGCTGCATCGGCGATACAGGTCAATGCAGTTCCTTCTTTCAGGTGTTTGTCTATAAGATGGCGTGACATTTCAAGGTGATCAAGGACTTGGAGCTTCGAGGAGTTCTTCTACAGTTAATTTACAGTTTAATCAATAATGTACAAATTGATGCATAATATGATGTAATTGAGAACAGAATTATATGATTATTGATTCAGTTGTATATGCGAAAATATTGTAATATTCTTTAATGTAGATGTTGAGGAATGTGATGATGTCGAAGTTGTAAAATGTACATGTTTTTTGTGCTATAATTATGGAGGAGATTATGCCGAAATTTTTATGATCTGGAAACCAAATTGTTCATTTATATGCTTGTTGCGCCAATTGATGATGTAAATAGGTTTATGTGGTTCACACCCTGATTTGGATGGGTTTTCTGGGTCGAGGCATGACAAGCCTCATCGACCGCAAACCCGACCCACCTCCGGATCGGTCCTGTCGCCGGAGAGGAGAGGAGAGTAGGGGGACCTTGATTAGGGATTGAGATATGGATTTAGATATATATATATATGTGGATGGAATTGGGGATTAATTCATTTTTTTTAAAAAAAAATCCATAGGTGATCGGGGCAGGCCGGACCGGGTTTTTGACCAAGAGGGACATGGTTCGGCCCTGAACCTAGATCATCCCGGTCCAGCAGGGCCAGCACCTGGACCGGACCGAGCTACGGCTCTGGCGGGCCTAGTCCAGACCCGTACTGGGCCAGTCCATTTGTGCTTTTTGGACACTTCTACTCTTTCCCGTCATCATCGCAGCCTCCCCGTAGCTCTCCCATCCACTTCGACGCCTGTTCGACATCCCGCGAGGTCCTTGCCACATCACCAACCTAGTGGAAGGTGGCATCTCCTCTACGCTGCCGTCCTAGTTCCCCCCATCGCCGGCGTAACGCACAACCCGACGGTGAGGCTCCTCTCTCCTAGCGGATCCCGTGCCATCCCCATCGGAACCGTCAGCGTCACTCCTTCCTAGACCGATCCGAGGTTTGAATTCCTCACTCGTCCTCCCCTTGCATGGTGATTTTTGTGGATAATTTTGCTTTCCGTATCGTTTTTCTTGAATCTTTGAGATGGATTTGGATTCTAGTTGTTGAGGCCTTGGATTTGTGGCGGGGCTAGGGTATCCTCTTATATGTCCCCTATTGAGCTGTGTTTGTGGATCAGAATTTTTGAATCGCTCGGTTCTTTTGTTGATTCTTGGGCTGAATTGTGTTCTTTCTTGCGATTGCAATTTGGATTTTGTTTCCGCGTGTTGTGGTTTAGAATGCATGCTTATGAGATTAAGCCACAATCTTTCACATCTATTACATGCAGAAATATGGCGAGGAGGGCCAACGAAAATGTCGATGTAAATGTAAGGAAAAGTAATTGGATTGAAGCTGAGGATGAGTGTTTCTTGGAACTGCTTAGGGAAGAACAACTGAATGGGAATATGTCGCAAGGGATTTTTTTTCAAAAATGCATGGAGGGATGTTTTGCGGGAGTTCAATAAGACTATGGGCAATGATTTGGATTTGGACAACCTGAAGGGTAGATGGAAAACATTGAAGAGAAGGCATGCTAGCTACAAAGAGCTCTTGCTTTTTAGTGGATGGGGTTGAGATGTGCTGAGCAATATGTCCTCTGCACCAAATAATGAGGCTTGGAATGAGATGATTACGGTATATGTTCTGAACCGAATGCTTGATAAATTAGTTCCATGAAATCTATTGAATTCATTCTTCATTCATTATTTTGATGTTGTCCAGAAGAATAAGAAGTTTAGGGCCCTCAAAGGGAAGGCTTACAAATTCATGGACGCCATGGATTTCCTAACCTTCAAGAATACCATCAATGGTGAGTTTGCAGAATCCTATGTCAATAAGAAGAAAGATGTCGAATCAGAGAGCACTTCATTCTCAGATACTCCGGCAGATGCCCAATCCCCTCCACCTCAATATCATCTATCACGTGTGTCTTAGATGCAAATTGGTAATGATTTTGCATACTACACAATGAATTACATGCCAACATCCTATGCGGATGCAACGCGTGAACCATTCCCCGACGACCCGACAGAGCAAGTCACGCCACAAGCGCATCCTATATATGGAGGTAGTTCCACTGGCGCGGATGCGTTTGGTTCTTCCAGAAGTAAGTGTCGCCGGCAAGAGAATGAGAGGAAAGATAAGAAGAAGAGGGGTGATGGCGAATGTGATATTACACACGTTATTGTGCAACAATTGCATCGTAAGTTTGACATGAAACAAATACAAATTCATAGAGTCTCTAAATACTCCATTCAACATTGCATTGAGGTGGCCAAGAAATTCTCTACAACAAATATGATATATAGTGACGAAATAGACCGCGATAAATGCAAATTTGTCACAAAAAAGACACATATTGCAACCAATATCAGCTTCATCACAATAATACATCTCCAATGATGTAATTGCAACTACCTGCAATTTCATGACAATAGTTTGTGGCAATAAGTCAGTAATTGTGACAAACTAAGCCAATGTCACAATAGATTGTCACAATAAGATGTGAATAATTATATAGTGACAAACATTATCTCCTCAAAATAATATTGTCGTAATAAACTTATATATAAATATATAGTGACAAAGATATTGGTCACAATAATATAATATCTTATATCTTATTGCAAATTTGTTATAAAAATTTTCATCACAATAAGTCATCACTCTCCTTTACTTATTTATCCCCGATCAATCCGAGACTTTAATCCACGGCTCTGCGAGCTGTCTCTCTCCATCTGATCTCTAGAGAGATCTCTAGAGGGAATGAGAGACTCTCACTTCCTCGACCTTGCCGTCCGCTACCTCGTCGGAGCACTCCGCGTCGCCGCTGAACTCCGCCTAGCATCCTTCATCATCGGATTCCGCCCGAGCACCATCCTCCCCATTGCGACCAAACTTTGCACCACGCCGGACTTCCTTTCTCTTCCCATTGTTGGAACACCGCACCTCACATTCTCCTTCCTCTCTTTGGTTGAGTTCCTCACTGCCGGACGCCACGATCACCTCGACGCCCACCTCCCTTCTTCCTCCTCAAATCTCTCTCTGACATGCCTTGAAAAGTGTCGCAGCTTTAACAAGTACGCCAAAATTACAAATTTATAATTCGAATCACTAACTAACTACTTTATGGGTAGATAGTAATGAGTCCGAGTCGAATCCACAGGGAACTAATGGTTTAAGTCGTATACTAGGTATAATTCCTAACAAGGAGTTGGGAAAAAGATAATCTTTTGGGTTTTTATCTAGTACTAAACAAATACGAAAAGAGTACTAATAGATAAGATAATGCTAAGGAACTCTAATCAATAATAAAGAACTTACTAGGTATTCCTAAGATAAGAGCAGATAAATCAACTTAGATGATTTCCTATAGTCGATAGGTGAATGGCTAGAAGTCCTACCGCTCAACGAAACCGTCGGGGATAATATCAAGAATGGATATTGGTAAATAATCAAGATGGTTCTGGCACCTTGAGATCGCCTACTAGAATGTATCAAGGATTAGAGTTAACCTAGTGGTTCTGGCACTAGCATTGTGGTTCTAGCACAGACGAAATCCCTAATCTCGAATAATGATGAATAACGGATTAAGAAGCGGTCATAATGGTTCTAGCATTATGTGTAATGGTCATAGCATTACAAGGCTTTTAATCTCGAGAAGGAAATCCTCACATCCATGGTCCTAGCACGGATGTTTGATGAGAATCTCTAATCTCAAGCCCTAACATGCACAAGACCTAAATCTAGGGCATATAGGAACAAATCATTCATCTAACATATAAATCAACACCAATAGATATAAAGAAAATATCAATCAATCCATTCAACCATCAAAGTATGATTTACAACTCATAACTATAGAAAACCCTAGAAATAACTTTACTACATCATAGAATCCCAAAACTAGGGTTTAGTTACTCATCTTAGGAAGGAGATCCGTCGATGAAGGTTGTCGCCGCGCTCCGCCCATGGATCTTCCACCAAAGATCTAACCTAATTTGTGAAAAAGAAACTAAGAGAAACCCTAAGAGATCAACAAAATTCGGCCATGGAAGGCTGCCAAAACGCCCCCAAAGAAGGCTATTTATAGCCTAAGACAAACCCTAACTCGGATTAGTCAATTTCCTTTTATTTTTCCCGCAGCGCCCAAGGAGATCGATCTCCTTTGGGTTGAGATCGATCTTCTTCGCTTCGGAAACTTCAAAAACTGGAATTTGCCCGACCCAGATCGATCTGCATGGGAAGCAGATCGATCTGGTTTTCCATAACTGCTTCTTCTGCATCTCTGTACTAAAAATGGCATATCTTCCTCTAGGAAACTCCAAATCACGAACCATAAAAAGTTCTGGAATCTAGACTTCAAGAGCTTTCCAACCATATATAGTACATCATCTGGTTCTTCCTGAGCAGGTACAGTTTTGATGTCAAAGATGGTCCATCTTTGCTCCTTTGCTCTTTTGCTCCTAGCAGGTTCTTTATTTGTTCGTTTTAGCACCAAACTTGATCTAATCTTCGTTGAGGGTCCTTAGGCCTGAAATGGGAAAAAGACAATCAAAATAGCATTGCTCGGAGGCTAACAGGACCTAGTTAAAGGGGCGATTTGTGCACTTTTCAAGCGTTATCACACCCCCCAACTTGATCTTTGCTAGTCCTCGAGCAAAGCAAGATAAAAATAAACATAAAGTAGTAAATCTAACTAGCCACTTTCGTAGGTCTCACGATTAAACTTAGCATGTGTAACAAGCCTTTAAACCCCTGGGTGGCCCCAGTGGAGGAGTTATAGTCTCCTGAGGGTTTCCAGTGATGATACCCACAAACATCTATACATCCCCTTGACATATCATCAGAACTCAATTATAATATTCATTAACTCTAATGCATCAAATAGAACTAATATTCATGAATGTATTCTTTAATTTACAAACACATAAAAGTAGAGTAAATACAAGCATGTCATAACACACTTCCAATACTTCAACATATTTAATCATAATTCAAGAATAACCTTAACACTCCAGTGTGTGAATAAAGTTCCACATGCATCAGAGTCTCCATTATATCCAAGCATTCAACTGTTCAAGATCAACATTCTAAACATGCACATATTTTCCACTATCACATAACAATATTTGTTCTTTTTTTTTCAGACACATACTTTTTTTTCTTTAGGAAATTCAACCGTTTTACGCGAACAACATGCTGGTTAGGCACCCTACTCGGTTACTAGGTATGAAATCCTTTTTTTTTTCATTTCTCTTTTTTTCATTTTCTTTTTTTTTTTAGGTAATTCAACTGTTTTACGCGAACAGCACGCTGGTTAGGCACACTGCCCGGTTACTAAGTTGAAAACCCTACACTTTCAGACAGATACTTTTTGTGAATAGAAAATTGCATGTGTTCGTGTATCTTCTGTGACATGACAGAGAACAATAAATCTATCCCAGTCTTAGGCTCAGAATCTAATTTCAGCTTTTCAACATGTGAAAGTGCTCAGTGCATTAGGATATGTCAAGTTATCCCTAAATCATGGTAAAAGTGTTAAAGTATAGAGATAATGCCATGCATAGCTAAATTTGCTAGACTTTATATGACATATAAATTTCCGAACAAATCATCGAATAGATTTCTAAATCATGCATCTTTATCAATAAAAATCATAATGTCATTCTTTTGACATGTTTTAAGGGATGTATAATAGACATGAATTCCCTAAGAATCATAAACATAAATTTCTAGAATTCTACCCCCCAACTTAAATGTAATTGTCCTCAATTACACTAAGTCATAAAAATAAAGCAAGGCATAAAGGGTAGAGATCACCATAAGATCGTGTCAGAATAGTCGTCTTCCACATTATAATCACCACCTCGCCCACACAATGGAAACATTGCCACGTCAAGAAATCATGTCTCTAGAAAATACGATCTATATTTGGTATTAATATCCGCCCATGAGCAATGTAGAAAGGAACACCTGCCATAAAAAAAATACCTTTCCAAAGAAAAATCAAATAGAATAAATGAAAAATATATCATGAATAGCAAAAAGGCATATAAATTATTAAAAATTTCGGCAGAGTCTCCTTTGTATTTCTTGAATATATAGCCTGTACAATCATTCATCCACATAATTTAAAATATAGACATTAAAATACATTAAATCATCCATGCGCAACACCAAAAATATTCAGCATCAATAATATTGTCCTGATTGATGATCGCGACCGTCTGATCGGAAAACTGGGCTTTGGAGTATATGGATCGCGTCCATCAGCAATCGGATGGCTGAGAACTCACCGGCGACGGATCGACGGTGAAACGTCGTCGCCGGAGGACGGGAAGGGCTGGGATAGAATCGTGGAGGGCCAAGGACTTTACTGGTGAAGTCTGATCGAAGCATAGTGGCCTCCAGACGACGGAACGGCGGTGGATGGCTCGGAGGAAGATGACCGGAGTTTGAAACCGGCGGTCGAAGCTTCAATCTAGATAGGCAAGGATCGAGGAAGGATCGTGGAGGCCTAAGGAAGTTACCTATGGGATTTAATTTCAGAATAGGAGTTCCAGGAGGTGGATAGAAGATGGCCGGCGCGGTGGGAGATCGTCGGGAGTGGACGCCGGCGATCCGAGCTGCAAGCTTGAGTTTTGAGGGTGAAAGAAGCTTCGTGACAGCCAGAGGAAGGCACTGGAGGTAGCTAAGGGCGGTGGGAAGCAGTGGAAGAGGTGATCGGAGATGGCCGGTGAAACAGGGGAGGCACACCGGCGTCGGAGGAGGTGATATTGAGGGAATACGAGGTCGGGAGGAGGTATAGGAGAAGATGGCGGTGATGTAGGTGTTGGTTTGGAGGGACGGGGATGGCCGGAGAGACGGCGACGGTGGGCAGCGTCGTCGGCTCGGGGACGAGCCGACGAGCCAGGACGACGAGCTGTGAGAAGAGGTAGAGCGGGAGGAGAGAGGAAAAACGAGGAAAAGAAAGGAAATTTAGGAAAAAACCGAAAAAAAAAAAATAGAAACAAAACATAGAAAGATCTTAAAAATTAAGGAAAATTCTAAAAACTCAGGAAAAATTCGAAAAACTACTAGGTTGCCTCCCAGGAAGCGCTCGGTTTATCGTCTTCCGCTCGACGTTATGTTATAAAGATCAAAACTGAATTTGGGTGGCCGATGGTTCCAGGTGAAGAAATACAGAGAGTGAAGAATAGAGAAGACGTGCAAACATGATTTATCAAAGATGAAAGACTGGTCCCAAGTAATGAAATCATTAAAAAATTTAGCTAGTGACCAATCACCATCCTGCAAACCATGTGTTTCAATAAATCTGTCTATTATCATATAGGCTTTTGGCGGCCGATGATTTAAAGTAAAGAAATACATGCATTGAAGGATGGAGATGAGGTGTAAACATGCTTTATCAAAGAAAAAAGGAGAATTCATGGCAGATAATTCATTATAAGCTTTAGGCATTGGCCAATTGTCGTCCTGCAAGTCATGGATTTCAATGAATGGAGTCATCATCAAGTGGTCTTTTGGTGGCCGATGATTTAAAGTAAAGAAATACATGGTCCGAAGAAGGGTAAAGCCATGCAAACAAGCTTCGTCAAAGAAAAAGGGAATGTCCGTAGCAAACAAAGTGCTAGAAGGATGAGAGGTCTTTATAAGATCTTTGATGAAGTTTTGATGAAAATGAGCATAGTCTCTACTCAAAATAAGGTCTATACTCCCCAAATGTTCAACTAGTGTGGATGACATGAATGGTAGAAGCTCAAATTGAGGTTTTCTATGAGAGGTTTTGCTAACATCACTAGATTCCTCATTATCATTTAAACAAGGCAAAACACCATCATCATCCAACACGTCAAAAACCGGTAACTTATCATTATATGTACTTTCATCACCATAATCATCAAAAATCGGTAAAATATCACTCGCATATGATGCCTCAAGTACTGGCTCATTATCATTAAAAATATCATTCACCGGTAATGACTTATCATACTGAACATTATCATCAATAGCATACTCAAACAACGGTAAGTCCTCATGAAACATATCAATGACATCAAATGCGGGTAATATCTCTTTATTAACATCATCATTAATTTGTTCATCGGAAATCGGTGAGTTATCATAAACTATACCACCATCACATACCTCAAAATTATTAACCGGATAAGCATTATCAACATCATCATTAATCGTAGGAGGCTCTAAGTCACACATGCTTTCATCACTATCATCATCATCATGAACAATATGAGGCAGTTGTCCATTCAACCATTTAATATGTGCCGCCGACCAGAAATCATCAATAATATCATCACACACCGGCGAAACATCATTCGACTCATCATGAACAAGTGAAGTCTCATTAGGAATCTCATAAGTGCATGTGTCACTAACATTGGCAACTTGGCTATCACAAGTAACATTATTAAAACTAGGAAGTGCCGAATCATTCCTACAATCATCAACCGCATCATCGTAGGATTCAATCAAAGATGTGAGTTGCTCCATTTGGGCTTGTATCCTAGCTATTGATTGCGAATGAGAATGTAGAATTTCTTGTAGAAATATTCTTTCATCTAAAGATGGCTCTACTTGTGCTTGCGGTTCAAGAGAGACAGAAGGCTCATACCAATGTTGGAGTGGTGGGTATTGTGGTTGAGAAGGATAAGACGGTTCAAAACTAGGTGCATAGTACGGGTTAGGATAGTCACCTTGAGGTTGAACATTCGGAGGATAGTAACCTTGGTATTGCCAATTGGGGTATGTATGACTACTCAAATTCGGATCATAAGAGTATGCATGCAAATCATAAGCGGGATTTGAACAATCATATGTGTCATTAACATAAGCGGGTGTATGACTAAATGGTAAACAATAATCATGTAATGCATCACCTGGAGGCATATACTTATCGGCCATGTATATCAATCAAAACAATCAAGGATCACACCAAAAAGATAGATATACGTTACAGTGGATGGTCCAAGAATGAGACGCCCGTCGTCGCTTAGATGTTGTCAAATCTCGCACGGCGGTGTCTTCTATCAACACAAAGATATAGAAATGTTAGCACAAATTCTATTTTTGTATTTTTAAATTTTAATTTTTTTTTATGATTTTCGTTTTTTTTTTAAAATAAAAAAGAACAAAAGAAACAACTAGTTGGAAGCAGCTACACTAAGTAAACAACTTAAAACCCTAATTAATTCCCCGGCAACGGCGCCAAAATTTTGGCACGCCTTGAAAAGTGTCGCAGCCTTAACAAGTACGCTAAAATTACAAATTTATAATTCGAATCACTAACTAACTACTTTATGGGTAGATAGTAATGAGTCCGAGTCGAATCCACAGGGAACTAATGGTTTAAGTCGTATACTAGGTATAATTCCTAACAAGGAGTTGGGAAAAAGATAATCTTTTGGGTTTTTATCTAGTACTAAACAAATACGAAAAGAGTACTAATAGATAAGATAATGCTAAGGAACTCTAATCAATAATAAAGAACTTACTAGGTATTCCTAAGATAAGAGCAGATAAATCAACTTAGATGATTTCCTATAGTCGATAGGTGAATGGCTAGAAGTCCTACCGCTCAACGAAACCGTCGGGGATAATATCAAGAATGGATATTGGTAAATAATCAAGATGGTTCTGGCACCTTGAGATCGCCTACTAGAATGTATCAAGGATTAGAGTTAACCTAGTGGTTCTGGCACTAGCATTGTGGTTCTAGCACAGACGAAATCCCTAATCTCGAATAATGATGAATAACGGATTAAGAAGCGGTCATAATGGTTCTAGCATTATGTGTAATGGTCATAGCATTACAAGGCTTTTAATCTCGAGAAGGAAATCCTCACATCCATGGTCCTAGCACGGATGTTTGATGAGAATCTCTAATCTCAAGCCCTAACATGCACAAGACCTAAATCTAGGGCATATAGGAACAAATCATTCATCTAACATATAAATCAACACCAATAGATATAAAGAAAATATCAATCAATCCATTCAACCATCAAAGTATGATTTACAACTCATAACTATAGAAAACCCTAGAAATAACTTTACTACATCATAGAATCCCAAAGCTAGGGTTTAGTTACTCATCTTAGGAAGGAGATCCGTCGATGAAGGTTGTCGCCGCGCTCCGCCCATGGATCTTCTACCAAAGATCTAACCTAATTTGTGAAAAAGAAACTAAGAGAAACCCTAAGAGATCAACAAAATTCGGCCATGGAAGGCTGCCAAAACGCCCCCAAAGAAGGCTATTTATAGCCTAAGACAAACCCTAACTCGGATTAGTCAATTTCCTTTTATTTTTCCCGCAGCGCCCAAGGAGATCGATCTCCTTTGGGTTGAGATCGATCTTCTTAGCTTCGGAAAGTTCAAAAACTGGAATTTGCCCGACCCAGATCGATCTGCATGGGAAGCAGATCGATCTGGTTTTCCGTAACTGCTTCTTCTGCACCTCTGTACTAAAAATGGCATATCTTCCTCTAGGAAACTCCAAATCACGAACCGTAAAAAGTTCTGGAATCTAGACTTCAAGAACTTTCCAACTATATATAGTACATCATCTGGTTCTTCCTGAGAAGGTACAGTTTTGATGTCAAAGATGGTCCATCTTTGCTCCTTTGCTCTTTTGCTCCTAGCAGGTTCTTTATTTGTTCGTTTTAGCACCAAACTTGATCTAATCTTCGTTGAGAGTCTTTAGGCCTGAAATGGGAAAAAGACAATCAAAATAGCATTGCTCGGAGGCTAAGAGGACCTAGTTAAAGGGGCGATTTGTGCACTTTTCACGCGTTATCACTCTCCTCCCTTGAGTCGATCACCTTCGCAGCCACATCGCTACTAACTTCGCCTTCTACCTTACCGGTACGCCTATCATCTTCCTTAAAATCTCTCTTTCTATCAAATCTCTCTCTGTCTCTCTCCCACTAATTGCTGGCCTACGAATCCTCCATTCCTAGCACTAAACTCGAAGCTTCTCTCAGCTATATCTCAACTTCATCAAGAGAAGGGGTGGAAGGCGAGAAGGGGAAGCCGGATCTCACAGCTCCTCTGACAAGGTGTGCCTCCCGGATCCCATAGTTCCTCCGACGAGGTACGCCTCTTTCTCTCATGCGTGCTTTCTAGTTGATCTATGTGTAGCTTTTAGACTTTCTTGATCGATGGATCTCTTTGTTTCTAGTCAAAAATGTGAAGGCAAAGGCAACTTAACAAATCATGCTCACAACAATGATTCTCATAAACTTTTGGGGCATGGTTGCTGGGATATCTTCTGCTACGAATGGCGGTTATGGATCATGGGGCTTATTTGTTATAAACCCATTTGTTATAAACTTAAATCATCACCATATTTGTTAAGTTATTTTTCTCTTTCTGGGTGGTGATCCATCTCTACCCTTTCTTGAAGGGCTTGTTGGTTCACCAACACCGAGTACCAACAGTTGTCGTGGCTTGGTCACTTCTTTTTGCCACATTGTTTTCTATGCTTTGGGTATGAGTAAACCCATTTGTTACAAGCTTCCAAGGACCAAATGTTCAGAATTGTGGCATTTACTGTTGATTGAGATCCTTGAGGTTTTCCCCTCTTAGATCTTACCGTAAGTTGATTAGGGTCAAGTGTGAGGTTTGTTGATCCACTGATAAGTTTGTTTTCATGTGGAACAAAGTCTTCTATTTGCAATTGATAAAAAGTATAGATGCTACTAACATGTTAATGCTACCAAGTTTCTTGGCAGTCTCCTAATCATTATATGAACATCAAGTTTTGATCAAACGAGATTGGTCGGACATGTTTATTCGTCAAGTAATGATTGAAAGGTTAAACATGTGGATTGCCTGATCGCCAATTCGAGGCTTTCGGTTAGCTCGGATTTAGCTTTAGGACCGTGGCGGGTAGCAAGGTCCAGGTTGGATGGTAGTATTCAGTCGATATCGATGATAGGCTTAGATGATCTGAATACATGTTAATCGATGATTTAGAGGTCGTGTCAGCCTCTAGTCGGATTCTGAGGTGTAGCCGGTGTCCGGTTATAACGACTCTTGGGTAGAGGGTGTGCCTACTCAGCGGTGCCTTTTCCTGCCAGCAGCGCCGATTTCCTGCTTGTGAGTCAACAGTGTTGGTTTCCTGCTTATTGAGTGTGACCCCTCGTGTGACCAGCTAGCCTGGAAGATCACGACTGTGGACCTCAGGGACACTCGGTGGGGTTATAAGACTCATGTGTACACCCAGACCTTATTTGGGGGCGACATTGTTGACTTCCCTCCTTTCTGTGTGTCGTAATGTAGAACCCTACTGAGCTTAGTGCTCACTCATACCCGGGCTGCGTTTTGCAGGTGCAGACGTTAGCTCTTCTTCAGTGGCCTCTACCAGGCAGGTGTTTGGTGGCGTGGCGGCGTCTGGCGATGCTTGAGGAGCGGTGATAATCTTCTACACCCTTTCTGTTAGATAGTCTCATACAGGAGTATGTTGTATAAATATAAACCCTTTTGAGGATTTAAATATTATATTATATCTTTGAGGTTGTTGATTATTGTTAAATAAGGGTGCTTATGAAATATTTAGGGAAATCAGTAAGCTAGAGGGAACCCTCACCAAAAATTTTCCTCAAGTAGTTAGGTTTCGGTTTGCTTCGCCGGGCCCGGTTGGACCTTCGCGGGTCGGGGCACGACACACCGCACGTTACGATAAGTGAGCAAGTTGCAATTTTTCTTCACGGGATTGGGCATGGAGTTTCCAATAGAGTGCTAGCTGATTTATTTCAGCATTCTGGAGAAATAATAAGCCGTCATTTTAATCATGTGTTACCGGGTATCGTCGAATTGAAACATGATTACATACAACTCCCCGATGATAATGTCACCGTCGATCCCATATTCGAGGTGAACTCTACTTGGGGCCCAAGATAATGATCTATATTATGCAACGGTCTACTCCTTGTCATATACAAATGCTTCCTAACATGAACGTTAGAACTGTGTTTGTGTAGAATTTTGTTGGGGCTATTGATGGAACACATATTCCTGCAATTGTACCAGTGGAAGATGACCCACGGTTTAGAAATCGCAAGGGGACAATATCACAGAACGTCATGGGGGTTGTGTCTTTTGATCTCCAATTCGTCTATGTTGTCGTCGGATGGGAAGGTTCAGCGGCGGATATGTGGGTCCTAACTTGGGCACTTGGCTCTAATGACCAGTTCACAATTCCAAATGGTACTGAGCGTCGTCGACTATACTTGTATATTTATTTGCTTTTGCAAACTTGATCTAATGTATGGATCCCATCACATTCAGAAAAATTTTATTCGGTCGATTCTGGTTAAACAAATATAAGGAAGTTTCTGGCACTCTACAGAGGATTACGACACAATATCGGTGAATTCCAAAACGTCCGCATAGGGTGTCGAGCTGAATATGTGAGTAAAAGAAAGATGTACAACCATCGTCATGCATAGATGTGAAATCACGTTGAAAGGGCATTTGGCGTTCTTAAAATGCGATTTAAGATATTGAGAATAATGCAGCCATATCCTTTCGAAGTGCAACGTAGACGTGTTGCGTAATCCACAACTATATTATAATGAATCGACAAGATGATTACTATTTATCTGGATGAAATCGGAGATCGGGACCTCAAGTACCAAATGCAGATGGAGATCTATAGAATATGGTTAATTTAGATGATTCTCGTGCGGGGGAATTGCTGCGTGATAATATTGCAACAGAACTGTGGGCGAATAGAGACTAGTAAAATAATCAATTGGTTAACTTCTTAGAAATTTTAGTTTTTTTGTAAACTTGCGTAATATTTGATATGTTTTTAAACTTTGATTCATTTCTTTGCTATAGCTATTATGATTCTTAATACTGATTCAAATGGAAACTCTTTTTTGCCTGCAGATGAGTTATTACGTTGTCTATCAAGGTCGTCGAGCGGGCATCTATGGAACATGACATGAGTGTCATTCACAAGTTGACAAATATCCAAATGCATGTTATCGCAAGTTTCACTCTATGGATGAAGCCTTGCAGTCATATGAAGATTACATCATGGCTCGTTACGAGGAATCTAACGAGGCGTCTCATCCAAAGGTCGACACCGTGTTCTGATTATTATAACGTTGTCTACATAGTTTTCTACATAGTTGTTACTTGCTTTGTTGTCCTTCTAGCTTATTTTTTTTTGCACTGATGTATTTGGTTTACTACTGGAAGATGGCTTCTTCTTTAGTTTTTTTCAAATTAATTTAGAATATGGCAGTTTGTTTGTGCGTCTGATTATAATTTTTCCTACTTTAATCAGGTTGATTATGTCGAATATGTTATTCAGAAGTTAAGGTGAATATATGCATCATAATATTAATAAAACAAGAAAATATTATTAATTAAATTGTATTCATTATCATATTATATGTATTATCATATTATTAAGTAATTTATTAAAGCCAATGTGAATATTATATGTATGATCATATTATTAATTAAACTACCAATATTTTCCATAAAAAATTCAAAAGTGGAATTTACTTTTCACCTCACCAATCCCTTCTTATTCTACCTTTTCCATCCAAACACATTTCATTACTGATTTATGCCTATTTTTCAACCAAAGTGAAATAATTTTTTCCCACTGCTTATACTAACATACTAATCCCTATCATTTATAAACCCGAAATAGTTTATCCCATAACCAAAAAGTACCGTAAGATTGATTTCATACTACCCCAATAATTCTGATACGAGTCGATTCGACTCGACCAACTGGATCCGAACCCAGAAGAGGAACCTAACTGGTCCAGCCTCTTTCCTAGTTTGACTTGGTCTTCCCTAATTCAAACTAGAGTATTTAATTAGGATTTATCATTAGTCTTTTATATTTAATTGAGTCCTAGTTATTATATGCTTCCCTAGTTCAAATTGTTAGGAATTAATTAAGAGTCCATTTGAGTTAGGAAGTTGAGTTGAGTCTGAAACCTTATTACTTGCTAATTAAGCAAGGGGGTTTTATAGTTGGATTAGGACTCTGTCAAGGTCTCTATAAAAGGACCTTAGTAGTTTGTATTATGAAAAAAAAGCATGAGATGAATGATTAAGAGTAGTTGATAAATTATCATAGGAGTAGAATATCATAGGAGTAGATATAATATAGCTTCCACCCGATATCTACCATAGATCCATCTTCTTCCTTGCTGGTCATCTTCTCCGCAGTCGGCACCTCCTTCACCTTCAATTCCTCTCTCCCCGTCACTTTCTCTCTCCACCACGTCAGCGACCCCCACCGCCACGTCAGCACCACGTCACCCGCTACTATTCATCATCTCCTTCCTCTCTGTATCCCGAAACCCTAGCTTGTTCGCCGTTCCCTCTCCGGCCACCCCCGCCGCCATCCAAGACCGCCATCGTCTTCCCCTACCTCCCACGACTCCGGCCATACCCTTCCCGTCGCCCTTCACCGTCTCCGGCGCCTTCCTCGGCAACCGACCTCCGTCCCCTTCGCCGTCAACCCCACGCCCGTCCCCGATTTCACCCCTAAACACTCCTAAAACCTTCCTTGTCTCTCCACGACCCTTTCCCGACCATCTTCCCGAAGTTCCAAGCCCCAGCCGAGCTACCCGTCGTCCCCGACGCCGGTGAACCCAAACCCCTACCGCCATCTCCCCCAGATCCGGCCGATCCTCCATCCATCTCCCAGATCTGAGCCGGTGGATCTCCTCCCCACCGTCCTACGACCTTCCCTGCCACTATCCCGACCGCCGCCGCCGCCTCTACGCCGGCCATCCACTCCGGCGATCCTCAGCCGTCGGATCCACTCCGGTGAACCCTCAGCCAAGTTCCCTGTTTGATCCAGCCAGCCACTTAGCCCTCCAACCACTTACCCAATCAGACTTGATCCAATCAAGTCTAATTTCGATCAGACTCAATCCAGCCCAATCCAGTCAAGCCTGATCCAATTCCTTGAGCCAGATCCGATCCAGCTAGCCAGATTCAGCCAATTGGACTCAAATCAAGTCCGATCAGGCCGATTCTGATCGATTGGAGCGGTAGAGACCCATTACGAGAGGATCACGAGTAGACCGCTCGTAACAAATTCATTTTTCAATTCATATTTCTGACTTCCGACTTCCGACTTCCGACTCCGACTTCCGACTTCCAACTTCCCACTTCCGACTTCCAACTTCACCCAAGAGCATAATCAACCTTATAAGGAGCAAAAACGGTTACACCCGTTTTCCCCTTAAGTTGTTTAGATATACATACTCCCTAAGTTATCTTTATATATATTCCTTGAGTTTGCTTTATATACTAGAACACAATGTAGCTATTAATCAAGTGATATAATATACCTAATCTATCTATGCGGTTAAAAACCTAATTCCCCCACTTCCCCTCCCCGATCCTCTTCTCCCTCGACTCCGTCCGTCCCCTCGCAAGCCGCCTCTCTCTCTCTCTCTCTCTCTCTCTCTCTCTCTCTCTCTCTCCATCTACGAGGGCCGCATACCACTCCGCCATCCCCATGTACTTCATCGCTCCCTCTGCCATCCCCCCTTAGGTCGATGTCTTTGCCGCAGCCAAGATTGGAGTTTTAGTAGGCATGAAATAAATAGTTAGCAGGCAGTTCCGTCTCTTCCGTCTCTATCCTTTTCTTCGATTCTGAATCTCTCATTAATGCACCCAGTAAAAATTCCGAGATGGTTGCTGCAATTCACCGTCGCGTAGAGGCAGAGATGGAGGCATAGGCAAGGCTCCCCCCTCTGCTCCTACAAGGATAGAACCAACCGTAAACTCTACTCTTTTTATTTTCTCAAATTCATTTTTCCTCCCACAAAAACTTCCTTCGGATTGTTATTTTAACATATAGCTCTGAATCATTACTTTTTTGCAGATCATCTAGGGATTTATTTATGCACTTCATTAAATAAATGCATATGTTTTGGGGTTTTCTATACGTGCATACACACCATTGATGTATTATTGCCTTTGTTTTGGTGCATCAACCATTTTTGCATGAGTTTGCATTTAATTATGTCGAGGTAGAAGAGGGTTTTGCTATATGCAACACCAAATCTATTTGACACCTAATCTATTTCCCTTAGGTCGACGGCTGCACAAAGGGTTTTGGGGTTGTGTAGAAGTTGGGTATTGGCAACATTGATCTGGTGGTGATTTGTTGCAGATGGCTTTGATATTTGCCATGGACCGATTAACTACCTCAATTTGATACTATGTTAAACACCTAATCCTCAAACTTTTAGATATTGTGCAGCTCATGCTCACCTAATCTAAACTATATCTAAATATATTTACTTTCCATATGCAAGCTCTATGTACATGACTAACATAATTGCTTCTACTGATGCAATGGGAATTCACCTAAGATTCGTGATTGACTGCAGGTTGTAGCAGACAAAGAAATTTAGCTCCTGCCAGCTAATTTCATATTCAACGTCATTGTAAGTTCAATTGCATTTCTTAGTTTTCTTTTGGTCACCAATTTTTAGTTCAATTGTGTGTCTCAACACATTTTTGCCAGTTTTGAGTCCTGTTGAGCAAGCATTTTATTACACCTGAAAAGTTCTGTGGATTTGAGCATTTGTTAGCAGCCCGACCCGCGGAAGCCCAATGAAAGCTATACAAACTGTAGAATGCAAAATCTAAGAACTTTATAGCATGAACATAAGACGGAGGACATGTGTCTGTCTACATATGAGATTTATATCATGAACATGTGTTTGTCTACATATGAGATTTATATCATGAACATGTGTTTGTGTCGCGCCCCGACCCGCGGAAGCCCAACCGGGCCGGGCGACGCGAACCGGAACCTAACTAAATGAGGAAATAATGGCGAGGGGTTCCCCCCAACTTACTGATTTCATTAAACAGTTCATAAGCACCCCTGAATAATACAATAAATTCAAACCTCAAATGATATAATATAAGATTCAAAATAAAACCTCAAAGGGGTTACAACAGTTTATACATCATACTCCCGTAGGAGACTAACTATAACAAAATGTAGAAAGGGATCACCGGTCCTCAAACCCCCAGGCGCTGCCGCGCCACCAAACACCTGCGCGGTAGGGGCTACTGAAGAAGAACTGGCGCCTGCACCTGCAAAACGCAGCCCGGGTAGGAATGAGCATAAAACTCAGTAGGGTTCTACACTACGTCACACAGAAGGAAGGGGAACGCAAGAGTGTCGCCCTCAAGTAAGACCTGGGTGTATACAGGGGTCCCATAACCCCACCGCGTGTCCATGAGGCCCACGAACATGGTCGCACTCAGTAGCAGGAAACAACACTGCTGGCCCATAAGCAGGGAACGTCACTGCAGGCGAGAAATAGCACCGCTAAGTAGTCAACCTCTCAACTGAAGGGTCAACACAGTGGAACACGGGCTACACCTCAGCATCCTGACTCAAGGCCGACACGACCTCTATAATCATCAAGCAACATGTGTACCAGTCATCTAAGCCTATCATCAAGTTTGACTGGACACCACAATTCGAACCGAGTCCTAACTACCCAACCCCGGTCCTAGGGCTAAATTCGAGCTTCCAGCCTCGGGACGGCGATCCACAAATCATCCACGCCCTAACCTTATGCAACTAATGCACAACAGAGAATGCATGCTATGAACATACACAAGCAAGAGAAATAGGCATGCAACAGTATGACAAGGCAGCATATAAGTCCAACCGGATCGCTGCAGCGGTACTACCAACCACTGCCAGCCGATCCGCAGCGGGTCCCGGCATTACGACGGTACCACGACCGTCAATCGCGGACTCCTGCAATGGGAAGCAACCCCGAAAATTTCGATGAACAGTAAAAGTATAATATTATAATCCGACATATAATGTTATATTTAAAATATCAAAAGTTCTCTACTAGAGGCTAATTGACCCCGTCGATCCGACGTCCAAACGACGTCGGATTCGAGATCCAACTTAGCCACCAGTAGATCTACATGCCGGGATCAACATATCCAAAATCCATGATTATCCAACGGTTGGATTAAAGGGAAAACATTAATCAAATCAGCTAATCAAAACTGCATAAAACACCATCAGTCAGCTTGGGATCGATCCGTAACATTTGGATCGATCCAAAGCTTCATACCAGCTTCAGATCAGCCTCGTCACAGGCCACGAAAAAAATCACCACAATTCATAGAAAAATTGGAAAAATATGAAATAAACTTGAATGGAAAGATAACGAAGAGATCTACAACTCTTATGTTTATCAAAAGCCAAGATCATACACGTACAAGCCGAAAAACTCGCTGCAAGCCGGCTGTTCTTCAAGAACAGCAAAAAATCGGAAAATCCGAGATTAATCATGCATAAATCCTACTCAAATCTCAACCAAAGATCATGAAATTTATATCAGTAATTCTAATAGACAAGATGCATCCAACATCACAATTTCATCAAGATCTAACGGCTAGATTTAACGAAACCCATTAAACACTCTCGTAGGTAGAAAACCTACCGAACTGCGCTAATCCTCGACTGATTCCCCGCTAACCGGCTGCTAACCAAGCTCCAACCCACGTCAGTGATCGTCCTCACGTCGCCACGATTCCAACGAGCCTTCAAGCTCCCAAAATGGTGGTCGGAGGAGGGAGAACGACGAAGAGCAAGGTGGCTGCCCCGGAAGGAAACAGAGCAAGCAGAGCTTGCGGGAAGAAGAAAGAAAGAAGGAAGAAGAAGAGAAGGAAGAAGAGAAGGAGAAAGAAGGGGAAGGTCGGGGAAGGTGGGGAAAAGGGGAGGAGAGGTCCTCTCTTCTCCTGACAATGGAGGACGACGGAAGCTCAACTGCTCTGCTGCAAGCTCAACTGCCCTGCGCAGTACCCGGATCGATCCAAGGCCAAAATGGATCGATCCAAGATAGGTTGGATCGATCCAAAATGTTTGGATCGATCCGAACGGGTCAAAAACCCACCGACTCGCTCACGAGTCCGATCGATCGCTCAAGGGCCGTAAGCTGCCCAAAAGCAAGCTTCAGCGCACCCGAGCTGGGATCTTCCGATCCCGGGTCCACCTAACCATTCTAATCAAGCACTAACACAAACAAGGTCAGTGTGTGCACACGCGGGTGTGAAACAAACCAACAAGGCGCAATTTACCAAATTGCCCTTGTGGTCCACAACGAGCCACGGGCCCGACTCAGGCGGTCGACCCAGGAATAGAGGGACAGGTCCTCACAGTCTGTCTACCCTACAAACAATCATTTCATGGTGTTTTTCTTTTTGCAAATTCACTGTTTGCTATAGTTTTTACCCATGCCTCTTACACAACACATGAAATGATTGAATGCATTTGGGTGCTTGATGGAAATCATGAATGAATAGCTTCCAATGATCACTATTCAACGCTATAGCTTTTCACCTAAATAGATTTAGAAAGATAAAAACATACCATAAAATTTGCTTAGTACGTTCTGCTATCCATGGTATTCTATTTTATAACTTTTCAATCAATCCAGTGCTTTTGTTTATCTCTCAATTGATGTTCTATTGTATTATATTAAGAAAAAAAATTTAAATGAATAACAAATTGATTGGTTTTCAATCAATCCAGTGCTTTAGCTTTCTCAACTCCTTCTTTTCTAGATGATTTGATGTTTTAGTTTACATGATTGATTGATCAGTCCAAAAGCCATAGTCAAAATGGTTGTGATCTTGATAATTTTAATGGACTGGAAAGTATCGAAGTGGATGTTAGTAAGAGATGCAGCAAAATTATTTGATTGCTCAGAAGATTTTGATTGTCCATGTTTTATGTTGCCATCTAAGATATACTAAGTTGCCTAATCGCATGAAATTTTGTTTCTTCCGTGCTTTCTGTTTCTTCATGATATATCTATTTTGCTTCTGTATCATTTTCATGAAATACTTCGCTGCATTCTTGGATAATACCATGATGTCATGAGTGGAAGAACTGATAACCATAAAGAAATTTTGGCTTTGGAACCATCACTACCGGTGGTATTGGTGCTTTTGTCTATGCAATTATTTGCGATGAATGTTTTTTCAATAATAATAGTTGTTCATTTATGTGAGAATGTATTGCGGTTTCTGATGCTTTGATGTTTTCTAGAATTAACAAAGTACCTGGCTTTTGCTATATCTTGGGAATAATTGGTTTGACAACACTATTTATTATGTAGGATCCTGAAAAAGAAAACGATTAGCAAGAAAAGCCAAAGGGAATTAGAAGGAACCGATTAAATCAAATATACAAGAGCTACCAATTAATTAGTTTTTATTGGTGTTATGCCCTCGCTTCATCAGTTTATGGCTTAATTATATATTCTTGGTCTGTGTCTAGAAAGTAATATCTCATTTTTTTCTGTGTAAATCTCAGGATAGCTAGAACAAAATTAACAACTCCTTTTATCCTATTCATTTGCTTAGTATGTTTTGCTATCTATGGTATTCTATTATATTGCTTTTCCATCAAAGAAGCATGCATTTGTCGTTAATTAGGATGACCCTTTTTTCAATTGTTTGAGGGTGTGTGTTGTCGTTGACCATCTCTTTCATTCTTAGACTCTGTATGTCACACCCCGACCCAGAAAACCCATCCAGGACGGGGCGTGAGGGTTCCTATCACTATTCATCTCCAATTGAGGCGATACAAAGCGGAAAAGACAGATAAATTTAAACAATTTATATTCCAGAGGCGAAACAGAAATCCAATTCATATATATATACATCAAGTTGTATTATTCAACATTAGATATAAGATTCTTTATCAAACTCCTCCAAGGAAAAGATTTTATACAATAATCCAAAATTCTTCGAACGATGTTTACAATATACAAACTATAAAAAAGGTACAACAATCGTCCTTCAGTAACCTTAAGCGCCTCTGGAAGTACTCGCGCCGCCAAACGCAGATCCCGTCGGCTCTACTGAAGAAGAACTGGAGCCTGCACCTGCAAACGCAGCCCGGGTAGGAGTGAGCGATAAGCTCAGTAGGGTTCTACTCTACGGCACACAGAAAGGAGGAAAACAACGACAGTGTTGTCTCCCCGTCCAAGTCTAATGGATGCCACGGGTCCCATAACCTTATCGATGTCCCAAGGGTTCCTGTCATTAAACCTCTCTCCTGAACATGTTACCATGAGGCCAAGGAACAGTAACATGCATGATCACCCTTACCCAAGCAGGAATACCCTGCCTTGGGGAACCACGTCGGGACGCATCGACAACCATCCTTAGTACTTAGCCTTGGGAAGACAACACGACCTCTAAACATCAAAACATTGATCAGAGTCAACTATAATACATCCTCGATAACAAGAGATTCAATTTAATCACGCCCTAATTCTTACTACCCAGCCACGGTCCTAAGGCTAGATCCGAGCTACCTGAGATTCTCGGATCGGCGACCAACCCATCACCCGCCTAACCTCATATGCCTCTAATGCATACAATGCATGAACCTATACAAACATCTACCCTAGATGTCTCTATGCCACATCATCAGTTATAGGTTCAACAGATATACAATAGCCCTCGGCACTCGCCGGCAAGAGGCCAAGGTTCCACAATTCCTCATTAGCTAGCACTCATAGCTAGCTAATGGCTAGGCAACCAAATAAGCATTTAACTACTTATCAAACCAAGTATTAAATGTACTTAAAACCACAATTCGCCCAAACGGGATAAGCACGCAATTCAATCCTCCATTTCAATAGAAATCCCTTGAAAATCCCATGAAAACAACGTGCATGCATCCCAACATGCTTAAGTACTTATCAAAAACGAAATCCATTTAAGAAAGGCCAAGAAACAGTATTTAAGGGCTCACGGTCGATGCGATGGTCGATCCGACGGTCGACCGTGAGACCACGGTCGATCCGACGGTCGACTGTGGGGCCAAACGAGGGAAAGGCACAAGGGCCATGGTCGATCGGTGCATCGACCCTGGGGAGTCCAAAACGAGACAGAGCCTCACGGACGATGAGACGGTCGATCAGACAGTCGACTGTGAGGCGGAATGAAAAACGGAGGGAGCCCGCGGTCGATCGGTGCATCGACCGTGGGAGACTAAAAACGCGACAGAGCCTGACGGACGTTGCGACGGTCGACCGTCAGGCTCAAAAAAAGCATATCAACACTTGACGGTCGATCGGTGGATCGACCGTCGAGCCTAAGGCACAGTTCATCAGAACAGTGCTGGAAATCAAATTTCTTGGATTTGAATGATCAAATCAAGTTGGAAGTTGATGAAACTTTGCAAGCATGTGTAAAAGATGATGGGGAAGCTAATGTACGATTATAACACGATTTTGATGGTTAAATCGCAAACTTAGGTCTCAACGGCCGAAAACCGACAAAATGGTGATAATACGAAAATCGTCCGATAAAATACGGAAATCCAGTTATAGAGCTACTCTACACAAGCCATAGTACACATGCTACAAGTTACACAACATTCTAACATGTATTTCTACAGCGAAAGCACATAAAACCTATCCTAGGAGAACCCGATCATAAGATCGAGGTGGAAACACCTACTTGGGGAAGTAGGGCAGCTCCTCCACCGATCCCTCAACTCCGATCGTCGAAATCCGCTCCTCGAAAGCCGTGCTCCGAAGCGCTAGGACAGTCGAAGGAGGGAGAGAGAGAAAGAAAACGACAGGAGAAGAGAAAAGAAAGAGAGAGAAAGGGACATGCCTTATATAGAGATTAGGATCGATCTCAGCCGTCCGATTCGATCTTTCCCGATCGAGCTCCGATCTTCCGATCGAACGCATCCTTAAGGTTCTAATCAAACACATACATCAATCTAAGGCCGTGTGTGAAACGCGGGTGTGAAACTGGCCACCAGGGAGCATATTTACCAAAATGCCCTGGGGTCGAAATTGCCATACGATCGCCCGATCGTACCCGACGCGGAAACAAATCAACAGGAAAACGGCCCTCGACCCACGCGGTTGAGCCAGGTCAGAGGGACGGGCCCTCACACTGTAAATCATCATTACCTTTTTTTTCTTGCAGTTTCTAACACTTAGCTTCTGTGGATGCCAAAGGGTTTGCTGGTGGATCAAGCTGCTAACAAAAGTTGATTTAGTTGATTCAATTTTCTCCTCTTCTTTATTACGGGGTATGTAAAATTCTGATTTATAGCTTATGGTTGTCCTACACGTATATGTTAACAATTAATGTGAATGACATGTTCTGGGTAATGGATAAAGTATTTTGCATTATTGTTCTCTTCTTTCATGTATGTTTTTATTTAATGTGTATGGATAAAGTACATGGAATTTGGAACTTAGCAATAGCTTATTGAGATTATATTCCATAATTTTGATTCTTAAATTAAATTACACTTTGATGCTTTGTTTCAAATGCAAGAACAATCCTGATAAATTTGAATATTCTTCTTTGTCGCAGGATTAGGATTGTCACGCCAGAAACTTACAATACAATAGAACTCTCTGAATTAGTTGGACCTCAAACAATGTACGTAACGTAAACATCGTTTTCTCATTGGCCATTCTTTTTTAAACCATTCTCATTCACAAAATTACATTGCAGGTCGTATTTCATGTGCCATAGGCGCAATTCTCCATCCAGATAGAGACACACTTTCAGACATGTTATCAGTAGAATGTTAGGGATGCCCTGGTGGTTACGTCCACGTAAATAGAGCACGTGGATATATTAGCATCCTAGCATGTTATTACTGCTCACATATTTCGTACTATGTTTATGTTGGCATAACCTATAATGTAAACAATTCAAATTTAGTTAGGTTTTAGTTGTGAATGTATGTACAGAAGGACTTGATCACTAGCCTGTTTTTACTGCTTCTCAAATGTGGTATTAAGGTAATTAATTCCAGCTTTGTAGGCGGCATGGAAGATTAGAATTCAAGGCTAAGCCGAAAGACTATCAATCCATGATTACTTGATGGCGCCATCCTTGATTACTTGACCGTGACAGCATTTGCTAATAAGACGGATAACTACAAAAAAAACTAAGCTTGTTACCGATATCAATGTTCGGCGGTAATGGCAACTTTATTCAATTGCCTCCAGGTATATTCAACATTGGAACTCTTTTTAATTTAGTTACTTTATTGCAATACAATACTGATAAACCAGAGGTTGTGTTTTTCTTTGTAGTTGTCATCCCTGCTCCTAAAGTAGACTCATTCAAGCGCAAACTAAATGCGCGCAATCTCCTACCCCATATTTGCTACGTCTGTGCTCACACTTAATCAAAATATTGTAGTTGTCATCCCTTCGATATACAGAGGGTAGTGACCAAATCTTCATCACCATTCACTATTGAACTTTTGGCTATGATATCATGGAAGAATAGTATATTTTCTCTTACTACTATATTGCAAGTTTGATCATTTCCTGTATTAATAGAGAATGATTGCTATTGGCGATTACATAATTCAAATCGGAAGGGACTGATTTTACCCTTTTGTAAATGATTTGATACCTTTCATTTGTATTTTGTGGTAAACATATTTATCGCATTGCCAAGGTTTTCTATAGATAGTGATTCATTTGGATGTTATCCAAGTATTAGTAATGATATTGTTGTTTGAGACTGTGATTGGCAATTAGAGAATAAGAGGATCAAATGATGGCAATACATGTGTTGTTTTAATTGTGATTTGAGGATAGTGAGTTATGTCAATCAGTTTTTAATTGAGACCATTCTTAGTCATCATGGCCTCTTTGAATTCTTTGAATTCTTTATGCAAGGTACCATCATAAGTTATTTTGTGACACATCATAATTCTGTGTGATGGATTACTTATGCTTGATCCTATGATGAATAATGAAAGCTCATAGGGAGGATACAAGTATCGGCGTTCGTGGAGGGGAGAGAGCAGTATATCTATTTTTGCGCTAGCAAATGAGACTTCTGCCTATCGTTGAAGCTGTGGAAGTGGACTGCATGATGCTGAGAAAGAACTGCCCAACGTGATGCCGAGGAAGAAGTACTATATGTGTTCTCATATTATCATATTTTTAGTATGTTTTTTTGGTTCATTAATAAGATAAATGATGGTGAGTATTAGTATACATATATACGATCGGATGGAAATGGAAGTCTAGACTTTCAAGCATTGCTTCCCCAGACTAAAAAAAGCCAAAAAAAAAGAAAAAAAGAAGAAGAGAAAAACCTACTTTATTCCCTTCATTACAACGACCTTTTGCCAGAGTGGATATGACAAGCGAGTAGCGACACCCAGCCCACCGTCTCTCTATTCTCACCCCAACATTTTTGTCGCTCACGACAGTTATTTCCCTTCCCCTCCCTCTCTCTGGAATAGTGGGCCCCGGCGGTTCCGGACGCCAATCCCTACTATTATAAACCACTAGTAATAATACTTTTATATTATTCCCTCCCATCTCCCTAATTCCCCCCCCTCTCTCTCACGCGGAAAGCGATTGGGGAAGGAGAGACAGGTAATAGTCGAGAGGTGTTGGAGAGCTTTATTAAGAGAGGAGGGGCTCACGTTCGCATCGCAGGTCACGATCCCTTCTTCGTCTTCCCATTTCCATTTCCAAGCGAGGAAACCGGAGCTTGAGCGGAGGAGGAGTTAGGGCTTGGTTAGGGTTTGCTGCCAGAGAGAGAGAGGAGAGATGAGGGAGATCATCAGCATCCACATAGGGCAGGCGGGGATCCAGGTGGGGAACTCCTGCTGGGAGCTCTATTGCCTCGAGCACGGCATCCAGCCCGATGGAATGATGCCCAGGTTTTTTTTATCGATAGATCTCTATTTTTATTTTGATCCCCCTGGTTTCCGTTTCGGTTGGGTTTTTTTTTATCTGGATGTTGTTCGTTTTCTTAGATCTGGGTTGCCTTTGGTCGATTTGGCCCTCGGTTCATTCTTTTAGTTCTCGGTTGGTTGATTTGGGGGTTTCCTGTAGATTTTCTCTCTTTTTTCCGTCTAATTTTCTTAATTTCCTGCTTTTTATGGTGCTTGTTGTGAATTCATACGGGATTCGTCACTCCAGATTAGCTCCATTTCCCGGTTCCAAGGTAGTGTGCATGTCATAACCTGCAAGTTGCGGTTCTCGTGAAACAAAATTAGTCCTAGAACAATGGAGCGGCGGGAATTTCTCTCTTTTTTGCGTCTAATTTTCTTATTTTCCTTGTTTTTTTGGTGCTTGTGGTGAACTCATACGGGATTCATAACCCCAGATTAGCTCGATTCCCATTTCCAAGGTAGTCTGGATGTCATAACTTGCAAAATGTTGTGGTTTTCGTGAAACAAAATTAATCCTAGACAATGGAGCGGCGGGAGTTGCAGTGGAGGGTGTTAGATTTACTAGGAAAATGAAGAAAATATTCCTTTGTTGACAGTATATGTGGTTTAGCTACAAAGATTTTTGGTTCCCCTTTGTGGGTCCTTTGCTAATTTACTGCTTCATTGCCTGATAGTGCTAAATTTGCTTTCCCTGTAGTGATACCACGGTTGGAGTTGCACACGATGCCTTCAACACCTTCTTCAGTGAGACCGGCGCCGGAAAGCATGTGCCGAGGGCCATATTCGTGGACCTCGAGCCCACAGTCATCGATGAAGTTAGAACCGGCACCTATCGCCAGCTCTTCCATCCTGAGCAGCTTATTTCTGGCAAGGAAGATGCCGCCAACAACTTCGCTCGAGGGCATTACACGGGTAACCCACCTGCCCCTTTACCCGAATTGCTTTGGGAATTCTGTTGGAATATGGTGATCAATGTGCTTGTTTGTGATCCGCAGTGGGAAAGGAAATCGTAGACCTGTGCCTTGACCGCGTAAGGAAATTAGCTGACAATTGCACGGGTTTGCAAGGTTTCTTGGTTTTCAATGCTGTTGGTGGTGGCACTGGATCTGGTCTCGGCTCCTTGCTGTTGGAACGCTTGTCTGTAGATTATGGGAAGAAGTCGAAACTTGGGTTCACCATCTACCCTTCACCTCAGGTAAAATGAGAAGTAGATCGAGCTCTCTTGTATTAAATCATTTGCATTTCTTGTAGGCTGCCCTTTGTTTCTGGATTAAAGTGTTTGTAATTATGGTTTACTATTGTGTCTGCTGCAGTTTGTGGTTGGCACTCTATTTCGTATCAAACCTAGTAAAGGCCTTCATTGCTGTTTGTTTAGTAGAGACTGTTTTTGAAGCATAATGGTAGCCCTGGAAATATTAATTGAGGTTTTATGTGGTACTCCAGGATCCCATCTGTGTTGGCAATGTCTCGATAATGCATTCTAGGTTAATTAGAAAGCATGGCATCACATTTCGCTAGATTTTGCTCCTTTTCTCTTAAGTTTAGTGTGATTGTGGTTAACTTCTCATCCAGTGTCACTTCCGCCAATCGTGAGAATTAAGCCAATAGCAGGACATAGAGCCATTCTTACAAAAGCTTCATTTGATTTGACTCTTTTTCCTACAGCTAAGCTGGTTTTTTTTTTTGTCTAACCTTGGGAACATGCATGTAATCTCTGTTTTGGTGTACTGCCGCTTTTGGATGAGAAAGATCATCAGTGAATAGATACGTGGCCAATATTAATGGATATCCGTCATTGAATTAACTCTATGAACTGTCCTTTTGTAGCTTATATTTTAGGCTATTTTTTCTGTTGGCACCTATTGATGTTGACTAGTAAACAACTGCCAGCCTGTCTGCTTTATTGTTCTGTATTTGATCTTTGGGGCCAGCATTATCATGTATATTTATGGTAAGATGTTGCTTCATACTGATTGCTATGTAAAATTTTAAACCATGTGTATCCATGTGCATATCTGCCATTGTGGGCCTTTGTATGTCTGGACATATGCCAAGTGGTTGGAGTTGTTGAGTGGGGCTTGCCCAAGGTTGTTGACAGTTGTGGATGAGTTGTTCTGCATGTGCTTGTTCTGGATTATGACAATTTCTTTTGATATGTTCCTGTGGACTGGAGATCATATAACCTTGATGATTTTTTAAGTGCAGGTTTCAACAGCAGTTGTGGAGCCGTACAACAGCGTCCTTTCCACTCACTCCTTGCTCGAACACACAGATGTTGCTGTTCTATTGGACAATGAAGCCATTTATGACATTTGCCGGAGATCCCTAGACATCGAGAGGCCAACTTACACTAACCTGAATCGGTTGATATCTCAGATCATATCCTCTCTGACCACTTCTTTAAGGTTTGATGGCGCGATTAATGTTGATATCACAGAGTTCCAGACTAACCTTGTGCCCTATCCCCGAATCCATTTCATGTTGTCCTCATATGCCCCTGTAATCTCCGCGGAGAAGGCGTATCATGAACAGCTTTCAGTTCCCGAGATTACGAATGCCGTGTTTGAGCCCTCAAGCATGATGGCAAAGTGTGACCCTAGGCATGGGAAGTACATGGCCTGCTGCTTGATGTACCGTGGAGATGTTGTTCCCAAGGATGTTAATGCTGCTGTTGCCACAATTAAAACCAAGAGGACCGTCCAATTTGTAGACTGGTAAGCTCCAAACATCACAATTCCTCTTTTTGTTGTATTTGTCTCATTTAAGGTAGTAAATAGCTAGAATATTTGTGGATTTTGAAACTGCTGGAATTGTCAAGGCATTTAACTGTTGAGTTGGTTTGTATTTTTGCATCTGAAGGTGCCCCACTGGGTTCAAGTGTGGAATCAACTACCAGCCACCGACAGTTGTGCCGGGTGGTGATTTGGCAAAGGTACAGAGAGCGGTATGCATGATCAGCAACAACACGGCTGTGGCAGAGGTCTTCTCGCGCATTGACCACAAGTTTGACCTCATGTATGCGAAGCGAGCTTTCGTTCACTGGTACGTCGGTGAGGGTATGGAAGAGGGCGAGTTCTCTGAAGCCCGAGAGGATCTGGCTGCTCTCGAGAAAGACTATGAAGAGGTGGGAGCAGACGGCGCAGACGATGACGAAGAGGCAGATGATTTTTGAGCTTTGCCTGATATGATACATTCCTGCTTGATTGTGGTTTCATTTCTTTTTTGCTGGTTTGTGCATTATACTTCCTCAAGTTTGCCTCAAGTTTGTTGCACCTGTGTAAAGGTGCTCTTGTTGCATGCTTATATGCTTGGCTTGTGATGTATCTGTTGGTATCATATTGTCCTAGCCGTTCTTGCTTTAAGAATGCCTTCTTTTGATTAATTCTGCCATTCTTTACCTTTTCTGAGACAATTATGGTTTAAGAATGCCCATGATGACAAACGTCTTGTGTTTTAAAATGGACTGGTTGTAGTTGGTAGGAATTTATTGGCACAGGATCTATGGAATAGCAAGGCGGAAGGCTTGGGATGCCAGCAATAACTTGAAATCTTTTGAATTATTTGTTAGCAGTAATAGTTATGAGAAGGAAATGTTTGAGCAATCTAAAGAATTTAAGTAAATCAGCTCATACAATTAGGGACTGCATATATGGCCAAGCGTCCTCATATACAATTCGGAAGTTACATCAGTAACACCCTAACTAATACACTAAAGCACTTTGATCTACATGCCATGGTACATGTGCTTCTCAACCAAAAGAAATCAATTCCATTCGTACTGGAAGTCCCAATTATACATGCACTCTTTGATCTCAAAGTGGCAAATCGAAAACAAATAGATTCCTCACAACATTCGCAGCTTTCAAACTGAAAGAGCTCTGCTGAAACACTGTAAAGTCACACCCACACTGAACACATTCTTATAAAACACGGGAACTCAGATATGTATTCCCATCAATTGGCAGCATTAAGCTTCCTCTAAACCTCAAATGGTGCCCCGATAAAACTACTTAAAATCTCGACCGGAAATACAATATATAGCTGCAGATCAACTGTTGCAAAAGCAATTTACACCATCACAGTCCTTGCGTTAAAAATAGATGGATCCTTTGTTCAACTAATAAAGGTAAAAGTTGGATTAATATAGAACAATTGGTAAAAGTTGGATTAACAGAGGCCACACATTTCAGCTCTTAAGCTTTCAGTCATAGCATCATTACTATTAGTATCGATCCTCTCCGGGTGACTCTGCAAGTATTCCCCGCATATACCAGATAAGGCAACAATAAGTAGCTTGTCGCTGAACTAAATTAGCAAGATTCAAGCACTTGCACAAGATTCACTAGAGAGAGTACCAGGGCAACCTTCTTTTTTTTTCTTGGAAGACCAACTAGCACATTTGCAAGATCAAGATATTGCAAGATATAGAAATGGAACCCTTTATTAGCATTAATAGTTCAAAATCAAAATCTTTAGTATGTCCTTACAGGCTGAGAAATGGTACTTCAACCATAAAGCGTTGCTCTGTGTGACTTGCAAATCCTCTGTACTCATAAATCAACCATGACATTAGATATCCTAGAAGATTTCCTGAAGATAAAACATGTTCAGCTATCTTTACAGATGAAACAGGTGCCTGTTACAGCAAATATGATTAACAACAGTTCCTTGTTGTTTACCAGATTACAGACAAAGTACGATAGATAGTATGTTGCATAATTTCCAAGTAAACATCAGAGAATCCATAAGTCAATAGATAAAAGTCTCATACAAATGGCATACTTTTGTTTGATGAATCCATGGGTAAACTAATAGCTCCTGCAAGGTTCTTCAAAGTCCAACCGAAGGAAGAAACAAAAAAAAGAAGAAAAAAGAAGAAGGTAAAAGCAAGGGGAAGTTAAAGAGAGACTAGTAATGCTTCACCTCTTTTGCTCCTGAAAGTGCATGCTAATCACTGTATGGGAAGGAGACACGATAAACTGTACATTCCTATTATTGAACTCCAATTCCAACTGAAGGAGCAAAATGTAACAAATGTGCCCAGAAGAAACATAGCCAAACTGATTTTCTCCTTTGTTTCACAACTCAACAAGTCAAATGGCTGATAATTATCAGCTGTTACACCTTTTTTAATTAATCAGATGCTATACCTTACCCTGTCAATCATAAAACACACGAGTACAGGCCCCAAAATCTAGTTTAGTAACATAGTTCTATTATCTTACGTACGAACAAATCAGCTAAAATTAGCAGCAAAAGAAAGCAAGTTAATACCTATAGGAGAGGAAGAGACACAAGACAGAAGAATCTCAACTCACTTTAGGATCTAGATAAGTATTAGTTGTAATTCATATGAGGTACTAGCATCATAGCTTCCAAGTTTGGCTAGAGGTGCACATGAGTGCATGGTGTCTGGTAAGAGCTTGGAACTTTCAGTCTCGAGACCCAAGTTTGAGCCATGGTGGGAGTGACTTATGCAAGGAATTGTGTTAGCTCATCAATGGCCTGGGAGAGCAAGCGTGGGGCGACGTGGAAACTGGCACATGCCTGGTAAGTTTAGTATGTATGGCAGTTGGCACCCTAAGCCGGGTAATAGGCTCAACTAATCAAAAAGAAAAAAAAACGTTTGGCTAGAAGGTGTGGAAGTGCGGCCCAAGAAAATAAGAATACTGCCATCCATCAATCTTCAGCTGCTGGATGCTTTGAATAGTTACTAGGGCTTAGGTTATAACTAACCTCCGACCAGCAACAGACTTCAACCCCAGACAAGGATAGGACAAGTGTAAATTACACAATTATGTTAGAAAAAATTACCCAAGGGTACTAGAAGAAACTAACAGCCAATATAAATTGTAGATCAACTAAAACATAAAATGTACATTAAACTTATAAAAAACCCTAACAGGCAGATTTAAACAAATTGAAAGATATGTCCTTCAAACATAAACAATTACATTGTTGTCATTTTGAAAAGAACATAAAATGTCCAATGGCCTCTTCTAATGCTATGAGAAATTATTTCTGGTTAACAACATAAGAACATGTGAAGAAAATAACAATGCCTGATTACAGAAAAGATGAAAACAGAAAGACGAGAAAGAAGAAAACTCCTGTTGTATTTAACTTGCTTGTGTTTAATAAGACATCATAACCTTGTTGTTAAAAAAGTACCTTACCGAAACTAAAGTACACAGTTAAGAAAATATGCAGAGGTACATAAACTGGCCAGTGTGAAAGTGATGAATTTACGTGGAGATCAGACTCTTTTATTGCTTACCTATTAGTCCTACCAAGAATATCATAAATTGGTAGGCCATATGTAAATTCTCTCCAGATCATGACTTTTTGCCGCCCATCATTTTCAACAATCCTTGCACTTCACTGACTATTCCATCGTTACACATAGCACTTATCAGTTTGTCGAAGTTCACCGGATTTGGAGTGATTTCTCGTTCCATCATCTCACCTAAGATTTCAACAGCTTTCTTGAACTTCCCTCTATTGCAAAGACCACAAAACAAATAGGTATATGTACATTCATCAGGAGCAACACCTTGAGCCACCATCATATCAAAGAGACCTTCGAGTCCACCGCTATGAATGTCCTCGAGTCTACCAATATGACTAAGTGCATCCAATATTATGTTGTACGTAACAACATCAGGTCTCAACCCCCTCTCTTGCATTTTCATAAGCAAATTCACCGCCTCAACTATTCGATGGCTCTTGCAAAACCCATTAATCATTATGCGGTAGCAATTGTCGTTTACCTCAAGCCCATTCGAGAGCATTGAATCAAAGAGTCTTGCCGCATCATCCACCTGACCTCTCATCCAAACCCCCTGCAGCAATATGCCATGCGAGATAGCATTAGGTTTCTCGCCTATTTTGGCCATCAAATGATAAATTTCAAGAGCTTCGATAGTCCGTCCTTCTTTGCACAAGGAATCCATCAACATATTGAATGTTATCACATCAGGTGAGAGCCTTCGGTCTACCATCTCCTTGAATAATCTTATGCCTTCATCCCAGTTGCCTGCAGTGCCATGGCCATGAATGATGCTAGTATATGTGATGACATCTGGTTGGAAACCTTGGGCAGTCATCTCTTCGAATACTTCAACTGCTTGTCTCAAAGATCCTTCTTTGCATAGGCCATCAATGATTGTGCTATAGGTGATAACATTTGAATTAACACCGTTGGCACCCATTTCCTTGTGTACTTCAAGTGCTTGTTTCAAAGACCCTTCTTTGCATAGGCCATCGATGATTGCGTAATATGTGACAACATTTGGATGAACACCTTTGGCACCCATATCTTTATATACATCGAGTGCTTGTCCCCAAGACCCTTCTTTGCACAGGAGATCGACGATTGTGGTGTAAATGATGACATTTGGATGAACACCTCTAACACTCATTTCTTCAAATACTTCAAGTGCATGCTTCAATGATCCTTCTTTGCAGAAGCCATCGATGATTGTGTTATATGTGACGACATTTGGAAGAACACCTCGAGCATTCATCTCTTTGAACAATTGAAACGCCTGTCTCAAAGATCCTTCTTTGCATAGGCCATCAATGACTGGGCTATAGGTGATGACATTAGGCTTACAATCATCCTCCCAAGAGGTCATCTCCCTCAGAAGCTTGAGCACACTGTCCATCTCCCCGGTTCTACAGAAACCTCTGATAAGAGTAGTATAAGTGACGACGTCTGGTTGGAAACCTTGGGTAGTCATATCTTCGAATACTTCAACTGCTTGTCTCAAAGACCCTTCTTTGCACAAGCCATCGATGATTTTGTTGTATGTTATGACATCTGGATGAACACTTCGAGCTCTCGTTTCTTCCAATACTTCAAGTGCCTGTCTAAAAGACCCTTTTTTGCATTGACCATCGATGATTGTCTTATATGTGACGACATTTGGATGGATACCTTTGGCACCCATTTCTTTATACACTTCGAGTGCCTGTCCCAAAGACCCTTTTTTGCACAAGCCATCGATGATTGTCCTATATGTGATGACATCTGGATGAACACCTTGAGCACTCATTTTTTCAAATACTTCAAGTGCATGCTTCAATGATCCTTCTTTGCACAGGCCATCGATAATTGTGTTATATGTGACGGCATTTGGATGGATACCTGTAGCACCCATCTCTTTATACACTTTGAGTGCATGTCCCAAAGACCCTTCTTTGCAGAAGCCATCAATGATTGTGTTGTATGTGATGACATCTGGATGAACACCTCGAGCACTCATTTCTTCAAATACTTCAAATTCATGCTTCAATGATCCTTCTTTGCACAGGCTATCGATGATTGTGTTATAGGTGATGATATCAGGCTTACAATTATCCTCCCAAGAAGCCATCTCCCTTAGAAGCTTAAGCGCACAGTCCATTTCCCCCGTTCTACAGAAACCTCTGATAAGAGTAGTATAAGTGACGATATCAGGGTTGCATCCCCAAAGAGGCATTCTCTCGAGCATTTGGGCCGCGTCGTCCATCCTCCTCCCTCGACAGAGCTCTCTGATAAGAGCGGTGCAGGTAATGGCGTTAGGCGAGTGACCACGCTTCAGCATCTCGGCGAGAACGGCGAATCCGAGATCAACTCGATTCAAGTGGCAGCAGCAGCTAATAAGGGACTGATGAGTGCGCTGATCAACCATGAGCCCTGACGACTTCATCCGGCTGTAAAGAGAGAAGGTGATAGAGCAGTGGGATGGCTCCAGCCGGACCACATCCCCAAGAATGATATTGAATGCTTTATTAGCAGGTCTCGAATTGGCAACCATGAAGTCATCGAACTGTTTGAGCAAATCCTCGAGGAGAAGAAGACTACCCTCCTGTTGGCATCGCACCTTCGCCATAGAATTGTATACTCTATGAATGGGATCTTGGCAGCTGCTATAGAAGAATTATTGAATGGGATCTTTTCTTGCTTGCATCGCACCTTGTTTATCGCAAGCGAGCAGTGGTTTCACCGGTTGGGCTAGCGTACAATTTTTAATCTTTTGGTGGCTTAGACAACTCCAACCGGGCTGCAAAGTTGAATTTTGCAGCCCGGTGTCAATCCAACCGGGCTGCAAACCCGGCTGGATAAATGCAGCTCCCCCCTCTCAGATGCATAAATGCAGCTGAGAGGGGGGAGCTGCATTTATGCGGAAATAATATTTAATAACATTTATAATATCTAAATTACCCTTTCTACTCTTCTCATTTAATTCTAAATTACTAATATATCCTATAACTAAAGTACCTTGACTATAATAATTTATGTAACTTTAAAATTACTGATTTGTTTAGAATAAATAATATATCAATGGAAAACTCTTGTTGATCCCTACAAAACAAGACTAATATTGAATACTTTTTAATTATTATTTATCTAATTGTATATAAATTATTTTTTTACTGTTTTTTTCATCCTTGGGTTTTTAAATTATATATTAGCACTTGGGTTTTTAATAAAATTAATTCTAATTGTAATTACATTATCTAGAGGTATTTGTGCAGAATACTAAAATGAAGACAAATCTTACACACTAAACATTGAGAATTTTAATTTAATATGCATTAAGACGTGAAAAACATTGAATATAGATAAGAACGTTACATCTCTTCATTGCCATATCGTTCCCATAAATGTTCAATCAGTGCATTTCGAAGTGCAAAATGTGCTTCTTTGTCCTTGATATTTTTATGTCGATTAAGAAACTGGCGAAATCGTTCGGATTCACTTGCCTCCATCTCATCAACATGCTGAGTACGTGGTGGAGTAGAAATGACATCACTTTCATCTTCATCTCGTTCTCTTCGACAATCATATTATGCATTATAACACAAGCAGTCATAATATCATGTAACACACGTTTATCCCAGAAACGTGCTGGGCCCTTAACAATGTCAAATCTTGATTGAAGAACTCCGAATGCTCGCTCCACATCTTTCCGGCATGCTTCTTGCATCATTGCGAAATATTATAATTTTTTTAAATATTTTAGTTAATTATGTAATTTTTTTTCCTGTATTTTAGTTAATTTTATAATGTTTTCTATATGATAGTTAATTATATAATATATTCTGTATTTTATACACTCTCTTTTATTATTAATTATAATAACTATAAAATAATATGTCAAATAGAATCTTTTTTTTTAGAGCTGCTTGCATTGGAGTGTATCATCTCCAATGCTGCATTTTTGCAGCCAATAGTGCCAACTTGCAGCCAGCGTTGGAGATGCTCTTAAGGCCTTCATTTTAGAGCAAAGCCATTAATTTCGACTTTTGATGTTAGATTTATGCTTAAGACACTCCAACGTAGAGTTTTAGAGATTAGTATTATTACTATTATTATTATTATTATTAGGGTAAAAATCATTTTGGTCCACTCTAGTTTCAGGGTTTTTCATTTTAAACCATGTGTTTCAAAACGTAACAAAACAGACCCTGTAGTTACAATAATTTCACTTTAAACCCAAATTTAGTAACGGTCGTTTGTTGAAACACAGGGTTTAAAATGTAACAGAAAATATCATTTTGGTCCCCTCTAGTTTCAGGGTTTTTCATTTTAAACCCTATGGTTACAATAATTTCATTTTAAACCCAAATTTAGTAACGTCCGTTACGGACCTAACGCCAAACGGTCCTCTTGTCGTCAGCCTCGCCGCCAGCTCGTTCACCGCCCCATTACAATCATAGTTGTCAAAGCAAGCATCCTATGCATGGACCAGTAGGGTGAAGAGCATGTTGACCACAGAGAGGGCCGGCAGGTACTCGAGGATGCGCTGGAGGCGGAGTAGCGTCTTGGTTTGCAACGGAGAGAGCTGGGAAGAGCTTGCATGGGTGGTGGCAACAATCTGCAGGAGTAGAATGCCACCAATGTGAAGGGATAGATTAGAGTAATGGCCTCTTCGGTTGTCTAAAAAGCCCATCTTGGGTCGCCTAAGATCTTAGCTTGTCGAGAGAGATCTGGAGGTGGGGTGCCCGGGCGGTCTAGCGGCGGGAAGCCGCAGGCGGCTAGAGGGAGATAAGTGAGGGAAGAGAGAGAATAGAATAAACCAGTCAACATTGGGTCAAAGCTAGTTTGACGTTAAGTCTGTAACGGCCGTTACTAAATTTAGGTTTTAAGTGAAATTATTGTAACCAAAGGGTCTGTTTTGTTACGTTTTGAAACACATGGTTTAAAATGAAATTATTGTAATCATAGGGTTTAAAATGAAAAACCCTGAAACTAGATGGGACGAAAATGATATTTTCTCAAAATGAATTACTAACGGTCATTAAGTCAAGAAATGGCCGTCAGTAATTTGGGTTTTAAGTGAAATTATTGTAATTACAGGGTCTGTTTTGTTACGTTTTGAAACACATGGTTTAAAATGAAAAACCCTGAAACTAGAGGGGACCAAAATGATTTTTACCCTTATTATTATTATTCATTAATTACATGGAAAATTCAAGAGGAAGAGATTGGTTCTGCCTTATTACCGAGGAAAATACTCAAACACCGGCCGACAGGTATCCATTGCCGATTCCAACACATGGCGCCCATCTAGCGAGCCACAATCATAGTACCTACGACATCGTACGTGTGCGACAGATGGACGAATCAGCAACAAGGCTAGTAGAACCATCACATACAAGACCACGTGGAAAAAGAAACGTCGGCCAATTGAAGGAGATACACATTAAATGCTACTCGACACCCAAGTTCAAACTCCATTGTCACGCCGCCTTCATATTTATTGCGATGCGATCCAACAGTACAATACTCGAGGCATCGAGCTGTCCCTATCACTCAACTATTGACATAAAGAGAACAACTAGTAAAACTCGACGCCATCAATCTCGGACTCAAATGACCTCGAGGTCGAGGCATCTCGATAAGGCATTGATCTCGGAGCTAAACAATCTTGAGGTCGGGACGACATAAGTCTCTAGTCTGGGAATGGGGCAACCTTGAAGGCGAGGCATTGATCTCGGAGCTAAACAACCTCGAGGTCGAATTCTCTAGTCCGGGAATGGGGCAACCTCGAGGTTGAGGCACTTTACAAAGCTATTGATCCCAGAGTGGTGCAACCTCGAGGGCACCCGGACCATAATCCCACAATCTACCAAACCACTACCCAAAAGCGGAAGCGTAGGAAGTGGAGCCAAAGATCAGCTGAAAAGTTATCCGGAGTTGGTCATGTGTCAAGATGTTAGCGAGATCTGACCCATGTTGACATCTGACCCACGATGAGGACTACGAAGAGTCGTGGGTCGTTGGTCGTGGGTGATGGTAAGCAATTGCCACGTGGAAGCGATGATCGGAAGTATAAAAACTTTGAAGACAGAGGAAGAAAGCCCCCTTACTCAGACCAGACATTTCTACTATTTTTACCACTACTTTAGCGACTTTGGTCTAGCTTGTACTCTTAGGAACTTTCATCAGAGCTGTAGTCACATCAGTTGCTATTTTAATGGAAGTAAGTAGTTAATCTTTTATTTTACTTCTTTTCCTGCTTTCATTAGCTCTAGGAGTAGTATAACATCTTTAGGAGTAGTATAACCTCTCTAGGAGTAGCATAATCTCTCTAGGAGTAGCATCATCATCTTTAGGAGTAGTTCCAGTTACTTCTAGCCGTAACATACATTTTAGGAGTAGCATAATCATCCTTAGGAACAACATAGTTGAGCCAGGAGTAACCTAATCATTAAAAACCCAAATATTGATCATTTAGACTTAAGTTCCAATCCAAAAGGTCCTCTTAATTGAGGAACGAAATAATCCACACACCTTTTTGATAACTCTGCGCTACGGTTGGCACACCTCACGTGTCTGGCGACAACATATCCATATCGAGTACAATTTTTGAGCAACACGCTTTATGACGACCACAGTGGGAGGCCAAAAATGGCACTTAAGTCCACAATCGTCGACCCACAGGATCGATATGACCTAGGAATTTAACAGTCCGATCAAAACTCGCGACGTTCGTCCTCGATAGCTGACGAACGCGATAGTGATCCGGGCAGAGTAAGAGCCCAGAAACCCTCGCCGAGTTAAAGAAAGCCATAGATGGGCAAGGGGACATAATTAAGGAGTGTCTAAACTACGTAGTCGACACTCTCATGGCAACCATGGGAACCAAAGTTCAAGCAGCCCAGTCTGACGCCCGGGAGTTGGTGGCTCAGGGTGTACAAGAGGTCATGGGAGAAATAGACAAAGCCATAGGATCCCAGAAACAGTTCTCGGAGCAAATTCGTCAAACCATCTCATAGATGGGGGTCTTCATGACCGACAGGACCCAACTCCAAGCTAACAGGGTGATTCAAGAAGTCACCCATGTTCTAAGTGTCACACCCCGACCCAGAAAACCCATCTAGGTTGAGGCTTGAGGGTTTCTACTTCTATTCACATTCAACATGGCGCGACATAAAGCGGAAAACAGAGATAATTTGAACAATTTGACTTCCATGGGTAAAGCTGTAATTTAAATATCCAACTACTCAAAACTAGCAGAAACATGATTCAATATAAAATAACATCAAGTTGTACTATTTAAACATCCGGTACAAATTCTTATCAAAACTCCTCCAAGGGAAGATATTATATATTTTAACCCAAAAATCCTCGAAGGATGTCCATACACAATCTATCAATAGTACAACTGTTCTCCCACAACAACCTCAAGCACCTCTGGAAGTCATCGCACCGCCAAAAGCTGATCCAGTCGGCTCTACTGAAGAAAAACTGGCACCTGCACCTACAAAACGCAGCCCGGGTAGGACTGAGTGACAAGCTCAGTAGGGTTCTACTCTATGGCACACAAAAGGGAGGAAAACAACAACTGTGATGTCTCTCCGCTCAAGTCTAAGGAATGCCACGGGGTCCCATAACCCCTATTGACTCCCCAAGGGATCCCACTCTTCTCAACCGACCATGCTGCGAACATCAACCAACACGCTAGGAGAAACAAGAACCAGAACTAATAGGATCACCCTTACCTTGAAGGAAAAACCACTGCCTGGGGACCACATCAGGGACATCAACAACCATCCTTAGCACTTGGCCTTGGAGAAGCGTCACGACTTCTAAACCTCAATAACAACATGATTATAGCCAACTACATCATATCCTCGATAACATGAAGATTCCAATGATACAATCAAGTTCTAAACCTTACTACCCAGCCACGGTCCTAGGGCTAGATCCGAGCTACCCGAGAGCCTCAGATCGGTGATCAATCCATCGCCTCGCCTAACCTGATATGCCTATAATACATATAATGCATGAACCTATGCAAACATCTAACCTAGATGTCTTTATATGTCACAACAACATTTATGACTTCAACAGTTATACAATAGCCATCGGCACACGCCAACAACGGGTTAAGGTTCCACAATACAACGTGAGCTAGCACTCATAGCTAGCAAATGGCTAAGCAAGCAAGAAGCATTCAAGTTTACCATCCAACTAGGTATTTAAATGCAAGACAAACTAACAATTTGCCAAAGAGGTAAACCTTCGATCAAATTCCCAATCTCAATCGAAATCCTTTGAAAACTCTGTGATAACATCATGCGTGCTTCCTAACATGATTGAGTATCTATCATGAACGAAAAACCAATCAAAGGAAGCCAGAAAACACTGTTCAAGGGCTCACGGTCGATGCGACGGTCGACCGTGAGGGCACGGTTGATGTGACGGTCGGCCGTGAGATCAAAAGTGGGAAAAAGATAAGGGCTACAGTCGATCGGAACATCGACCCTGGGAACCCAAAAACGAGACAGAGTCTCACGGTCGATATGACGGTCGATCCGACTGTTGACCGTGAGGCCAGGTAGGAAAAAGGGTAAGGACCCAAGGTCGATCGGAGTATCGACCCTGGGAGACCCAAAATGGGACAGAACCTCATGGTCGATGCGACGGTCGATCTGACAGTAGACTGTGAGGCCAGGATGAAGCGTGCCAACACCTGACGGCCAATCAGACGGTCGACCATTAGGCTTGGTGCAAAGTTCCTAAGAACAGTGCCAGAAATCCAATCTCTTGGATTTGATCTATCAAAGTTTATCAGAATTCGATGAAACTGTACATGCACGCGTAATAAATGGTGGGGAAACTATTGGTATGAAGAAAACATGATTTTGATGGTTAAAACTCAAATCTAGGTCCAAACGGCCAAAAATCGACAAGCCGGCGTTTAAACGAGAATCGTCCGATAAAATATGAAACCGACTGATAGAGATACTCTAAGCAAGCCATAACACCAACGTATTAAGTTACACAACATTCTACCATGTACAACTACATCAAAAACACAATAAACCTATCCTAGGTAAACCAGACCACACGATCGGAGTAGAAACACCAACTTGAAAAAGTAGGACAGCTCTTCCACGTATCCCCCAAGCTCAATCGCCAAGATTCGATCCTTGAAGATTGTGACCTGAAGCCCTAGCACAGCCAGCAAGAGAGAGAGAGAGGGAGATAATGACTGGAGAAGAAGAAAAGAGAAAGTAAAGAGAGAGAAAGTCAGGGTATTTATAGAGATCAGGATTTGATCTCTGCCATCCGATTCGATCTTTCCCGATCGAGCTCCGATCTTCCGATCGGAGGCACCCTTAAGGTCCTAATCAATCACATACATCAATCCAAGGCCGTGTGTGTATTACGCGGATGTTAAATCGACCACCAGGAGTGATTTACTAAATTGCCCCTGGGGTCACAAGAGCAACACGATCAACCTGATCGCACCCGACACGAAACCAAAACAACAGGATACGACCCTCAACCCACGCGGTTGAGCTAGGTTAGAGGAATGGGTCCTCACAACCTAACATCCTTATTGAATTAAGGACAAGGCCGGGGAGAAAAGAACCAACTAGGCCTACCTGCACAAGCAAAGCTTCAAGCTAGGGGCGCCAGCGCCCACAACAAGAAAACTACATGCCGGGGTGAACAGTCGGGGAAACTCCCGACGCATGCGATCCTCTCGTTCCCATGTCAAACTCTATGCACTGCCATGCCTTCATCTGACCATGGCCAACGGTAACGATCTGCCCCTCAGTACCTGGTCTCATTTGTCTAAGATCTGCACTGGCTGCTCTACGTAGGTGGCGTCCTCTTCTATCTCGATGTCGTCGTGTCTGATCACATGAGATGGATTTGAAATGTACTTCCTCAGTAGCGACACATGGAATGTGGGGTGGACTACTGACATGTGCGGGGTAGAGCCAACTGGTAGGTGACTTCTCCAATGCGCCTGACGATCTCGAAAGAGTCGGTGAACCTCGGTGCTAGTTTGCCCTTACTACCAAACCTGATCGATCTTCTGCGCGGAGACACCTTCAATAGCACTCTGTTGCCAACTGCGAACTCCTAGGGTCATCGCCTGCGATCTGCGTATACCTACTCTACACTGTTAGGAGTCTCTGTCTGATCTGAGCCAACCACTCTGACAACTGTCTGATGAAATCTGGACCGGTAAGGGACGCCTCCCCAACCTCTGTCCAACACATTGGTGAGCGACACAGTCTGCCGTACAATGCCTCAATGGGTGCAAAACCCAAATTGGCCTGAAAGATGTTGTTATAGGCAAACTCCACCAGAGTCACATGTTGCTCCCAAGTACCTCCAGCATCTAGCACACATGCTCTGAGCATGTCCTCCAAGATCTGGATCGTCCGCTCTGACTGTCCGTCCATCTGAGGGTGGAAAGCTGTGCTGAACGTCAGCGTTGTCCCCAAGGAGTCCTGGAAGCTGCTCCAGAATCTACCGGTGAATCGGGGATCTCTGTCTAACACTATCGACATTGGGATGTCGTGCAGTTGTACCACCTCGTCGATGTACCTCTGGCTCAGTCTGGCAACTGGATCTGTAGTCCTCATGGGGAGAAAATGAGCCGATTTGGTCAGTCGATCGACGATGACCCAGATCATTCCCCCTCTGTGTCCTGGGTAGCCCGGTGACGAAGTCCATCGCTATATGTTCCCACTTCCACTCTGGCATTGGAAGTGGCTGCAGCAAACATGGTGTCCATCTGTGCTCTGCCTTCACCTTCTGACAGGTGAGGCATCTGGAAATGAACTCTGCTACTGACCTCTTCATCCCGCACCACCAAAACTGTCGGCGTAGATCGTGATACATCTTGTTGCTCCCGGGGTGAATGGCGAAACAGGAGTGGTGGAACTCACGAGGGATCTCCTCTCGCAACGCGGGGTCTTCTGAAACTACAACTCTGCCTCTGAAGAGTAGACCGCTGTCTACCGACACTGTCCAGCCCTCAACCGCGTGCTCGGTGCCGACCGCAGCATGGGTCTCCATGAGCTCTGGGTCTCCACCCTGTGCCTCGATCACTCTGGCCAAAAGAACTGGGATGCTGCGAACATCATATAGGAAACTGCCTGTCGCCTGGTTCTCGAAGTCAAGCCCGAACTGACCAACTGTCTCTATCATCTGCCACTATCGAGCTGTTATCGCTGCCAAGGTCACTCTACTGTCTCTGGCCTGCCTGCTAAGAGCATCCGTTACGACGTTTGCTTTACCATGGTGGTAATGCAACTCGAAGTCGTAGTCCTCTAATAGCTTCATCCACTGCCGCTGCCTGAGGTTGAGGTCACGTTGGGTGAACACGTGCCTCAAACTCTTATGATCCAAGTACACCGGGAATTGCTCACAGTAGAGATAGTGCTGCCATGTCTTCAAAGAGAAGACAACTGCTGCAAGTTCGAGATCGTGGACTGGATAGTTCCTCTCATGGGTCTTCAGCTGTCTAGAACTGTAGGCCACCACATGGCCCTCCTGCATCAGCACAGAACCTAGACCCTCCCCACTAGCGTCGCAGTAGACACTGTAGTCGACGCCTCACTTTGGAACTATCAGGATCGGTGCACTCGTCAGTCTGGTCCTCAACTGCATGAATGCCTGCTCGCAAGCATTGTCCCACACAAATGGGACCGCCTTCTGTATCAATCTGGTCAACGGCTCTGCAACTCTGGAGAAGTCCCGCACTAACCTCCTGTAGTATCCTGCCAAGCCGAGGAAGCTGCGGACATTGAACACTGTCGTCGGCTGATGAGTGCATAAAAGTGCACTCTGAATAGCCTTATAACTAGTTTAATTACTGGATTTTTCATCCTTAATTAGTCTTTTTAGTACTATTTTTATACTTATATGTTGCTTAGCAAAGTTATTTGGAATATGCAGGAAAGTGGAGCTAAAGAAGCAAAGATATGTCATATTCAACATCAAATCTGTACCTTCTCAGAATGAACTATATAATCTTCTATATATGACTGGAAAGCTCTTGAAGTCTAGTTTCTGGAGAATTTTATGGTTCGTGATTTGGAGTTTTCTATAGGAAGATATGCTATTTTTAGTACGAGAGGTGCAGGAGCAAGCAGCTACGGAAGAAGAAGATCGATCTGATGCCAAAGAAGATCGATATCTTTTTGTGCTCAGACGCTCACAGAGAGTTGACAGAGGACCAATTATAAGAATATCGATCCTTTCCCAAAAACAGATCGATCTGAACCTGGGCGATTTGGAAGTGACCCAGTCTACGGAGAAAGAAGATCGATCCTTTCCCAAAGAAGATCGATCTTAGTCAGGGCGAACCAGGTTACGAAAATTGAGAAAAGAGAGAAGATCGATCTTTATCCTTAAGAAGATCGATCTCTTGTCGGATGACCTGAAAATGATCGGAACAAATTTAATCCAAAGGCTGAAGTAACGTGGGGGGGTCGGCCAGCACTATTGGAGGAGTTTTGAAGGCCGGAAAGAGGGGAGAAGACCGCACGAAGATCTAGGGTTTTTCTTTCTTATCTTTCTTATGAATATCTTGGTTGTTTTCATGATGAATATGAGTGGCTAATCCTTTTGCTAAGGAACCGATGTAGCCCTAACTGAATCATTCTATGTTATTGAATTAATGTTTTAATCAATTTATATTCCTTGTTGCATTCATTATTATAATTGTGATCTTCATACTTTTACTTGGCCACTAGAAGTACTGTAGATTGTTTTATGTGATATTAGGCGAGGGTTCATTCCCTAATCTTGCAGAATCTATGAATGCATGAGTTTATGTCAAGGCCGGGTTCAAGCTAAGACAACTCTTGGTTAATAATTGTTCTTCAAAGCTTAATGGATTCTTGATTAACTCTTAGTTATGGGTTCATTAGCTAGGGTTAATTGAGGGTCTTAGTGAAGACCGCGATTGAATGGATCATCATACTGGAAGAACGAGCCCTTTGAATTAAATTGAGATTTTGTTGATTCAATGCATAGAATGAGGATGTTATGGTGAAATCAGAACCTTAGTATTCATCCATTATATTTCCATTGTTTTCTTATTTTGTTATTTGATATTCTATTTTCGATACTTCATATTCCTTACTTTTCCTTCCTTATTTTCTTTCTTCTATGTTATTTAGCGTTTTACTCTAATAATCTCTACAAATCTCTGTGGGTACGATACTTGTCTTGCTACTATACTGATCACACCGATTCGTATACTTGTGAGATATAAAATTTATTCATCATCAGCCTCTGCCACTGTAGCACTGCCTCGACCTTGGGCGGATCAACTGAAATGCCCGCCGCTGACACCACGTTCCCCAGAAACTGTACCTCAGGAAGGCAGAACTCGCACTTGGAGGCTTTGGCATACAACCTTTGCTCTCTCAGTAGCTGCAACACTTCCCTCAGATGTTGCTCGTGCTCCTCCTCTGTGCGTGAGTAGACTAGGATGTCGTCGACGAACACCACTATGAATTGATCCAAGTACAGTTGGAAGACCTTTTGCATCAGATCCATGAGCGCCGTTGGTGCGTTCGTCAGGCCGAACGGCATCACCGTGAACTCGTACAATCCGTACCTCGTACGAAAGGCTGTCTTTGGGATGTCACAATCCCGAATCCTCAGCTGATGGTAGCTGGTACAGAGATCGATCTTCGAAAAGACCGAAGACCCACGGAGCTGGTCGAACAAGTATCGGATGCCGAGGATCGATGACTTGTTCAAGTCGTTGAACAAATGTATGGATCTCGGATCCCTATAATTGATCGACCTACACTCCGAAAGCTATACCCGGATTACATTGATAGGGAACATCCTTACCCCCATAATTTTAGGATGCCGGAGTTCACCTCCTTCTCAGGAGACAATGAGGCCCTAGAACGTTTGGCTAGGTTCACTTGCCAATATCACGAGTATGGGGATAATGACTTCCTCAAGCTCCGGATCTTCCACAAATCCCTCGCCGGGTCGGCCTTCACCTGGTATATTAATCTTCCTCATAATTTCATCTTCACCTCGGATGATCTACAAAGCCAGTTCCAGGCTTATTTCTCTAAGACCGATCCTGGGATCTCCATGGCAGATCTTGCTCGGATTCGACAAAAATTTGGGGAAAGGGCCAAGCAGTTTATCTCCCGTTTTCGTCGATCCAAGATTAGATGCCAGACTCGAGCTTAGGAAAATGTTTGAAGGGATGGTGTTTAATGGCCTCTTCGAGCTGTCCGAGAGAGCCTCGAGGTACGAGCAAATGCTCCGAGAAGAATCAACTCAGAGGAGATCCTCGCATGGTACATACCATCAGGAGCTCGACAACCCGGAGGTTGACCAAGCCGAGTTCATAAAAGGCAACCCACTGACATGTGAACCGTTAACTCGACTAATTGTCAAGGCCCCTAAGTCGATGCAATGAGATACACGCGAGTTCTGCTTCGACATATCGGAGGTCGACAAGTTCTTTGATTGGTTGTTGGCTAACAAACGCATCAAACTTCGACATAAAATCCCTGACCTAGAGAAACTAAAGGGAAATTTTTTTTGTAAATGGCACTGGATGTTAACTCACTCCACCAATAATTGTGTTGTCTTCCGCAACACAATCCAGGATAGGATCGAGGCCGGTGAACTCAAGTTTGCCGATCTGCCTCCAAAGATTAAAGTCGATAGTCATCCTTTCAGTGCATCTTACATTGAAGCTAATGTGATCGAGATATCGGACTTGGCTTCAAAATTGAAAGCAGTGCAGGTCGCATCCCACAGCGCTCGCTACTGGCAGGTGGCCAACGAGTTGTTCAAACAGCTCGTGTTAGCCAAGTGGCTCCTGGCCCCGTACCTCTTGGAAGACGCCTACCAGGGCAAGTGCATGTGGCACCTCTCAAACAGTCACACCATCGACTCATGTCACGCCTTCCGCAATTTCATTGGCCAGATGATCGCTGAGCAAAAGTTGACTCTGACTAGTGAACAGAGCCAAGCCCTGCGCATCATCAAGACAGGGCACGTCCTCCCCAAGCCGACTTCGAAGTCGGTTGAACCATCGCCAAAGGTCCCTCGGCCTATTCTAGTATCGAAACGACCACATACTATCCTCGACGCTCCCTCGCTAGTGTTCTAACCTTTTTCTAGCCGGATGCCATTCATGGGAATGTTGGTCTCCGATCACGAAGCCCTTCGAGACGATATGTGCCCACACTGCTTGATGCTCCTCCACATCGAGTTAGTCAACCAAAGGTTGGTCCAACACAACCACATTAACGAAGAACTCTGCGACAACTCGGTCTTGAAAAAGGTGTCCGAGATCAAGCCAATGGAGATTCCGGCCCCTGCGAAGCCCGCTCCTTTCATGGAGGCTTATCCAGTCAGGAGGAGGACTATATCTCTTCACCCTCAACCGGCCAAGGCTGTGGCCCCGCCAACATGTGACGCTAAGGAGGATCCCCGACAGTTGTCAGTGAGGGTATCCCGGAGCCAGCGCTGTATGATGAAGAAGAGGGTCAAGCTCTCCCAGGGCTACTACGTTACCTCCCCCGACACCTCCTCCTCGGTTCTCAAATGCCCACTAGAGAAAGACTGGGAGATGGAGTTCAGTGATGTGGAGTCATCATCTTGCTCGGACTCCCGAGACATGTCGCTGGAGAAGATTCATCCTCGACCCAACTCCATATGCATTGCCGAGGTCGACTACTAGATGGTCGATTGCAACATGACATTCACTCTGCCAGCCATCTTCTCCAACAAGCGAGTCCAAGTCGATCATCTGGAAGGGGATGTCGAGGACACTGAATCCTCGGGGAAGATCATGGTCTCTGATGACCTCTCGGAGCAAAAGCTCGCCAACGTCGACCTCGGGGTCGACGACATCATTGCTCCCAAAGCCGGCACACAATCTACTCCAAACCCCTTCGATTTCTTGTTTAAGAAACCCAAGGAAACAGATAGAGAGCACTTGAAAGCTCTTTATGTTAGAGCAAGACAGATGGAGTGTCGCGCCCCGACCTGCGAAAGCCCAACTGGGCCGGACGACGCGAAAGCCCAACCGGGCCGGACGACGCGAACCGGAACCTAACCAACCGCGAAAAAATTTTGGCGAGGGTTCCCTCTAACCTATTGGTCTCCCTAATCAATTCATCAAACACCCTCAATTATAGATTAAAGATTAAAGAAACCTCAAGCTCAAAGATATTAAATCCAAAAGTACAATATATAAAACCTTGAAGAGGGGAAAATCAGGTACAAACATTTATACTTTTCCGTAGGAGGCTAACTATACAAGGGTTCTGGGATAGACAGATCACCACTTCTCAAACTTTTCCAGGCGCCGCCGCACCGCCGACCAACTACCCTGTATGGGCCATCGAAGAGGAGCTAACGCCTGCACCTGCAAAACGCAGTCTGGGTAGGAATGAGCAACTAAGCTCAGCAGGGAAACTACACTACGACACACAGAAGGAAGATGGAAATGCAACAGTGTCACCCTCTAGTAAGGTCTGGGTGTATACAGGGGTCCCATAACCCCACCGAGTGTCCCTGAGGTCCACAGTCATAATCTTCCAGGCTAGCTGGTGACACAAGGGGTCACGCTCAGTAAGCAGGAAACTAACATTGCTGACTTGCAAGCAGGAAAACCGACACTGCTGGCAGGAAATGGCACCGCTTAGTAGGTACGCCCTCTACTTAAGAGTCATTATGACTAGACATCAGCTACACCTCAGAACCCGACTCGAGGCCGACACGACCTCTAAAATCATCAATAAACAAGTGTTCAAGTTATCTAGGCCTATCATCGAAATCGACTGAACACAACCATTCAAACTTGGACCAAGCTACCCAGCCTCGGTCCTAAGACTAACTCCGAGCTTCCAAATCTCGGGACGGCGATACAATAGATCGCCCACGCCCTATCCTTATGTAACTAATGCACAACCAGATGCATGATATGAACATACGCAAGAGAAACAAATAAACATGCAACATATGTGACGATAAAATAAACACAGTCTGAGTTCGGCATCCTGCCGGCCCGGGGTGGTGAACAATAAATACAGGCCAAGGAACTGCTACAGTGGTAGCCCCACAAACTGCAGCCAGTCCGCCAAAAGATAGCATGCTACGGGAAGCAACCCCGACAAACAAGACTAATAATACAACATGCTATCTACATATCCCGGGAGTCATCACTCTCCCGTTTCACCACTACCCCTCAATATGAGACTAACATGCTCAAGAGTATGTCCAAGTTATAAAACGGTAAAGAAAATCGCATATACGAAGCCCCACGGGCAAAACCCAATGAAAACGCCTCTAAGCCACCAAAGAGATCGATCTCTCCACCAGAGACGATCGATCTTCTTAGTGCTTGGGAAGCTTCATCCTAGTCAACCGAAAGGGATCGATCTTCTCCACCAGAAGGATTGATCTTCTTCCTGACTCAGGACCCCGCCCATGCCAGCCAAGCAAGGATCAATCTTCTCCAATAGAAGGATCGATCCCGCTCAAGCTGGGCATGACGTCCCACAAATGATCGATCTTTCTTGAGTGGGTTCACCGGCGAACCGTCGACGAGAAATACCACCAGAAAACTCAACCAAATCCCACAAAACCTTAAGATCTGGTAGTACGAAGGACCACGAGTCCAAAACCGATGATTTCATTGAAAACCAACATGTACATAAACAAATCACATCCAAACTGAAACCTCACAAATCCAGAAAAACAAGTAGATAGGTTCCCAACTTAGACTAGAGCAGCTTCAATCTCAGCTGCTAAGCCTCGGATCATCCTCAATCTCCTCCAAATCCAACCGGATCTCAACTCAAGAATGCGGATTTGAAAAAGAATCAAAGAAGAGTGTTTCGTTTGTTCTATCGACGGACGAACCATCTTATGAGAGATCGATCTCTTCTCAAAAAGAGATCGATCTTTCATGACGAACTGACTTAACTTTCTGGCACTAAAAGATCGATCTCTTTAGCAAGGGAAGACTGATCCCCTTCGCCTAGAAGGCTAGACTTGGGCTAAAGCACAAGCCTAAGCCAGGATCTTTCGATCGCGGGGCCACCTAATCATTCTAATCAAACACTAACACAAACACGGTCAGTGTGTGCACACGCGGGTGTGAAACAAACCGACATGGCGCAATTTACCAAATTGCCCTTGCGGTCCAAGAAAAAATGCGATCCACCGGATCGCGAGCTCGACGCGAAACAAGCAAACGAGCCACTTGCCTGACCCAGCCGGTCAACCCAGGAGTAGAGGGACATGTCCTCACATCCTAATACCCTTAAAGGAAATCTCGTCTCGAGATTTGATAAAAGTAGGGCTCGGAAACAGAAAAAGAAGTTACACTAAAAGACAGGACAAAGGCTACCTCGAGAAGAAAACAACTGCGGAAATTCCAGCCGCATGCGGGCCTCGCTCTCCCAGGTCATCTCCTCGACGCCTTTATGCCTCCACAGTACCTTGACCAAGGGAATCGTCTTGCCCTGCAAGACCTGATCCCTTCGGTCAAGTATCAGAACCGGCTGTTCAACGAAACTCGCGTCTGCCTCAAGCTCGATGTCATCCACCCTGATGACATGAGACGGGTCCGGGTGACACTTCCTCAACATCGATACATGAAAAGTCGGATGCACAGCTGACAATTACTGAGGAAGATCCAGGCGGTAAGCTACATCGCCAATCCTCTCTAGGATTTCAAATGGCCCGACGAACCTCAGCGCCAATTTACCACCCCTGCCAAACCTAATTGACCCCTTGTATGACGATGCTCGAAGGAACACTCTGTCATCGACTGGAAACTTCAACGGTCGTCACTTCAGAGGTCTCTGCCTGATCTGCAATAGTCTCTTTGACGACCGCCTGACGATGTTTGGACCGGTGAGTGGTACCTCTCCAACCTCTGTCCAGCACACTAGGGAATGACACGACCTACTATACAACGTCTCGAAAGATGCTACTCCAAAACTAGATTGGTAGTTGTTGTTGTAGGCGAACTCCATCAAGGGAACGTGCTCCTCCCAACTGCCTCCGGCATCGAGGACACATGCTCTCAGCATGTCCTCTGAGATCTGTATCGTCCGCTCTGACTACCCGTGTGTCCGCGGATGAAAAGCCGTACTGAAAGTGAGGAGTGTGCCCAACTGCCTCCTGAAAGCCTCGTCAGAACCTGCTGGTGAACATGGGGTCACGATCTTACACTATAGATACTGGAACTCCGTGCAATCTGACCACCTCTCTGACGTACAAACAGCCCAACCTGTCTGTCGTGTCTATCGTCCGCATAGGTCAGAAGTGCACCGGTTTGGTCAATTGATTTACCATGACCCAAATCGCGTCATTCCTCCTAAGAGATCTCGGTAGCCCGGTCACGAAGTCCATCGTGATGTGCTCCCACTTCCACTCAGCTAATGGAAGGGGCTGAAGTAACCCTGGAGTTCTTTGGTGCTCTGCCATGACCTTCTGAAAGGTAAGGCAACGCGATACGAACTCCGTCACTGCCCTCTTCATCTCGCGCCACCAGAACTGCCGCCACAAGTCTTGGTACATCTTGGTGCCCCCGGGATGAACTGCAAAGCGAGAGTGGTGAAACTCTCGAAGGATGTCCTCTCGTAGAACTGGATCTGCTGGAACCGCTACTCTGCCTCTGAATCGTAGCCCTCCGTCTAACGGTACTGTCCAGTCCTCGCCTGCTGATGTGCGTAACTCCTCGAGCTCTGCATCACCGCGGTGCCCCTCTATCACTCTGGCTAGAACCGCAGGCATACTCTGCACAGTGTAGAGGAAGCTGCTGGATGTCTGATCCTTAAACTCGAGCCCCAACTGGCCCGCTGTCTCTGAAGCCTGCCATTGCCGCGCTGATAACCCTGCTACTGCTGCTCTAGTCTCTCTCACCAGTCTGCTCAGCGCGTCCGCTACGACGTTTGTCATACCATGATGGTAATGCAACTCGAAGTCGTAGTCCTCCAGTAGCTCTATCCAGGGTCGCTGCCTCAGGTTGAGGTTACGTTGGGTGAAAACGTGCCTCAAACTCTTATGGTCCGAGAAGACAGAGAACTTCTCGCCATAGAGGTAATGCCGCCAGGTCTTCACGGCGAAGACCACTGCTGCTAGCTCCAAGTCATGGGTTGAGTAGTTCCTCTCATGTTTCTTCTACTGTCGAGAACCATAGGCAACAATGTGTCCCTCCTGCATGAGGACACACCCCAAACCCTCAACACTGGTGTCACAATAGACACTGTAACCCACACCTCGCTTGGGGGCGATAAGCACCAGCGTACTGGTCAACCTTATCCTCAGCTCCACAAAGGCTTGCTTACAAGCATCATCCCACACGAATGGGATGGTCTTCTATGTCAGTCGAGTCATCGGTCCGGCAACTCTGGAGAAGTCCCGCACGAACCGTCTGTAGTAACCTACCAGGCCTAGGAAACTATGGACCTCGAACACTGTCCTCGGTCTCTGCCACTGCACCTGTCGCGCCCCGACCCGCGAAAGCCCAACCGGGCCGGGCGACGCGAACCAGAACCTACAAAACGCGGAAAAGAACGGCGAGGGTTCCCTCTAACCTATTGGTCTCCCTAGCAATTCACCAAAAGCACCCCCGAATTAAAAGACAATAATTAGCAAAACCTCGAACCACAGATTTAAAACTCAAAGGTTAAGCGTGCTTGCCTTGGAGCGATCCCGGGATGGGTGACCTACTGGGAAGTTTTCCCAGATTTCTGCGGTGAGCCAAAAGCGGACAATATTGTGTCGGGTGGGGCCCTCGGGTGGATCCTGGTCGGACCGGGAGCCCGGGGCCGGGGCCCAGTGGAGGGCTGGGGTGTTACATCACCACTGCCTAGACCTTGCCTGGGTCAACTGAGATCCCTGCTGGTGACACCACGTGTTGCGCCCCGACCCGCGAAAGCCCAACCGGGCCGGGCGACGTGAACCAAAACCTAACGAAAAGTGGAAAATTTGGAGAAGGTTCCCTCTAACCTATTGGTCTCCCTAAACAATTGACCAAAACACTCTCAAATTACAAACTATAATTTACAAACCTCAAACCACAGATTACAAAACCCAAGTTAATATACATATCCTCGAAGAGGAGAAGATTAAATTACAACATATAAACACTCCCGTAGGAGACTAACTAACAAAGGGTTTAAAGCAATAAAGGATCACCAACTCTCAGACTCCGCCTGGCGCCGCCGCACCGCCGACCAACTGCCCGGTAGGGGCCACCGAAAAGGAGCTAACACCTGCACCTGCAAAACGCAGTATGGGTAGGAGTAACTAAGCTCAGCAGGGAAACTACACTACGACACACAAAAGGAAGGGGGAAACACAACAGTGTCACCCTCAAGTAAGACCTGGGTGTATACAGAGATCCCATAACCCCACCATGTGTACCTGAGGTCCACGATCATGGTCTTCCAGAAGAACTGGTCACATGATGGGTCACACTCAGTAAGTAGGAACCAACACTGTTGACTCACAAGCAGAGAATCGGCACTGCTGGCGGGAAATGGCACCGCTGAGTAGGCAACCCTTCTACTCAAGAGTCATCACAGTGGATACCGGCTACACCTCAGAATCCGACTCGAGGCCGACACGAACTCTACAATGATCAAGAAACATGTGTACCAGTCATCAAGGCCTATCATCGAATTTGATTGTACACCACAATTCAGACCTGGTCCAAACTATCCGACCCCGGTCCTAGGGCAAAATCCGAAAGCCTTCGGGACGGCGACCCAGAGATCGCCCATGCCCTAACCATATGCAACTAATGCACAATAGAGATGCATGCGATGAACGTACACATATAAGTAGTTAAGCATGGAGCAGGATGTGATGATAGCATAACAAGGTCTGGGCTCGGCACTCTGTCGGCTCGGGGTGGTGAACATACATTTAAGGTCTGGAATTGCTGCAGTGGTACACCACCAACTGCCAGCCAGTTCACCAGTAACGTAAATCGAAAAGCAGCCCCGCAAACAACAGAAGACAAACCACGTAGGTAAAGGCCCTCGGCGCACGCCGGTATGCAAGGCTATGAAAAGCAGTAGGGCTACTCACCCACTTATTCTAAACATCCCAGGAGTCATCACTCTCCTGGTTCACCACTACCCCTAATATGGGGCTAACATGCTTAATGATATGTACAATGTATAAAGCTGTAAGAAAAACCGTACATACCAAAGCCCGCGGGCAAAGCCAATGAAAACTCCTCTCTGCCACCAAAGGATCGATCTTTTCCTAAGAAAAGATCGATCTTCCAAGCAACAGAGAGTCTCCCTTTCCTGTCGAGCCAAAAAAGATCGATCCTTCCTCCCAGAAAGATCGATCCTTCCTCCCAGGAAGATCGATTATCCTCGCGACAGAGGGCACCCTCCTTGTCGAGCCGAGGAAGATCGATCATCCTGGGGCCAAGGGCATCCATGCTACCCTGGAACAAAGATCGATCATCTTCACCAGATGATCGATCATGCTCGGGCTCAGCATGACCAACAATGAAGGACCGATCTTTCGCCAAGAAAGATCGATCTTGTTGGGTTCTCCGGCGAACCTCCGGCGAGAAATACCGTTGAAAAACTCAACCAAATCCCACAAAACCCTGGGATCTGGTAGTACGAAGGACCACGAGTCTAAAACCGGTAATAATACTGCAAACTAACCAACATGCATCAAGATCTAAGCAAAAGAAGATCACAAACAACTCAAACTCACAAAACCAGAAAGAAAAATGTAGGTAGGATCCCTACCTAGGCAAGAGCTGCTTCAATCCCAGCTGCTAAGTCTTGGATCGTCCCAAATCTCTTCAAAATCCGGCAGCTCTGAGCTCAAGAACGCGGATTTCAAAAGGGATTCAAGGAAGAAGGTTACGTCCGTTTTATAGACAAACGAACAGACCTATGAATGATTAATCTTTCCTTGAGGAAAGATCGATCCTTCATGACGATCGGGCCTTGACTTCCTGGCACCAAATGATCGATCTTCTAGCAAGGAAAGATCGATCCTTTAAGTGCAGAAAGATAGACTTGGGCTAAAACTCAAGCCCAAGCCCGGATCTTTCGATCCCGGGGCCACCTAACCTTTCTAATTAAACACTAACACAAACATGGTCAGTGTGTGCATACGCGGGTGTGAAACAAACCAACAAGGCGCAATTTACCAAAATTGCCCTTGCGGTCTACAACGAGCCACAGGGGTAGAGGGATAGGTCCTCAAACCACGTGTTCAAGGAATCCCACCTGTGCAAGCCAGAACTCGCACTTGGAAACCTTGGCATATAGCCGATGCTCCTGAAGTAGCTGTAACACTATCGCCAAGTGTCGTCCGTGCTCCTCCTCTGACCGAGAGTAGATCAGAATGTCGTCGACGAACAACACCACAAACTGGTTTAGGAATGGGCGGAAGATCCTATGCATCAGATCCATGAACGTTGCTGGTGTGGTCGTCAACCCAAACGACATCACCACGAACTCGTACAGGCCATACCGAGTCCGGAAAGCTGTCTTCGGGATGTCGCAATCCTGAACTCTCAATTGGTGGTAGCATGTGTAGAGGTGGATCTTCGAAAAGACCGAAGATCCTCACAACTGGTCGAACAAGTCATCGATCCGCGGCATCGGATACCTATTCTTCACCGTCACCCTGTTGAGCCGCCTGTAGTCTATGCAAAGTTGAAGGGTACCATCCTTCTTCTTTGCGAACAACACTGGCACCCCCCAGGGAGACATGCTGGGACGGATGAAGCCTCTGCTGGTTAGCTCATCCAACTGGGTCCTCAACTCGCTCTGCTTTGCTGGTGCCATCCTGAAAGCTGGGATAGAGATCGGTGTGGTACCTGGTACTGGGTCGATCTCAAAATCGACCTCTCTGGACGGTGGAAGCCCCGGCAACACCTCGGGAAACACGTCTGCAAAGTCACACACGATCTTGGAAAAACTGCTCTGCTGCACTCCCTCATAACCAAATAGGGACAGGCTGGCCAGCAAGGCTGAAAGCTCGCTGCCACGCCTTCCCACACCACAAGCAAAGGAATCGACTGAGAACCAATCCCCCAACAACACAAATTGTGTCCCGTCGGGTGTCCAAGCGACCTCCCTCCGGCGACTACAATCGATGACGGCTCGGTATGCTGCTAACCAGTCCATACCAAGTATCACATCAAAGCCTGTCATGTCTAGCACTCGTAGGTCTAGACAGACACGGAGGCCTCCAACCTCCAACGAAGACGATCGGCAGACCCGATCTACCCTGACTGATCCGTCGATCGGAGAGTCCACTGACTGTGCCACCTCTAGCCAACTCGTCTCTAATCCTAGCGATGCCAGACACATGCTAGCAATATAGGAATGAGACGCACCGGAATCTATCAACACATCTACTAAGGAACTAGAAAGCTGAAAGATACCTCTGAGTACGGATGGCTCTGTCGCGGCCTGCTGATTGATGAATAAATTTTATATCTCGCAAGTATACGAATCGGTGCAATCAGTATAGTAGCAAGACGAGTATCGTACCCACAGAGATTTGTAAAGATTATTAGAGTGAAACGCTAAAGAACAGAAAAGAAAGAAAATAAGGAAAGGAAAATAAGAGATATGAGGTATTGAGAATAGAAGATCTAATAACGAAATAAGAAAACGATAGAAATATGATGGATGAATACTAAGGTTCCGATTTCACCATAACATCCTCATTCTATGCATTGAATCAATCAAGTTTCAGTTTAATTCCAAGGGCTCGTTCTTCTGGTATGATGATCCGTTCGGCCGCGGTCTTCACCAAGTACCCCCAATTAACCCTAGTTAATGAACCCATAACTAAGTGTTAACCAAGAATCCATTAAGCTCTGAAGAACAATCATGAACCAAGAATACTCTTAGCTTGAACCCGGCCTCGACATAAACTCATTCATTCATAGATCCTGCAAGATTAGGGAATGAACCCCAATCTCACATAAAACAATCTATAATACTTTTATTGGCCAGATAAAGGTATTTAAGATCTCAGTTATAATAATGAATGAAACAAGGAAAATAAACTGATAAAATAATCATGATCCAATAACATAGAATGATTCAGTTAGGCTACATCGGTACCTTAGAAAATAAACTAGCCACTCATGTTCACCATGAGGGCAACAAAACTAATGAAGAAATAAAGAAGAAATAAGAAAAGAAAACCAAGCCTGGAACCCTTCTCCTCGCCTCCAAACGCTGCCAAAAAGTCCTCCAAAAGATCCTTAGGAGGGATGGAGAGATCGATCGGACTTCGTTCAGCCAAAAAAAAAAAGGTTCTGTCACGTTTCTGCGTAGTCCGATCGATCGGAGGATCGCTCGGACTTCCAGCTTATTTACTGTGCTGCCATTCAGACTGCGCCATCGGTACTAAAATTGCCGTAACTTCCTATAGGAAACTCGGAATCACAAACTGTAAAATTCTCCAGAATCTAAACTTCAAGAGCTTTCCAACCATATATGGGACATAATCTGATTCTTCATGAGCAGGTACAGATTAATCTTTAAAGTTGATCCATGCACTCTTTTCAGCTTCTTTTCTCCTTTCTCCTGCATTTTCAAAACAACCATGTGAAGCAACATATAGATATAAAAATAGGAATAAAGATGTTAATTAAAGATAATAATCTAGCAATTGAGATGGTTATAAGGCTATTTAGAGTGCACTTTCATGCACTCATCACACCCTCCAACCAGCTTATTGCTAGTCTCTAGCAATTCAAAGCGCATAAAATATAATTAAGCACATCAACGGTTCAAGGATGTAGACATGTCTGATAAAAATTCTACCTTATCAAGTCAATAGTGTTTCATACAGTACAGAGTACGAAAACTTCTTATACTCAGACACATACTACCAATACATGAAATCAACTTCTACACATCAAACATGCTAATCACCATCCAGAAGAACACATGTGACGTGACAAGTAAATGTTATGTCCAGAAGCAACTTCTACCCACCATTAGTCCAAACACACTACTATCTTCATGACCAATCATCCAACCCTCGCACTTTAAGTACATCATGCTCTTTCCTTCTCTTTTTCTTTTCAACTATCAGACACTTTGCCTTTCTACACGAGCACTCTCCGCTTCATGAGGCGCAGAGACTCGGTTACTTAACAAAACATTGAATAGTTTTTTTTTTTAGCTATTAGTGATTCTACCTTTTTACGCTAGCTCCCCGCTTCCTGAGGCAAGAACACCCGGTTACTCAGTAGATCACCTAATAGGTGTTTAGGCACAGCTTAATCAAGCTCCAGAACTTTTTCTCTTTTTTTTTTTTTTTTTCTGCATGCAATACTCAACACTAGCTAATGCTGAAATCATGGTCTAGATTGACAATAGCATGCTCATTCCTCTGGTGAGTATAATCGCCACTGCACATAAAGTGTTCGTGTGTGAATCACATGATATTCTACCTTCCGGTTATCATACATGCAATCAATGTATAGATCAATCCAAGTGCAAACAGCATGTATATTAAGCATAAACATTTCAGCTCATGTATAATTTAACACTATTAAACCTACAAGGTAGCATGAATAAAGTCATGAATGTCTACACCCCCCAACCTGAAATCAACATTGTCCTCAATGTGTGCATTTATCCAATAAAATATGTAGGAGGTGGCTATCCAAAAATTTCCAGAGAAAGAAGAGACAAGTACTGTAAATAAGAAAGAGGCCACCTGATAGAGTAGCGAACATCTCCTCAAGGATCCTCGGGGTGGCTGAAATCCTAAAAGAAAAACAAAAGAGAAAACATAAAACTAAAAACTAAAACTTAAACTTAAAAAACAGGTTACCATGGTGGGTTGCCTCCCACCCAGCGCTTTATTTAACGTCTAGGCAAGACATACTGCAAAGCCTTAAGATTCAGCCAGGTTCGTATGGCTGTAATGCTTCAAGCGATGTGACGACCTGCTTTGCTCTCTTATAACTGTGCAAGTCATCCTTCGCCATCGGCAAATCCACTTCCAGTGTAGTCTTCACTTGCTCCTGCTTGAAATTAGAGAACACCGATGAATCTACAACATCTATTGAGAAGCAATCAAAAGAGTTTGAAGGACATGACATAGACTCAAACACTTTAAATTCAACCGTTTCACCTAAAACTGTCATGCTGAGCTTACCATCCTTCACATTAATCATAGTATCAGCTGTAGCCATAAATGGACGACCCAACAAAATAAGTAATTTTCTATCATTCAATGGTGCATCATCCATATCCAATATCATAAAATCAGCAGGGATAATTAACTTATCAACTTGTACTAAGATGTCTTCTACAATGCCTAATGGATATTTAATTGAACGATCTGCAAGTTGTAGAGACATCGTAATAGGTTTTAATTTACCAACACCTAGCTGAAGGAAAACAGAGTAAGGCATCAAATTAACACTAGCTCCTAAGTCAAGCATTGCCTCCCCTATTTTTGTATCACCAACAGTAATATTAATATTAAAACTCCCTGGATCCTTAAGCTTGGGTGGAAGCTTCCTTTGTAGAACCGGGCTTGCCGTCTCTGAAACCATCACCTTTTCATGAGGTTCATACTTACGTTTAGAAGTACGTAGTTCCTTGAAGAACTTTGGAAAGGCTGGCATTTTCCTAATCACATCAAGCAATGGTAAGTTCACATTAACCTTAGATAGAATATCATAAATTTCAGAATAAGACTTATCCATTTGTGCTTTCTTCAGGCGGCCTGGAAACGGAATCGGTGGCACATATGATGGAGGAGAGTTGTGATGAACCTCCGGAACTGAATTTGCTCTCTTTTCATGATCAAAAGCAGATGTGGCCGATGGTGGCCTTTTCGAGCGTTCCTCCTTTTCAACTTCCTCACTTGCATCATCATTTAACTCATCAATAACTTCAGCATTAATCTTATTATCAATAATCTTACCTGAACGAAGAATAGTAACTGCGTTGGCTTGCTCTGGTTGGCTTGGAAATCTGCCTGGAACATGGGCTCGTACAGCATCTGCAAGCTGTCCCACTTGAACTTCCAACTTCCCAATAGATGCTGCAACATTCTTCAGTTCTACGTCATGCCGAGCAATGGCCGAATCTTGTTGTTCCATCCTTGAGTCTATTTTCTGCATAAAAGCCAACATCGTCGCTTCCAAAGACGACTTAACAGGTGGGTTAGACTGATTAGCAGAAGGCATACTAGGATTAGCATTATTTTTCCATGAAAAATTCGGATGCTCCCTCCAACCAGGATTGTAAGGATTTGCATAAGGATCAAATCTAGGTCGCGGGTTATAAGCATTCATCAAATTAGCTTGTTCTTGCACATACTCAGGAAATTCATTACCAGAAGGACATGAATCAAACCTGTGAGCAATAATATTGCAAATTGAACAAACCTCAATCGGTTTTGCTTGTGTGGACATCATCGTGTCTATCTTCTTGTTGAAGGCTGCGATTTGCCTAGCCAAATCGTCATTCTGGTTCAGCTCATAGATGCCTCTCGCCTTATTCCTCGTGTCTCTCTGCTGCGAGTTTGATTCTAGCATCTCATAAATTTCGTATGCCTCCGGTGGTGTCCTTTTGAACATCGCTCCACCTGCAGCATTATCTGCCATAGTCTGACAAGAAAGATTTAGCCCATCATAAAAATATTGCATCTGATTTTCTAAAGAATAGTTATGATGTGGACATTGCATCAAAAGCATCTTAAATCTATCCCATGCTTCATGGAATGGTTCTCCATCAGATTGCTGAAAATTTGGAATTTGCCTTCTCAAGTTAGTAGTCATGGCATGAGAATAAAATTTACTAACAAACTTGTTATAAATTGCATCCCAAGTAGTGAGTGATCCAGGAGGCAACGACATCAACCATCTCTTCGCTTTATCCTTCAGGGTGTAAGGAAAACATCGCATCCTCAATTGATCTTCAGTAATGCCACCTAGAGAAAAAGTCTGAATAGTAGCATAATAATCTTTCACAAAAGTTAGTGCATCCTCAGAAGGTAAACCATGAAATTCAGGAAGCATAGAAAAATGTAGATTTTTAAGTTCATAAGTCCTAGCCTTAGCAGGTAACGCAATGCACGAAGGTGAGGTAGAAATAGTAGGCCTCGCGTACTCCTCCAAAGGACGTAAATTGTTATTAAGCGCCATCTCCTCTTGTTCCTCCTCTTGAACTCCTAGATCTGATGTGGACAGGCTGTCTTTGTTAGATTTCTTCTTCCAACCAATTTGATCTACTTTATCGTTCAAGGGCAAAAACTTTTCTTTCCGTGATCGGCGACCTTGCATTCACTACAAATAAACTCTAATCAAATCCCCGGCAACGGCGCCAAAAACTTGATGAATAAATTTTATATCTCGCAAGTATACGAATCGGTGCAATCAGTATAGTAGCATGACGAGTATCGTACCCACAGAGATTTGTAAAGATTATTAGAGTGAAACGCTAAAGAACAGAAAAGAAAGAAAATAAGGAAAGGAAAATAAGAGATATGAGGTATTGAGAATAGAAGATCTAATAACGAAATAAGAAAACGATAGAAATATGATGGATGAATACTAAGGTTCCGATTTCACCATAACATCCTCATTCTATGCATTGAATCAATCAAGTTTCAGTTTAATTCCAAGGGCTCGTTCTTCCGGTATGATGATCCGTTCGGCCGCGGTCTTCACCAAGTACCCCCAATTAACCCTAGTTAATGAACCCATAACTAAGTGTTAACCAAGAATCCATTAAGCTCTGAAGAACAATCATGAACCAAGAATACTCTTAGCTTGAACCCGGCCTCGACATAAACTCATTCATTCATAGATCCTGCAAGATTAGGGAATGAACCCTCGCCCAATCTCACATAAAACAATCTATAATACTTTTATTGGCCAGATAAAGGTATTTAAGATCTCAGTTATAATAATGAATGAAACAAGGAAAATAAACTGATAAAATAATCATGATCCAATAACATAGAATGATTCAGTTAGGCTACATCGGTACCTTAGAAAAGAAACTAGCCACTCATGTTCACCATGAGGGCAACAAAACTAATGAAGAAATAAAGAAGAAATAAGAAAAGAAAACCAAGCCTGGAACCCTTCTCCTCGCCTCCAAACGCTGCCAAAAAGTCCTCCAAAAGATCCCTTTTGATAACCCTAAGTATCCTATTTATAGGTCTAAACTCGGGTTAAATCAAAACCGTTGATTTAATTCACTGGGAACGTCCGATCGATCCTCCTCGGGATGTTGGATTGATCGGTCTCATTGAAATATCCAACTTCTATTTACGCCCGAGTCCGATCGATGGACGGATCGATCGAACCCTGCTCCTCTAAAAAGAATACGTTCTGTCAACCTTTAATTCCCAAGTCCGATCGATCGGACTATGAGTGTTGGATCGATCGGTTGAGTAGAAATCCACTGTTTTTGGCTTTTCCCGAGTCCGATCGAACGGACCATTGGTGTCGGATCGATCGGACCCCTTAGGAGGGATGGAGAGATCGATCGGACTTCGTTCAGCCAAAAAAAAAAGGTTCTGTCACGTTTCTGCGTAGTCCGATCGATCGGAGGATCGCTCGGACTTTCAGCTTATTTATTGTGCTGCCATTCAGACTGCGCTATCGGTACTAAAATTGCCGTAACTTCCTATAGAAAACTCGGAATCACGAACCGTAAAATTCTCCAGAATATAGACTTCAAGAGCTTTCCAACCATATATGGCACAAAATCTGATTCTTCATGAGCAGGTACAGATTAATCTTTAAAGTTGATCCATGCACTCTTTTCAGCTCCTTTTCTCCTTTTTCCTGCATTTTCAAAACAACCATGTGAAGCAACATATAGATATAAAAATAGGAATAAAGATGTTGATTAAAGATAATAATCTAGCAATTGAGATGGTTATAAGGCTATTTAGAGTGCACTTTCATGCACTCATCACTGGTGCTATGGTGGCAGCTGGTACAGCTGAACGGTGTCCGGCTGCTCATGCTCTGGGAGGGAAAACAGACGCCCTCGTTGGCCGCCTCCACCTCTAGAGGGACTCGGTCCAGCCCCTGATCCGTGCCCACACACATGCTAGCAACAAAGGAATGAGACGCCCCGCGCTCCTCGCAGGTGACAGTCTCTACGGAAGTGTCCCAGCTGCCCGCACTGGAAGCACGTGACTGACGCGCCATCAAGCTGTTGACTCTGGCCTCCCCCTGACGAAGCCTGCCCAGACGACCCAGCTGTCAGAAGAAACAAGTATGGTGGGCTCGGCAACTGCGGCTTGAACTGCTGTGGGGGCTGCGACTGCTGCTGGAAGGGTCGCGAGCGCCGCTACTGCCCTCTGCCGAATCCCCCTCTAACCTGGGGTCTCTGCGGTGTGCTGGTAGAGGATGCCAGTGGAACTGCCCGGCACCTTTCATCCTGCAACTGCGTCTCCACAACCAAGGCACAGTTCAGAACTGTTGGGTACGTCTGGAAGCGGTGGGAACACATCTGTCATCTGATCTCTGGCCGAAGTCCCCACTCGAATTGCCATGCCCTGGCTGTCGTATCTGCTGCTACTGCCCCCCCAAAACGGACCAGATGTGTAAACCGGGTGGCATACTGCTGAACAGAGCGAGTACCCTACAGAAGGGACTGGTACTCGTGGGACAGGGTGTCACGCGTACTCTTCGGGAAGTACGCGTCCAAGAACAACGCCATGAACTCCTCCGACAGCTGCTCCACTCCGTCACTGGTGCTGGGCGGTGCACCACGAGTCAAGGGCGTCCCCGTCGAACTGAAATGCCACGAGGGTGACCCGGATCAGGTCATCCTCGACGAAGAGATCATCCAGGACGCGCGTGACTCCCCTGAGCCAGCCGTCCACTATAGTCAGATCCCCAGTCTCACCGCTGAACCTAGGTGGGTTCAGCCGCTGGAAATCCATCATGACCGCCACCACGGCCCTCCCGTCGACAGGAGCGAGGCCCCCCTCCTCGGCGAGAAAGACCTCCTCTTGTGCGAACGAAACCGTTGCTGGTGATGGCTCAGCGTGAGATCGAAACCGTTGCCGGTGATGGGTCAGCCCGCCTAGCTCGGACCGCCCTGACAAGAACCTCCCTGCTCGGTCGAGCTGGTCGACCAGGTCGAGCCCCACCCCAACAACCGAAGGCCGGCCTCGAGCTGACATCTGCGCAATCACCAACGACAAACGAGCATCCACTCGTCAGAAACCGCAAAACAAGCAGTACAAACTGGAAGTGAAAAAGCATAACCAGGCTGGACGACGCGAACAGGAACCTAACCAACCGCAGAAAATTTTGGCGAGGGTTCCCTCTAACCTATTGGTCTCCCTAATCAATTCATCAAACACCCTCAATTACAGATTAAAGATTAAAAAAACCTAAAGCTCAAAGATATTAAATCAAAAGGTACAATATACAAAACCTCGAAGAGGGGAAAATCAGGTACAAACATTTATATTCTCCCGTAGAAGGCTAACTATACAATGGTTCTGGGATAGACAGATCACCACTCCTCAAACTCCGCTAGGCGCCACCGCACCGCCGACCAACTGCCCGATAGGGGCCACTGAAGAGGAGCTAACGCCTGCACCTGCAAAACACAGCCCGGGTAGGAATGAGCAACTAAGCTCAGCAGGGAAACTACACTACAACACACAGAAGGAAGAGGGAAACACAACAGTGTCACCCTCTAGTAAGGTCTGGGTGTATACAGGGGTCCCATAACCCCACTGAGTGTTCATGAGGTCCACAATCATGATCTTTCAGGCTAGCTAGTCACACGAGGGGTCACGCTCAGTAAGCAGGAAACCAACACTGTTGACTCGTAAGGGATGACGATACCATAAGGCTAACCTGAGCTTCCAAACCTTGGGATGACGATACCATAGATCACCCACACCCTATCCTTATGCAACCAATGCACAACCAGATGCATACTATGAACATACGCAAGGGAAACAAATAAGCATGCAACATATGTGATGATAAATTAAACACGGTCTGGGCTCGACACCCTATCGGCCAGGGGTGGTGAACAATAAATACAGGCTAAGGAATTGCTACAGTAGTAACCCCACCAACTGCAGCCAGTCCACCAAAAGGTGGCATATTACGGGAAGCAACCCCGACAGCCAAGTCTAATAGTACAACGTGTTAAACTACACATCCCGGGAGTCGTCACTCTCCTGGTTCACCACTACCCCTCATTATGGGGCTAACATGCTCAAGGATATGTACAAGTTATAAAGCAGTAAAGAAAACCGCATATGCGAAGCCCCGCGGGCAAAACTCATTGAAAACGCCTCTCAGCCACCAAAGAGATCGATCTCTCCACCAGAGAAAATCGATCTTCTTAGTGCTTGGGAAGCTTCGTCCCAGTCAACCAAAAGGGATTGATCTTCTCCACCAGAAGGATCGATCTTCTCTACCAGAAGGATCGATCTTCTCTACCAGAAGGATCGATCTTTTTCCTGACTCAGGACCCCACCCATGCCAGCCAAGCAAGGATCAATCTTCTCCAACAGAAGGATCGATCCCGCTCGGGCTAGGCATGACGTCCCACAAATGATCGATCTTTCCTCAAGAAAGATCGATTCGAATGGGTTTACCAGCGAACCGTCGAAAAACTCAACCAAATCCCACAAAACCTTGGGATCTGGTAGTACGAAGGACCACGAGTCCAAAACCGATGATTTCATTGAAAACCAACTTGTACATAATCAAATCTATGCAAAACAAATCACATCCAAACTTAAACCTCACAAATCCAGAAAAACAAGCAGGTAAGATCCCTACCTAGACTAGAGCAGCTTCAATCCCAGCTGCTAAGCCTCGGATCGTCCTCAATCTCCTCCAAATCCAGTCGGATCACAACTCAAGAACGTGAATTTGAAAAAGAATAAAAGAAGAGGGTTTCGTTCGTTCTATTGACGGACGAACTGCCTTATGAGAGATTGATCTCTTCTCAAAAAGAGATCGATCTTTCATGCCGAACCGACTTAACTTTCTGGCGCTAAAAGATGGATCTCCTTAGCAAGGGAAGATCGATCCCCTTCGTCCAGAAAGTCGGACTTGGGCTAAAGCCCAAGCCCAAGCCAGGATCTTTCAATCCCAGGTCCACCTAGCCGTTATAATCAAACACTAACACAAACACGGTCAGTGTGTGCACACGCGGGTGTGAAACAAACCAACAAGGTGCAATTTACCAAATTGCCCTTACGGTCCAAGAAACAATGCGATCCATCGGATCGCGCTCTCGACGCGAAACAAGCAAATGAGCCATGGGCCCGACCCAGCCGGTCGACCCAGGAGTAGAGGGACAGGTTCTCATATGGAGTCGTTGTGCCTCGAGTCTTAATTGACAACGGCTCAGTCATCAACCTACTACCGAAGGCTATGCTGACGCCTATGGGGAAGACACGCTCCGACCTGTTTTTCTCTGAAACAACGATACATGGCTTTACATGTTGGCCATCGGGGTTCTCCCCATGAAGCTCATGGTCAGAGGCGCAGTGTCTACTGCTGCTTTGTTTGTAGTCGACACTAAGGCGAGCTACAATGCTTTGCTTGGACGCGGCTGGCTCCGTGCCAACGCATGCGTCCCATCATTGCTACATCAACTACTGATACTTTGAAATAAAAGCGATTTGGAAATTATGCATGCTGATCGGCAACCACTCATGGTCCACTCCAACTACATTGAGGCCGTAGAGTACTCCGGCCCTATGGAGATGTATCGAGGGCGCTTCACTCGCAGGGAGGAAGACCTCGACACGGAGGACATGGCGTCGACATTGGAGCATCTCGAGCAAGGTGCCATCTCCAAAGACCCAGCATTCAGCAAGCTAGGGTAGGTGGAGATGAACCATTGACACCCCATGAATAGTCCCTTACTACCAAGGGAAGGGCTCGAGGATATCCAAGCCTCACCCACAAAGGGAAAACCCCTATGAGGAAAAAATATGGTTGAAACGTCAGCCGAATTCACCAAGATCGTGAGTGCCGCCATCTCGAGGCTCGAGACCCACCTCATCGAGCAAGATCCAAGATCGAGCACCCCGACGGAGTTGGAATCGACGCGAGCGAAGGGAATAGACCTCAACACATCCGAGCCAGACCTCGATGCAAGAGAGACCCCTGAGTCCGAGGAGACGCTTGAAGACATCGAGTGACAGCTTAGGTTAGTCGATGTATATAAGTTCCTTGCTTTCCCTAAAGTCGCACCTTCGAGTGCCGACCGTCATGTATCTACTAAGTTGGTCTCATCCGACTTAGATTTTCCTGCTTTCCCTAATGTAACGTCTCCGGACGAGCTCGAGGAGGTTAATCTCGGGACACCCAAGTCCCCTCGAGTTACGTATGTAAATAGAGCTCTTGATTGTGAAATGAAAGAGGCTTTCTCAATTCTCTTGCACGAGTTCAAAGATTTCTTCGCATGGGACTATAATGAGATGTCCGGTCTAAGTCACGATCTAGTCGAACATCGACTCCCAATCAAACCCGAATACAAACCAGTAAAGCAAGCTCCTCGAATGCTAACACCTGAGAAGATACCTAAGATAAAGGAAGAGGTCGAGCGCCTACTACAAGCTAAGTTCATAAGAACCGCTCGATGCATCGAGTGAGTATCGAATATAGTGCCCATCACCAAGAAGAACGGGAAGATAAGTGTATGCATTGACTACAGAAACCTTAACATGGGCACACCCAAAGATGAATACCCAATGCCGGTAGTCGATCTCTTGGTTGATGCCGCCGCAGGAAATGAACTAATCTCTCTAATGGATGGGTACTCTGGGTACAACTAAATCCATGTAGCGCACAAGGATGTCCATAAAATAGCATTCACTTGCCCTGGGGCCATCAGGACTTTTGAGTATGTGACGCGCATTGAAATGCGTCGTTAAGTATATCAAAGATGATCCAAACAACTTACCGGACTACTACTTAACTACAGTGTAGTTAGTGGAAGCACAGGCCGAATCCTCAAGGAATTGGATGGTCGAACTACAAATGCAATATAATCTCTACAATAGTTGGAAGCAATTGGATTGATTAGTTGAGTTTTCTAACTAAAGTACTCTAAAAACAATTAAAGCTAAGATTTATTGAGTCCCTAGGATTAGGGTCTAAATGTTTTCTCTATGAATTGAGATGAATGACATCTATTGAGACAACAAATCATCAAAGGTTAATGAGTGTAGGATTAATATCGCTCACCGCTAATGAGGCGTCGGGTTAGGATCACCTTATCGCATGTATTACAAGGTTAGATTCATGATCGAGGCTTTAATTCGATCATCAGTCAACAATTGCCAGCTTAAGGTCAAATTGTCGGAAAACAAATCTAGGTTTCGTATGAATAAGGTCTTGGATTGAGTGGCTTTAATACATCAATCCAATTCCACATCTAAGATAAGAATAGGGTGGTTCTAGCACCTCAAGATCTTATCTTAAGATCCACAAACCTCCAAGAGAGTTAGCCATGATTCTAGCATGACCTATTCTTTGAGGAATTTAAGCAAACCTCCAAGAGAGTTGGCCATGGTTCTAGCATGACCTCTTCTTTGAGGAATTCAAGCAAACATCTATCAAGCATCTACTTCTCAAACAACCATATGCAAGAAAAGGCATTCAAACAATGGATTTTATTAAAGAAATATGGAATTACATGTGAATTCATACAAAAGTCATCTCAAAAGAATCATTACATCAAGAAACAAAAGAGAAATCTAAGAAACAAACCCTAAAACATCAAGGAATTTCCAAGGAAAAGGGATTTAGCTACTCATCTTGGGTAGGAGATCTATGGAAGAGGAGGCTTTACCCATCTTCTCCATCAAAATCTACCCTCAAAACCCTAAATCTCTCTCACTCTAAAGGGGAAGAAGGCTAAAGAAGAGCTGGAGAAAGGAGGGAAAAAAGATGGAAAAAGGATCCTAAAATAAGAGCCAAAACCCCTATTTATAAGCTCCAAGTCGTGGACCCTCGGATTAGATCTGAACCGTCCATTTTTACCCGTCAGCCGGTCTTGGATCGATCCAAAATAGGTTTGGATCGATCCAAGATGTCAATATTTGGGTTTCTAACAACTTGGATCGATCCACTGTGAGTTTGGATCGATCCAATGTGTAACAGAGAGTCATGGCTCCCTGGAAATGGTTTTGGATCGATCCAGACTGGTTCAGATCGATCCGGAATAGGTCTGGATCGATCCATAATTTTGGGATCGATCCAAATATTATGGATCGATCCGAACTAGGTCTAGATCAATGTTTGGATCAATCCAGACTGGGTCTGGTTCAAGTCTGGATCAAATTGACTGGGTCTGGTCTGGATTCAATCCAGACTGGGTCTGAATCAATTCGAATATGGCAGACTTTGTGCAATTTATGTCTTTTAAGTCTGGAATTGATGCAACTCTCTTTGAAAACTATTGTACCTGAAACCATATGAAAAGATATTTAAAATGCATTGCTTGAGAGCTAACAAAGCCTAGTTGAATGGGTGAATTATGCATATTTTGTGACTTATCAGTGTGTAGTGATGCCTTTCGGCCTTAAGAACGCCGGCCAGAGTCCTTCGACGAAATCAAACGGTACCTCACGAAGCGTCCGGTGCTCGTACCACCTTGACCAGGGGCACCTCTAAAGCTATACCTCGCATCCACAAATGATTCAATCGGCTGGTTATTAGCCCAAGACAACGATTACAACCAAGAAAGGGCCATTTTTTACCTAAGTCGAGTCCTCATCGACGCCAAGACAAGGAAGGTACCCTGGCTAAGAAGTATTGCCTTGTGCTATACATTGCAGCTTGCAAGCTTAGGCATTATTTAATCACACATACTGTCCATGTAATCACGAAGGCAGATGTGATTAAGTATATGCTTTCCGACACTCTTTTGAGAGGGCAGGTTAGCAAATGGGGTCTATTCTTAACTCAATTCGACTTGGTCTATGTACCTCCCAAAGCGATCAAAGGGCAAGCCTTGGCCGAGTTCTTGGCAGATCATTGCCAAGGACATGATTTCTCAACCCCGGAGTCGGAGGTGGAAATAGGCTTGATCGAGGTCACTCCATGGAAGTTATACTTCGACGGGGCCTATACGTCACAATCAGCCAGAGTCGGAGTCCTCCTTGTGTCCCCGCAAGGAGGTAAACACGCCTTTTCAGCCCGGCTTAACCCCAAATGCTCAAATAATGCAACTGAGTACCAAGCTCTGATTTTTGGCTTAGATATCGCCCGGAAAATGAACATCCTCAACCTCGAGATCATTGCTGGCTCCCAACTAGTCATCAAGCAGCTATCCGAAGAGTAACGATGCTCGAACCCGGACCTCGAACCCTTTTTACACAAAGTCCAGGACAACATCGCCAGGCTTTGAACGGTCCATTTAACCCATGTCCTACGGGGTGTGAATGCCGAAGCCGACATGCTGGCTCAACTAGGGTCGAGTCTATAGGCTAAAGTTACTCTAACCCCCTCTGAGGTGTCAACAAACTTCATCTCGGTGGCCAATTGGAGAAAGCCACTCATGGAATATCTCACAAACCCAACCCAGGCCTTCGAGGGACCTCTACTTCGATGCATCCAAGTATTTATTACTTGAGGGCGAGCTATACCGCAAGTCCTTCGAGGGACCTCTACTTCGATGCATAAACATGGACGACGCTCTCCGAGCTCTAGGAGAGGTCCATGATGGCGTATGTGGAGCCTATCAAGACGGTGTCAAGATGGCCTGGTTACTTAAACGACTTTGGTTCTATTTGCCCGACATGACCAATGACGCCATAGATTACGTGAAGGGATGCGTAATGTGTCAGAAACACGAGCAAATACCATGAGTCCTGATATCCGAGTTGCACTCAGTGGTAAAGCCCTGGCCATTCCGAGGCTCGGCCATGGATGCTATGGGTCCTATCTACCCCACGTCGAGTAAAGGACATAGATACATCCTCGCCACCACCGACTATTTTACAAAATGGGTCGAGGCATTCCCAGTCAAACAAGTAAGTCAAGAAGTTATCATCAAGTTCATTCAAAAACATATCATTTTCCGCTTCTGACTACCTCAGTCTATCACCGTTGATTGGGGCACTGGCTTCAATGGGCAAGAGATGCAAAAGTTTGCAGAGGAATGGGGCTTCGAGATCGTGAATTCAACTCCCTACTATGCTCACGTCAACGGGCAAGCCGAATCAACAAACAAAATCATAAAATACAATGTGCAAAATATGATCGACACGGATAGAAATCCGAGGAGATGACATGAAATTCTAGGCAAGACCTTATGGGCCTATCGTACATATCGACGCGAGAGCACCGGGACAACTCCCTTACAAGTTAGTTTATGGATATGACACTATACTCCCGGTCAAGGTCCAAGTCGGATCTCCGAGAACAGAGCACCAGACTCACATAAGCCCAGCATAGTATGAGGTGGCAATGCTCCGATAGCTCGACTCGTTGGAAGGAGTCCGGATCCGAGCTTTGAATCAGATTGAAGCTCAGAAAAGAAAAGTCGCCCGAGCCCACAACAAGCGAGTTCGAGGTCGAAGCTTCAACGCCGGATACTTAGTGTGGAAGGAAATACTACCTTTGAAAACTAAGAACCCGAATTTAGGCAAATGGAGCCCTAACTGGGAAGGACCGTTCCGATTCCAATATATCCTACATGGGAAGGCATACCGGCTGCAAAGTCTCGACGGTGTCACCCATCAACATACGATAAATGGCAATTTCCTAAAGAAATATGTGTCATCTATATGGGAGACAAATACGGAAGCATTGAAACAAAACTTCCCAGAACTTTGGGAAAACTTCCTAAAATCCCCATTAAATAGAGAATGTACATAACAAGGGTCTAAATAGGAGGTGACAAAGTCAGTCGACCTCGACTGAAAAGACAAAAGCAAGGCTTCAAAACTACGCAAATCTGCGTCAAACTTGTTTTGGTTGGCATCAAGCTTCTCCTCTTCCACATCCATCCGCCAGCAGAGTTCTTCTCGCCCGGATTGCTCCACTACCTGAGCCATCTCCAGGTTGTAAACGTGACGATCCGATGCAACCATATGGGCATGCAAGTCTGAAAGGACAACCTCATGATGACTGGAGCTTTTACAGCTCCCAGCTATGGTCACATTGAGGCGAGAAGCCGCCGAGGTGGCTTGGGCTCGTCGATGAACTTGCTCCACCCTTGCATCCAGTTGCGAATGGAACCTTACCAATAAACTCTGGAAATGATCAAAGGTGGTCTTCGGAGCATCAGGCATGTTCCACACTGTTTGGAGAAGTTGTGGGAGGAGACCCGCTCGAGCGAGCTCGTTGATGCTGTAGTCGCGGAAGGGTTTGATGATGAAGCAAAGAGTTGCAAGCTGAGCAGGATCCGGTGCCCCTATGAAGCGGTTGAAAGAAGGCTGCAAGTCAGAAAAACTTTGCATGCATTCTCGGAGAGTGCGATGTTTCGAACCCTCCGCTACATGCATAGAAGAGCTTGCTCCTATGTATAAAGCGTGAAACTCATCACCTTTGAGCCTCAGTGGAGAAGACGGGGGGGAGACCTCATATTCAAGATCCATCTAGCCAGCCTCGAGCGCCACAGCATTCGCAACGAGTCCCCCCCTCATCGACAACCTGTTTTCCTTTGTCGATGGGAGGTTGGCGCTCGAATGATGGTCGCTCGACTTCAGCTTCAGGGGCTCGAGCATCCTCTGAACCCATAGGTGCCTCCAACGCCAGCATACCAGTCGGAGCCAGGACCTCAGATGGCACCTCTCCGTGGACAACTGATGAGAATGCCAAATGTCATATTTTTATTCCTTAATGTTTAGTCTTCTGTACTTATTTTGTGCCTAAATATACTCATTATTCTTATATTTTGATTTAGGATGCAATTGAAGACCTAAAGTGCAAAACGAGGCCAAATGAACAATTCTGGACAGTTTTGACAGCAGTTAGTAATCTGGGCATAACATTTTCATACGTGCTCCGATTGGGATGATCCAGTATGCTATGGAAATATAAGAAAGAGCTCTACAACTTTGATGTTTTGAGTTTTTGCTGATTCAGGCTGTATAAAGACAGAAAAATTGAAGAAGCCATCAGACTCGGAATTGCTGCACCTGCACTTGGGTTGGACGAGATTCATTTTTGGAGGAGTCCAGATTTGATCCATGAAGATTCCAGCTGGGACCACCACATTTCCTAGTTATATTAGGACTTTACTTGATAATAATCTTTCCTTGATTAGTGTGATTGGCATGTCGTTAATGGAAGAAAGGGTGGATACTTTAGGAAAGTGGCTGGGAGGAATAGAAAAGGAAGGGAGAGGAGGCCGCCAAAAAATCTCTCTCTCCGGTCCTCTCTCTTTCTCTCTCATCTGTTCTTTGATATAGAGACCTCTCTTTCTCATGGGCGGATCCTCTCCCCTCTCCCTTTCATACGTGAATCTTGAAGCTCTAAGAGGGGGGTTTATCTTAGGCTTTATACGATAAAATCAATTAAGGAAATCGAAATAGGAGGAGTCTAATTAAATCATATGCTTGCTAAGGATAAGAACAGATATTATATTTAAGCAAGGGATATGAGATGAGAGTTAGAGAGATTGCACCAGAATTTTTATAATGGTTCGGCCAACCTTGCCTACGTTCATTTCACTCAAGGGCCTCCCTGAGGTTCCACTACTTGCAAGACCTCTTACAAGTTGTCCACCAAGCTTCCGGGTGCTTGGCAACCTATCCACCAAGCTTACGAGTGCTTGGCAACCTTACAATCTCTCTAATATCTCTCTAGGATATTTCTCTCAAAGTCTACTTCACACTTGAAGTAGTTTTACAAAGGTTTAGCTCACTAATAAGAGATAGAAACTTGCTAGAATATGATTACAATAATCCCTTAGCTCCCTCTAAGTGCTTTGCAAGTTTGCTGCCCTTTCCCTTTTATAGCTGAGCTTCAAACCCCTCTAAATAGCCTCCCAACGGCTATTTCCTTCTCCTGCAGCGGCTCTTTGACGGCTCTTTTCTGGGCTGACGGTCGACCGTCGCATCGACCGTGACATCGTCCGTCATGTTCTTCTTGAACCACGGTCGATCCACACATCGCCCGTAAAGCCTCACGGTCGACCATCCCATCGACCGTGACATCGTCCGTCAGGCTCTGTTACGAAAACAGCTTCTCACGGTCGATGCACCGATCGACCGTCGCTCCTCTGAGCCAAGTTACATAGGCCACGGTCGATCGATCCATCGACCGTCAGCTTATTTTCCCAAGAACACCTTCCGCGGTCGATCCTTGCATCAACCGCCATACCCCACGGTCGATCCATGCATCGTCCGTTGCATCGACCGTCAGTACAAAAACACATTAAATATGATTTTAATGCTTTCCAAATTAAGGGATAATAATATTAAACCAATGTTTTATCATCAATTATATATTGACATCATCAAAACAATATTAGGGCTAACAAATCTTCTTCTCCTTCATCTTTTCTTTTTTCTTTTAGTCATGGCCCTGCGTGGCTAAATCTTGATTCTTGATAAAGGAAACTGAAACCTCGGAATCAATGAAACTGTGAGATCTAATCTGTTGTTATTGTTCAGTTTATACTTGAGTATTGGATGTTCTTCTGTGATTAAATATTCATGGTTGTCTTGTTTAATTGCTAGGAGGCCTACTAGTTTATTATTCATTGCAATCTACTGTTAGGTTAGATATCAAATCCGTAATTGTTTGACCCCTCTAATCTGCGAAGCAACTAAGATCTATTGATTTACTCGTTTCAGAGATTGTTAGATCTTAGGAAGAACGTTCGACTAAATTAAATGCAACTGCGTGTGCTTGTGTTATTTAGCTTCATCGATCTCCCTATTCTTAAGGCTGCTACAAGATTAAATTTACAGCGCTTGTCTTAGGTTGTTTAGTAGTTAGGGTTAATTGGATCGCTTGTTTCTAATTAACTATGATTGAAGAGAGATTCGAATTTAATTCGAACGGTGAATATTCAAGGTGTGGATTGATATATACTTGCATCAATGATCAGTTATAAAGATTCCAATGGTGGATGTTGACTTAGACCAAGGTTTGTTCTCTTGATTCAATTCGATTCTTCGCTTTAGATTGTTTCTTTATTGTTTTCGTTTTACTCAAAACCCCTCATCTTTGTTCACATAACACAAAACTTAGATTAGACACTCTTCGTGGGATCGACAGCACATCAACAACTGTTGGCTCAGAGGAAACCACAGGAATTGCTAGAGGGGCATCGCTATCGGGGACAACAGGCTCGACAACAACCTCATCTCCCACCTCAAAGACATCATCCCTGGCCTCAGCGATCATTTGAGGAGCTGCCCTTTCCTCTCCAACATAGATGCTACTAGCACCTGGATCTCTAAACCAATTTGCGTGATGCGTTCCTCGTTGGGGAGGAGATCTAAGGGAACCAAACACCATGGGGTGAGGTAAAAATACAAATAGAAAGAACAAGGGCGCATGAAGAGAATACCTCTGACCCTTAAACCCAATATACAACGGGGACGAGGTCTCCACTTCAGCAAGGTCTCCAAGTCGGTCCCAGTGTTCGCTCTAGGCGTTCACTCCGAGGAGGAAGATGACTAGGAAGAAGCGGAGCGCCCACTTGGCTCATGTCTGACGTCGGACCATGGCGAACTAGTAGGGGCCCCAGAATCAGGCTCATCCTCCCCAGCGAAGATCATAGTCTTTCCATCATACTCCTCCTGGCCATCATACTCTGCCTGGATCATAGGGGCTCTCGAAGTCTCCACGGGCACGGCAACTTCCTCCGAAGGGGCGGACACGGGAATAGATGTGAGCTCGACCTTAGAGGCCCTCGAAGCCTCTACCTGCTGGGCAACTTCCTCTGGAGGGGCTAATACAGGAATGGGTTCGACCGCGGGAGCCCTCGGAGCATCCACCGGCAAGCCAACCTTGGCAAAAGGGGAGGGTACAGGGGTAGGGTCGGACTCGACTGCAGTGGCCCTCGGAGCCTCCATTGGTAGGCCGACCTCTGCAGAACGGGCGGACACAGTAGGCTCGGGCTCGACTGCAGGGGACATCAGAACCCCCAGTGGCATGCCTACCTCTGTCTGAGAGGCGGACACAGTAGGCTCAGCCTTGATTGTAGGGGCCCCCAAAGTCTCCACCGATAGGTTCACTTCTGCTGGAGGAACGGACGCAGGAGTTGAACTAGGCTCGGACACAGGGACCAGTTCATGAGGTCGGCTCCCACTCGAAGAGGCCCTGGCAAATAGCCTCCGTCGCGGTTGGAGTGGCTAGTCATCATATCTCTGGTCGACTGCAGGGGCCCTCGAAGTCTCCATTGGCAGGGCAACCTCCTCCGGAGAGGTGGACACAGGAACAGACCGGAGACCTGCTGCAGGGACTCGTCTTTGGGGCTGGCCCCCTCCCGAGGAAGCCTTGGCGAGGGACTTTATACAAGTCTGAATCGACTGGTCATCATCGTCATCATCATCGTCACCATCGTCACCATCGTCACCCCTCTTTCGCTTAGGAGTTGACTTTAAGGGAGTCCAATGAGACAAGGGAACCCGAAAGCCGAGGAAAAAAGACAAAGGAAAGAAAAACTAACCTTTGGGTGCTTTCCCATTCTCCTCCCTGGGCGAACCCTCATCACCACTGTCGTCATCATGACGACCACCCGCTTGAGGCCCTAACACAGAGTGGTTAGATCAAATAATACAAATCAACATAAATAAGGAGCGGTTAATGAACTTATTGCGAGCCCCATGACCCGGATATAACACCACCAGACGAGGAGTTAGCCCACGAATCAGACCTCGAGATGAACCCGGAACGGTTCCCACCATTGCACGAACGTCTCAGAACATTGGGCTCGTCGCTCGACGTCAACAGGATAGCGGACCTCCTTCACGCTTACTAAGTATCACTGATGGGCCTCGCTTGCATCAGCCCCCGACACCTTGCTAGTCGCTCGTGAAAAATGGAACCAACAGGAGTTGAGTGAGCCCGAATTGTCGGGCAAGCAAACTTGGGGAATAGGACTCCAGGTACAAGTATGTATCTAACACAACCAGGTCTCGAGGGATACATACATTCCTCCAAAATTCCAAGTTGGGGAGGACGTCCCGGAGACGATCAGTTCAGCGGAAGCCGACAATTTCCCATGCCATCCACTTGCGCCGAGAGTTGGACGTCGAGATCCCTTCAAAAACGGTGGAAAAAGGGAGAGCGGGAGGCTGAGCCCTGTAAGCAAGGGAACGACCCATGAAACCTTTTGTTGAGCGGGTAGCCAGGAAGTTCTTCGCCTCTGGCCCCAAACTTGACTGGTTCGTGAAGTAAGCGTGAGCCCATAGCTGCACCAGCCACATGGGACCAGAGTACCCCCTCTTGAAACGATGCCGGTATGCTTCCCCAAGGCATCGGTATGCCAGACAAAGTAGAAGGGGGGCAAAAGCTATTGGCCTATCCGTGGTGGCGAGGTGCTCGACCAATGGCAGCCAGGACTTCGTCATCTTCATGGAGCGATTGCAGCCCACAAACCTATTCAACCAGTAGTTGAAAAAGGCTATCAACTCTCGACGTGTCATCGCACCCGACTCTTTCTTCTCATCCTTGCAATACTGAGAGTAGGCATTGCAAGCATCCGGATAATAGGAAGGGCAGACTAGACGACCACTGGAAGTCTTCTTCTTCAAAAGCCCAGAACAATCCTCACTGGAAACAGAGGTGTTTGTCAAGAAAAAGACGTCGACCAAGATGATAGAGAGGGGCATGATGTGCTGTCGCAGGCAATTAAAAATAAAAACAGTACTATCAAAATAAATGTAGTAGTGCAAACAAGGATCGTTTCCAAACACCAAAACAATGATTACGGGAGAGAGAGAGAGAGAGAGAGAGAGAGGGGTACGAGGTTGGCAACGGGGTTAAGGGGGTTACCCCCACTTTATCCCTATTTTTTCACCAAACACCAAAACAATGATTACATGGTTACTACTATTCCACCTACCATATTCCTCTTTACTTTTTCTTACCCCCATTTCTTAGCCCCACTTTTTCTAACCCCATATTCCCCTTAACCCCCTTAACCCTAACCCCGAACCAAACGGGGGCAGGGATTTGGGTAAGCTAGCTAAGTGTCGGGAAGATAGGTTAAGCTTAGTTATTTATTTATTTTTTATTTTAAAGAGGGATAAAATAAGGATCACAATAAGCACAAAAATTAACTAGAAACAACTCCCCGAGAAAATTTGATGTGCTGTCGCAGGCAATCAAAAATAAAAACAGTGCTTTCAAAATAAATGTAAAAGTGCGAGCAAGGATCGTTCCCATAATGAGTGTCTAGCCTAGTTTGTGCTTAGTGAACTAAGAGGGGGGTTTGAGTGTAACGGAAACAACTAATAAATAATTCAAATTAAAGAGTTGAAGTCAATTGAGAGAACAAACCTTAGTCTAAGTCAACATCCACCATCGGAATTTAACAACTGATCATTGATGCATGAATATATCAATTCACACCTCGAATATTCACCGTTCGAATTAAATTCAAATTTCTCCTCAATTATAGTTAATTAGAAACAAACGATCCAATTAACCCTAACTACTAAACAACCCCAGACAAGTGCTGAAGATTTAATCTAGTAGCAGTCTTAAGAATAGGGAAATCAATGAAGCTAAATAACACAAGCACAAGCGGTAGCATTTAATTTGGTCGAATATTCTTCCTAAGATCTAATAATCTCTGAAACGCAGTAAATCAATAGATCTTAGTTGGTTTGCAGATCAGAGGGGTCAAACAATTACGGATCTGATATCCAACCTAGCAGTAGATTGCAACGAATAATAAACTAGTAGGCCTCCTAGCAATTAAACAAGACAATTATGAATATTCAATCACAGAAGAACATCCAATACCCAAAGCATAAATTGAACAATAAAAATATATTAAATCTCACAGTTTTATGGATTCCAAGGTTTTCGTTTCCTTCGACCAAGATTCAAAGTTTGGCCACGCAGGGCCATGAATAAAGCCGAAAGGAAAGATCAAGGAGAAAACGTGAGAGAGACAACGTGACGGGAAGAGATTAGAGAGAGATTTTTTTCCTGGGTGCCTCCTCTCTCTTTCTTTTTCTATTACTCTTACGTGGCCTACCAAATCTCCCAGCCCCCCTTCAAAAGACTCCAATCTATCCTCCTTTAACAATATCCAATCTAACTAATTAAGGAAAGCTTATTATCAAATAAAGTCCTAATATAACTAGGAACATGCTTCAAATCTGGACTCCTCCAAACATGAATCTCGTCCAACCCGAAATACACCTGCAGTAGTTCCGAGCCTGATTGTTTCTTTGATTGTTTTTGTCTTTATACAGCCAGAATCAGCAAACACTCAAAGCATCAAAGTTGTAGAGCTCTTTCTTAGCTTTCCACAGCATCCTAGATCATCCCAATCGGAGCTTGTAATAAAACGTTATGCCCAGATTACCAGCCGCTGTACAGAATTGTTCATTTGGCTTTGTTTTGCACTTAAGGTCTCCAATTGTATCCTAAATCAAAATATAAGAATAATGAGTACATTTAGGCACAAAATAAGTATAGAAGAGTAAACATTAAGGAATAAAAATATGACATTTGGCATTCTCATCAGGGCCCATCCAGGAGCAAGAAACAGTTGTACTCTATGTTTCAGAAACAGAGAAGAGGCAACAACAACGGGCCATCGGCAGGTTGACAAGGGAGATGAATAAGGTCTTCGAGTTGCATCACCCTCACTTGACGTTGCCCCTTTGGGTCAGCCATCACTCTCCCGATCCATTCATCGAAGTCTCTATCAGAGGTGGGCCACCCCTTTTCGATTCTCCCATGAATCCACTGATCAACTGATCAAAGGAGGGGGGGGGGGGGGGGGGTCGGGGGGGTCAGGCAGACAAACCAAGGGGGAGCCCGAGGTGGACAGATAAACCAAGTCTTGTTGCTCGAAGAAAATGTTTGGAAGCAGAGTGGCGTCCTCTTCTCCATCCAAAAACTTATGAAACAGTTTGGCGGAGGGGCATGTGAGGGCAAGGTACGATGGCACCTTATTTCTGTGAGATGAAGACGCTGGGCTCTAAGAATCAGACATGGTTAGTATTGGGGGTCGGCTTGGGTTGCAAGGTCGAGAGGTCCAGGGAGATCGGAGAATGCTCGGGAGCAAGGGATAGAGATGCAAGATAGCAAAATCACACAAACTTAGGGATTCAAAGCTCTTATCGAACCCTCAAAAATACGTTTTTGCCCCATACGTCACTTCGAATCACGTCATGAAACAAAAAGGGGGGCAATTGTGTTATCGAGGAAAATACTCAAACACCGGCCGACAGGTATCCGTCGCCGATTCAAACACCTGGCACCCATCTAGTGAGCCACAATCATAGTACCTACAACACTGTACGGATGCGACATGTGAATGAATCAACAACAAGGTTAGTGGAACCATCGCATACAAGACCATGCGGAAAAAGAAGCGTCGGCCAATGGGAGAAGATACACATTAAATGCTACTCGACATCCGAGTTCAAACCCCATCATCACGCCGCCTTGGCATTTATTGCGATGAGATCCAACAGTGTGATACTCGAGGTATCTAGCTGCCCCTATCACTCAACTATTGATATAAAGAGAATAACTAGTAAAACTCGACGCCATCAATCTCGGACTCAAATGACCTCGAGGTCGAGGCATCTTGATAAGGCATTGATCTCGGAGCTAAACAATCTCGAGCTCGGGACGACATAAGTCTCTAGTCTAGGAATGGGTCAACCACGAAGGCGAGGCATTGATCTCGGAGCTAAACAACCTTGAGGTCGAATTCTCTAGTCCGGGAATGGGGCAACCTCGAGGTCGAGGCACTTTACAAAGCTATTGATCCCAGAGTGGTGCAACGTTGAGGGCACCCGGATCATAATCTCATGATCTACCCAACCACTACCCAAAAACGGAAGCGTAGGAAGTGGAGCCAAAGATCAGCTGAACAGTTATCAGAAGTTGGCCACATGTCAAGATGTCAGTGAGATCTGACCCATGATGAGGACTACGAAGAGTTGTGGATCGTTGGTCGTGGGTGATGGTTAGCAACTGAGGATGGAGATGTTGCTACTGACCCTAAGAGTATGGGGAGCATTTTGTAGGATCACTACAGCAAATTATGGGACGAGGGTGGCCCAATGTTAGAAGAATGTATGCCTACGTTACCGAAGCTCCATCACCATTAGAAGGATAGTTTGATAGCAGAGGTTTCGAAGGAGGAAATCAAGGATGCATTCTTCAGGCTTGGTCGGAACAAATGTCCTGGGTCTGATGGGATCCCTGCGGAGTTCTATGTGTGGTTTTGGGATATTGTAGGTGTTGAATTTGTCAAGGTCATTCAGAATTTCTTTCGGCGCTCCAGGCTACCCCCGACATGGCATGAGACATTCATAACCTTGATCCCAAAGTGCAAACTCCCTAGCAAAGTGAAAGATTTCCGACCAATTAGCCTATGTAACGTGGATTATAAGGTCATACTAGTATCATGGTGCAGAGGCTAAAGGGCCCATTGGGGGAGCTGGTGAACCTCGATCAGTCGGCCTTTTTGGAGGGGAGATGCATCTTTGATAGTATCGATGCAGTACAGGAGGTGGTCCATTCAGTGGTCCATTCAGTGGTAGTAGTCCCGAAGACTAGAAGCTTAATGGTACTCAAGGTTGATCTTATGTCTGCATATGATAGAGTTCGATGGTCTTTTCTTGATGAGGTACTGCGGCGAATGGATTTTTCACAAATTTGGATTAATTGGGTGATGGTCTGTGTCCGGGGAGGGGTGTTCTCCTTCATTGTGAACGAGGCGGATCAAGGCAGGGTGCAGGCGAAGCGGGATCTACAACAGGGGGACCCGCTCTCCCCGTACCTTTACCTGCCAGTTCAAGAGGTCCTATCCTGCATTCTCAAGAGCCTGGGCTACAGGATTGAAGGTATCAAATTCAGAGGTTCGGACTTCTCCATTTCACACTTACTATACGCTGATGACTGTTTGTTAGTTACTGGTGTTACATGTTTTGAAGCATGTAGGCTGCTGCGTCAGAAGCTTCTCCTATTCTACGCGCTCAGTGGTTTGGAGATGAACCCCAACAAGAGTAGCATACGGTTCTCCAAGAGGGTGGATGAAGATAGGCATATTACGATCTATGGTATCTTACAGGTGTGACAGAAAGATACAGGATGACACTACTTGGGAGCCCCAATTAGTTCGAAGAAGATCCGCACATCGAATTTCTCTCTGTTGTTGGAGAAGATGGCCTCGAGAATCACTGGGTGGCAGGGGAGGAAGCTGTTAGATGCTCCTTTAATAACTGATGGCGGAAATGTTGCAGCAGAAATAGGCGAGGATATCGACCAAGACCGATTCAAATTAGCTTACCAAAGAAGGAAGCATGGAGTTTACAAACTGGGAGGATAATCTGCAAGAAAGAAGGACATGATTGTTGGCATTAGCATGTAATCATGGAATAATTATAGTTAGCACTAATTTAGGATTTGAGTCCTTAATTCCAGCAACTAAATTGTAATTGTTATTTAACCACTGCCAGTGGCATGTATTTGGCATGGAATGAATTAAATCAATCTCTACTTCTCCTTCCCCTGCTCCAGTCTCTACCTTCTTCCTCCATCTGACTATTTCTGTCCTCTCAATCACCACAGCTCCTCCCCCCATCACCCGCTCACAAGCCCAGGCTCGTAACAAATTGGTACCAGAGCCATCCATCCTCGGACCAGGCCCTACCATGTCCGGACAACAACCACTTGAGTCCTCCTCCCACGTTTCCTCTAATGATGTGGAGAGGAGACTAGAGGAGAGACTGGCAGCCAATAGTGAGGCTTTTGATGCTAAGCTTCAGGACATGTTCCTAAAAATTACCAATCACATGAACACCCTGTTAGAACGCAACCACACCCCTCCATTTGGGTCGCGATCAACAAGTCACCTCGATGCTACTCCACCTGGACAACCACGTTTCTCCCACCTCAAATTTCCCCGTTATAGCGGGCTAGATGATCCCACAAGTTGGTTCTGCAGAGTTGAGTAGTTCTTTGGCTTCCATGAGACCCCAGAGGCAGATAAGGTTCCCCTAGCCGTCTATCATCTAGACGATGGGGCCCAACTATGGTACCAAGTCCTCAAGGAGTCAGAGGTAGTGGTGACGTGGGCTCGGTTCAAGGAAGCACTTCATGCACGGTATGGCCCAACCCTTTGTTGCAATTTTTTTGGCGATCTCGCTAAGTTGAAGCAAATTGGTATTGTGCTCGAGTAGCAATCAGAATTTGAGCGACTCTTAAATCGGGCCGGCAAACTCTCCATCAATCAGCAAGTATCATGTTTTGTCAATGGCCTCCGCGAGACCTTTCGAGCGGATGTCCAGGCCGCCTCGCCCTTGAGCCTCACGGATGCGGTGAGCCTAGCTCGCCTATACGAAACCAACTTTCTGTCCCAAAGGAGGCCCTGCCTCATTGTGCCTCGATGCCCCTCAGCTCCAACTCTCACCAACACATCTCTGCCAAAACCCATTGCCACCATTACCCAAACTACACCGCCAATCAAAAGGTTAACTCTCACAGAGATGCAAGCATGACGAGAGAAAGGGTTGTGCTATAATTGTGATGAGAAATTTATCCCAGGTCATCGTTGCAAGCGCCTATTCCTGATTGACACCATCGAAGAGGCCATCGCGTCTTCAGACTCGGAGGAGGACGCCAAAGATGCCACCGGCACCCATGGGGACATCCCGGAGATCTCATTACATGCCCTAGTCGGCACCCGCATCCCTCAAACAATGCGAGTTAGTGGGGTATTGGGTAATCATCCCATTGTTATCCTCATCGACTCGGGAAGTACCCATAACTTCCTCGAGCTTGACATTGCCGCCCAGCTTCACATTCAACCCTCCTGCACCGAGAAGATCTCTGTCCTGGTAGCTAACGGCGAGCGTCTGGAATGTATTGGGAAGTGCTAGCAGGTGGAACTACAGCTCCAAGGAGTCTCGTTCTTCACAAACTTCTATCTCTTACCTCTGAGTGGCTATGATGCGGTCTTGGGTGCCCAATGGCTTTGCACCCTAGGTCGCATTCACTGGGACTTCGCTCAGCTTAAGATGGAATTTTCACTCAATGGCCGGATGATCGAGTTGCAGGGCATTGCTACTTCCCCAAACCAAGTGGTCAGCACAGGGAAGGAAAATCGGGCAATGAAGCACACTGGGCAAGGGTTCTTTCTCCAGCTTAATGCGATTCAACTCGGGATCGAGCAGGAAGGAGTCCCTGTGACACATCCAGAGGTCGAACACTTATTGCAGCAACTTGAGGATTTATTCCGAGACCCGATCGATCTGCCACCTTCAAGGAGCATGGACCATCGCATTCCATTGAAGGTCGACAGCCAACCCATCAATATTCGGCCATACCGATATCCACACTATCAGAAAAATGAAATTGAGAGGATCGTGTCAGATTTACTCACTTCCGGCGTCATCCGCCCCAGTGTGAGCCCATACTCCTCCCCTGTCTTACTTGTTAAGAAGCATGATGGCTCCTGGCGCATGTGTGTGGACTATCGAGGCCTTAACAAGGCCACCATCAAGGACAAATTTCCCATTCCCTTGATCGATGAGCTTCTTGATGAGCTTCACGGAGCAAATTATTTTTCTAAACTGGATTTACGAAGTCGTTACCAACAAGGACGCATCTTCCCGGCAGATATTGAGAAGACAACATTTCACACTCATCATTGTCATTACGAATTCCTCGTAATGCCCTTTGGGCTTACAAATGCCTCTGCCACATTCCAAGCTTTGATGAATGACATATTTCAACCCCTGCTCCGTAAGTATGTCCTTGTTTTCTTTGACGATATCCTGATTTATAGCTCCTGTGCGGACTTACATCTGCAGCATCTTCACTCGGTATTCTCTCTACTGCGCGAGCATAAGCTGGTACTTAGGCGCGACAAATGTTGTTTCCTTCAGAACGTGGTGGCCTACTTAGGGCACATAATCTCTTCCGAAGGTGTGGATGTAGATCCTACTAAGATTAGTTCTATGACTGAGTGGCCCACGCCCGCCACTTCAAGGGCCCTGCACGGCTTCCTGGGGCTCACTGGCTACTACCGCAAATTCATCAAAGGTTATGGACACCTTGCTCGGCCCTTAACTCAGTTATTACGGAAGGATAATTTTCATTGGACTTCAACTGAGGATACAGCTTTCTCTTCTCTTAAGGATGCCATGACTAAAGCCCCGGTACTCGCCTTGCCGGATTTCTCCAAGCCCTTTGTTATTGAGTGTGATGCATCCGACATCGGGATTGGAGCGATTCTCATGCAAAATGGCAAACCCATTTCTTTTTTTAGCAAGGCATTGCATGGGCGAAATGCGAAGTTATCAACATATGATCGGGAAATGCTTGCTTTGGTCACCGCTGTCCAGAGGGGCGACCATATCTCCTTGGGAGCCATTTTGTTCTTCGAACGGACCACCGAAGCCTACGGTTTTTGTGGGAACAAACCATTAACACTGAGGCCCAACACCATTGGCTCGTCAAGCTTCTCGGGTACGATTTTTCCATTGAGTACAAGCCGGGTAAGGACAATACAGTAGCTGATGCACTCGCCCGCCACCAAGATGGAAGCCTCCTTGCCATCAGCTCCCCTTCTCCACAATGGCTCACCGAAATTCAGCAAGATGTCGCCAGTCAACCCGAGCTGCTCCAGATCAAAGACAAGATAGCCCAAGGAGAACTCCCTGCCCAGTGGCGTGTTCCTTCAGGGCTGATCCTTTATAAGGATCGCATCTTCCTCCTCCCACACTCTCCATTAATCAGTTCTATATTGGCTGCATATCATGGCATGACACATGAGGGTTCCCTTAAATTTCTACATCGATTGCGCTCTAACTTCTATTGGCAGGGAATGAAGGCGCATATTCGAGAATTTATTCGGTGATGTCCAATTTGCCAAAAGAGCAAAAGTGAGCTTTGCAAACCTCATGGGTTGCTCCAGGCATTGCCCGTTCCACTTTAAGTATGGTCCGATGTGTCAATGGACTTTATTGATGGCCTCCCTCATGCCCAGGGGAAGTCGGCCATTTTGGTGGTCGTAGATCGCCGCTCCAAGTATGCACACTTCATGGCTATTCGCCACCCTTATACGACATCCCTAGTGGCTACGGTATTTTTTGATAATATCGTACGACTACATGGTGTACCCACCTCTATTGTGAGTGACCGTGATCCTACCTTTACAAGCTTGTTTTGGCGTGAGTTGTTTCGGCACCAGGGAGTCCGGCTGAATCAAAGCTCAGCTTACCACCCTCAAATGGATGGCCAAACAGAGGTAGTCAACCGCACTTTGGAGATGTATTTACGTTGTTTTTCTCATGATAATCCTAAACAATGGCTAAAGTGGCTTCCTTGGGCGGAGTATTGTTACAATACTAGTTATCATTCGGCTACGAAAGTTACACCCTTTGAACTTGTTTATGGGCGGCCACCGCCAACCCTTCTCCATTATATGCCCGGTTCATCGGCAGTAGCAGCGGTAGACCACGAGCTCAGGGACCGTGACCAGCTCCTTCAAGAGGTTCGAGCCTCGCTCTTAGCTACCTAGAATAGAATGAAGCAGTAGTACGATCGCAAGCATCAGGAGCGTGTCTTTGTTATTGGTGATTGGGTCCTTCTGTGTCTTCAACCTTATCGCCAGATTTCTTTAGCTGCCCGGAGAAATCAGAAACTGGGACCCAAGTTCTTTGGGCCCTTCCAAGTTACAGAGCTCATAGGGAAGGTGGCCTATCGATTGGATCTCCCTGCGGACTCCCGCCTCCACCCGGTCTTCCACGTCTCTCAACTCAAGCCATGGTATGGGGGGACTCCTTCAGTTCCCACACCACTGCCTCCCCTCACACACGATGACCTCTGTCCCCAAGCTATTTTAGATCGCCGGCTCCATCATGGGGTCCCTGAAGTCTTGGTCCATTGGTCCTCCTGTTCTCCTGCCGATGCCACATGGGAGCCAGTCTCCACAATCCAGCAACAGTTTCCTTCTATTTCCCTTGGGGATAAGGGCCTACTCAAGAGAGTGGGGGGGGGGGGGGGGTGGGAAATGTTAGATGCTCCTTTAATAACTGATGGTGGAAATGTTGCAGTAGAAATAGGCGAGGATATGGAACAAGACCGATTCAAATTAACTTACCAAAGAAGGAAGCATGGAGTTAACAAACTGGGAGGATAATCTGCAAGAAAGAAGGTCGTGATTGTTGGCATTAGCATGTAATCAGGGAATAATTATAGTTAGCACTAATTTAGGATCTGAGTCCTTAATTCCAGCAACTAAATTGTAATTGCTATTTAAGCACTGCCAGTGGCATGTATTAGGCATGGAATGAATTAAATCAATCTCTACTTCTCCTTCCCCTGCTCCAGTCTCTACCTTCTTCCTCCATCTGACTATTTCTCTCCTCTCAATCACCATAGCTCCTCCCCCCATCACCCATTGATAGGCCCAGGCTCGTAACAGAAGCTTTCAGAGGCTGGTTGTGTCACACTCCTCAAGTCAGTGCTGCAAGGAATGCCTGTGCATGCCATGACGTGTGCTCCTCTTCCGATGGCGGTTGTCAAGAGTTTGGAAAAGATGTGCAGAGATTTTTTTTGGCAAGCACGAAGATCTTGTGTTAATGTTGTTGCATGGCGAGATGTGTGTCGGCCCAAGGAGTGGGGAGGAATTGGAGTCCGGGATTATGATATTTGGCAAAGGGCTCTTAAAGTTAAGTGAGTTGCATTTTTCCTAGAGGAGCAATAGACTATTTGGACACTTCTAGCCAGAGCAAAGTATAGGTGGCCTGGGATCCTTCCAGCTCTTAGCAAGAAACACCTTATTTCCAACCACTGGCGGATGATTTGTGGGGCGGTCGAAGACCTGCGCCTTGGGCTTCGCTGGTTCCTAGTTACAGAAGCAAGATTGATGCTCTAAGAGACCGTTGGGTGTTAGATGATGCAATCGTCAATAGGCCGAGTTTGGTTAACACACCCACGGACCACCTGCTAGTAGGGGACCTACAAACCGAAGAGGGCTGGGATACTGATAAAGTTGTAGAATTTTTTCATCTAGAGATGGCTACTGCCATTAGTTCCTTGCCGTGTAGCCGGCTAGGATTGAGGGATCAATTCCATTGGGAATTAAGTGGGGATGGTTTGATCTCTTCGAGCTCAGCATATAATCTCCTTCTCCAGCGTTCCTTTGTTGAGTGTGGAGGGGAAGCGCAAAGGAGGTGGTCCAGCTTGTAGAGGCTTCCAGTTGGACCTCGCATATGCCAATTCCTATGGAAAACGCTGTGAAGGAAGCTCCCGGTCCGGGAAAATCTTTGGAGGCTCCATTTGCAAACAGATAGAGGATGTCCGAGATGTGGCCTTGAGGAGACCCTTGAGCATGCTCTATTCGATTGTGACTTTGCCCGCTAGGTACTTGATACTTTGCTTGCGGAAGGTCGGGTGGGCTCTTGTGATTGGAACTCAGATATGGTGGTGGAGGTATTTGGTCGCTCTTCCAGTCAGGGAGACGTGCATAGACTTCAAGCATTGCTCGGCTATCCAGTTTGGCTCATTTGTAGGATAGAAACAATAGGGTGTTTGAGAATACTGTAGAGTCCGTGGAGGTGGTGGCTAGAAGGGCAAAACGGCTGGCAGAGGAATTTCTTCACCAAGGCCACAAGTAGAGCTACAACATAGACGGGGAACGTCTAACAGGTATTACGACCTTGCAGGTGGACGCGGCATGGGAGGAATTTCTTCACCAGGGCCACAAGTAGCCTACGTAAAGCGATCAGAGTGGTGGGACTAGGGGGCAGTGAGGAACTCAAGTGGGCGCAAGGCATTAGGATTGATGCTGGCTCTATTTTTGAAGTTGAATTGCTCGTGATTTGCCAGACATTAGAATGGGCTAGAGTAAGAGATGAGAAGCGCGACATTGTGGAATTTGATGCCAAGGAGATGGTAGAGGTATTGAGAGGACAATGGGTCTGGCCCAAGGAGGAAGAAGATCAAGCTAGTTTGGAGATTGCATTTGGAGTTTGAATCGGTTTTGGTTATGCATATACCTAGAGCTGCCAATGTAAAGGCTGATAGGGTGGCTAGGTGGTGCCAGTCTAGCGGCACCGGTTTTGTATGGCAACCGGAGGATGGGCTTGAAGCCTTCCCCATGGTAGTGTAAACAACCATTAGCTTTCGATCTCAACTTATAAAAAAAAAACATAGTTGAGCCAGGAGTAACCTAATTATTTAAAACCCAAAACTTGATCTACATTTAGACTTAAGTTCCAATCCAAAAAGTCATCTTATTTGAGGAACGGAAGAATCCATACACCCTTCTGATAACCTTGTGCTACTGTTGACACACCTCACGTGCCTGGCGACCGTATCCTTCTCGGGTACAATTTTTGAGCAACATGTCTATACAATTTTAAGATGGAAATGACTCGAGAAAGAATAAATCAAAATAAATGTAAAAACGTAGGCGAATCCAAATTTCTTTCATGAAAGCAACAAACAAGATTTTCAAAAGGAAAGACATCGGAGAAAAATTGGATTGCTAAATTCCACTCGACAAATTTTAGGTAAGTGGATGTTTATCTCAGTATATTCAGCCATTCTGGCTTGGCTGCTTCATTTTGCTGCCATTGCCAACTACGAGCATGGATAAGGTTGCAGCTACTACTGTTCATATGGTGTGCGAAGTGCTTGATGGGGAGCATGTCGTTACTGCTCAGATTCTGCGCTTATAATCCTGTTGTGTGCTGTTTTATTTTCGAATATGTACTTGAATTATGCAAATTTGCTTTCCTATTAGTTGTTGATTGTCATCTACTAAACGTTATTTCTTTCATTTGAATTCCCATGTAAGTTGAGCATCCTATGCTATAAAAAAGGATGCTAGATAATATGAGGCAGAGAACAATCTTGCTGCTCTTTTTTTTTTGTTGTACATATTGTTTTTGATTAGTTAAGCCTTTTACCATGGCATGGCTTAGAGGGGGAAAATACCCTACATTTCGGACAAATTTAGGGGGCTGGGGATTAGATTCTAACCAACACATTACTACCACCGGCCATTAACCACTTGAGCTACTCAAGGGTGTGGAGTAACAAATCCATAGAGTGAGACACTTCTTACTAGTGTGACGCCAGTTATACATAGCTGAGTGAGATGTTGACACCTTCGACCTTCTGCCCTCTGTTTCCCATTTTTTACATTGATGCGTTGCAAAAATTTTGGTACCGGAGCCATCAACGCTCTTGATTTCTTCTTTTGCCGCCGTTATGAGTACTAGAGGTGACCGTTCTTATGATAACGGCCGCCCTATGCAAAACCAACAATATGAACTACGATCAACCAGCTCAAGCTTTAACCTAGAAAATGGATGCTATATGGGAGAAAGTATTCCCAACTCAAATGAAATGAGCTGGTTGTAGTTGCTAGGAGCTCAGCATAGGATCTATAGAATAGTAAGGCGGAAGGCTTGGGAGGCCAGCAAGAACTTGGAAAATTTTGAATTCTATATTAGCGGTAACTACCCTTCGAGATATATGGGCGAAGATGAATTCTCTGATCAATTGGCAGCATTAAGCTTCAAATAAACGTCAAATGATGCTATGAGGAAACCACTTAAATCTCGACCCGAAATATGATATATAGCTGCAGATCAACTGTTGCAAAAACAATGTACACCATCACAGTCCTTGCGTTAGAAATAGATGGATTGTTATTTCAGCTAATATTATGGTTCTGCTTGATCACAAAGGACCCAAGAAAGGCTGGAGATCAACACTTGCAAAAACAATTTACACCATCACAGTCCTTGCATTCAAAATAGATGGATCGTTTGTTCAACTAATCTTATAGTTCTGCTTGATCACAAGGTACCCAAAAAAGGTAAAAGTTCAATTAAAATAAGACAGTAGGTATGAGACCAATCCCAAACATGCCAAATCATTACTGGGATTGGGTAAGAGGTGAAAATTGGCTCGGAGAACCGATGAAGTGTCGGCCACATCCAGTAAGGAAAAGCTGGGATGCTCAACGAGGTTGTTGTGTGAACTAACTCTTCATGACAAAATTGTGGACAAAGAGATTGGTTCTGCCTATGCAACTTAAGATGAAAATAACTCAAGAAAGAATAGACCAAAAGCAAATATATGTAAAAACATAGATGAAACCAAATTTCTTTCATGAATAAGCAAAACAAGTTTTTCAAAAGAAAAGAGAATAGCTTGGGAGCAGAAATATTGGACATTAAATTCCAGTCAACAAGCATTAGGTCAAGTGGAATCTAATTGAGTCGTGTATTTAGACATAACTTTCGAAAAGTATATGATAAGCAGCACATAAAATAAGCTTAATAATTTGAACAATTCTTTCAGAGGGCCAGCATAGTAATTTCTATAAACTACTAACTATAACAGTTCCAGATTAACATCAGAGTAAGCAAGATTACATAATTATACAAATCTCAAAGTTATACAATTTGCTTCTCGAATACGGATTCATAAACATGTAATCCTCGAAGAGGGAAATTATACATTTAATGCATCTATCAAAAGTAATTTATAACAAAAAGGAACTGCTGGAGCTACCAACACTTTAGGATCCTCGAGCGCCTCCTGAAGTCATTGCGCCACCAAAAGCTTGTCCAGCTGGTACAACGGAAGAAGAGCTTACGCCTGCATCTGCAAATGCGGCCCGCGTAGGAGTGAGCAACAAAGCTTAGTAGGGTTCTACTCAACGTCACATTGGAAGGGAGGAAAACATCAACAGTGTCGTTTCTCTATCTAATCCTAAGGGATGCCAATGGGCCCCATAGCCCCATCGATTCCCAAGGGATCCCACCTCTCTCAACCGACCACGCTGGGAAGGGCACCACCACGCTGGGAGAAATAGAAACCAAAACTGAGGTAGAAACACCGTTACCCAGCAAGAAACCACTGCCTGTGAACACACGCCTGGGACATCGATAACCATCTTAACACTTGGCCTTGAAAAAACGACATGACCTTTAAACCTCAATAATGTTATCATTCTAGCCAACTAGACATTAACCACGATAGCATAAGGATTCCAATAATACAATCACACCCTAGACCTTGCTACTCATCCTCGGTCCTAGAGGTAGATCCGAACTGGCCGAGCCCTTGGATTGGCGATCAACCCATCGCGCACGCCTAGCTTGAAATGCCTCTGATGCATACAGTGCACGCACAAAGTTCGGCATGAAGTGTTTTTAGATTATACTATCATCGGCGCAACACCGGCAACCAATCTACACATCCCAAGGGGCATGACTCCCTTGGTTCAACCACGAGCCTCACGTAGGGCTTAGATACACACAATAAGTAAACATAGGTTCGTAGTTGTTTATATATACATATATAGCATGCTAACATTGATATAGACCCAACATTGCACAAACTATACCAACGATTTAAATCACATCCAAAACAGTCATCAAATCCCTAGAAAAATAGACTGATAATAGCATGCATGCTCCCTAACATGATTGGGTACCTATCATGAAAGAAATCCAACCAAATAACCACAAAAAATCACTATTCAAGGGCCGGCGGTCGATGTGGCAGTTGATGTCACGGTCGACCGTGAGAAGAGGTGAAGAGACCGGCGGTCGATCGGAACATCGACCCTGAAGAGCCAAAATGGCAACAGAGGCTCACAGTCAATGCGACGGTCGACCATGAACCTTGGGTAAAAAGGGTCAAGAATGACGGTCGATCCGACGGTCGACCTTAAGGTGCGATTTGGGGATCTAAGGCTCACGGTTTATGTGACGTGAATCGACCGTCGAATCGACCGTGGAGCATGGGTGAACAATTCTCACGAACAATGTCAGAAATCTAATTTCTTGGATTTGATTTATCAAAATTCATTAGAAATTGATGAAACTTTGTAAGGAGGTGGGATTGAAGGTGAATCTATTGGTAATATATCAGATCTGGCTTGTTTCAGCCGAAAAGCCGACAAAACCAATAAAATACAATAATATGAAAATCGTCAGATGAAATACTAAACGGTTCAGTAGGAGTGTTCTAAACATGCCATTATACTACTCTATCAAGTTTCATAACATTCCAAACAACACAAACACCCCAAATCAACATTAAACCAATCCTAGGGAAACCAACTCGGTAGAATTGGGTAGAAACACGTACATGTATAAAAGAGCTGACAATCTACAAGTCCCTCAACTCCGATTGCCATGAATCCACGCCGAAATGCCACAGCCGAGCCTCCAATCGGCAACCAACAGGAGAGAGGAGAGAAAAGAAAAGAAAAGGGAAGAGAGAGAAATCTAAGGGGTATTTATAGATATTTGAAATCAATCTGGGCCATCTGATTCGTTCTTTCCCAATCGAGCTCTGATCAAAAGATCGGAAGCACCCCTAAGGTTCTAATCAATCACATATCTCAATCCAAGGCCGTGTGTGCACTACGCAGGTGTGAAACTGACTGCCAAGGCGCAAATTTACTAAAATGCCCTTGGGGTCCAAAACAACAAAGCGATCAACCGATCACAAACCAAGGCCAACCGAGCCAAATAAACCAAACCAAACCCTCCACCTAACACTGTCGGACCAGGTTAGAGGTGTGGGTCCTCACAACCTATCACCCTTAAAGGAATTTCGTTCCAAAATTCGATAAGTGTAGGGCCGAAAACAACAAAACACACATACACAAGAAAAGAAAGTTAGCAAGCTCACAACTTGAGCGACTACACAAACAAAGGGCACCAACACCCACAACATCTACAACCGAAGATACACTCTTGGATAGGAACCACTTGTGACACTCTGCACTAGCGCCTCTAGCGTTCACAAGTCACCCCCACAAAATCTCTAGAACTCCAGAGGGCTTGTTCATTGATAAAACGTCGATCTCGCGGATACAAGATTTCTATTTTATTTCTGAGCTGATAATTTAACTGCATATAATGGGATTGCATGCACCACACCCATGAATCGCCAAATCGCCAAATTCATCATTTAAATCCTCACAGGGAACACCTCGGATTCTAGATCCAATAAAATAAACCTTTTTACATTAAAAAAATAGAGATAAGCCTTGGGTCTATGACCGCCACCTTCATTGCCAAGATGCCGTTTGAGCTTTGTTGCAGGAACTTCGAGACCGCCGAGGTTGGGGAAGAGTGTTGAAGCCGATGGAGTCGAGGAAGTGTCGTTGGAGCTTCACTGCCGGAGTTTCAGGGTCGCTGGAGATGAGGAACGTCGTACTTTGAAGCCGCTAGATCTGATATCCGTCGTCGTCAAGGAATGGCAGCTGGAGCCAAGGAAGCCGGCTGGAACAGAGGACGTGTGGCGAGCGGCAGGGATGGGAGCTGAGACGTGGGACCGTCATTCACCAAGCTCTGGTGGAGTGCTGGAGATGTTGAACGTGCGGCGTGCTGCAAGGACAACGATGTGGCCGGATCGGACTTGGGAAGACGATGGTGGATGTCGCCGGACCGTCGGGAGTCACCGTTCACCAAGTTCTGGTGTTATGTTGGAGATGGGGACGTCACTGGAGAAGATCTTGCAAATCTTGGGGGTCGATGCGGCGGGCTTGAACACTCGGACGGAGACGGGCGATTGGTGAAGGATCTCGCTGGATGAGATCTCGCCGGACGTGGGGGGGTCGATGCGGCGGGTTTGTGGCTGCATACGACGGTGGACGCTCCCTCCTTTGGATCAGATCACGAACGGTGATGGAGTTCTACGGTGAGGGTCTTCTTCTTTCTCGATCTCCCGTTCCTCTTCACCGGTGCTGGATGTGGGGTTTATGCCGCGACCTTGAAGCTACGCACGGGGACGGGCGACGGCCACCCTGGGGTCGGACCCAATGAAGATGCGACGGGTGCTCTTGAGCGTCCAAGAGAGGCAATGGTCGGTCCCTCTTCTCCTCCTCTCCTTTTTTTTTCAGCCTCACTTCCCCTCTATGAGAGTGCATCATCCTTATATGAAAGGATGGTTCCCTGTTGTCCTACTTGGACCGAAGAATGTCCTAGGTGGAGGAGCCTATGTGACACCTATATGGCATGATAATTTTAAGTTGAGGGAGGATTAGTGGGAGGGAGTTATTGGATTGTTATTGGGGTGGAATTGGTGGTTACCATGCCATGTAGCAGGGGGCACCACTAGTATGTTTATATGGAATGAGATTATGGATCCTTAATCAAAGAAGCATCCCTTCCATTTGAAGAATATAGATCCTTCATATAAGGATAGCTAGCCATGCAGCCAACCATATTTGGTGATGGTTGATCCCATTTTTATATGGTATGGGATGTTCTGGCGGATTTTTGAAATTTGAAAGTGATATTCGAATTTTCAAATCTATCGTAATTTGTACATTTTTTCTCATGTCTATTTAAATTTGAATTATTTGAATATTTTTTCAGCTTTAAGACATTTGTGAATATTTACTCCTGTACATAATGTTTATTTGAATTCTGAATATTTACAGGAATTTTACCAAAATACCCTCTCATCGGTCATATATATCTAGGACTGAAATACTTTGGAGGGAGGAATGGTCAGATTTCAGACAATTACATCGCTGAGGGTGTAAATCGACCAAGATACCCCTGGGGGCTAAAGGTTGCGGTAAAATGACCAAAATACCCGTCGGGACTAAATGACCAACATACCCTTTTGAATTTGGTTCATACAATGTCCATATATATTTGGCCGAAAATATACCCCTAAGATGGACGGGACCTTGAAGGGTTAATATGTGTAAATTTTGTATAAGGGTAATTTTAAATGCACCACTGGAAGTTATATGTGCACCACATTTTCCTAATGTCTAACTCATCATTGTCTCATCAATGTCTAAGTGTACTTAGGAAAATGTGGTGCACTTATAACTTTCAGTGGTGCATTTAAAATTACCCTTTGTATAATTACCTCCGAAGAGGTGGAAATCGCCAAAATGCCCTTAGGATGGACAATTTTGACTATACCTTTATACTTTCCGGTTTATGTAGGAAACTGTCTAAGGGTTTATGTAAGATATGTGGTGTGTGTATTTTTATCATATTTTCATAAATATCCCTGGCGGGTTGAAATTACCGAAATACCCCTTTATATCTTTGGTTCATGTAGGATGCAATAAGAACCGTGTTAGGCCAATTGGGACGTAATTAGGGAATCTAATTATGCATTTTTCGTCTGAGCTTCTACCATGTCTCTTGGCGTGTTAAAATTACCAGAATACCCCTACATCCATATAGCTTCTTTAGGATGCCGTCAAAGCTATGTAGGATACTGTGGAATGTAATATGAAGTTTAGGCATGTATTTTGGCTCGAATTCCCAATATGCCCTTGGGCGAGTGAAATTACCCAAATGCCCCTGATGCCATCAAAATTAGGAAAAGCATTTATAGACCATTTTAAATATGTTTTAAGCTCATTTGAGTCTATTTAATGTTGATTTGGCTCAAACAAACCGAAGGCATGCGCTATATGGTTGAAATTGCTACATAAATCTTGCGACTTTTTTGGTCTAGCCAAAATTGGTGTCAACAGATGCCCCCTCGAGGCCTACGTGTGAAAGTTATGTAATTTGAACACGTAGGGCTCGAAAAGCTTCATACTTTAATCACCAATATGGTGTCATGTGAGGGGTGAGATATCTCACGAAGCTCGTGGAGCTTAAATTTTGTGGGCAACTTTTTTTCCAACAATTTTGGATAAAATGTCTGACCACGAGATACATATGACGATATTTGTTTGGTCATAATTTTGATGCATGCATCCGCGCTTAGCTCACATGGTCATTTAGTCATTACTTCCTCCATCTACGTACTACTACGTATGGCTGGATAGACTTGAGTCTTAATTGTAGAATGACGCACCTGAATCACCATCGGCGGCAGCAACACGTATGTACGTGTAAGTTGTAACGTTGTTGGCTGGGTGTTACTCCCATGCTCATGGCCAGAAGGGCTATGTACTTGGATTAGCAACATGCATGGTTTACACCAAAGTGTATTCAACACCACGTTCTTTGGGAATAAAATTTGGAGTTGTAAGGTAATGGATCATCCATATTAAGCACAAGTGATTTCCAACATGAACACGTCTCCTTCTACGGCAATTGTGTATGCCACAGGCTCTTAGCGTACGTGGTGCTATTTTAGACAAGGAAACCCTCCTCTTGCTTGTTATTAGTAAGCGCTGTCAACCAAATCATTAAGACTACTTGCATGTCACCTATTTATGGCCCAATTGCTTGAGGGACGTATGGGAAGGGAGGCAACTCAGCATCCTTTCCCTTTCCCTCCTTTGACTTTCTTTTCTTGATTTTCCCTTCTTTCCTTTACTTTTTTCCAACTTTCGCCCTTTGTGGTAAGTTTTTTTATTTTTTTTGCCTGATTTCTGACATGAATATTTTCAGCCATAAAAGAAATCCGAAAATTACAATTAAGAGTTCGATTAGAACTCTTAATTTGGCTTGAATCTCAGCTATCATATTTCTTATCATAAAATAAATTCGAAAATTGGAATTAAAAGTCCAATTAGGACCCTAATTCATATCGTTAGTTCTATATATATACGTGTGTATAGAACTAGGGTAAAATATCATTATTTCACTTTCTTGAGGATTGGTGGTGAAGCCGAAAGTTCTACATCTTTGTCTCGTTTTCTTCCTTTCTTTTTCTAAAATATCGTTATCTTTGCAATTAAGACAACAACTTCTGTTCTGTCAAGAAAGATTTGAGTGCTTGTGGGAAGCCCTGTCTTCCTTCATCCTATTGTCAAGGATGCACTCTCTTCCTCTTCAAGGATAGGAATTTTATGTCCTTTTATCAGACATACTTCTGTCCTTCGATTTTTTTCCAGCAAATCCTATGGTTGCTCCGTTGTTGATTGATTTTATGAACTATTCGATCCCTGTGTTTGGTCTATCTTTTCCTCTCTGCCTTTTTTCTTCTCTTTTTTCGAGCACATGGCCGGTAATGGAGTTGGTGACATAGGGTGAGAGGGAGATGGGCTCTATGAATCCTTGGTGCCATGGGTGGCTGTTTGGAGGCAATGTACCAGAGATGGTGGCAACAAGGCAGTAGCGGCGAGACCTCTGATCTATACAAATCTTCTATCAACTATGATATGATCTGTGCTAATCTTCTGAAGATTGGGTGACGATATCTAGATCAGTGGACGAAATCTCTGCAAGGTCCGCCCAACATGTAGAAAGACGGCGTGAGATGTCATACTCTGCCTCGAACGGTACAACGCCGGTGCTGAGCTGTCAACTGTTGTATTAGGTGAACCCCACCATGGGGTGTGATCTCGTCGTTTGACATCTGAATCAATAATACATACTTTAAGCACGTCACCAGAGAACTGAATAGTCCTCTCTGACCATCTGTCTATCTGTGATTCGAGATGTTGTGCTGACAGTCAACAAAATGGTCATAGGTTCCTCAGAGCTCTACTAGAATTTGTCTGTGATCTTGGAATCATCGCCTGAAGTGGTGGAAGCTGGAACACCATGCAATCTGATCACTTCTCTGACATGCAAATAGCAAAATTTCTCCACGCTGTCCATACTCCTCCAAGGTAGGATACGTGTTGATTTGGTCAATCGGGCAATAACGACCCAAATCAGACGGAATCCTCTCCATATCCTCTATTTGCTAGTGATGAAGTCTAGCACACCATAATGTTCACCCTGACACTAGAAAGAGCTCCAACGAGCTTGCTGTTTGTCAATACTCCGCCTCCACCTCCTGACAAGTGAGGTAACGAGGAACGAACTCTGTCTCTGATCTCTGCATCTAATGTCACCAAGGCTAATGATGAACTCCATAATATACCTCTATGCCTCCTGGATGATCACCAAAAAGGAAGGGGTCAATCCCCCGCATGATAACATCGCGCAACTCTGGAACTGCTACTCAGCCTCTGGAGCACAATCACTTGTTTACTGCTGCCGTCCCGCTATCATCGACGTGCCTAGTATCATATTAGGAGGTAAGAATCTCTGTAAGCTTTGTGTCGTCGTCGCTCCACGCTGGCATGGCTCTAGTGCAGACTCTCGGAGTAGGGCTACCTCGGCCTCCACCTCGTCCAGTCTTTGCTCTCTACCAACCCTAACTGATCCTCTGCATGGAGGAACCAAGCAACTGACGTGCCCCTTTATCGCCGAGGAGATCGAGCAAGTTTCTGCTAATGAAAAATATAGCGTCAAGATGATTGTCACTGATATTGTCAAAAGATATGGCATGCACGTGTCATACTGGAAGGCATATCGTGTGAAGTAGAAAGTGAAAATAAAGGTAAGCATATAATGTAGTACAAGTATAGAATGAGCTACATGTATATTTCAATGCATACTTTTTTTTACTCATCCATTATCACGAGTGACAAAAAATACAACATCGGTTATACACAAATATCTTGTATAGGTTAGTACACGTATAATTATACGCACATTTTATAATACAAGAGCGGTGTATAAAATCTACAACACCGGTACACACATAAAGGGTTGTGTATAGGTAAGCACGTATATTTACGTGCTTCTTTATCCTGGTATTTATTTATACACGTATTTTATACACGTGCATGAAAAATTGCTTATGTTGCCATGTTTATCGTGTAAACAGATACACGGCACATATGAAGACTCGTACAACATGCTTAGACATTATTTGCGGGAGTTGATGATGAGAGATCCCAGAATAGTAACGGCTCTCCAGGTGGATTCGTGCAATCATTTTCAGCGGGTTTTCTGGGCCTTTGGTGCGTGTAAACATGCATTCAAAACTTATTTGAGGCCCGTCATCGGGATAGACGGGACATTCTTGACCGGAAGGTATCCAGGGACGATATTTATCGCCATCGGAATGGACACTAATAATCACATCCTCCCTATAGCCTTCGGCGTGGGGAAAAAGAGTTTGGACATTCTTGGACATGGTTCATCGTACACCTCCTTGCATGCATCAGTCCATTCAAGCCTTTGACCATAATCTCCGATCGCCACAATGGCATACTTAAGGTTGTTGAGGATTTTTTTCCGGAAGCAAAATATGGATACTGCATGGTCCATTTGTCACGGAACCTAGTTAACGCAGCAAAGCATTCTGCTCCATATAACAAGTATTGGGCTGCCACACGTGCGTTTATAGAACCACAATTCACACGGATAATGGATCTGATGAGGCAGATGCATCTAGAACAATACAACTACATTCAAGAGATCCCCATAGAAAAGTGGGCAACACACTGCTTCACTGGAAGAAGATACAACATGTTGTCAACTAATATGATCGAGAGCTTCAACAGTGTATTCAAGGACGTAAAAGCACTTCCAATCCAAATCCTCATAGAAACCACGCGTCGGAAGGTGGTGGAATACTTTTTCTTATGAAAGAGGGAGGCAGGAAGCATGGATAGCACTCTCACCCCGTGGGCGGAGAACGAACTCCTACTTGACAAGGAAAAAGGACGGCATATGACTGTCGCATCATCGAGCATGACAGATTTCCAAGTTCAGTATGGTGAAGCATACTACGCAGTGAACTTAGATACAGGTATAAACTGCAAATGTACCTCTACACAAAACACATGCACATGCCAAAGCTATAGTTATAGGTAGAAACTACATGTACGTTTATAAAACAATACCCGGAATTAAGATCATGTAAGAAAAAAACACAAGGTACCAAAAGGAAGATAAAACTTACTCATAATCCATGTTGTCAAGATATGTTAGCACCCGCTTCTCATCTTCATCGAGTGTCTCCAAGATCTCCTTGGATTCGCGCACGTAACGTTTCTTGTTGTCGTTGACAATGGGCATGTCACTAGCATGTGCCATAGAGTCGGCCTTATTGGGAGTGTCCTTCTCAATGATCTCCACAATTTTTGCAATTTCATGTGGCTTGGCGTGCATATCCCTCACCACATTCCAGCTATCCGGCTCTTGGATGGCTTCGGACACCTCGTCGGTAGTCACCTCCGAAGAAAAAGTATCAGCAACCTCCCCCAATTCCACCCCCTTGCCCTTGTCGATACTTGAGGCCCCGACAACCATCACCACGGCCACATCATCCTGCCCGATCGCTTCAGTGGGCATTTCAGTTGCCCCCCCTTCTTCCGCGGTCATCGCCAAGACATCGCTGACCGTGCTCATAATCGTCCCGATCTCCATCTGGTCATCGTCATTCGGAGAATGACCGGGTCTTTCAGTTCCCATTTCAACAGTCTCCTTGCCAGTTGCACCCCTACCTTTCTTGGAGCGCAAGGCATAAGAAGGGCTAATCTATTGTTGCAACTTACTATGTCTTTTTATTTTCTGTGCGATTTTCTCCAACCTGGGGTTCTTCGGCAATACAATAACTTTTACCTGACTAGCAAGCAATGGCGATACAGTAACTGCTTCCTGACTAGCCTGCACTTTGGAGCTCCTTTTCCGCTTCATGATTGAGGCAGGAAAGGATGAGGTGGGAGAGGATGCTGCGAGGTCGGCTTCGATGGGCTGGTGTGCGTCAGCACTCTGAACTTTTTTCTTCAGGATGGCAATTTCCTTCTCAGCAGCAGCGAGCTGAGTCTTCATCCCAGCCAACTCAACCAGCGTTTTATTGAAATGGATATTCAAGCGCCGTAATTCTTGGGTTTTTTCCAGGTCCAGTTTTGTTAGTTTCCGTAGCTCGGCTTGTATCTGCATAGAGAAAATAAGCGCATATATTTCATAACCATCTATGAAAAACATGCATAAAAAATAAAACTGGCAATGTAGGCGAGTTTTCCAGAATATATGTAATTAAAGCCGAGTATAAATACATACACGTATAAAAAGACCAGTAAATATTGTAACTCCCAATAGAAACTGTTGAAATCTCGTACGTGCAGAAAATACAAGTATAGGAAAATACAAGTATAAATATACCAGTATATTTGAACACGCAAGAAGAATATTCTCATCAAGTACAAACATTATACGCGTACATAAACACAGGTCCAAACTGATATACGTGTAACAAAAGCGAGTATTTCTGAAGGATGGGCAACAAAAACACGAGTGTAAATAAATACATGTGTCCCACTTTGTCTGTGTGGACAGCTGCGACTGGGGATCTTAAATCCCGAATGACGGCGGCTCTTGGATGACATCGTCAGCAGATGACTGGCGTGGAGGTGACTCGGTGATGAATCTCGCGCGCTTTTCGCCCACGATGGGCTGATTTGGAGATTCAGACTGGCGCGGAGACGACTCGGTCGTCAATCTCAAGCGTTTTTGGCCCACGATGGGCTCAGTTGGCGTGTCATCTTGCAGCAATTGAACATCAACCCCGCACATTACCCAGGTACAACTCGACTTCTCTTTCATTGTAAATAAGTTGTAGCATAAAGAAAGTAATTAGAAAGGATCAGTAATCGGGTCGATGAAAAGAAACCATTTAGAAAGGTAGAACTCATCTCCATAGGGGCATTTGCCAGCAGATCGCTGTGGATGTTTCCACACCTTATCAGCTTCACTTCGCCCCATCGTAAGATGCAAGGGATCAAGCTAGCATCCCGAGGGGTCCTGCAACCAGTCAGCTCGTAGTACCAAATGAGTAGGATGGCCGTGCACCCGCCGACATAGTTCACGACTCTAAGGGAAGTGGTGGGCTTGGCCGTCCTCCATCGGTGAATTGACCGGGCAACTTCTTGCTCGAGATGTTGGTGGATAATTCCCGCCCAATTCATCGTACCGATGGAGCTCAGGTCGTCAAGGACACCAACCAACTCTGGAGGGGCCGTGTAGTTGGCCCGGGAGAAGAGGAACACGGCGAAGATGTACAGGACGAAGAAGCGGCAGAAGTCATTCACAGACTCGTCGTCCCTCTTGTCCATCAGTGCCTTGAATATTTTGTCGAAGTTTCTCGATGGCAGCTCGACGCCGTTCGTCCTTCCTTCGGCATGTCGGCCATAATAGGGGATGCCCATCAATGTTTTGCGCACCTTCTTCGGCCGCGAGATGACCCCCCTGTTCCCTTTGTCTCTTGGTAGACTGAGGCTAACTGCAACGTCTACAGGCGTAAGATCTGCTATGCTTCCCCCAAGGGAAAATTACAGCCCCCCCTTGTGATTGCCCATCATGTACTCTAATAAGACATTGTCCTACTTGATGTCCGGCAGGTCAAGGAAGTAGCCGAATGGTGTATGGCGAATGATTTTAACGTGCACATCCGCCGCATACTTTCGTGCGACCTCCTTGATCTTCGCCGCAAAACAGTTGGCCACAAACAGGGTTCTCCCAAGCTCGCTGCTCGATTCATCTGTAGGATTGTATACACGTGTTAAATAAACTAATACATGTACATAGGGACACATATTAACGGGTATAAGCAATGACACGATGTTAACAACGAGAATAAAAGGTGAGCAACACAGCATGTAAAACAATGCATGAAACAAAATAACAGGACTGCATATCATCGGGTATGTAAAATATACTCGATGATAACAACGCGTATAAAAAGTACTCCATATTGCATGGAGAAAATTAGCGAGCACAAAATACGAGCTAATAGCATCGGGTATAAAATGATACCCGATGTTAACATGAACCATCAAAGATCCACAAAACAGGAAGTAGAAATATGGCGATCACAAAATATCAGGAGTTAATATCATCGGGTATAAAAATACGCTTGATTTCAAGATAATTGATGGGCGAAAGTGTCGTCAATGACTAAAAAAAAAGAAAGAATAAGGGTTAGGGTATATAAACGATGGCGACCGCCGGAGAAGAGTAAAGCTACTCGAAAATAAATTTAGATTTCTCGTTGCAATAAGAGTTTGTAGGTGTTCTTCTATACACTAAAGTAGAGTAAAGCTACCTACCTTTGGGTTTGGGTTGAAGACTTTGGATTTTCTCGGTTGCTATTACAGTAGCTGTTTCCATGGCTTTGACAAATGCATTCGAGAGTACTCCCTCCATTTCTCGGGCGATTGGGTGCACTCCAACTTCTGGCCGTAGGGTATGGCCACCGCCGGAGAAAACTCGGAAACACCGTCGGAGAAACGTAGGGGGGTTTGAAGGATCGGGAGAAGAAACGCCGGCGTGCTAGAAATAGGAGGGTTGTTTTTACGGGTAGGATTTAATACCCGTGGTTGAAGTCCGGTTTTGGCGCGAGTGGCAGCCACTTCATATCGTCATGTCACTTTTTGACTGACGCGCCGTACAACAAGCGAATGCAAGCACGCCACGTGGCCACTAGCATACGCTCTCGAGTGCGTCTCGAGTCTCGCGCCGGTTCAAATGCCTGGGACGGCCATTGAATCGGATGTGGCCATCCATGGCCATTAATGCCAGGGGAATCTAAGGGTAGTTTCGGGATTTATGCAATTTGGGGCCCGAATCTGCAAAATTTTAGGGGTTGGGGTCTCGGTCTGCTAATAGGGATGACTGGGGGACCTTTTAGGCAAAAAAGCCGAAGCTGGGTTTGGGTTCAAGGGGAGTGTGTCCCTGTGAATAGTGTGATGGCTGCGGAGTTTGTAGCAATCTTGAAGGCCCTCCAAAGGTCTAAAGGTATGCAACATAAGAAGATTGTTATTGAATCTGATGCCCTTGATGTGGTGAATATTCTTAATGTAAGGGTGGCCACGAGACTGTGAGCAATTTGGAAAGCAGATTTGGAAATTGGTGCTGGAATTTGAGTCAGTATTGTTCTTATACATCCATAGGAGTGCTAATGTAGATGCTGACCATGTAGCTAGGTGGTGTAGAGTGAACAACTCCAGTTTGTTTGTAGTCTTGGGGATGTGCTAGATGCCTTATCCCAAGTCTTGTGAATAACACTTAGCCTTTTGGGCTGAATTCATAAGAAAAAAAAACAGAGAGTACTGATCATCTTTAGGCTTATGGCTCAGAGCAGAGCTAAAAAATGCTGTGTTCTCCTGATGGATTGCCATCTATTCTGTGGACCACTCTGCATCATTTTACCAACTGCCTTCCTTCTTAAAAAGTAGTAGATATGGCAAAAGACAGCACAGAGAAACAAGTAATATCAAAGAAAGCTTAAAGAACTCCATTAAGTCCGAAAAGAAGCTATAGGTGCCAATGATTTGCAAGGCTAATATAAAAGGTAGTGGTAAATCTAGATTTCAGGACAAGATGTTGCTGACTTTTCATTGGACCATTATCAAAAGTAAAATTATTTCCTGTTTGAAGCCAAGAATATAGTACCTCAGAAGAAATCCAAGTAGAAACATGAAGCAATAGCAGAGAGGGTGGCTTCCTTTTCAATGATTCATATGGGAACAAGGAAAACTTTTCCTTTCTGCTATTTAGCTAGCTTTGTCAGATTTGGAAAGGAGAAAGCCTCCAATAATCCTCATCCTGAACAAGAATGGATCCTTCGTAACTTCATGTCTTCACTTTCGCAGAAATATCACATGACCCGGAATGCAGCATCCATGAATCCAATCAACCAATTATTCCATCTCTCTATATAGTCTTTTCTGAAGCAAATTTAGAGTATATTTAGAGCTCATTGCACTCTGTTCCTTCACTTGTTTTTCTATATTGGAGAAAACTACCACTAAAAGATGAGTATGGAGGATTGGGAAGTCCTTGGTTCCGGCAATCACCAGAGTACAAAGAACTCATGCTCAGAGGAGATCATCAGCTTCATCCCAACAGGGATTGTCGACATTGATTACTTCAACTGCAGCCCACCTCCGCAGCTTCACGATTCGAGCCTGAAGAGCCCAGACCAGCCTCAATTTCCAGCTCCCACTAAGTTTGATCCTACTGAAGTAGCTGCAGAGATCGAACCGATCTGCATCATCTCCTCGGCGAAGGAGAACGAACTGTTCGACGTGAAACTAGAGTTGTCCAGTTGCAGGGAAATCTACGAGTGTGATAGTGATTCAGAAGACACTGTGTCAGAACCAGAGGATCCATGTTTGGAAGATCATGACCAGGAAGTGGAGAAAGAGGAGTGCTATGTGGGCTCAGAAATCAAAGAGAAGGCATGGTGGCATGGTTTTGACTTGAAGATATGGAAGTGGAGATTGAACAAAGAAGCTGCAGCACTTGGCTCCATTGCAGCAGTAGCAATTGCAACATTATCCACCATGCTCATAATTGGCAACTGCAGCAACATGAAGCAGCCAGGCCGGAGTGATAAACTTCTCGTCTCCGGTTCTACAAAACATGATAACATACGTTTTGTTGAGCTCTAAAATCTTCAATGTTCATAATTTTTGTTGATATTGTATGTTTTGGATTTCTGACTGAATTTTATGTAAAATCTTGACAGAATAGTATTGTTTTTTAATTGACAGATATGTTCAAGGCTAAAGGAAGCAATTCCTGGTGCCAGAGCAGCACCTCTGAGGGGAGCACGAATATCATTTTGTGGGGCTTCCAAGGATATGCCTATGGCTATACCATCATTCAATTTAGATGATCTGGTGCTGATTGAATGAGGAGGACAATCAAATGCAGATCAGTAAAGTTTCTAATGCATCTTCATAGAACTTGATGTTTGAAATTTAACAACTTTTGCAATAAATGTCAATGAAAATTATTACGAAATGTATTGGACTGCTTCGCACTCTAATGGGTTAATTGTTGTTTTATACTTATTATCTGCTATTTTGGGGAAAAAAGTTAGTATACCTATTTTTGACTATTATCTTTTTTCTTCTGAAATTTGTTTGGCCTTTGGAGAATTCTTGATAACGAACAAAGCTTGGCTTGAAATTGGTGATCAAACTCATCTTCATTAATTACTTCCAAGTAAGGCAAGGTTTCTAGCCTATATCAAGCTAGGCCAAGCTTTAACACAGTTCTGTTTCCCTCATACCATCACTTCCCTTTATATTATCATAGCTCAGATTTTTTTGAATCTCATACAATGGTACAGATCGTTAATAAAATATTGACTGGGATTTAGATGCTAAAGATATAACCATAGGATGAGATTCAAACATATCTGAGTCATCGGTATAATGGTATGAGGGAAACAAAACACATGTCTACCTTAACGAGTCTCAGCAAGCCCACTTAACAAACATTAACATGTTGCTAATTCCATCGAGCTTCAAATCCGATAAGATTTTAAGTTTGATTTGTCGAATCTGAATTCAAACATATTCATTCAATTATCAATTTCAAAATAAAAAATTGATGGTGAACAAGTGACGTGGGGTGCTCATGGGAATGCTACTGTTGTGAAAATTCAGAAGTGCACGAAATCGTAACAACTAATATAGTGATAAAGATGGATATCGAACCGATGAGGAATTGAGGACTATTTATCTATTAACTCTTGCAAATTGTTTCTAGTTCTAAATTCTTTGAAAATCAAAGAAGATAGTAGATCAAATAAAATCACTGATGAAGAACTGACTACTAAACACTTAAAAGAGAAAAAGACTACCCTGCTGTTTGCATCGCACCTTCGCCATAGAATTGTATACTCTATGAATGGGATCTTGGTAGCTGCTATAGAAGAATCATTGAATGATGAGCAGAGCCACAGACAGTAGACACCTCTCCGCTGAGTAGCTTCCACCAAAAGCCGATGCTGATGCTCAGGCTTGTTGCAGAAACGAGGTTTGTGATCTTATTGAATTCTTAGAATTTCGACTTTAATTACGTTAACATTTCTTAGCAAAATCCCTATTCTACTCATGATCGACATTCCATTTAGGGGTGGCAAAATAAACGGGCAGCTGGAGCTTGGCTTGGTGATTGGATAGATCAAGCTCGGCTCTAATCTAAATGAGCAAAGCCTGTTCAGTATTGTTTGGCTCGAAATTAATTTCAAGCTGACTGTTCAAGTTTGGCTTGTTAAGACTTAATAACTATTGTATGTTTTTCTTTTATATAAATTTCTGGATTATTTTCTTTACATGCAAAAATCCATAAGTTGTGTTTGATTGTGAAATCGATGAATAGATCTCTTTGAATTCAGATTTGACAAATCAAACTTAAATCTTCTTGGATTTCAAACTTGATTGAATTTAACATGCTTTTTTTTTTTTGAACAGTTGAGCCTTATCCCTGCATGGATGATCACAGGATATATATGAGAGCCATTAGGGACAAAACCCCTAGTAGCCCCTACTTCGCCAAACACAGTGGACAACTCTAGTGCCATTTTGGCCACCCAGTCCGCACGACTATTCTCCTCTCTAGGAACATATCGAACTATAAAGTCTACAAAACCCCGTCTCTCCCACCATATATCTTTCACAATTCGAACACAATCTTCTACTAATGGTAGCCGACCCTCTAACATATTCACCGTGAACAAGAAATCCGTCTCCACTAGAACCCGTATGAATCCTCTCTTTTGTGCCTCCTGTAGAGCTAATTGCACTGCCAGTAGTTCTCCAGCCACCACCGATGAGACCCCCCGAGAACCACTCTCTAACCATAGTATCACATCCTCCTCATCCACACACACAATACCCACCCCTGCAATCCCTCTATCCATGTTAATAGCTGCATCTGCTTGAATAAGAACCCCCTCCCAGCTTGCTTTTTGACGCCCCATTCTCTTATCCTTATCTACTATCAAAAATTCCTTAGCTTGCCAAACAACCGATCTAACCAAGTCAGTGGCGGTGGAACTGTCATCGACCATCACAAACCTGCATCGCTCTTTCCAAAGAGCCCACATCGTGTACACGATTATAAACTTAAACATAACAATCTCCTCAGTTTTGGACGGCCGTTGAAGTTCCTCAAAGGCTTTCATGATGCTACCTGACCAGTTCCTCTCTCCCAACACCCCTTCCCAAACCTGCGTCGTAAAACTACATAGGAAGAGGACATGCTCTGGTGTCTCATCCTCTATCCTACATCGTGGGCATTCCCGCTTTGAGCACAAACATAAGTTCCAAAGAGCCAATCGAGTTGGGAGGTTTAGATGTAGCAGCTTCCAAAGAAACATGCACACTCGCGGACCAGTCGTCGCTGTCCAAGCACTCCGCCACAACTTGATTTGCTCCTCCTGACACTGAATCCCACTCTGAAGCTCCGGCATTTGGTAACACGAAGCAGTGGTTACTGTTGAGGTGTGGAGCCTGATCTTCTCCTGGTCTTGGATTATGACACGGACCCCGACTATGACGCACTACGCAGAGCTGACGGGGTCCGGGGAAGCGCCCCGGCGGGGAGCCCAGTCAGGTCGCGGGGCCCGGGGCAGCGCACCGGCGGGGGTTTCCGGGGGCAGCGCCCCCGGAATAAAAATGGATTTGAGATCCGTTTGATAGGGGTAGTTTATGTAATTTTACCTACACCCTATATACCGAAACCCTAGGATATGAGGGTTTTATATGGGCGGACGTTATTGTATCTTGTAATTTGGCTTCTTCGCCTTTGATAGTGAAACTCCAGCAACTCCGTGGACGTAGCCCTGTTCTAGGGTGAACCACGTAAATCTCTGCGTCTTTGTTTTCCCTATTTCTTTGATTCTCGTTCCTAGAAAATCCTAACAACTGGTATCAGAGCCAGGTTCGAGTGGGAGTGATGGGAAGCGAAGATAGAGTTGTTCGTGGGCTCGATAAATTCGATGGGAAGGATTTCGGATTCTGGAGAATGCAAATCGAACACTACCTCTATGGCAAGAAGTTGCATCAGCCTCTCCTTGGGACGCAACCAGAAGGGATGAACGACGTTGAGTGGAATCTCCTTGATAGATAAGTGTTGGGTGTTATCCGGTTGACATTGTCTAGAAGCGTTGCACATAATGTGGCGAAGGAGAAGACTATTGCGGATATGATGAAGGTCTTGTCCGATATGTATGAGAAACCCTCTGCAAATAATAAGGTACATCTCATGAAACGTCTCTTCAATTTGCGTATGGCTGAAGGTGTGAGGACCCGCCCCTCTTTTTTCCTTTGGCTTGTTGTTGACCCAAGGGCAATTTGGGAAATTACGCCTTGGTGGTCGTTTCACACTGGGTGTGCACACACAGACCTTGTTTGGTGATTGTGTTTGTTTAGAAAGGTTAGGTGGACCCGGGATCGGGAGTTCTGGGCTTGGGCCTGAGTCTCAGCCCAAGGTTGCCGTTCTGGGCAAGGGAGATCGATCTGCATGGCATGGAGATCGATCTCTCTGTGCCTGGAAGTCGTTGGCGGTGGCGTTCGAAGGACGGCCACGGCGATGGTCATCGCTTCCCCTGTCAGGGGAGGGGAGACTTTTGCTCCCCTCCTTCGCCTTTCCCCCTCCTTCGCTGGCTTTCCCCGGCCTTATTCCCTTCCCCTCCTCCTTCCTTTCTTCCCCTTCTTCCTTCTTCTCCTCCCGGCTCTGTTTTCCTCCCCTGTTCCGGCAGCCCCTTTCCTCCTCCATTCTCCCTCCTCCGGCCACCGTTCTCGGAGCTTGAAGGCTCGTTGGAACCGTGACGGCGTGAGGAAGATCCTAGGCTAGGCTTCGTGGATCGAAGCAGCTCTGTGGAGGTAGGGTTCTTACTCAAAGACTCCGGCTTGTTTGAGGGTTTTGAAATCCGGTTTTGTTTTCGATAGATCTCCGGGTGGAGTTGATGTTTTCCGGTTTTGAAGCCTTGAGTAGCTTCGTGGTGCTTAGATCTACCAGCCCACCTAGTTTGGTGAGGTTTGGTTGTGGATTCCAGCGGTATTCTTCGCCGTCCGGCCGCCGGTGAACCCAATCCAGATCGATCTCATGGGATGAGATCGATCTCGTTTGGGGTGGGCTGTCCCGCCCGAGAGAGCGATCTCCCTGGGAGGGAGATCGATCTCTTGGCGGTCGGCTGGGGTTGTCTCTTACGTCACCTACGAGATCGATCTCCATATGGGTGGAGATCGATCCCGCGGGGGTGACCTGGACTGGTACCTATCGCCTCGAGGCAGATCGATCTCATTTCTACATGAGATCGATCTCCTTCGATGCAGAGAGGACTTTTATTGTTTTAAATGCGGTTTTGCCCGCGGGGCTTCGCATGTAAGTGGTTTTGACGGTTCTGCCCTTGGGGCTTATCTTGTTACTCATCATGCTTGAATGCTTATCGCTTTGTGGTGGAACCGAGGGGGTGATGCCTCTCGGGATGTGTAGAATAAATGGGCTGACGGTATGCCCTTTACCGCTTCGTGGTGAACCGAGGAAGTCATGATCCTCGGGAGTGCTTAGACTAAATGAGCCGAAGGTGTGCCCCTGCTGTGTTGGTTGTTACTGCTTTCCTTATTCATATCCTGCCTTGCTCCCTGTGCATTAGACATGCTAGGTTAGACTGGGTGGGGTTGACCCGTGGACTTTGGTGATCAAAGGCTAAGCGGTGGATGCCGTTACCCGACTTGTGTCCCCATGCTGGTGGCCAGCACGGGTAAGGGTGGCCTACAGGTATCGTCTGGCCCACCCTGTGTCAAGGACCATCGAAGGTAGCCCAGTCCTCGAGCAGTGGCTATCGGAGGGACGTACGTTGGACAGGAAACCTTGGGGAAGGAAACATCGATGGGATCGATGGGCTCCCTGGCTAGACTTAGTCTTTGGTCAGGAGTTAGGGGTCCTGTTGGCTCTGTGGCTTGGAGTACTGAGTGATGGTAGTCTTAACCTCGGTCGTTCCGCCAAGTGTGGAGACCTCGCTTGGAGAAGGGTGTCCTACTAGTAGCGTCATGTCCACCCTGTGTCAAGGATTGTCGGAGTTGCCCACCCGTGAGCAGTGGTTGTCGGAGGGGCGTACTTGGGACAGGAGCCCTTCGGGTTATTGACGGGATTTATGGGATCCTTGGCAAGCCTCAGTACTTGGCTTCAGGGTTGGTTCGTTTGGTGTTGCCTTCCTAGCGAGAGTGGTAGAGTAGGACCCTGCTGAGCTGTTGCTCATTCCTACCTGGACTGTGTTGTTTGTAGGTGCGGGTCCCAGCTCCTCTCCGGTGCTTCCCCCTCAGTCGTCTCGTGGCAGCGCGCAGGCTCCTGGCCATGTCTGAGGGTCAGGATGGTTTTGTTTGTGCCCTTGCGGAGACCCCGGTGGGTGTTGTAGCTCTTTTTGGGGACTGTGTTGATCCCTTGTAAAAACTTGTTGTACTAGAACCCTTGTGTAACTCTATTATATCCGTGTGTAATAGTTGTTGTTCTTTTGCTTCCGCTTGTGCTTGTTGACAGCTGTTTCCGCCAGCTGTCTGTTAGTCTCAACAGTTTCCGCCAGTTGAGGCTAGTAGATGTAGGTTTTTCCCCCTCGTGTCCCGGCCTGGTTTGCGTCCACGGGTCGGGGCGCGACAGAAGGTGCTGCTGTTTCAGAACATCTGAATGAGTTCAATGGTGTGGTGAATCAATTGTCATCAGTTCAAAATAATTTTGATGATGAAGTGCGTGCCCTAATTATTTTAGCATCTCTGCCAAATAGTTGGGAGGCAATGAGAACGGCTGTGAGCAACTCAATTGGTAAGGAAAAGTTAAAGTTCTCTGATGTTAGGGATCAGATTCTTAGCGAGGAGATTCGCAGGAAGGACTCGGGAGAGAGTACTTCGAATTCTGGTTCCGCTCTAAACGTTGAAGAACATGGTAGAGGATCAAATAAGAACTTTAATCGAGGGAGGTCTAAATCAAGACAAGGAAGAAGCCAGTCACGGTTTGGACGAAAACAAGAGGGTTGCTGGAATTGTGGCAAACCTGGCCACATTAAGAAAAATTGCAGATTGCCCAAGAAAGGGGAGAATAAAACTAATGATGTCAATACTGTTATGGAAGAGATACATGATGCTCTTCTATTATCTGTTACTAGTTCATTCGATTCTTGGGTTCTAGACTCTGGGGCTTCTTTTCATACCACTGCACACCGGGAAATTATGGACAATTATGTGAGCAGTAATTTCGGGATGGTGTACTTGGCTGATGGTGAGGCTATGGATATTGTGGGTATGGGAGAAGTCAGAATAAAAGTGTCGAATGGGTCAATATGGAAGTTGTAGAAAGTTCGGCATGTTCCACAGTTGATGCGTAATTTGATCTCTGTTGGTCAACTTGATGATGATGGCTATGCCATTAATTTCGTTGCTGGGGCATGGAAGATCTCAAAAGGGGCAATGGTAGTTGCTCGTGGATACAAGTCAGGTACCCTTTATATGACATGCAGTAATAGTGACACTATTGCAGTTGCTGATTCAGGGGATGAGTCTGTTTTGTGGCATCGACGACTTGGTCACATGAGTGAGAAGGGCATGAAGGTGTTACAGTCAAGGGGAAAGCTTCCTAATCTCAAATCTGTCCAATTTGACTTGTGCGAGAGCTGTATCATGGGAAAGCAGAAACGAGTTGGTTTTTTGAAAGGAGGACGAAACTTGAAGAAGGAGAAGTTAGAGCTTGTTCATACAGATGTATGGGGTCCCTCTCCAGTTGCCTCTCTTGGAGGCTCCTATTATTATGTGACTTTCATTGATGACTTTAGCAGAAAGGTATGGGTTTATTTTCTGAAAATAAATATGATGTGTATGCTACTTTTAAAAACTGGAAAGCACTTGTGGAGAATGAGACAGGTCTGAAAGTCAAATGTCTTAGGTCTGATAATGGAGGGGAATACACTGATAACAAATTCAAGGAATATTGTGCTGCCAATGGAATAAAGATGGAGAGAACCATTCCTGGAACACCACAGCAGAACGGTGTTGCTGAGCGCATGAATAGAACAATTAATGAACGAGCTAGGAGCATGAGACTGCATGCTAGTCTTCCTAAGATGTTTTGGTCTGATGCTGTTAACATCGCTACTTACTTGATAAATCGTGGGCCATCAGTTCCTTTGGATTGTAAAATTCCAGAAGAAGTATGGATCGGGAAAGAGGTAAATTACTCTTTTTTGAAAGTATCTGGTTGTCTGGCTTATGTTCATGTTGATTCCGCTGCTAGAACAAAACTTGATTCCAAATCTCAGAAGTGCTACTTTATTGGCTATGGTGATGCTGAGTTTGGTTATCGATTTTGGGATAGTCAAAATCGAAAAATTATTAGAAGCAGGAATGTCATTTTTAATGAACAGGTGGTGTACAAGGACAAATTGGGAGCAGATAATGAAGCCACAGACTCTCGAGAAGTTGTTAACTTCGAAACTTTTCCTGTGAATGACTTGCAAAACAATGCCCCAGAAAATCAGGAAAATGTAACCCCACAGGAGGAACCTCATACTACAGTTAATGTGCTCAGACGATCTTCCAGAACCATTAGAGCACCGCAACGTTTCTCTCCCTCTTTGAATTACATTCTTTTGACTGATAGTGGTGAACCTGAAAGTTACAAGGAAGCTATTCAAGCTGTTGACTCAACCAAGTGGGATCTTGCTATGAAGGATGAAATGGACTCCTTAATGTCAAATAAGACATGGCGGTTGACTGAGTTACCCAAAGATAAAAAGGCACTGCATAACAAATGGGTATACAGAGTAAAAGATGAGCATGACGGCAACAAAAGATACAAGGCAAGGCTGGTTGTGAAGGGCTTTCAACAGAAAGAGGGTATTGATTATACAGAGATTTTCTCTCCTGTGATGAAGCTGACTACAATCAGATTGGTGCTAGGAATCGTAGCACAAGAAGACTTGCATCTGGAGCAGCTAGACGTGAAGACGGCTTTCCTTCATGGTGATTTAGAGGAGGACATATACATGCAACAACCTCAGGGCTTTATAGTGCCAGGAAAAGAAAATATGGTATGCAAACTTCAAAAGAGTTTGTATGGTACAAGAAGTTTGACAACTTTATGAGCAGCAATGGTTTTCTGAGGACCGAGGCCGATCACTGTTGCTATGTGAAAAGGTTTGATAGTTCTTATATCATCTTACTTCTTTATGTGGATGATATGTTGATTGCAGGTTCATGCAAAAAGGAGATTGACAACCTGAAGGAGCAATTATCATCAACTTTCTCTATGAAGGATTTGGGAGCTGCCAAGCAAATCCTTGGGATGAGGATTACTAGGGACAGAGCAGATGGTTCCTTGCTATTATCACAAGCTGAATATGTGAAGAAAGTGTTGGGGAGATTCAACATGGATGGTGCAAAACCAGTAAGCACACCTCTGTGTAATCATTTCAAACTATCCAAGGAGCAATCACCTGCAACAGATGAAGAGCGTGCCTACATGGCTAAGTTACCTTATTCTTCTGCTATTGGTAGCCTTATGTGTGCCATGGTCTGTACTAGACCAGATATTGCACATGCAGTGGGAGTTGTGAGCAGGTATATGAGTAATCCAGGAAAGCAACACTGGGAAGTAGTGAACTGGCTTTTGAGATACTTGAGGGGCTCTACAGATTCAGCACTGTGTTTCAGAAAGTCATCCAATGGTCTGCAAGGTTATGTTGATGCAGACATGGCTGGAGATATTGATGGTAGGAAAAGTACTACAAGATATATATGTACTTTGTGTGGTTGATGTCGCTCAAATGATTCACGCACAGCGGTCGTGGTGCAGTATAGCATAAGAGAGGTCGAATCCCACAGAGAGACAAGCAGGAAAGATCCAGAAATACAAATAACAATGAATTGAAAACAATCAAGAGCGATAAAAGTTAAGAAAATAGATCAAATATGTAATGATAAGATAAAGTTAACGAAAGAAATCAAGATTTGAATGAAGCTAGGCTTCAGGAATCACTTCACTCGGACTTAGGTTCTTCTCTTCTAAATGGTTCATATGAAACTCAGTTAAGGGATTCACATCCCAATCGCCTTAACCGGAAGATATAGAATTATGAATCTGATAAAATATAAATGTCTCTTCCTATGATTGGTTCTTCCTTTTTATAGTTCTAACTTCATCCAACCAAACCTAAGAATACACGATACCGGCTGTCACTACAGGCAACGCGCAGCAAAAGTTCATCGGGACAAAGCCCTAACTCTATCTAACCGGATCTCTAAGAATACACAATACCAACTCTCACAATCGGCAATGCATAGCAAAGATCTCACGGGGTAGAGCCCCAACCTTGTCTTACCAGATCCCTAAGAATACACAATACCAGTTGTCACTACGGGCAATGCATAGCAAAGGTCTCGCAAAACTCGGTAGGAGAATCAAAAGAGAAGACTATGGGATTATAAGATCATGAAAGAAGCATGACTGGATTCATAATATTAATCATCCACATAGAAATCTATAATCTGAAAATAATATTTGAAGATCTAATACATAGAAAAGAGTTTAACAATGAAGATTAAAAACTATGAACCATTGTTGGAGAAGAAACCCTAATCCTCGCTAGATCATCCGTCCGCCATGCCCGCGGATTACCCGGCCATGGATGGAGATGTCTTCATCTTCTTCCTTTGGGAAACACCCAGATAGAGCCTCCCAAAAACGTCCAAGAAGTCCCCTTTGATTAACCCTAAGTATCCAATTTATAGCCCCAAATCTCTCCATCCACGGATTAGATCTGAACCGTAGGTTTTCTTCACTGGAAAAGTCGGATCGATCCCTCCCAGGGTGTCGGATCGATCCCTCACATTAAAACTTCAACTTCTGACTTCGCTCGGGTCCGATCGATCGGACTAAGGGTGTTGGATCGATCGGTTTCGTAAAAATCCTCCGTCTCTGGCTATTCCCGAGTCCAATCGATCGGACTTTAGGTGTCCGATCGATCGGACCCCTTAGGAGGGATGGAGGGATCGATCGGATCCCTTGTGGCTGAAAAAAACATGTTCTGTCACGTTTCTGGATAGTCCGATCGATCGGCGGATCGATCGGACTTCCAACTTATTTTCTGTTCTGCCATTCAGACTGCGCCATCGGTACTAAAATTGCTGTAACTTCCTCTAGAAAACTCGGAATCACGAATCGTAAAATTCTCCAGAATCTAGACTTCAAGAGATTTCCAACCATATATGGCACATCATCTGGTTCTTCATGAGCAGGTACAGATTAATTTTTGAAGTTGATCCATATACTCTTTTCAGCTTCTTTTAACCCCAATTTCCTACATTTTCCAAACAACCATGTGAAGCAACATATAGATGTAAAAATAGTAATAAAGATGTTGATTAAGGCTAATATTCTTACAATTGAGATGGTTATAAGACTGTTCAGAGTCAACATTGATGCACTCATCAGTGGTACAACAGTTAGTTGGGTCTCCAAGTTACAGAAGATTGTCGCTCTTTCCACTACTGAGGCAGAGTATGTTGCTATGACAGAGGCATGCAAAGAGATGGTATGGTTGCAAGGTTTTCTGGAGGAGCTTGGTCAGGGGCACGGAAAGGGTACTTTGCATTGTGATAGTCAGAGTGCTATTCAACTTGCCAAGAATCCGGTATTCCATGCTAGGACTAAGCATATACAGGTCCGGTATCATTATATACGATCAGTTTTGGAAGATGGAGATTTCATACTAGAGAAGATTCAAGGAAGTCAAAATCCGGCAGATATGTTGACCAAGGTTGTGACTGTTGAGAAACTGAAGCTGTGCTCAGCTTCAGTTGGTCTTCAAGCTTAAAGTTGAAGAGGTTTGAGTTGCTGTGAGTATTTGCTTCGGAAGTAAAGAGGAGTTGGTTTTCTCGATACAGTCTCCAAGTGGGAGAATTGTTGAGGTGTGGAGCTTGATCTTCTCCTGATCTTGGATTAAGACACGGACCCCGACTATGACACACTACGCAGAGCTGACGGGGTCCGGGGTAGCGCCCCCGCGGGGAGCCCGGTCAGGTCGCGGGGCCCGAGGCAGCGCATCGGCGGGGGTTTCCGGGGGCAGCGCCCCCGGAACAAAAATGGATTTGAGATACGTTTGATAGGGGTAGTTTATGTAATTTTACCTACACCCTATGTACTGAAACCCTAGGATATGAGGGTTTGATATGGGCGGCCGTTATTGTATCTTGTAATTTGGCTTCTTCGCCTTTGATAGAGAAACTCTAGCAACTCCGTGGACGTAGCCCTGTTCTAGGGTGAACCACGTAAATCTCTGCGTCTTTGTTTTCCCTATTTCTTTGATTCTCGTTCCTAGAACATCCTAATAGTTACCACCCCAGTCGAGCTCCATGTCCATCTCGGTACCGGCGGAACGTCACTGATAAGCTGCACCAGCTCCGGGTGGAAGTACTCCGCCAGCCTCCTCCTGTTCCATGTGCCATCATCTTCTATAAAGTCCCCCATTTGCATATCAGCTAAGCAATCCTCAGCAGACATCATAAGTGGTGAGGAGATCAAAAGCCCGTCACCGAACCACCATTCATGTATCATTCATGCCCTGCACCCCGGTCCTGGCTCCCATCTGACCTCCCTTCTCAACATCTCCGCCGCCTTACAAATGGATCTCCACAACCCCGAGGCCAGGGCTTTATGTCGAGCACTTGGCAGTATGCCCTCAAACCTATACTTTGCCCTGCACAACACAGTCCAGATTGACTCGTTTCCATCAAGGAACTTGGCCGCCTGACGCATCCTTATTGGCCATTGCCATCATCGAAGATCCTTAAAACCTAGACCCCCAGCCATCCTGTGTCGGCACATAGTTTCCCAAGCCACAGTAGATAGGCCACCCTTCTTCCCTTGCCAAAGAAATCCACGAGCTAAGGATGACACTCTGTTCAACACCGACGCCGCGCGTGGGGATGGATGACATGATGAAAATCGGCATGGCTTGCATGACCGACTGTACAAGAACCGCCCGGGCAGCAGCGGCCTTGACCGGACATCTCCATGTAGCCAGCTTCCTCTGTATTGCATCAATAAGGAAATTAAAGTCCCGTACTCTAGTCGCCCTCACCTCCAGTGGATTTCCTAGGTACCGCCACAGACTCATCTGCTCAGCAAAACCTAGCATCTTGACCAGCTTCTTCCTCCTTCGTGCAGAGGCCGTCGGAGAGAACTTAAGACTTGATTTTTCTTTACTAACCTGGAGCCCTGATAGTAACTTATATCTCTTGAATACATTGGCAACCTTCTTAGCTTCGGGTCTTTTAGCTGTAGTGATCACCAGGACATAGTCAACATAGAGTAGGTGATTAACTCGACATGGAGAGCCTGGGAAAGCCACCCCCTCCAACGCAAGTAGTGGCACATGGAGCAGCCTGCTAAGTACCACCTGCACATTGACAAAGATATATGGTGCGAGTGGGTCGCCTTGCCTGAGACCGCACGCCTACTTGAAGAGGCCGCACACCCTCCCATTAATGATGAGCCATAATCCATTCTATCAAGAGGACGGGGAACTCCATCTGGGTATGTACTCGGCGCACAAAACTCAAACTCACAGAGTCATAGGCCGCCCGTATATCCACTTTGAGCGCCATCAACGGCATGGTCTTTGGCGCTCTCCTAATAGTATGTAGCAGCTCATATGCAGCCCCGATATTATCCAGGATGGTTCTCCCTTCAATGAAAGCCGACTGCTCCAGGCTAACTAGATCATTGAGGGCACCTTTGATCCTATTGGCCACGATAGAGGAAATGATCTTGTACAAAACATTACAAAGACTAATTGGCCTATAGTCTTTGATCCTCTTTGCATGAGCACATTTAATGTTTGTTAGATAGGCTTATTGAGATTCGTTAAAGTAGACATGCCAAGCATCAAGCAGCACGTTAAAGGTTGGGCATAGCTCTGCATGATATAAGGCCCAAAATAAAGCCTAGCTTGAAAGTAATGAAGCCGAACTTGATCACCAATTTTAAGCCAGGCTTAGCTCTAATCAAACTTGGCTCGATTACGCCTCTACTTCCAATGAACAATAAATAATAGAGTAGAGCGTGTATGACCTGGGCCTAAATTACATGGTTTTTTTTTTCTTTTATAGCTACTAGAAAATAGAGCAGTATCTCCTGCCGTATTTTACTTTTAGTCCACTAATTTAATCACTAGTGAGAACCTTACAGAAAACATACAATGTGGTACGTGGATGCTAAATGATAATACATGGCGTAAATGTTGGTGCATCTATTCCCATTTTTTGAGTCCAAAAGGAAGTTTCAATACATAGATTGGAATTGACACACTTGGATGAACATCTATTTTTTACATTACTCGGCTAATCTATACAAAGATGTAGGGATTTTGTTTGATTGGGAAGTGGACAGAAGATGAGCTCCAGTTCCCATTCGCGTCGCGTTCTTGTTTCCCTCCTCGGCCTAGATCGACGACGGGCCTTCCACCATCTCTACCACCATATTAACCTCCCCCTCCCCCTGTACCGCCAGATGGTGACGTTGTTTGCTCTGTTGGCGCTATGTTTCGGGCGTATGGGGTTTGACGGAGGAGTCAGATAGAATTTTGGTGCCTGAAGAGGGGCATAACCAACACATGGAACATCCGTCTAATGAGGTGCTGACCTTTGGGGCTTGTTCGGTTGGGTTCCTATCCCGGGTTAAGCCCATTTTATCCCTGCATTGTAGCCAAACAGTGGCGGATTTAGAAATTTAAGTAAGTGGGGGCTTAAATCACCTGCTCTTTTTTATCCACATATCGCAAAGCCACTGCCATTTGTTCCGTCGTAGACACATCTCGAGACTCATCAACCAAGATAGAAAATAATGAATGACCAAGATCTTTTATAATAGCATTAATAGTCTCAACTGCCGCGCTATTAGCCATCTCTTTCTGTATACTTGGTGCTATCATTTGGTTACGCCCAGGAGCATTACCCATGACTACCTCTCTAACTTTCTCATTACCACTAGCATACCATTCTAAAAGTTCAAGAAAGTTTCCCTTATTTATAGATGTTTCTGATTCATCATGTGCATGAAATGCCATACCTTGACCCAAAAGAAATGTAACACATTTCAGAGTTGCAGTCAAACGACTTCTATAGGTTAGCCGGGTTTCATCATCTTGACGAGAAAATGCATGTATGATACTTTGTTTCTGATTTTTGAAATTCTCACATTTTCTTCGTGCCTCATTGTGAGAACTATTAACTTTCCCCACATGTGCATCAAATCTCTCTTTCTTTTTTCAATTTTGAAAACCCGTTTCTACAAATGCGTCTCCACCCCCTTGAGAACCCTTGCTTGTCTTGAAAACATAGCAATAAAAGCAAAATGCTTTATCTTTTTGCACACTATACTCAAGCCAATCATAATCATTGAACCATTCTTTCTAAAACCTTCTCATACAATCACCACATTTCGTTTTAGGAAAGTTATGCTCATAAGGTTGAAAAGGACCTTTTTGTAGATACCACATTCGAACTTGATCTCTAACAGCAACATCATAGTCCTCAATTGGTTTTCGTGTACCCGGGTCAGCAACTAATTCGACACTATCAAATTCGACACGAGTTCTTTGTGCAAGGTTAGGGGTGCTAGAAGACTCCCCTATATGCTTTCGCTTGATAACATACTTGTCCATGATCCTATAATTATTGAAAAACAATTCACAATAATTATAAAAAAGTTGTCTAATTCCTTAACCAAACATGAAACATAGCATCCAAGTCTTTATCTACAAAAACATGGCATCCAAACATGAAACATAGCATCCAATTCACAATAAATAATATGAACCACCACCAAATCACCCAACCATGAATACATAATAGAGAAAATAAACTAAGGAGTGCTCTGTGCTCACCTAGTCACCTCGGGAGTTGGGGACGTTGGTACAACGGATGGCGGATGGTGCCTGGCGATGCGGCGGTGTCGACTTCGATCCCGGTGATCGACCGATCCTCACCGACATCACGGGCGCAGGCGCGGGAGAGAAGAGGGCATAGTTGTCTAGGGTTTGGGGCTTGAGGGGACGGGAGTCACAGAACGGGTTCCAAAAAGGGAAAAGTAAAAGAGGCCCACTGAGCCACTGTCCAAGGCTCAAAAGCATCAAAAAAAATTTATTCTAAGTAGGGAGCCACCGAGCCAGTGATACGACTTGAAAAGTGTCGTGGCTTAACAAGACTGACCAAAATTACAATATATTCCGGTGCTCTACTTTAACTACTAAGGACTAGTAGATAGTGGAGAGTCCGAGTCGAGTCCACAGGGATTTCAGGGATTTAAATCAAATACTTAGCAAATCTTCTACTAATAAGTTGAGAAAAGATTTAGAATTGAAATTAAGCTAAACTTATACTAAAGGATTGAAGAATATGAGAGAAAGGACCATAGGATTCTTAATCAGTAACTAAGGACATACCAGGTTTTCCAAAGATCAGGGTATGCAAACACGATAAATGGCTCCCTAAAAGTTGATAAAGGAATGGCTAGTTCTCATTATCACTCGACAAGTTCTATTTAGGATTCCTTGTCGGTAAGAACAATTAACGAAATATCAGTGACCGAACGATTAGTTACGTTCACTGCTAATGAACCCTCTTACTCAGATGAGTTCATCGCAAGCAATGTCATAGAAATGGATTTAGGTGTAATATCGAGATGACTTCGCATCTCGATGGCCAAAACTACAAAGATAAGATGCATGAAGAATTAGGGATAGAACGTAGTGGGACTAGCACTACTATAGTGGGACTAGCACTATATAATCCCTAATCACGAACAAGATTCCATCCGAGATATCATGGGACTAGCATGATCCTTTTATTTGGATGAATCCAATCCACGCCCTAACATACACAAGCTCTAGAATCAAGTGCAAGCAAGAACGATCCAAACATCCAGTAGGAGATCAACACCAAGATATAGGCAAATAGAATCAATCCATAAAACCAAATAATCGTGTATACAAACCCTAGATCTAAGAAATCCCTAGCAAAAACCCTAGTTACATCATAAGAATCCCATGGCTAGGGTTTTAGCTACTCATCTTCAGGGGATAATCCATCGGTAGAAGTTGATGATCTCCTCCCGGCATGGATCTCCTACAAAGAATCGTCGAAGAAAAGATGTAGAAAAGATAGGAAAACTCTCTCCAAAAACGTCTATAAAAAGCCCTCAAAAATCCCTAAACAATGACTACTTATAGCCCAAGAGACAACCACCCCCGGATTAGATCAGAGCCGTCGATCTTTGCTTCTGGCCGCGTCGGATCGATCCAACCTTTGAAGCCCGATCGATCCGACTCCTTAACTCCCTTAATATTGTGAGCAACGCCCGAGCAGGATCGATCCAACTCTTGAAGTTCGATCGATCCTACGCCTTTATTGCTGCTAACTCCCGAGCTGGATCGATCGGGCTTGACTTGGCCGATCGATCGAACCACCGTTGTTAAGCTACATCCCTTGCTGGATCGATCGGGCACTTGAAGTTCGATCGATCCAGCCGTTGTTGATCGTTCCCTTGTTGGTTGAGTTGGATCGATCGAACCTGTTGAGACCGATCGATCTAGCTTGCCAAAAATCGCCAAAATAGATTGTTTTAGCTCCAGAATTGATCTAACTCGTGGAAGGACCTGTTATACCTGAAATGGAATAAAAGTAGTCAGTCCAGCATTGCTCGGGACCCAACAAAGCCAAATTACAAGGGTGTTTTGTGCACTTTTCAGGTCTTATCACACCCCCCAACTTGATCTTTGCTAGTCCTCGAGCAAAGCAAATAAAAACTAAGAATAAAGCAGTAAATCTAACTAGCCACTTTCGTAGGTCTCACGATTGCACTTAGCATGTGCAACAAGCCTTTAAACCCCTGGGTGGCCCCAGTGGAGGAGTTATAGTCTCCTGAGGGTTTCCAGCGATGATACCCACAAACATCTATACATCCCCTTGAAACATGTCATCAGAACTCCATTAAGATCCTCATTAATTCCAATGCATCAAACAGAACAAATATCCATGAATATATTCTTTAATTCATAATCATATAAACATAAAGTAAATGAGAACAATTCATAGCACACCTCCAGCACTTCAACATATTTAATCATGGTTCAAAAATAACTTTGACTCTCTTGTGTGTGAATTTGGGTTTACACATGCTTCAGAGCATCAATTATATCTAAACATTTCAACTATTCAAGATCACAATCCTATCCAAGCACATATCTTCCACTTATCACATAGCAATATCCGTTTCTTTTTTCCAATGACGTGTGCAATGTTATGATTTCTTAAGCTTTCGTCATGGTTCATGTAACGAGGTTCAAGCCAGTGACTCCCAAACCAGACGGTTTTAGGGCACTAAGTGTAGAACACTCTTCAGACTCTAATGCTCAAACCATGAAGGCTACAAATCATAACTAGTCATTCATTTATTTTTATTTATTTATTTTTTTCATTAAAGGAAATTCAACCTTTTTACGCGAACACCATGCTGGCTAGGCACACTGCCCGGTTACTAAGTTGAAAATCCTTTATTCTTCTTTTTCTTGTTTCTTTTTTTTTTCTTTTTTTTTTTTTACTCAGATAATTGCATGTGTTCATGTCTTTTATGTGTCAAGTCTAGAATCATAAATCCATCCTAGTATCAGGTTCAGAATCTAATTTCAACTCATCCACATGTAAACGTGCTCAAGTGCAGTAAGATCTGTCAAGTCATCCCTAAACCATGGTAAAAGTGTTAAAGTACAGAACTCATGCCATGCATAGTTAAATTTACTGAATTTTACATGACATTTGAATTTCTGAACAATTCATAGGATAAATTTCTAAATCAAGCATCTTCATAAATAAGTCTCTTCATTTCGTTCGTCTGACATGATCTCAGGGAAATATAATAGTTGGTTATCATGAAATAAATAAACATGAATTCCTAGAATTCTACCCCCCAACTTAAATGTAATTGTCCCCAATTACACTAAGTCATAAAAATAAACCAAAGAATATAGGGTAGAGATAACCTGAGATACTTCATACGAAGAAGTAACCTTGATGATAAAAAGTCAACAAAATCGCAGATCAAGGTTAGGTGTGAAAACCAAGAATAAGGGTAATGGCTCCCAGGTGTGCATGTGACCGCAAAGATGCCCTGTAGCAATATAGAAGGAATACCCCGTAATGCATTTATGGAATATAAGGAATAGGCATGAAAATTAGAGAAAAATTCGGCAGCATTTCCTCTATTTATGCAAGAAGCCCAAGGGCTGTACAAACATTCATCACAATGACAGAAATTGAAAAACTACAATCCTGAGCTTCCACCTGCAAGACACACAAAGCAACCACATTCATCCACATACACACAGTAGACCAGCACAATCAGCTTCCCCCACTCCCAGGATACACCCCCCCAGAGCCAAAAATCTATGTATATATGATGCCAAGCAAGTACAAAAAGAAATCCAACCACCACACAAGTCACATCAAAACTAGCCAGCAGACGGCCGCAGAAGCAAGAAATCTAAAAGATATACAAGTAATGTAAGCAAGCATCTACGCACGAAGCTCAAGGCCGAGGTGGTGCCTCAGGGACAGGTGGCGGACAATAAGGTACGATAGTAAGAACCGGCGCAGGAGGGTGAAGGTCGTCAAGACGCGCCCGAATGTATGAAAGGTCTGCTCGGAAGGCCGCATCTCTCGCGTCGACAGCGTCCAAACGCTGGTGTAACCGTACCAACTCACTGTGGAACTCTCGGTACATCTCGCCCAACGTAGGATGGTCGACTGGCCCGTACTCCGGTGCATGGTGTGATCGGCTGGGCCGCGGCTGACTGAGCAAGACACCCGCCCTCCTCATGTGACTGAGGACCTTGCTCCAGGTAGCGGAACGAAACCGTGCCGCCAGAAGTGCCTCCAGCGACACGGTCGGCTCCCCCTCTGGAACGCACTCCTGGCGCTGTAGAACTGTGGAGATAAGCCGAGGATGTGGGCAGGCTGCACCATCGTAACTGGGCCGCATATCTAACACCGTCATCCGATAGAACTGGTCGATGTCCTCCAAGATCATCTGCGGAATACTCATCGCCCAGTCCTTGGCCAACAGCCGGAGCATGCGGAGCCAGTCGCCGGTCCGATACTGAGCATGCCCCATCTGAAAAATGTTACGTCGCAGGACATCGTCGATCAGCCACATGTGCGGCGGCAGCTCAGCGCGAGAAAAGGTGTCGGAGGGATAACGGTTCGGCCGAAGAAACATGTAAGCGTCGAACTCCTGGGCGTAATACTCGTCAGGCGTCGCTCGGTGGAGGTCGCGGCAGCGTTTCGGAATTGACAATGCATTGCAGACCGCCCGGAGATTCAAAGTTACCTCTACTCCGTCGATTATGGAAGTGAACCCACGGGACTGGTACTGGTGGGATGTATCCTTGTCGCGCGCGTCCCCAAAAGGAATAGGCTGCATGTTCTGATAAAACATGCACACCAACCGCGGATAGACCGTAGAGCTGGGCGTGCACACAGGTAGAAGGCTCCGTCGCTCAAGGGTCGCAATGGCATCTTTGGCGTGCTCGACCTTGCGGAAAAACTCAACGTCGAAGGTGTACTCCAGGTTGAGCTCACGCTGCCAGCGAGGGTGGAGGCCGCGGACATCGGTCGGAGCGGTCGACGGATGGGATTTCTTGCGCTTTGTAGGCCGTTGAGCTTGCTGGGATGAAGAAGCCACCGCCGCAGCCTTCCTCTTGCCGGACGACGGAGTGACGGCCTTCGAAGAGGAAGGTGGAGTTCGCGAGGCTCGGATCGGTCGTGGCGGAGGTGGGGAAGAGGAAGAAGCCGGCGAAGAGGCAGATGTGGACGGAGAAGACAACGCCGGCGTCGTAGCTAATGGCAGCCGTCGTCGGGCCGGAGGGGTGGAAGAAGAAGCGGCGGCCGCTTTCCCTTTTCCGCCGACGCCCTTCGTCGTCACATTCTTCGCGCGTACCATGGTAGGGATGGAGACAAGGGCGGCGCCGGCGATGATCAACGGAGCACACGGATCCTCGGGTGGAGAAGTGGAGTGGGTTTGGACGAAATGGAGAGGTCGTGAGTGGGGAAGGAAGCCGGAGGAATGGAATGTGGGACGGTGGAGGATGATGGTGAGGAGATCTTGCCGGAGGGGAGACCGACGACCTGCCGGGAGGAGGATCGCGGAGCGGCGGAACCCAAGTGGAACGGGGAGGAAGAAAAAGGGGGAGCGATCGAAGGGTTTAATCCCTAGGATCGCTCGGACGCGTCTTATACCCCAAGTGCGCGACTTCGATCGATCCGACCTGTGGGGTTGGATCGATCGAACTCCACGCGTCACCCAGCCCAAGCGCCACAACGGCCACCTTAAGGGAGGGGAATCGATCGGTCCAAGAAACCCGATCGATCCTACTCCTTTCATACCCAAAACATGCACAGCAAGCATGGTGCCTCACACCAGATCAACACAATAAATCCAAGCAACCCAAATCCTAATGTCATTGAGGAACGAACAAAACAATGCTACGAAGAAAAAAATAAAATCGAAAGTGCAAAAATAAACTGGCAAGTAACAAACTCAATCTAGACAGACATCAAACAGGAGTCCTAGAAAGTAGAATAGGAAAGTCCTAAAGTCTAATCATCGTTGTCCATGTCTTCATCGTCATCCTCGTCGGAGTCCTCGTCGTAGTCCTCGTCGGAGTCCTCGTCGGAGTCACTCTCGCTCGACCGCTGGAACAGTGGGCGATCAGGGTCATCCGAGGTATACGGGGATCCTGGGGGCGAAAGTGCTGGCGATAGAAGCCCCGGATCAATCAGAGATCGTGGAGGCACCACAACAGAGGACCCGTCGGGCAATCGAAAAGCGACCCACGGATCCTCGAGACCAGGGTCGTGCTGAATAGCATAAACAAGACAGGCAAAGAGATCAGGATCCGGGAACGGCCCAAAAAACTCAACACCGACAGGATGGTCGATAACCGAACCGGCAGGATAAATAGGGATGGGGACATCCCAAGGATGGAAACAGTAGACTACCGGTGGCGACGGTGGCCGGCTCGAGTCGGCTGAGTCGGACAGTTCCTCATCGGAGGAGAACACCGAAGCTTGAGAGACCGGAGATCCTGGCTCAAACTCGAGTCCCGACGACCCATGACTGGAAGTAGACATTGAGAGGAACCTGCATCCGAGATAATAGGTAAGAAGACCGGGGAAGAATGACTGGACTATGTTGGATCGATCGGACTAGCAGGTGTCAATCGATCCAACATGGGTGAGGGAAGAACATATACCATGATGGAACAGAGGAAGGAAAGAGATGCAAGAGCTGTGGTAACTGGTGAAGAGAACAGCGAAGACAAGCATGCATAATGGAAGGTGAAAAGAAACCGAAAACAATGAGAGGAAGGCGACGGCCGGCGTTGATGGAGGCCGGCGACGTTGGTCGGAAACCATGGCACAAACCATGGGTTCGCATGCAAGGGAGAGATGAAGAGGACACACACACAAGGGATTATCACACTGGCATGGGAGAGATGAAAAGGACGCGTCGGACTCTTACCGGAAAGTTGCAGTTGCCTGGAAGGACACACCGGAAGCCGGGACGACGGTGTTCGCCTAAGCTGGACACCGATGATGGGAGGAACTCCGGCAACCACGAAACGACTTATGTAGTTCGCTAGGTCTCGTAGTTGAGGTAAGGAGGGGAATAAATAGGCGGCTAAGAGGTATGGATTAACTCGGAATGGAGTCCGAGTTGGAGACGGCGAGGCAAAGGCGCGGAAGATCGGAAGTTATCTCAAGGAACCAGCAGGATCGATCGGCCTAGCGAGGATGGATCGATCGAACGCCACGTGGCTGCATCAAGTGCGCACCGATGAACAATAGCTACTAAAGGCGCCCGATCGATCGAACTTGGTGTGCCCGATCGATCGGACCGACTCAAAGAGCGCGACCGATGGACGGATCGATCGCACGTTGTAGGGCCACAAACACCACGCTCTGTCACCAATAAATACCTAGTCGGATCGATCGAACCCGCTAGGACGGATCGATCGAACTCGCACACTTAGTTTTCTCAAAAATGTTGGAGCGAAGGACGGATCGATCGATAGATGTAGTGTCAAAAACACTACGTTCTGTCAGGATTAAATGCACAAGACGGACCGATCCTGCTCTCAAGCCCCGATCGATCCATCTAGAGCCAAGAGTAAAGACAAGATGCAGCGAAGAGCCGATCGATCGGGTGCTTGCGAGGCAAAAACACCATGTTCTGGCAAAAATAAAGCCACAAGTTGGATCGATCGGCCGACATGGGACGGATCGATCCAACTCCGGAATGAAGAAAAGTGATGCTAGATGTAAAGAAAGATCGATCGGTCCTTCTATAGCTCGATCGATCGGTCGGACCAAAATACGAGAAAATCCATCAGAAAACTTAAAAATGAAGCCGCTACGACCCTGTAAAAATATAGACCTCTCCAGGCCAAAAGAATTCAAGTACGGACAACCCCTGATTCACCATTAACACGATCAGTCACAGACATCGATGACAGAATTATCAGACAACCAAAATCAACAACGCACTAAGCAGAAAATACGCAAGCATGCAAAGAAAACATGAAAGAAACCAAAACAACAGAACACACACACAACGGATGGGTTGCCTCCCATCAAGCGCTTGGTTTAACGTCTCGAGCTCGACGACATGAAAGCACAAGTACTCGGAAAGTGGTTCATGCAACCTCTGTGTGGCTTCTAAGGTCAGAGGATTTTCTATGTATCTTTTTAACCTTTGGCCATTCACTTTGAAGGTGGAATCAGAGTTAGGATTGCGGAGTTCAACAGCCCCATGAGGAAAAACTTGAGTAACTTCGAATGGACCAGTCCATCTAGATTTCAATTTCCCTGGGAAAAGCCGTAATCTAGCGTTAAATAACCACACCCTATCTCCCACGTTAAAAGATCTTTGATGAATGAACCGATCATGGTATGCCTTAGTTTGAGCTTTATAGATAAGAGCATTATCATAGGCGTCATTACGTATTTCCTCCAACTTATTGAGTTGGAGCAGGCGAGCGCTCTGACCCATAGGTAACCAACTAACCTCTTTAATAGTTAACCACACTCTATCCATGAGATTCACTGGTAAGCGGCAATGCTTACCGTAGACCATCCGATATGGGGACATCCCTATGGGTGTTTTAAATGCCGTTCTATATGCCCAGAGTGCTTCATTCAAGCGCATAGACCAGTCCTTTCTATCCAACCGCACGACTTTCTCCAGGATGCGTTTGATCTCCCTATTAGACACCTCTACCTGCCCACTGGTCTGAGGGTGATATGGTGTGGCAACGTTATGGGAAATATTATACTTATCGAGAGTGTGACGGAAATATCGATTCATAAAGTGTGATCCGCCATCACTTATAATAGCTCGAGGATGACCAAACCGAGAGAAAATGTTAGAATGAAGAAATTTAACAACAACTCGGTGATCATTGGTCTTAGTCGCTATGGCTTCAATCCATTTCGAAACGTAATCAACGGCTAATAAAATGTAGATGTAGCCATTTGAAGGAGGAAACGGGCCCATAAAATCAATACCTCAAACATCAAATACTTCACATTCAATAATCGGATTTTGAGGCATTTCATTTCGATGCGAAATACTCCCTAATTGTTGACACCACACACACGCTTTTGAAAAACTGTGAGCATCACGAAAAATCGAGGGCCAATAAAAACCAGATTGAAAAATCTTGGCTGCGGTTCGACGGCCTGAAAAGTGTCCTCCACATGCATGAGAGTGGCATGAAGTAAGAATGGAGATTATTTCAGATTCGGGTACACAACATCTCATAATCTGATCCGGACAGTGTTTAAAAAGGATGGGATCATTCCACACATAGGATTTAACTTTCGAAAAGAATTTATCTCGATCTAGTTTATTCCAATGAGCAGGAGTGAATCCAGAAACAAGATAATTTACGATGTGTGCAAACCACGGTTTTGGTGCTTGATCAACAGCCAATAAATATTCATCAGGGAAGGTATCATCGATTGGGGATGAATCATTAATGACATCGACAGGAAGACGCGATAGGTGATCGGCTACCACGTTTAATGCTCCCTTTTTATCTCGTAATTCCATATCGAACTCTTGGAGAAGCAAAATCCAACGAATTAATCGAGGTTTAAGCTCTTTCTTGGAAACAAGATACCTAAGGGCTGAATGATCGGTAAAAATTATGACTTTGGATTCAAGAAGATATGACCGAAACTTTTCTAAGGAAAAAATCACAGCCAGTAACTCTTTCTCAGTAGTCGTGTAATTCACCTGAGCTTCATTCAACGTCTTACTAGCATAGTAGATGACACGAGGTAATTTATCAATAGTTTGTCCCAACACAGCACCTACTGCGTGATCGGATGCGTCACACATGATTTCAAAGGGATGATTATAATCAGGACAATGGATAATCGGTGCTGAAGAGAGTGAATCACGCAGGACATGAAAAGCATGAAGACAAGATTGATCGAACACAAATGGAACATCTTTAACCAATAGAGCACATAACGGTCGGGAGATTTTACTAAAATCCTTAATAAACCTCCGATAGAACCCTGCGTGGCCCAGGAATGACCGAATTTGACGCACCGACGAAGGAGGCGGAAGTTTAGAAATAAGCTCTAACTTAGCTTTATCTACCTCAATCCCCCGACTTGAAATGACGTGGCCGAGAACGATACCTTCCGTAACCATAAAATGGCTCTTTTCCCAACTCGACACCAGATTAGTTTTCTCACACCTAGCCATGACCTTGGATAGGTTTGCAAGGCATGAGTTAAAAGATTGGCCAAACACAGAGAAGTCATCCATAAATATCTCTAGAAACTGTTCAATCATATCCCCGAAAATAGCAAGCATGCAACGTTGAAACGTCGCTGGAGCATTGCAAAGGCCAAAAGGCATGCGACGATAAGCGAATGTTCCATACGAACATGTAAAGGTTGTTTTCTCCTGATCATTAGGATCGATGGCGACTTGATTATACCCAGAGTAGCCGTCAAGGAAACAATAATAGGCTTGGCCTGATAACCGTTTTAAAATCTGGTCAATGAAGGGCAATGGAAAATGATCTTTTCGAGTTAAAGCGTTAAGGCGCCTATAATCGATACAAACTCTCCACCCTGTGGTCTGTCTAGTTGGGATATCCTCCCCTTTGTCATTTTTAACCACTGTGATACCAGATTTTTTAGGAACGACCTGAGTAGGACTAATCCATTTAGAGTCTGAGATCGGATAAATGATCCCTGCGTCTAAAAGTTTAATTACTTCCTTCATTACAACATCTTTCATAAGAGGGTTGAGCCGGCGTTGCATCTCCAGGAAACATTTAGTTTCATCCTCTAAGAGTATGCGATGCATGCAAATCGAAGGATCAATGCCTTTAAGATCACCAATGGACCACCCTATAGCTCTTTTATGCAGTTTGAGGACATCGAGTAATTGATGCTCTTGATCAATGGTTAATGCAGAAGAGATAATTACTGGAAGGGTAGATTCAGGTCCCAGGAAGGCATATTTTAAATTGGATGGCAACGTTTTCAGCTCCAAAGGTGGTGGTGTGATCAAAGAAGGTACAGCCGGCATTGAGGAGGTAGGAGGTAAAGGCTCAAGGAGAGGTTTTTTCCAGGAAATACCGCACACATCAGTAATGACATCAAGATCGTTAAAATCCTTTAAAACATTGTCATTTTCAGACTTGAAAACCGACCCAAAACCATCCAAATCATTTTTTTCATTATTCACAACCGGAAACACTACATCCGTACTCAAAACATCTTCATGCACATGTGACACATAATGTTCAAAAACATCGTCTTCCACCACCATAGACATTTGACAACCACTCTCAAAACTCCCACACGGAGTATCATCATTCAACAACAACACAGGTAATGTATCATCAACACAACTCATTATCTCATCCTCATTAACCAAGGTATCAACCATAAAGCAGTCATCATCATACGCATGATTCTTTGAAGCATGAAATATATTCAAACGTAACTCCATATTACCAAATGTGACCGTCATGAAACCATCCCTACAGTCAATACAAGCATTGGCTGTAGCCAAGAAGGGTCGGCCAAGGATTATAGGAACCGATTTTTTTGTTTGCACTCCAGGTGCCATGTCTAACACAACAAAGTCAACCGGGAATACGCACCGATCAACCTTAACCAAAACGTCTTCAAGGATTCCTCTTGGTGTCTTAATTGATCGATCAGCTAATTGTAGGGTCATGGCCGTAGGTTTCAATTCTCCTATACCAAACTTAGAATATAAGGAGAAAGGCATGAGGTTGACACTTGCACCCAAGTCCAGTAGTGCTCCATCAATCGTGTGATTTCCTATAATGCATGAGATTGTGGGGGTGCCAGGATCCTTGAGCTTAGGAGGAAGATCACATCGAAGGATTGAGCTAACTTGCTCGGTCAGGAAAATATTCTTAGACACATGTGACCTAGACTGTCGTTTATGTGTGCAAAGGTCCTTGAGGAATTTGGCATAAGAAGGAATGTGTTTGATGGCATCAAGCAGAGGAAGATTAATATGCACTTTTTTAAATACCTCCATCATTTCATCTATTTTTGAGTTTTTGAATGGGGTGGAAGTCGGATCTGCTAAAGCTTCAGGAAAAGGAACCTTAGGAATATAAGTCATGGGATTTGGTTCTCTTTCATGAGATGATGCCATGTGTGGTGATGCATGTAAATCTCCAATGGAGTCATGATGATTTGAATGTGGAGTGTCGGAGGATGAACCAGGTTCCTTTGATGCACATGAGTTATTGGGCAATGATGTCTGAGAATGAGATGCATGTAAATCTTGATTATCTTTGGTTACTTCAGGTTGCTCAATGTTGGCAAAAGTTTTACCACTACGAAGGGTTGTCACAGCTTGTACTTGTTCATGCGATGAGTCGACATGATGTTGGCCTTTGGGATTAGGAATAGACTGACTCGGTAATTGTTCATCTTCTCTCCTAGACAATGCATTAGCCAATTGACCCAATTGGGCCTCTATCTTTGCCAGAGTTTGAGAATGAGAGTGTACTAATTGGGTCAACTCATCGTTGTGTAGAACATGATTTTGTTGCTGTGGATGAAGAGCTGAGTGATTTTGAGGTCCTTGACTCTGGGGAGGTACATACGATTTGTTTCCCCAAGATTGAGATGTTTGATTTTGAACATGCCGATATGGAGGTCGAAATGACGCATTTTGGCCTTGAGAGTTGGTAGGATATGATGATTGGAATTTTGGAGGATAATTCGTAGTATGAGCACCTATGGATGGTCTATAATTAAAAGAATTGGGTTGTTGGCCTGGTGTTCTCCACGAAAAATTTGGATGATCTCTCAAAACAGGGTTGTAAGAATTTGAATAAGGATCATAAGCTGGCTTAGATTGACCATACACGGCATTAATGTGTTCCTGTACTAACTCAGGATAATGACGTGCCAACTGGCAGTCAGTGACATCGTGACCAGGATTCGAATATAAGAGACAGATTTCTCCTGACGATGGAAGCGTAGGAAGAATAGATGAATCAACCTGATTTGTGGTTTGAGTGAGAACTTGATCTAGTTTTCTACTCAAGGCATCAACCTGTTGAGCAAGTCGGGTTGACTCATTTAACTCAACAACTCCTCGAGGATTGGATTGGTTGGACTGCCCACGATTATTCCTAGAGGAGGTGGCGTGGTGTTGAGAGTTCTCAGCGAGTCTCTGAAAAAGCCTCCAAGAATCGTCAAGGGGGTTGGTAATGAACACTCCCCCACACGCTGCATCTATTGTTAATTGATGTTTTTCCTTAAGACCCTTGTAGAAATGCTCTACTATGGCCCATTGAGGAAATTGGTGGTGGGGACATTTTCTAAGGAATTCCCTATAACGATCCCAAGCCTCATGAAATGCTTCATCGTCGGCTTGTATAAAGGAGGAAATTTCATGGCGAAGGTCACTCGTCTTGGTAATCGGGAAAAATTTCTCAAGAAATTGAGCTTGTAACTGAGGCCAAGTAGTGATCGACCGAGGTTCTAGAAATGTGAGCCAATGTTTCACTTTACCTTTTAGGGTGAAAGGAAATAATTTAAGTCTCCAAGCGTCTTCGGTAAAATTATTTACCCTCACGGTAGAACTAATTAGAATAAACTCCTCTATATGATTGTAGGGGTCCTCATGAGATAAGCCATGGAAAGTCGGTAAGGATTGTAAAAACTGTGGTTTAATCTCATAATGGGCCGCTCCAATTACTGGAGGTTGAATACAGGAGTTAGAAGTGAAAGAGGTTGGAACATAAAAATCTTTCATGGCCCTACGACCCTGATTTTCAGGTTGGTTAGGATTGTCATTAGGTCCAAGATTGTCCTCAGGGTTATCCATAGCTAAATGAGTAGGAGAAGAGACCGACAATTTATGCGATGTAGAACAAGAAGCAAAGAATTCCTTTAATGTAAGATTGAAATCTGGGTCCTTATCATCACTCATCAACACATCATAAAGATCATTCAAGGATTAGAAATGCAAACAGTGCAATCTCGATGACGTGTTGTTGGTGTTCGCTCCTTCACTGCTCGAAAGGATGCCGCTTTGTTCTTCACCTACTGATCACAAAAAGATATGGAAATATTAGCACTGAAACTACTTTTGGTCTTTTATATAATAATCAACCGATAAGCAAGAAACTATACTAAGTCAACAACTTAAAACACCGTAAAAATCCCCGGCAACGGCGCCAAAATTTTGATACGACTTGAAAAGTGTCGTGGCTTAACAAGACTGACCAAAATTACAATATATTCCGGTGCTCTACTTTAAATCAAATACTTAGCAAATCTCCTACTAATAAGTTGAGAAAAGATTTAGAATTGAAATTAAGCTAAACTTATACTAAAGGATTGAAGAATATGAGAGAAAGGACCATAGGATTCTTAATCAGTAACTAAGGACAAACCAGGTTTTCCAAAGATCAGGGTATGCAAACACGATAAATGGATCCCTAAAAGTTGATAAAGGATTGGCTAGTTCTCATTATCACTCGACAAGTTCTATTTAGGATTCCTTGTCGGCAAGAACAATTAACGAAATATCAGTGACCGAACGATTAGTTACGTTCACTGCTAATGAACCCTCTTACTCAGATGAGTTCATCGCAAGCAATGTCATAGAAATGGATTTAGGTGTAATATCGAGATGACTTCGCATCTCGATGGCCAAAACTACAAAGATAAGATGCATGAAGAATTAGGGATAGAACGTAGTGGGACTAGCACTACTATAGTGGGACTAGCACTATATAATCCCTAATCACGAACAAGATTCCATCCGAGATATCATGGGACTAGCATGATCCTTTTATTTGGATGAATCCAATCCACGCCCTAACATACACAAGCTCTAGAATCAAGTGCAAGCAAGAACGATCCAAACATCCAGTAGGAGATCAACACCAAGATATAGGCAAATAGAATCAATTCATAAAAGGATGACAATGCTGATCCTTTCCAGGTTGACTCAGACAGTAGTGATGGGTCTGTTGAATATGATCCTATAGCTGAAGGCAGTAGTATTGATGGTGAGGATGACATAGACTACAGGCCATACTTAGCATCAAACTGTGGTCTTGAAGTGGGAGGACAAGATGGTGGTGAGGGTTGTGCTGGGGGAAATCCTGAAGAAGCACATGGGGAGGGAGGAGAGCTGAGAGAAGAGGATGAGGTGGGACTGGAAGACTTGAGAGAAGAGGTCCAAGGGGTGAGGGAAGATGCCAAAGAAGAGGGCCAAGGGGAGGATTCTGATTATCTACCTACTGAAGAGCTAGTCAGCTTGTGTCGGTCTTCTGATGATGGGGAGGTTGATTCCTACCCAGTTTTCAACGAAGAAACTGACATGCAAAGCAAAATTAAATTGGTAGTTGGGACCAAATTTTCATCTGCAAGAGTTTTTAAGAAGTTCCTAAGGGAATATGCAATTACAGGTGGATATAATGTCAAGATTGTAAAAAATGCCAAGGACAGGGTGACAGCTAAGTGCAGAGGTGTGTGCCCCTGGAGGATCCATGCCTCCCCTATGCAGAACCAACAAACATGGCAAATCAAGACATTGACTGATAAGCATATGTGCAGTAGGACTTACAGGAACAGCCTTGTTACCTCTAGTTGGTTAGCTGAAAAGTATGCTGATGATATAAGAATTGACCCTGACATGAAGCTTGGCATTTTGATTGAGAAGGTGAAGAGGGATTATATAATTGACATCTCAAAAAGCCAGGCATGGCATGTGAGAAAGAAGGCAAGGCAAATGGTCCAGGGTACTTATGGAGAGCAGTATGCCAGGATTAGGGACTACTGCCATGAGATTATAAGGAGTAATCCAGGCAGCACATGCATTGTGAAGGCAAACAGGGTTGATGATGGGGACCATTCTGTGTTTGAGAGGGTCTATATATGCTTTGAAGCTTGCAAACAGGGGTTTAGGGCTGGTTGTAGGCCTGTGATTGGTCTAGATGGATGTCACCTCAAAGGGCCATGCCATGGGCAGCAGCTTCTTGTAGCCATAGCAAGGGATGGGAATGACCAAATGTTCCCTATTTGTTATGCAATAGTTGAGGCAGAGACCAGGGACTCATGGACATGGTTTTTGGAACTTTTATTGTCTGACATTGGTCCTGCACATGCAAACAAGTGGACTTTCATCACAGACCAGCAGAAGGTAAGCAAACATTTGGACTTTCATGTAACTAATATTTTGTTGTCATCAAGCAATTGGATTTTCATGAAACTAATGTTCTATTGTCTCATTTGTTCTGTGTTGACTATTTCAGGGTCTAATTCCAGCCATGCAGGATCTTATGCCTGGGGTGGACCACAGGTTTTGTGTGAGGCATTTGTATGCCAACTTTAACAAAATTCACAAGGGTTTGATGTTGAAGCTATTAATGTGGGATGCAGCCAGAGCCACCAACAAGCCATATTTTGATGAGGTTATGGGTCAGCTGAAGAGTATTGATCCAGAAGCTCACAACTATCTACTACAACTGCCACCCACATGGTGGTGCAGACATGCCTTTGACTTCTACCCCAAGTCTGACCTACTTTCGAACAATATGGCAGAAGCATTCAACAAGTTTATACTGGATGCTAGGAAGAAGCCCATCCTCACCATGCTGGAGGAGATAAGGATCAAGGTAATGTCAAGGATGAGGATAAAGTGGGAGCAGATGACAGCATATGATGGGGACATTTGTCCAAGGATAAAGGTGAAGCTTGAGGAAAACAAAGTGGCTAGTGGGATCTGGGTGTGCATCTATTCTGGAGATAGGAAGTTTGAGGTAAGATGCAGGGGGGACCAGTACACAGTGGACCTAGAGGAAAAGACCTGTAGTTGCAGAAAGTGGATGTTGACTGGCCTTCCATGTCCCCATGCCATCTCTTGTATTTTTCATACTAAGGAAGAGGTTGAGGATTATGTCCATGCATGGTGTAGGAAGGATACATACATGCTTGCATACCAGAGAAGCATAAGACCATTAAATGGTCCTAAATTATGGCAGTCAGCTGGCACTGATAATATCAAGCCTCCATTATACAGAAAACCACCTGGTAGACCTAAGAAGCTGAGGAAAAGGGCTCCAGATGAGGGTCCAAGTAACAAGGTAAAGAGGAGGAACACAACAGTGAGGTGCAAAATATGCTTTGGGTGGGGACACAACAAAAGAACATGCAAAGCATTTGCTGGGACCAGCATACCACCAGCAGGTGTAAGGGTACAAGGAAGAGGTTCTGGGACCAGCATACCACCAGCAGGGAGTGATGGACCACACACTGGCACGCCAATGGAAAGATACAGTGTAAGAATGCTTCATTCCTTACTATTGCATTGTTATGAAAATTTAATGCACACTTATGAATAATTAATGCACATGTTTACACAGATTGGAAGAGGTGGAAGTGGAGCTGCTGATGAGCAGGTTGGACCACGAGACACTGTGGGTGACAATGTATCCAACTTACACAATATCATGCTAGTCTAATTGAGTTTAATTTATCAACTATCATGCGTTATGTAGGGAGACAATTACATGGATGGAGTGACTTCAGTGGGACCACTGGGCAGAGGCAGGGGAGCTACATCTGGAACAGTTCAATTGGTAGTTAAGCATATGTGCAGTTAGCATTCATGCAGTTAGCATTTATTTACCTGCTATTCAATTGGTAGTTGATTGCCACAATAAATGTTATAGGGACACAACATGTCTGATGCTCACCTGGGATCAGCAAGTGTGGAAGTGACAGCGGCACCTAGGGGAAGAGGGAGACCACCAGGAAGAGGAAGGGGATCAGATGGGGTAGTAGGAGGATGTGGGGATATGGCAGCTGCACCTAGGGGAAGAGGGAGACCACCAGGAAGAGGAAGGGGATCAGATGGGGTAGTAAGAGGAGGTGGAGGTATGGCAATAGCTCCCAGAGGAAGAGGGAGACCACCAGGAAGAGGAAGTGGATCAGATGGGGTAGTAGGAGGATGTGGGGATATGGCAGCTGCACCTAGGGGAAGAGGGAGACCACCAGGAAGAGGAAGGGGATCAGATGGGGTAGTAAGAGGAGGTGGAGGTATGTCAATAGCTCCCAGAGGAAGAGGGAGACCACCAGGAAGAGGAAGTGGAGTAGCTGGCCAAGGTTGGGTTCCAGGAGGGGGTGGTCCAGTTCAACCTGATCAATTCATACCAGGCCCAAGCCAGCCACCCCAGTCACAACAAAGTCAAACTGATGAACGAAGGCCATCTAATACTCAGTTCAAAACTCCAAGACCAGCCACTGGAGCTGGGAAGCAAACATGGAAAAACAATTGAGCTATCTGTTGGTTATTTCTGTTTTGTGGATAGTTATTTCTTTTTGTGTATGACAACAATGTATTGAAGTAATGGATGAGATTGAATGCTGTGTTTCAGCAAACAGTTCACAAACAATTGACCATGTGTATTTTGACTGCTCAATGTAAGGTTTCAGTGAATTCAGGGTAATGAATGAGATTGAATGTTGTATGAATTCAGTTTTGTATGTTGTTGACAAACAATTGACCATGTCTATGTGAAATCAGGTTTCTATTGACTATGTGAATTCAGTGTTGTCTGCTCAATGTAAGGTTTCAGTGAATTACAGCTAAAATTGCACATTGCTGGACCAGTACACAGTGTCTGCTAAAATTGCACATTGCCAATTACACACAACCGTTGTTCAACAAGGCAGGTTACAAGCACAAAAAAAAGCTAAACAACAGTAGGGTTTGTTACATCATCAGCAGGGTTACAAGCATTAAAACGGATAAGAACACCACAAAACACCACAAGATCATGTTCACAGATTGAATCTTCTTCATTTCCTTCTCCATCTTGGCAAGCTCATCATCTCTGGACTTGGTCAAAGTTAAACACTTCTGGATCTCTGCGAGATGCTCTGCCTCCTTCAGCCTTTGATGCTCTGCCGCTTCCAGCCTTAGATTCTCCACCGCAGCTTCCAGCCTCTGGATCTTAAACAACAAACCATTGATGACATAGCTCCCACGCTCACCCATAGGCCCGTCATGCCAGCTGAAGTAATTGCACCCTCCATGGTCCTGCAAAAAATTAGATCCATTACATTGTTGAAAATCATCATTTGACACCACCTAATTCATCAGTATACTATGCGATCAAACCCTATGTGTTCGACATCCATAAAATCTTCGCCCGGGGTTCATCGAGGTCCAAGATGTCCTTAGCTTGGCTCTCAGACCACAGTCGCAGACAGGGTAGAGAGTAGATGACGACGAGCCAGTGGACGATGACATCCTAGGAGTAAGAGATGCGAAATAACCATTTATGGCCATAAACGAAGACTAGGCGAGATCGGAGACGGGTTCGTCTTCATACCTTCCGTCCGGTGATGTCGAGATCCGGTGATGTCGAGATACACAAATGTCCTCCCCTTTATCGGTGATGCGAAATCTCCAGCTGCGCGCCCCAGCCGGAAACCCTAAACCCCCGCGGGAGAAGAAGGGTTTCTCGCCGGAAACCCTAGAAAACGCAGGGCAGGGACGACGGGGTTTCTCGCGGGAAATGTAGGCCTTTGAGCAACTACCCCCGCGGGAGAAGAAGGACCCTGACCGCCCCGTTAAGTCCTTAACGGGGTAACGGGGAACGACGGCGTGGGGTCACGTGCAGCGCACGTGGCCCACTTTCCGTCAGATCGCGGACGGTAGCTAACGGTGGGTGACGTGGCGGACCACATAAGAGCGATTATTAAAGTTGAGGGTCTGTATTGCAACTTTTTGAAATATAAGGACCACATAAAAATATCGGTCAAACTACAGGGTACTAATTGAAAATTTAGCCTAAAACCAAATAATCGTGTATACAAACCCTAGATCTAACAAATCCCTAGCAAAAACGCTAGTTACATCATAAGAATCCCATGGCTAGGGTTTTAGCTACTCATCTTCAGGGGATAATCCATCGGTAGAAGTTGATGATCTCCTCCCGCCATGGATCTCCTCCAAAGAATCGTCGAAGAAAAGATGTAGAAAAGATAGGAAAACTCTCTCCAAAAACGTCTGGAAAAAGCCCTCAAAAATCCCTAAACAATGACTACTTATAGCCCAAGAGACAACCACCCCCGGATTAGATCAGAGCCGTCGATCTTTGCTTCTGGCCGCGTCGGATTGATCCAACCTTTGAAGCCCGATCGATCCGACTCCTTAACTCCCTTAATATTGTGAGCAACGCCCGAGCAGGATCGATCCAACTCTTGAAGTTCGATCGATCCTACGCCTTTATTGCTGCTAACTCCCGAGCTGGATCGATCGGGCTTGACTTGGCCGATCGATCGAACCACCGTTGTTAAGCTACATCCCTTGCTGGATCGATCGGGCACTTGAAGTTCGATCGATCCAGCCGTTGTTGATCGTTCCCTTGTTGGTTGAGTTGGATCGATCGAACCTGTTGAGACCGATCGATCTAGCTTGCCAAAAATCGCCTAAATAGATTATTTTAGCTCCAGAATTGATCTAACGTGTGGAAGGACCTGTTATACCTAAAATGGAATAAAAGTATTTAGTCCAGCATTGCTCGGGACCCAACAAAGCCAAATTATAAGGGTGTTTTGTGCACTTTTCAGGTCTTATCAGCCAGCTACATATGCTTAAAAAAAAAAAAAATTTCTGGTATTTTTCGGAGCCGAGTGGGGGCGACTGCCCCAACTCGCCCCCACCGAAATCCGCCCCTGTAACCAAACATCATCTAATCCCCACTTTTATCTCCATTCCTATCCTCACTCTATCCCTACTTTATCCATATTTTTCAATCAATCATTACTACATTTTCTCTTCTTTTCAACCAATCACATCAACTTTATCCCTATTTTTTCACTTTTCAACCAATCATTACTTAATTATCCCTACTTTTCAACCAATCACATCAACGTTATTCATACTTTTTCAACCAAACATTACTAATTTATCACCATTTTTTAACAAAATATCATACATATCCCACTACTTATCCCTGGATATCAATCCCCATCCCCTCTAATCCCGGGATAGATTATCCCCGCAACCAAACGCACGTTTGGTGTCCTTAGTCAAGGTTATAAAAAAATGAAACAACAAGCAGTTTGGGAGGTCCAATTGTCGCCTCAAAGACATATGATCTTTTTTGAATTTTTTGCCATTTGATACCCCAAACGTTTCGTTTTGGCATAATGATACCCATAACATGTTTTTTTGCCATTCGATACCCACCGGCCAGTGAAGTTCCAATTTTACCCTCGCATACATACATGCCATGGTATGTGCTGCCAAAGCATTAAATGCGTACGGCGGTGTCAGCCAACGTCACTTCGAAACGTCGCATCGGATAAATACGCGTAAAACCGATTCGCATGCGGCTTTTCAAATCCGCATACACTCAGTTTCAAATCCGCATTCGAGAAAGGGGTTCCGAGATCGAGAGGTCGAGAGATCGACAGATCGCAGTAGAGAAAAGGGGTTTCCGAGTTCCTCCCCTTCCATTTCCATCGATGGAGAAAAAATCCTCGATAGCAAAGGGTAAAGGAAGACAAGCGGAGGAGAAAAGAGGCCGCGGTGGATTCTGGCGATATTGACTCTGGTATGCCCAGGTTCACCCCTATGTGGATCACGATCACAATCACATTGTTTCCCTTTTTTCTTATTTGCCCTAGGCGGTGTGATTATACGCGTACTTTTCCATATTGTGCACATCTACGCGCGTACTTTTGCACCGTGCGCTCATTGATCTCTTTGTACGCGTAGTTTTCCATATTTTCCAATCTATTTCTTTCTATGAGAAGTCTCGCAACAAATACGCGTACTTTCTGTTGTTTTACGCGTCGTTAAGGTGTGTATATGCGCATTTGAACTTCATTCTGTATGTGCGCACAGTTAATTATTTATACGCGTACTTTATGTTGTTTTACACGTCGTTAAGGTGTGTATATGCGCATTTGAACTTCATTCTGTATTTGCGCACAGTTAATTGTTTATACGCGTACTTTCTGTTATTTTACGCGTCGTTAAGGTGTGTATATGCGCATTTGAACTTCATTCTGTGTGTGCGCACAGTTAATTGTTTATACGCGTACTTTCTGTTGTTTTACACGTCGTTAAGGTGTGTATATGCGCATTTGAACTTCATTCTGTATGTGCGCACAGTTAATTGTTTATACGCGTACTTTCTGTTATTTTACGCGTCGTTAAGGTATGTATATGCGCATTTGAACTTCATTCTGTATGTGCGCACAGTTAATTGTTTATACGCGTACTTTTCCATCGTGCGCACATTTCTCATTTTATACGCGTTGTGATGGTTTTATTACGTATTGTTAAGGTGTTGTCTATGCGCTATTTAACTAAGAGTATATTGCATTCTGTTGTGTGTCTTTCAGTAATTACTTGTGTTAACTCCAACTCATATCTCCTGTTAGCCGCAAAGACTAGCAGCGGTGAAGAAGGATGCCACCTGCTCTTTCACCTCATCAGCGATAAAAGAGCAGATCAATTGCTTGTGACCATGACCGATCATTGTCCTCTTGCACGTGTGGTCGTTGACACATTTCCTTATCCGAAAAGTGCGATTTCCGGGCACCTTCCTACCAATCACCTTCCATGTACAGTTACTTTGCACACAACGCACAAGAACCTTCTGTTCACTACACTTTTTCATGATATACTCGAACCGGCGCGTGATTGCGTATCTTGCGAGTACAAGTCTCAGTTGCTTACTATCCGGAAAGGACTGTCCGACAAATGGCTCCGTTGCGCTTAGAAAGAAAACCTCTCGAGCTTCGAGTGTTTCGAAGTCGAGGTTGTACTCGTCTTTTCCGTCTTCCACGGGCTCACAAACAGGCAATTCATGTTCTTCACAATCAGGATCCCAATCATCGCCGAAATAAATTTCATCGTGCATGTCGTGCATGTCCACATCGGCTCGACTGTCTAGCCTGTGAACGCCAAAGAAATAATACTCATAAAAATTGACGAACTCACACGCGCGGTGATCACTATGCGCGCGCAAGAACCACAATAAAGACGCGCAGGAAATATATTAAAGACGCACAAAAATATACTCCCGTTTCTCAAATGTGGACAAGTGAAAATATTTACTCGCATCTTTAAGTACGCGCATAAATGCGCGCGCGTCGTTCTATGTGCGGTGAAAAAATAAAGACGCACAATAAAGACGCACAATAAAAACACACAATAAAGACGCGCACGAAATATATTAAAGACGCACAAAAAAATACTCGGGTTTCTCAAATGTGGACAAGTGAAAATATTTACACGCGTCTTTAAGTACGCGCATAACTTCGCGCGCGTCGTTCACAAACGCGCATAAAATACTAACTACATGCACATCTATGACCGATGAATTTCCCCGCGTGGTTATTACTATACGAGCGTAGAAAGTATCAAGCATTAATTACGCGCGCAAATGTGTGCGCGTATTTATCATGCTCGCATAAACTCCGCACGCCAGTAAACTTTTTTACCCTTCCGCCTCCGGTGTGAGGGCATTGAGCGATATCTCCTCCACCACGTCGGGAAAAATTTCGACCTCGTCCGGTGCTGGCACCAAGGGGACGTTCAGATCAATGTCACCCAAACCACGTGCCGTCTCAAGAAACATAGTATCGTTGTCACAACTGAGCCATTGTAGGGAAGCGTTAGAAAGCATCACGAAGCCATTAGTATTGAGTAAAATATTTTCCCCTGCCATACCTTGTGTTGTCTGCTTCTTCCAGGGAGTTTAACATTCTGATGGGTGGGCAAGATGGCCGGCCGAGGAGAACAAAGAGCCGAGACAAGTCTATGTCGTTATCTAGTCGTATGAATGGACTAAATGGATTGTTGGGCTTCTCGAAGCTGATGAACAACTCGCCATCGGTTGGAGATAGCTCACAAAGCATATAGAAGCGAGTCTTCGGTTGAGTATATGATAGGTCCGAAGAGAACTCCTCGAGCCGACGTGACCCACCACGATAATATGGAAGACCTTCGTCGTATACAACATCTCCATTGAAATGACAAAGAAGCTGAACACTCCCCATAGTAGACCATACGATGAAGATCCACCGTCCGGGTTTGGATGCAAAGTGGACTAAGAACGGGAGCTATCTCGTCAGTCTTGGCTTTAGGAGATAGGGAGAAAGAGGCGATAGGGAGGAAGAGATGGTGGCGGGAAAAACCCATGCAATGGCGGGAGAGCAATCCTATGGTGGCTGAAAGAACTCAAGCGAGCCCCGTTGAGATGGTTGAGTGCTTCTCACGCTTCCGTCGCATTAAATGCAGGCGATGCCACGTACACTGATAACACATACTTTCTACGCGCATTTAGTGATAACCACGAGTGGAAAATGAAAAATGTGTGATGTTATTGTTTTATGTGTGTTTGTTAACTACGCGCGGGATGTTCTGCGCGTAGTCAACGACTGGCGGCCGGTCTTCTCACGGGCTGACAGCGCCGTATGCGTGGCCAACCGTTTCGTGCCACGTGGCAGTATTTAATGCTACATGGGATTGCACGACATCAGATATCTTATTTAATTAGCCCACATGCCACATCATGTGGAATGGCATGTATGCATGCTCGGTAGGGGAAATGGAGAGAGTAAAACCGGAAATTTTCCATCTTATGGGTATCAAATGGCAAAAAAACATGTTATGGGTATCATTATGCCAAAACGAAACGTTTGGGGTATCAAATGGCAAAAAATTCGATCTTTTTTGGTTGTTGGGAGACATCTTCCTTTAGTTGAGTTTGTCGATAATAACATTTATTAGTCTAGTCTGGGGATTGCACGATGTTACCAAAAGGATTGCACTGATTGACGTTGTATGAGGCTCTGAATGGCTGGCCGTGCAGATCTCTCATCTGTTGAACGGAGGTCGGTGAGGCAACTTTATTGGGTTCATATTTTGTTCATGATGCTACAAAAAGGATGGTACTGATTCAACAACGGTTGCTGACAGCTCACAGCCATCAAAGCTACACCGATGGCGGACTCGTTAGCAGAAGTACCTCGCAATAATCACAGCAATTGTGGCTCCATCTTCCCACGGTGTGGCTAGAGGGCACTAGCCCATGCTTGGTTTTCTAGCTGTAACATTCATATTCCGTACAATATGAGCCACCTCCAATAGAGACACAAACCTTTTGATGTTCGAGGTGAGCCATTCCCTCCTCCTCCTTCCCTCTAATGTTTCTAGTAGTCGGTGACGTGTTTCGATTTGTTTTAGTACAATTTTGTCTTATTTATGAAATTGCCCTAGAATTAAATGTGCCCCAATTGTCCCCATAATGTTGGCACATTTTTCTGGCTAACAGGTACAAAGAGCAATGAGATTAAATGATAGCTTGGGTTGCCCCAGAAGAGACGATCGAGGGATGGAATTATTGGGTGGATGCTGCATTCGGGGCCGTGTGATTTTTCTCAGTGAGTGAAGCCATGAAGCTACATAGGATACATTCTTGCCCTAGAAGAGGATTACTTGTTTTCCTTTGCTGTCATTTGCCATTCTTACTAAAGAAGGAAGGGCTGTTGTAAAAATACGATTGATTACCCAGGATGGTCAAAAAAATAACTGGCAATTCATGAAGAGGGTTCAACAAAGGTTTTTATTCTTTCCTTTACCATTTAATATAAGGGTAAGGGGACTAAGCATCATACACAGATATTATTACGTTAATAAAATACTAAGGACTACATTTTGGGTGCTAACACCATTTTACCCTACAAAAGACCTATATACCCCCGTCTTCACAACCGATATCTAAAGATCGCGCTCCATCCACGATGGCGTTCAAAAATTCAATTTTCCACTTGAAATCTTAGGGCAAACCTTCCTAAAAAGAGAAACTACCTATTTCGCATAATCTTTGAAGAAGATTTCGTAGGAAATCAGATGGTCTCCTTTTGTTTCTAGCGAAAGGGAAGATTCCGACTGCTGATGAAGTCCTAAAGCCTAAATCCGGTGATTTTCTCTTCATTTCTTCTCGAATCATCCATCGAAAATGGCCAAAGAGAAGGTATATTTCGATTGCGGCTTCTTCCCCTTCTATTTTAGGATCAAAATTTGATGAATAAGTTGCCCTATATCTCGAGTATTAGTACCATAATCCACGAAAAGAGAAAAGAGGATTTAAGAAATCTTGGGTTTTCAAACTTGTCTAATAATTTTTTCTTTTTCTATTTGTTCATGTTTTGTGCGACATTTGATCACAAGTAAGAAACCCTAATCAAAAAAGACGAAAGAGAATTCTTGAAAGATAATTTATGTTCATGAATGGCTTGTAGTATTCTCTTTTCTCTTCTTCATTAATGTTCATAAATGGATTGCAGTATTCTCTTTGAAAAAATAGAAAACCTATCAAAAAGGATTTGGTGTTCATGCATGGATTGCAGTATTCTCTTTGAAAAAATAGAAAACCTATCAAAAAGGATTTGGTGTTCATGCATGGTTTGCAGTATTCTCTTTTCTCTTTTTCATTAATGTTCATGAATGGATTACAGTATTCTCTTTAGAAAAAGATAATATCTATCAAAGATGATTTGGTGTTCATACATGGTTTGCAGTATTATCTCTTCTCTTTTTCATTAATGTTCATGAATGGATTCCAGTATTACCTATAAAAAAGGATTTGGTGTTCATGCATTATTTACAGTATTCTCTTTTCTCTTTTTCATTAGGCCAAAAAACACTTTAATTAGTACCCTATAGTTTCCAAATTTTACGGTGTAGTACCTTCAACTTTAAAAATTATATAATTGTACCCCTAACATTCTAAATGATGTAGTTTAGTCCCGCCATCCAACGCCGTTACTCTAATTTGATGGCAAACCAATCACTGTGCTCAATTTTGACTGGTATTCATATGTTTTGATTGGTTTTCGCTGACGTAGGCTGGTTTTCGCTGACGTGGGGAAGTGAGAGAGAGATACGGGAGGGAGAGAGAGCACCTGTCGGAGATGGAGATCCGGCGTCCAACGAAGCCGTAGCGGCTTAGATATGGCGTCCCCCAAGCTCCCACCACCGGTGTGTTGCTTCGCCGGCCAACGACGCCACTAGTACTCGCTCCCCAAGCACGGTGACCCCCGCCGACGACGCGAAAGCTGAGCACATGGCGCTCATCTTCAAGGATCTCGAGGAGCTCGCAACTTGTCGCCGTCGGCAGCCACAGACGACGTAGACCTCGTGGAGGGCGCCAACCTCGCCGTTCCCGCAATGATGTCACGGTTTGGGAGCTCGGGGTTGGTGGAGAGGTCGTCGGGGTGGTGATTGGCTGGCGTAGTTGGTAACGAGTAGGGTTGTGGGGTCTTGCAGAGGATGGCTTGGACTTCTTCCCTCTCCTCTGTTTTCTTTGTCCTCCTCTATTTTCTTCCTTGTTTCTCTCTTCCCCTCCCGACGATGCCGGAGCGGGTTCTCGTCCTCCATGAAACCCATCCTTCATCGTCGGCGTCCTCGTCTGCCACCAACCACGCATGGGACGAAGACGACGACAAGGAGGATGACCCCGAGCGGGTTCTCCATGACGACGATGACGAGGCTAGTTCTCCACGACGAGGAGTACGAGGCTGGTTCTCCACGACGATCATGTCGACGTCCTCGACTGCCACCGACCACGCATGGGATGACGAGGAGGAGGAGGAGGACGAACCCGAGTGGCTTCTCCTTGACGACAACAACGGCCATGCATGAAGGGTTCTAACTTGTTTATCGTTAGCCCATGTGACATCGTTGGCCCCTTGGATCTAAACTGAATGATTTTGTAACGTCAGTCATTTTTTGGTAATTTTTAAACGACAAGGTACTAAACTAGAAAATTTTGAAACTACAGGGTATTAAAGTATTTTTTGGCCTTTTCATTAATGTTCATGAATGGATTATAGTATTCTCTTTAGAAAAAGATAATACTTATCAAAGATGATTTGGTCTTCATGCATGGTTCACAGTATTATCTTTTCTCTTTTTCATTAATGTTCATGAATGGATTCCAGTATTACCTATCAAATAGGATTTGGTGTTCATGCATTATTTGCAGTATTTTATTTTCTCTTTTTCATTAATGTTCAGGAATGAATTCCAGTATTCTCTTTGGAAAAAGAGAATACCTATTAAAGAGGATTTAGTTAATGAATGATCTGGAGTATTCTCTTTTCTCATTTTTGTTAATGCTCATGAATGAATTGTAGTATTTTCTTTGGAAAAATAGAAAACCTATCAAAATGGGATTATGTTCATGCATGACCTAGAGTGTTCTCTTTTCTCTTGTTCTTTAATATTCATGAATAGATCACAGAGTTCTCTTTGGAAAAAGAGAATACCGATCAAAGAGGGGTATGTTCTTGCATGGTTTGGAGTATTCTCTTTCCGCTTTTTCTTTAATGTTCATGAATAGATTACAGAGTTCTCTTTCAAAAAAGAGAAAACCTAACAAAGAGGATTTATGTTCATGCATGATTTGCAGTATTCTCTTTTATATTCATGAATGATTTGCATGTTAACTTTATTTTCTTTCGTAACCCTTTGATTGTAGAAAGCTGAGCAGTACAGGTCTACACTTGTCACAATCACAAGTGTCATGCAAAAGATGCACAACAATATCATGGAAGAGCACCTTGATATAATGCACGAGACACCATTCTTCACATTGTTGATGGCAATACATGAGAACAAGATCACGAAGTTAGCATGCAGAAAACATGATGGGGATGTTACAAGATTGATTGAGAGGTTCAACAGAGACACATGAAAGTTTAGAATTGGAAAAAAAATATTGTGAGGTACGCAAATCGGATGTCCAGTACATATTTGGGATCGAAAATGGAAAAGAGAAAATAAATATCCCCAAAGGAAAGAAGAAGAAGTCAACATTCATGGATAGAGTCTTTCCAAAGAAGAATGAAATCACAATAAGCATGATGAGTAGGAAAGTTCTTGAACTTTTCAGTGCTAAATCAAGAACCGCAAAAGAGGATTGTGTTAGGCTCTTGTGCCTAATACTGTTTGGCTCATTATTTTTTAGCACAACTGGACAGAAAGTGGCATGGGGATTTACAGAATTCGCTGAGTACCTCAATGAAATGAAGAAGTATGATTGAATTGAATTGATCCTTAATACACTCATTGCATCATTGAAAAAGAATGCCAACAATCCCCCCACAGTAACTAACTGCACAGATCTTATTCTCGTTTGCTAACTAAACCCATAAGTTTATACTACTAATATAGTATATAGTATAAAGTTTAGAATAGCTTCTAATTTACATATCATGTTTCTATTTTTTGCAGCACTGGTTTTGTGAACACACTACTCTGGTCAACCCAATCAGTAGAGAACATAAAGTGCCAAGGTGCATAAAGTGGGACTTCAATAATGAGGGGAATGATATCGTCCCAGAGAGAATACCTGCATCCAAGGTGAGGACATGTAAATTTTCTCTTTACTATGAGTTCTAAATACATTGAAAATGTAATGTCAACATTTAAATTTCGTTGTACATATTCAAAGCCTTGTCAATGCTCATTCTCCTTGACAATTCTCTTTTCTCTTTTCCGCATAATTCTCTTTTATATTGAATGTCCATTTAAGTCCAACACAATGGTAAATTAATCTTCATTTACAGGTCATGTCAGAAAAATTGCAAGGCACAATTAATGAGTCAAAGTTATATAGAAGCTTGTTTGAGGATAGCGAAGAAGAAGGTGAAGATGAGGATGAAGATGAATATGAAGAAACTGAGGATGAAGATCAAGAAGAGGGGGATGATCAAGAGGATGAAAATGATGAAGAGGGAGAGGATGAAGGTGGGGATGATGAAGATGACAAAGGGAAAGAGAAGGAAAAAACAGGATGGAATCACTAAACAAACATAAAACATCAAATTTTGCTAAGAACATAAAGCTAATAACAGTCATAAACAAAACCTAGACTGCGATTATAATTATTCCACAAAGGAAGAACATATATGCGAAGATCCAATCAATAATCGACCGTAAAAAACATGATTGCGATAAACAAATAACTAACCAACTATCATTCAATGCATGGTGAGATCGATGGCAAAAAACAGAGGAAAGCTTCGCTAGTTAGGGTTTCCGAGAGTAGCAAGCGTAGAAGGAACGAAGGCAGCGATGGAAGAGAAAAGATTTGGATAGATCAAAGAGAAAAAGGAAATAGATCCGGCCCACGTGAATACAACCAAGTAACATGCTAATGACATCATAGGGGTAAAAGGGTCATCAAAAAAAGCATAACTAATCATAAGTGTCTTAAAATGGTGTAAACACCTTAAATAAGATGAATGTGGTGTACAGGTTAATAAGTTTCACCAAATTGGTGTAAACATGAATTAGCTATTTAATATATGGGCCATAAGGCTAAAGATGAGCGTAGCTCTGCTCTGAAAAACAATGGCAGAGCTCATGCGAAACAGAACTGCCTCTCCAGCCAAATTGTTCAGCAAATTAACAAAAAAGAAGCATATTCGGTTAATAAGGGTGGTTTGGGATCACGTGATCTTAAAACCTGGCAGAGAGGAATTAAGTTGACTGGAGCTGCTCGTCTATTTGAATGGCTCTTCATTTTGGCTCCTTTTTTGTGAGAGCTAAATACAAGTGCTCTCCTTGGCTTTCATTGGAAAGTTATTTGCTGAGGTGCTGAGGAAGCCTTCTTCTTAGCCCAGCGGCTGGGAGGGCGCCCAAGTCTTGTATGTTACCAGTCCTTGCAAGTGGTAACCCGGTGGTGGTGGTAATACGTGTTGGATTTAAGGCTTTTGAGAAGCCCCAAAACTCCTAGGGTGATGGAGTGGGCTAAGCCTTATATACATGTGTGTTGAATCAAATGGGCCTGCTAAAGCCCAGTTAAGAAGAGAGCCATATGAAGCCCATATGAGTGTGTGTGCAAAGTTTAGTCCCACATTACTTGGGACAAGAACATTTCTCTAGTTTATATAGAGCCTTGGACATCTATAGTTTGAAGTGTGTAAGAACTAGAGAGAGGCACACACATGTGCGCGCGCGTGTGCCACCGGCCGCAGCTCGCCGGCAACCCGTCTCCATCCGGCCGGTCACCGGACCGGTGCCGGTGACGTGTGCGTCCATGTGGGCGCCACGTGTACGCCACACATGCATTTTTGCCTACGTGGCAGGTGATTGTTCATATTCCTGAGCAGTTACAAGTGGGCTGAGGCACATTGAGTGAGCCATTAATTCACCAGAAGTGGGATGAGTCAGTTATGACTCTTGGTCTCCCCATGATGCCCATGACTGGGCAGTTATGGATGACGTGGCAGCCCATGTTCTCCTGGGTGGTTGTTACTGGTGACATGGCGCCTGTTCAGCTCCCCACTAAGTAGCAGTTACTGGTGATGTGGCAGAGTGGCAGCCCATGACTGGGCGGTTACTGATGACGTGGCCCTGACGTGGCGAGTCTCTTCATCTCCCCACTAAATGGCTGATCAACTAGCCTAGCTAGCCTATAAATAGGACCCCATACCAGCCATTCTAAGCTTGCTCATGCATACACTCCTCACCACACCACTTGCATAATAGAGGGTCTTGATTGAGAGTGTCATACCATCTTGGAGCTCGAAGGGCGATTGGACGGCCGGCTTCCCTCCAATCGCGGTTGATCGTTGTACCCTGGGAGCTTTTTGCCTCAAGAACCAGAAGCAAGGGTGGTGGGCAAATAAAGCTTAAGGGCACAGTGTGGCACACTGGACTCGATCAAGCGGCGTTTTTTCGTCGGATTCGTATTCCTTCTCTTTCATTCATTTTTCGGATTAACGGTACGTGCAGTTTTGTTTTTGTGAAAACTAATTGTAAAGGATTACTTGCTACCCTAGTAAAAGCAATAATCCTATTCTATATATCCAACAATACGTCGGTCTTGGGTTCTAAACACCGAGTCCCCAAATTTGCTCCTTTTATGGTAGCTTGATGTAACTGCCGATTGTTTATGCCTTCTTTGCGTAGAGTTAGTTTTGGTGCCAATCCTATGTCTGGTCTTTTGGACCCATACCTTTTCCTTTTTATACGTAACTCTAACCCCCATGGGGATAAAGTAGTGTTAGAGCTGCGCAACCCCATTTTTACCCTTATCCCCATTCCTATCCTCAAACATCATGGTCTCGTTTGGTTGCAGGATAGTCTATCCCGGGATTAGAGGGGATAGGGATTAGTAACCCGGGATAAGTTGTCGGATAAAATTTATCCCACTTTGGTGTTTGGTTGAAAAAGTGGGATAATGAGCTAATGATTACTTGGGATTGGTGAGGTGGAAAGTAAATTAATAATATTGGATGAAAAAGGTGGAATAAGAATAGGGATTGGTGAGGTGAAAAATAAATTAATAATATTGGTACTTGAATTAATAATATAATAATGCATAAATATTCACATTGGCTTTAATAAATTACTTAATAATATGATAATACATATTATATTAATTAAAGTATAATATTACCACCCCACCCGTCCTGTTCGACGCCTCCAAAATTTATCCCTTTCATATCATCGCCCGCTTATTTGAAATATCCTGCAGACACCCGCTCCTCCGCCATTGTCGGCATCGATGCCCGCCTGTCCTCCACCGGGTCATCAATGGCCTGGCGGTGTTGAGGGCGTTATTGTCGGCACCGTGGCCTTCAGTGACGAACATGAGACCTCCACTTACAGCAAATGCGAAAAAGAATCGCATCACCACATGACATAGCATGATAACCTGACATGGTTATACACATCATTGCATCCCCATGCGGATCCATTTATATTAATATAATAATTTTTTCTATATATTATTATAAATATAATAAATAATTTATATTAATTTATATTATTAATTTATACACATCAATGCTCCACCAACATCATACTTGACCTCCGTCCACCCTGGCTCCACTACCAAAGTCACCATTGCAGCTACCCCTCCACCGGCTATCTCTACGTCCGGCGAGCTCTTCAGTCGTTTACTGCCTTCCTCTATTCAAAAGACCAAAATGCCCCTCCTCCTTCCTCACAAGCCGCTCAACATCTCCCAAACGATCCCGATGTTCGGCCATCTTCCCGATCTCCTTCGCCACCCCGAGCTCCTCAGCCGCTCTCATCTCCTCCGCCACCCTCTCAGAGCTCCTCCGCCACCTCCGGCCAGATCCGCTGAGATCCTTTGTTCTCTCTCATAGTCTGCAAGAACTAATCGAAGTCGATGAACCCATCACCGTCGTAGTCGGCCACCTTCACCATCCCCTCCGGCTCTCGCGCCGCTGTGGACTTCTCGTGCAAAAGGCAAAGCAGGAACTCACCGAGCTCCAACGTCGAAATGAAGGAGAGTAGCCGTGGGGAAGACCAAGAAGGAGACGAAGGTGACCGTGGGGTTGCCAGCGTCGATTGGGAGTCATCAATGGCCGGTGTAGGGGATCTCGGGGAAGACCGGAGCGGTGTCGGAATGGAGGAGAGGGAGCGTGGAAGAGGACGAGATGAAATTCGGCGGAAATCTCACTGGATCTACCCCTTTTCCAGCGAGCTCTACCTCTCCTTCTCCCGGTCTTCTTCCTTGATCCCTTCCTCCCTTTTCCTCCGACGCCGGCGATCCCCCTTCCTCCTCCCACCCCCTGTTCCTTCCCCCTTCTCTCCTCGTCTCTCTCTCTCCTTCAGATCCGGCCGGTGAGGATGAAGAGAGGGGTTTTTGCAACGGGGAGAGAAGAAGAGGGGTAGGTGGGATTTTTGCATAACGGCCCCCCCCACCCCCGAGACCCATTTTTATTTTTACGCAAAAGACCCTTCAATCTTGGGATTAGAAGTCCCAAGATAAAACTTATCCCCACCCAGGATAAGGCCATGTTTGGGTGCTATCCCGGGATTGGTTGCCCTTATCCCAGTACCAAACATGGCCTAAGTAATCATTATTATTTTATGCACATTCCACCTACCACTACTACTCTACTTTTTCTTATCCCCATTAGGTAACCCCAATTTTCCTATCCCCAAAATGCCCTTAACCCCAAAATCGACCCTTAACCCGGGATAAATTTATCCCCACACCAAACGGGTCTTAGCAGCCTTCTGACTCACTTATTCAAAAAAACAAAATCACAAATTGTTCCTAAGTTTGAGTTACAGACCAGAAAGTTAAAAATATTTTCTATTATCGTCATTTGAAAGTAATTACAAGGGATTATTTGATTTCCATTTTGGCCTAATTACTTTTGACATCGTTTCGTCAAAAATTTCAGCATAACTCAAAACTAGGATCGCAATGAGCTGGATGGAAGCATAATACTGAATTTAGAAGCATCACTGTGGATAAGTACATTTTTATGCATCACCTTGCGAAAATTTATTAGTGAATTTCGATTCTTAAGCATATGTAAGAGCAACTACTTAATTTGAGCATCTCTGACCATAATGAAATGGAGGACACAAAAGACTCTCAAGATTTCAGAATCCTATTTGTTGATCAAGATCACCAATATATATTTTGGTATCTGTTAGCGTGAAAATTTAACCGTTGACCGGCCAAATAATCAAAGTCAAAATTACCTAACACTCAATAATCAGGAGATTGTGTTTTAGTCTAACTCCTTCAAACTATGTTCGAACAGAGGTGTCAAGTTAAATAGAAATCTGGATTGAACCTAATTAAATAATCTAATAAAATTAATTATCAGGACTAACCCTAAGTTAATCTTAAATTAATCTATTATAAATAAGAAATCATCTAGAACTATTAATTTAATCTAGAAAGCAATAAAGATCATCCTAAATTGCTAAATCAGAGAAAATATATATTTAAGCCTATTGCTTAATTTAATACAGATTAAGATATGAAAACTTCTTAGTTAAATTATTCTACATAAAACAGTAAAGAAAATTGTGAAGAAAATGATGAAGAGAGCATCATGAAATCTAATATTACATTATCCATCTAAGAATAGCAATCTAAACTACATTATATAGAAGAGAAAAGCTAAATTATAGAAAAAAACATGATGATATTATTGAAATTAAACTAACTTACATGAACAGTAAACATTCTGAAAGAAAGTAAGAAATCCAGGAGCGCAGGCTCTGTGTGTTGTTTTTGCGAGAGAGATTACACAGTGAAAGAAGAAGACTATTTATATTAGAGCAGTTGGATAACTTCCGCTCAGCAGGTTCTCTGTTATCTTCCATCTTTCACTCTCGATAAGTTGCATGTCCCACATTCTCCGCTGTTTCCTCGTTTCTTCATATCACGGTATGGTCGAAGAAGGTTCTGTTTGGTTGATGAGCTTTGTTGTTGTATTATCGTCCTTCTTGGTCGATATCTTCTTCCTGCATCTATCTTCATCGTCCTTAGTTGATATCTTTCTTGTCTTTAAATCATCATCGTTCATGGTCGATGACTTCTTTTCACGAGGACGATCATCGTCTTTAAATGATAACTTTCTTCTTTTGGCAGATGATCTTTTGTTTATCTTGAAACATCATCGTGCAATTGCCTTTGAAAGTTTGTCGACCATATTTATTACATTGACATGCCAATCATTGATTGGTTAGCCATTGTTTTGGCTAACAGTTTGCCCCCCATGCGGTTATCGAGGAATTTGAATTTATGACGAGATAACCGCATTTGGCATGACTTGACAGCTTCTGTGTTAACCATTAAGGTTAATCATGATCGTTCTCTAAAAAATCGAATCGCCGTCTCGTTTTCATTCTCTCTCCATAACCCTTAAAATTCTGCATTCAATGCGCCGTACTTATCTGACATGTATACCCTTTTAGCCATTTTTCTTTGGTGCGAAGAAACTCTATTGGCTCTTCTTTCTTTTACTTAGGGTTCTATCTCTTCTTCTTCTCTCATCGTTGCGGCGCTTGAGTTGGTTTCCTTCTCTCTCTTGTGATCTTTGAGACACCAGAGACTTCTTCTTCTTGTTCTCCGTCAAGCTATCCCTTAAAATTCTGCATTCAATCTGTTTTCCACCATGGTTCGTGAAATCAAAGCCAATGAGGTCATGCATAAGGAAGTCAGCAAGACCTACGCAGAATTCAAGGAGCTTCTGAGATCAGACGAGGCAAGAGGAACATATCTGGTCAGGACTGGTGATTCTTCTTCCAGGTTCTTCTCTCTGGGTCTAGAAATCCCATTACACCATGGCCCTTGACCGATGATAAATTCATCGAGTGGCATGGTAGGATGATTAATCATCCTGATTCAAAGAAAATATTTTCTGATGCTGGCATTTTGGATTTCTTTGACTTGAGCACTAGGGTTCATGCTCAAGAGCCTAACTTACTTCTCTCGTCGTTCCTTTTTTGGTCGATAAAGTATAACAACTTTGTTTTTTCTTGTGGCACTCTCCATTACTCTCTTGGATATCACTCTTTTAACCAGTCTTTCTACTATCGGCGAACTTGTATCGGCCAATATGGAGCTTCCTTCTCGGGATACGGTCTTCGATTCTGACAAGAACTATGGCATTTTTATTAATACTTACGCCAAATTTGAAGAGACCGATGACCCACCAAATGCCCGAGAACGATTAGCCTTTATCTATTATTGGCTATGTAAATTCGTTCTTTGTCTTCCCGCTAAGAAACCGGTTAGGGGCTATATCAACCTCGCTCAATCAATTGCTTCTAGAAAGCAAGTTTTGTCACTTTCTACTTTCATTCTTTCGGCCATATACAGAGGTATCTACCTTACTCTTGAGCAATTAAGAGATGGTGGAAGCCTTACTGGTTTTGACCGTCTTTGGATCATCCAATTATGGCTTAGAGCCTATTTTCCTGGACTTCACTTACCTCCATCTTCTTCATCGGCCAGAACGCAAGGCCATTTATATCTTTCTTCATCGTTCATTCCCAAATCTTTTCAACAAACTTTTGACTATTTTTATACTTTATCTGATTTTTCTTCCTATCATCCTTTCCATTCTGACTCTCATTCAATTTCTATTCGTCCACTTCTTGACTTATCGTCTAATTTGGACAATGAGAATAAGAGACTGGCATGGGCTCGTTTTTTGGTTGGCTGAGACCTGCATTTTGACATGTCGTGGGGCAAAGCCAACAACAAGTGCAGAGTAGAAGTATATGCTCCAAATTTTGTTGCTCGCCAATTTGGACTAAAGCAAGCTTGGTCAGTTCCTCCATACTTTAGCTTCAATATAATAGCTAAAGGTCGATGTGTCTTCCATAACATCGATAGGGTAATTAGTGTGGAGAAAAGGGATATGGCGCTTTGTAAGCGGTTTAAGCTTACACATTTTTATTTAGTGGCCGACATCGATCCTGTCATCACTGATATTTGAAACTCGGCTGTCAAGGATCGTTTCTTTTTTCAAGACAAGAATGTTGTCTTTAACAATTTTGTTCCTCCCAAAAAGTTGGGACATAAAAAGGAAGTCTTGGAACATGCTGAGGCAAAGGATAGAGCTCAAAAGAAAAGGAAGACTGCTGCCTCTGTTAGAAAGGGTGAGGAATCGCCCAAAAAGAGACGTGGAAAGTCTACTGAAGAGACTTCGTTTGTAAGAAGAAAAGGATATCTATTGGTGAATCCAGGATATCACCATTGGCCGAGAGAGCTTTTGTCGAGGAAGTAATGGCCGAGGAACCAGAGAAATAAGCTCACTCATCCTCTGCAATGGGAGAGGATGTAGGATCGCCAGACAACAGGCAAAGTAGCCTGTGAGGACCTGCCCCTCTACCCCTGTGTCTCGCTGTAGACCGCAAGGGCAATTTAGTAAATTGCGCCTTGTTGGTTTGTTTCACACCCGCGTGTGCACACACTGGCCTTGTCTGTGTTCGTGTTTATTTAGAATGGCTAGGTGAACCCGAGATCGGAAGATCTGAGCTTGGGCTTGTGTTTTAGCCCAAGTTTGCCTTTCTGAGTAAAGGAGATCGATCTGGATTGCTAGGGAGATCGATCTGTCCCTTTTTGCAAAGAAGATCGATCTGGATTTCAAGGAGATCGATCTGGATTGCAAAGGAGATCGATCTCACATGCCCTGGAGATCGATCATGATCGAGTCGGTGCTGTCTTTCTCTTTCACGAGGACGGCCGTCGGCCGTCGCTCTCCCTTGTCAAAGAGGGAAGTCTTCCCCTCCCTTTTCCCCCAGCTTTTTCCCCTCTTTCCCGGCTTTCCCCTCCCCCTTTCCCCTCTTTTCTTCCCCTCCTCTTCCTCCTTCTCCTTCTCTTCTTCTTCCCTCCTTCTCTCTTTCCCGCGGTGCTCTGTTTCTTCCCTTTACCGCCGGCGAGCTTCTTTCCCTCCGTTCTCCCTCCTCCGGCCACCAAATTGGGTGTTCTTTGGCTCGTTGGATTCGTGACAACGAGAGGAAGGCTCTTGGTGTGATTTGGCAGCTTGTTGGCGATCAAATCGCGGGGAATCAGCCGAGGAAAGCGCAGCTAGGTAGGGTTATACCTACTGATGTTCTTTTCGGGTTTTCTTGAGATCTAGCTGTTGGATCTTGTTGATCCTTATTTTGTTGGTTTTCGTATACATGTTAGAATAACTGATTTAAGTTTCATGTCAATCAGTTGAGATTTGAGTAGGTTTTATGCACGATTAGTCTCGGATTTCTGGTTTTCTGCTGTTCTTGAGCAATAGCCGGCTTACGACGAGTTTTTCGGCCGGTGAGTACATGATCTTGGTTTCTGTTAAACATAAGAGTTGTAGCTCTACTTGTTAGCTTTCCATTCCATCTTGTTTCGTATTTTTCCATTTTTCTTACGATTTCTTATGATTTGTTTGCTGGAGGGCTGCGTTGCAGCAATTAAAGGGTAAGTTGGTTTAATCAGCGATTTTTGATTAATGTTTCCCGTTAATCCAACCGTTGGATGTTTATGAAATTTGGATCTTGAATCCGACGTCATTTGGACGTCGGATCGACGGGATCATTTAGCCCCTAAGTAGAGGCTTTGAGTGTTTGAATATAATATTATATTTCAAAATATAATATTATATTGTTTATTGTACATCATCGTTTTCGGGGTTGCTTCCCGTTGCAGGAGTTCGCGGTTGACGGTCGTGGTACCGTCGTAATGCCGGGACCCGCTGCGGATCGGCTGGCAGCGGTCGGAAGTACCGCTGCAGCGATCCAGTAGACTTATATGATGCTTGACATACTGTTGCATGCTTTCCCTATTATCTGTGTATGTCATAGCATACATTCTTGTTATGTTCATTAGTTGCATTGGTTAGGGCGCGGGTGATCTTTCGGTCGCCGTCCCGAGGCTGGAAGCTCGGACTTAGCCCTAGGACCGGGGTTGGGTAGTTTGGACCCGGTTGGAATTGTGGTGACCAGTCGATTCAATGATTGGCTTAGATGACTGGTGCACTTATTGCTTGATGATTGTAGAGGTCGTGTCGGCCTCGAGTCGGATCTGAGGTGTAGCCGGTGTCCGTTGTTCCTAAAACTCTTGAGTAGAGGAGTTACCTACTCAGTGGTGTCCTTTCCCACCAAACAGTGTTCAGTGTCCTGTTGAGAGTTAGCAGTGTCGTTTCCTGCTACTGAGTGTGACCTGACATGTGACCAGCCCGGCTGGAAGACCATGATCGTGGGCCTCAGGGACACACGGTGGGGTTATGGGACCCCTGTATACACCCAGATCCTACTTGAGGGCGACACTGTTGCGTTTCCCTCTTCCTTCTGTGTGTCGTAGTGTAGATCCCTACTGAGCTTAGTGCTCACTCCTACTCGGGCTGCGTTTTGCAGGTGCAGGCGGCAGTACCTCTTCTGTGGCCCCTACCGGGCAGTTGGTTGGCGGTGCGGCGGCGCCAGATGGAGTCTGAGAGCTGGTGATCCTTTACTGCTTTTACCCTTATGTTAGATAGTCTCCTACGGGAGTAATATTGTATTTGAACTTCCCCTCTCTGAGGTTTTGTATAATTAATACTTTGAGTTTTAATCTGAGATTCGAGGTTTTGCCTTTTGATGTTGTTTTAATTGGGGGCTTTGATGAATTGCTAGGGAGACCAATAGGTTAGAGGGAACCCTCGTCGTTCTTTTTCCGCGTTGGTTAGGTTCCGGTTCGCGTCGCCCGGCCCGGTTGGGCTTTCACGGGTCGGGGCGCGACATAGCCAGTCTGCTTCTGTTTCTAAGTAAGCATTTTTCTTTATTTCTTTATGTTTTTCTTCTTCATGGTTGATACCTTCTAAACTCAATCTTCTTTGCTTTGTAGAGAAAGATCGGGTTCCTCTACTCCCTCGCACCTTTATCTTCCTTCTGCTTCTCCTTCAAATTTGGGCGAGACAACTGCCCCTCAAGAAGCTGAGAAGGATCGTCCTGCGATGACCAGTCAAGCTATAGAAGTCGGTCAGGAGGAGGGACTCTTGATGGATCCTCTTCCGCTTGTAGAACAAGTACGTTCCCAATAAGAGAATAAAATGTTGTGTTCACAGGAATATCAAAGTAATTAATTACATTCTTCCCTCATGATTTGGTTTATCGACCTTGTCTCATTTCTATATTTGCAGATCTCTAGTAAAGAGAAGGTCACCATTTCATCGTCCGAAGAAGAATGATGGGATGATGATGGCGTCGAAGATCTTTTTGACGTTCTTAATTTTACTTCATCTAGACCAGGCTTGTCACCTACTGGCAAGATGCTTGTTTATGGTCCGTATAGTCTTTTGAGGGACCTTGGTGATATTCAACTATCATCTGAAACAGCTTCCCCTGATGTATCGACCTTGCAACCTATGATTGAGACATCATCCGTTCTAGAGCCATCGGCTAGTTGTGTTGAGCGCAGCGCCGATGTGCCCCCCAGTAATTCAACAATGGACATGCCTGTCTCTACGCCTACCCCAACTCCCACTATGCCACAGGCGACGATGATCAATAGCACTCTGGCAATCATATTTACTACCACGATGGCGACATCGTTCAGCACTCCACAAGCAGGCCCATCAACTTTGACTTCAGATGAGGTATAGGTTATTTCAGACTTGACTTATATAAATGATTCCTATCGACCATAACTTTTAATCACTCATTGATTTAGGTCGATATGGCTCAACTGGTCGACTTTATTTATTCACTCTCTGATTCATGGCAAGCTCAAAATTCTGGAAAGAGAGCAGCTGTTGATCCTGATATCCCTCAACAAGGTCAACACCATGAAATCACAAAAACTTTGGCCGATTGTATGATCATTCTAGATAAACCGCCAGAAGAAGATCTTACAAATGTAGATTACGAAAATCTTGAGAGAGCGATGAATGTCTTCCTGACTATCGACCAAGAAGTGGTAAGTCTATCGTCCAGAGAGATGGACGCCATCCAAAGCTTAAAGTTGAACATCGAAAGTTTGGATGCTGAAAGGAAAGACCTTACCAACGAAATCGACCTTGTTGGGGAACGCCGAGAACGGCGAACACTTCTAAGCAACATGGTCGACAAGAATATTGAAGATCTTTCGACCAACTTGAGTGCAATTGGCGAGAAAGAATCAGACATTTCCAAAGTTGAAGATCAAATTAAAGACTTAGAGGCTCAAGTTCTTCAACTGAAAACTCAAAGGAAATATCGATAGTCCTTACATGATATGACCCATTTAGTAATATTTGGTCGACCAAATATGGTCCATCCCAATTAGGTGACCATTTATCATATTTGGGTCGTTCCGATCTATAGGCAAGATCATTTTCCAAATTAAGTCTCCTTCTTGAAAGCCTTTTGACAGTACTCTTTTGTTATAGATAGCGATCACTTTCAATTTTTGCGCTTCAATGCTTTCTACGGCAATAGCTCATTGTTCATCGAGCTCTAAAAGATTATACATTAGTGCCTCATGATATTCTTCACCAGTTAAGCGATCATGTTCTAAAACTTTGGGCGATAGAACATTTATCTCAGCAGGCAAAACTGTTTCTTGACCATATACTAATTGGTAAGGTGTAACCTTAGTAATGGATTTAGGTGTTGTCCTATGCGCCCATAATACTGTCAATAATCCTTCATGCCACTGTCTTGGGTTATCATCCATAATCTTTCTTATGATCGATTTGATTGTTTTATTGAACGCCTCAGCTTGTCCATTAGATTGGGCATAATATGGTGTAGAATTGGCCACGTTAACTTTATACTCGGCCAAAAAATTCTCAACCCTAGCACTTAGAAACATTGTCCCTTGATCGGACACTATTATTTGTGGGATGCAAAATCTACATTCAATATTTTCCCATATAAAGTTTATAACTTGGTCATCAAACACTGTTTTTAATGGGATAGCTTCTACCCACTTGGTAAAATTATCTGTCGTCACAATAACAAACTTGTGCAACATGGACGATGGTGGATGTATTTTACCAATAATGTCCATCACCCAACATCTAAATGGCCAAGGCTTTATAATGATCGACAACTCGCTAGCTAGTGCTTGTTGTAATGGGACATGTCTTTGACATGCGTCACATCCTTTTGCATATCTGGCACATTCCTCCCCCATGCGCGGCCAATAATAGCCACTACGCATTATTAGCAAGCGTATTTTTATGCCAGATTGATGTGCATCACAGACACCGTTATGTATCTCGCCCATTGTTATTTTGGCTTCATCAGGACTTAAACATCGTAACAAAACCCCATCTAGACGACATTTATACAATACGTCGTTTTGTAGAAAATAATGTATCGCTTTAAGACGAATTTTTCTAGTAGTTTTAAGTGATGGGTTTTGCAAAAAAGTGACAATTGGGGTACGCCAATCATGTTGGTCACTTATTTGACCAATCTCTATTGAGCGAGAAGATCGCTCTACAACAGACTGAACTGTACCATACATAAAATCGGCCATGCCCACCAAGTGTTTTAACACTTTATAGCTAGAGGCTATTTGGGCTAGGGTATTAGCCTTATCGTTCTGCAAACTTGGTACAGAAAGTAGCTCGAAATCGTGAAATCGATTTAACAATTGAAGAACGATTTGATAAAATGGAATTAGTATATCGCTCTGACACTTATAATGGCCAAGCATGTGATTTATTACCAATTGTGAATCACCTTTGATTTGCGCATTAGTCACTCGTAAATCTAATAATATTTCTAGGCCGACGATCAATGCTTCATACGCGGCCTGATTATTGGTGCATAATCACTCTAGTGTGTATGCAAAGTTATACTGGCGACCAATAGATAATAGAATTGTAATTCCAAGGCCAGCTCCATTGACAGTTTTAGAACCGTCAAAGTACATTATCCATGGGGTGATCGATACGATATTAATTTCTCGCTCTAATTCCTTTGGTACATCTATATAAGGATGATTGGCCAAAAAATCAGCCAATACTTGGCCTTTAATAGCCTTTTGAGAGACAAACTGAATGTCAAACTTAGCTAAAGTTAGCACCCGGCCAATAACCAATCCTTTGATGTAAAATTGGTCGAGAGAACAAAAATTTCATTACATTGTTGATGAGTCACTTAATATTCATACTTAAACCCCTTAATTTACATTTGTTAGCCCGAGAGTGTTTGTATTTGATAGTTTGTTAATTCATTTCAGGTTTAATGAAGATTCAAGTTAGAAATACAGAAAAAGACTAATATGTGGAAATTAAGCCGCTCTGCTGTCAGTTTGAAACGAATTCACCAAATTCTCCAGATAAATCCTAAATTCCTGAAATTTGGAGGACTTATATAAGACTTCAAGATGCACAACTTTCATGTTGGACACTTTGCGAGATTCTGGATAAAGTAATAGCAGTTTTCAAGAATATGAAGATAAACAGATGCTGGGAAACTGGTCCATCGACGCTAAGGAGAATATTCGGCAAATATTCCTGATAAGTCCACATAATGTCAAATCTTCGGGACAGGATAGAAGACTTCCTAATCTACATCTTTCATGTTGAGAACATTTCCAAATTCCGGACGGGTTGAACCCAGTCGCGACCGGAAGAGGCTGTCTGAATTAAACCAGGAATCCGAGTTGCACTAGAGATCCAACTCAACCCAAAACCCTAATTTCGGGAATACACCTATAAGATGGTTTTTGTTGGCCGAAAATTGGAGGTCCCCATAGAGAGAAAAGAGAGAATTAGGGTTTGGAGGATTCTCTGGAGATGATTGAGCTACAACATGGATCCCAATCATTCTTCATCGAATCTATGGCTTCCATCACAAAAATGAGTAGCTAATTTCTGTACTTAGGGATCTCATGAAGCTTTAGTAGATCTTCCTTGTATTTTTCTAGTTGAATCTTGTATTTCTTTTTCTGGACATGATCTTATAGATTTGGTTTTAATGATAAAAGAGTTGAGGGAACAGAGTTCCTTGACGTATTTTTAGTCTTACTTGATTTCGGTGATTGATGGTAGAGATCTATAGGATGGTTTTTATGTGGTTTGTGAATAACCGATGAGATATTTTATGCTTAGTGAAGATAGCTTGTGCTAAGGTTACCCCGAAGACAATCTATGCTAATCGAAGATAAAATCTGCCTTTGGAAAACACTCTCCTTCTTTTAGGGATTCATGTAAGCTTAAGAAGCTGTGAATCTATGATGTCTAGATAAAAAATCAAGAGAATAACTAGAGAATACAGGAGGTGAAACTAGAGTGGATTGAGTAATCCCTAGGTCGTCTCTCATTAATATATTTCAATCTTTTTACATCGCTTTCATAACTAGTTTTAATTAATCAGTTTCAAAAATCCCAAATCTATCCTTTTTGCTTTAAATTTAGAGTTCCGAGATTTAATTCTGATTTCTCCTTCGTAATCAAAGTTTTCCCTGTGGTTCGATCCCGTATTTCATCACTATTCTACCCCATAGTTTAGTATTTTGAATAAGGGTTTATAAATTTTATTCTTGATTGAGTTTACAATGTTTTTAACGACGCGTTTGTGAGCGATCAATTGTACTTAGATATCAAGTAAACAGTTACAGGTTTTAAATAAGCTCTCAACTTCCTACACATAAAATACATGGCCAAACATAACTTCTCTATGGCCGAGTACTTTTTGCTCATAAGGCAATAAATGTCTACTAAGATAATAAACTCCTGTCTCTATGCCATCCTCGTCATCTTGTGCAAAGAGACCTCCTATCGATCGGTCTGTTGTAGCGATGTAAAGCTTCATGGCAGCATTCATTCTTGGCGACGCCATACTGGTGGCGTTGCTAAATAAGTCTTTAAGCATTCAAATGCTTGTTGATGTTGTTCTTCCCAGATGAAGTCGTCTTCGTTCTTCAATCTTAAGAGTGATGAGAACACTTGAGTTTTTCCTGCACAGTTAGAAATAAATCATCGTAAAAAATTCACTTGACCAAGGACCTTTTTCAGTTCTTTCTTAGTTTTTGGAGGCTCGGCATCAATTATAGATTTTGCTTAATTTTGATCAAGTTCTGTCACACCCCGACCCAGAAAACCCATCCGGGTCGAGGCGTGAGGATTCCTATCACTATTCACATCCAAAATAGCGCGATACAAAGCGAAAAACATAGATAATTTAAACAATTTAACTTCCAAGGGTAAAGCTAAAATTCTATTAACGAAAACATCAGGTTGTACTATTTAAACATCCGATACAAATTCTTATCAAACTCCTCCAAGGGAAATATTATACATTCAAACCAAAAATCCTCGAAGGATGTTTATAATATACATGATCTATCAAAAGTACAACAGTTCTCTCACAGCAACCTCAAGCGCCTCTGGAAGTCGTGGAGCCGCCAAAAGCTGATCCCACCGGCTCTACTGAAGAAGAACTGGCGCCTGCACCTGCAAACATAGCCCGGGTAGGAGTGAGCGACAAGCTTAGTAGGGTTCTACTCTACGTCATACTGAAGAGAGGAAAACAACAACTGTGATGTCTCCCCGCTCAAGTCTAAGGAATGTGACGGGGTCCCACAACTCCTATCGATGTCCCAAGAGCTCCTACCATGAAACCTCTCTCCTGAACAAGTTACCAGGAGGCTACGGAACAGTAACATGTAGGATCACCCTTACCCAAGCAGGATTCCCATGCCGTAGGGACCCACGTCGGGAACGCATCGACATCCATCCTTAGCACTTGGCATTGGGGGGACAACACGACCTCTAAACCTCTATAACAATATGATCATAGACAACTACATCATCTCCTCGATAACATGAAGATTCCAATTATACAATCACGTCCTAAACCTTACTACCCAACCACGGTCCTAAGGCTAGATCCGAGCTACCCGAGAGCCTCGGATCGGCGATCAACCCATCGCCCCGCCTAACCTGATATGCCTCTAATGCATACAGTGCATGAACCTATGCAAACATTTAACCTAGATGTCTCTATATGCCACAACATCAATTATAAGTTCAACAGTTATACAATAGCCCTCGGCACTCGCCAGCAACGGGCTAAGGTTCTACAATATCACGTAAGCTAGCACTCACAGCTAGCTAACGGTTAGGCAAACACTAAGCATTTAAGTTTACCATCCAACTAGGTATTTAAATGCGAGTCAACCCACCAATTCAACAAAAGGGTAAACACACGATTCAATTCTCAATATCAATCAAAATCTATTGAAAACTTCGCAATAACAACGTGCATGCTTCCTAACATGATTGGGTATCTATCATGAACGAAAAGCCAATCAAAGGAAGCCAGAAAACCCTATTCAAGGATTGAGATCCGACAGTCGACCGTGAGCCGCGGTCGATGCGATGGTTGACCGTAAGACCAAAAAGTGGGAAAAACATAAGGGCCACGGTCGATCGGAACATCGACCCTAGGGAGCGAAAAAAGAGACAGAGCCTCATGGTCGATGCGATGGTCGATCCGACGGTCAACCGTGAGGTAAGGTGGGAAAAAGGGTAAGAACCCACGGTCGATCGAAACATCGACCCTGGCAGACCCAAAATGGGACAGAGTCTCATGGTCGATGCGATGGTCGATCCGACGACTGACCGTGAGACCAAAAATAGGCGTGCCAACACCTGACGGTCGATCCAACGGTCGACCATCAAGCCTGGTACACAGTTCCTACGAACAGTGCCAGAAATTCAATTTCTTGGATTTGATCTATCAAAACTCATTAGAAATCGATGAAACTTTGCAAACACGCGTAACAATTGATGGGGAAGCTATTGATACGAAAAAAACACGATTTTGATGGTTAAATCACAAATCGAGGTCTAAACGGCCGAAAACCGATAAACCGACGATAATACGAGAATCGTCCAATAAAATACGACAACCAAATGGTAGAGATATTCTAAGCAAACTAAAACACTCATGTATTAAGCTACACAACATTCTGCCATGTATTCCTACATCAAAAATACAATAAATCTATCATAGGAGAACCCAATCACACGATCGGGGTAGAAACACCTACTTGATCAAATAGGACAGCTCCTCCATGTATTTCCCAAGCTCGATCGCCAAGATCCGCTCCTCGAAGATCGCGCCTCCAAACCCTTGCTCAGCCGGTAGGAGAGAGAGAGAGAGACAATGACAGGAGATGAAAAGAAGAAGAAAGGGAAAGAGAGAGAAAGTCAGGGTATTTATAGAGATCAGGATCTGATCTTGGCCGTCTGATTCGATCCTTCCCGATCGAAGGCACCCTTAAGGTCCTAATCAATCACATATATCAATGCAAGGCCGTGTGTGCGTTACGCGGGTGTGAAATCGACCACCGGGCATAATTTACCAAATTGCCCTGGGTCACAAGAACAATACGATCAACCTAATCGCACCCAACGCAAAATAAAATCAACAGGAAAATGGCCCTCGTCCCACGTGGTCGAGCTAGGTCAGAGGAACGGGTTCTCACAAGTTCAATGCCACGTTGATGAATGAGAAAACCAAGAAAGTTGCCTGCTTGCACCCCAAAAGCACATTTTAAGGGATTTAATTTTAATTGGTACTCTTTCATTCGCTCAAATGTTTTGACCAACTGGGAAAAATGATCGGCCACAACCGGAGATTTAATAACAACATCATCGACATAAACTTCTATAAATTGGCCAATCATGTCATGAAAAATCATGTTCATCGCTCTTTGATAAGTAGCACCAGCATTTTTTAATCCAAAAGGCATAACAATCCATTCATAGCTACCAATCGCCCCTGGGCATCTAAATGCCATTTTATGGACGCCTTTCTCGATGATATATATTTGATTGTATCCTGAATATCCATCCATGAAAGAATACATTTTATGTCCCGTAGTTGAATCGACCAGATTATTTACTGAAGCCATAGGATACTCATCTTTTGGTGTGGCCAAATTCAAATTCCTAAAGTCTATGTAGACTCTAAGTTTATCATTTTTCTTCATAACTGACTCTATATTTGAAAGCCATTCTACATATCTGGCTGTTCTAATAAAATTTGCATTTAACAATCATTCAATTTCCTTTTTAACATATGGGACTACATTAAAAGCAAAACGCCTTGGCGCATGCTTATATGGCTTAAAATTTGGTCGAGTAGGAAGTTCATGCTCGACAATATTTCTATCTAAGCCTGGCATATCCTTATAGTCCCAAGCAAAACAATCTTTATATGAACGTAAAATAACGATAAGTTCGTACCTTACATTTTGATCGAGAAGTTTGCTGATAAGGTTGGCCTATGTTCCTCTCCATCGCCGATATCGACTTCTTCCAAAGGATCCTGAGCTTGCATATAACCACATTTACCATACGGAACTTCTTCTTCGTCTTCTTGAGAGATTTCCTTTAAACAATCCATATCGTTCATGTCTTGTGCCATGAATGCTTCTACATGATAAGCTATTAATTTGGCTTTTAAGGCCATTACAGCGGCCCAGTCTCTCTCAGGTTTTGTACTCATCACTTCAAATTTGAGGCCGATGATCGGCCAACTTTTGGAGCAAAGACCACTGAGGTTAGTCTTGCAGCATCAAACAGCTCAGCAACACGCTCCTTCAACATAATGCCATTTTCTGACACGACCTTCAGAGTATCATCGATCTGCATGAACTATAATGCCCCATAATTGTAGTCATAGAAAGATGCCTCGACAACATGAGTGTCGACACTATAAGGCATGTTGTTGGCCATAATGGACTCCACATTTCCTTCAGCATTCCACAAAAACAAACATTGATGGAGTGAAGATGGAACGCACTGGCTACCGTGAATCCAATCTCGACCAAGTAAAACATTGTAACTGGTCGTCGAGTCCATGACAATGAACGATGTCGTCCTCGTAACACTTCCCACTTTGATATCTAGGGGAAGAATCCCTTTGGCAGGAGTTGGGACCCTGCTGAAAGCTGTTAGTGTTATATCTGTGGGAATCAAATCACTATCGGTCTTACCCAATTTCTTCATCTTTTTGGCAAGGATCACATTAACTGCTGCACATGTATCGATCAGAACCCGACTTACAGGAACACCATTGATTTCGGCCTTAATGTGCAAAGGTCAAAGATGACGGGTCATGGCCTCTGGCGGTCGATCAAACACAACCTTGCTCTTTAAACGATGAAATTCATTCTGCAACTTGGCCGATGACCCAGGCCGATCTTGAACTGCCATTCCTTTGGACTTTGCCTCAACCTAGATAACCTCCGGGCTTTCTTGTCCATCCCATGATGGCCATTGCTGATCAGTTCCCTTGTGTTCTCGCTGAACCTCTGTTGCTTCCACATCCCAACCAGTTGGAATGATTGGTGTCTCTTCAGTTTGCTAAACATATTTTGCCACATCACTCTTGGGAACCCATTTCTTCACCAGCGGGTCACCGTGGCAGACTAAATAGTCGAACTTACCACTAGGCTCGCCCTAAGTACTTACAGCTGGGTTGCCTGCCTTATAGAGCTCCATTAGAAGTTTCTTCTGGGAGATGTTTCTTCTGGGAGATGTTTCTTCTGGGATATGTTTCTTCCGGGAGATGTTCCTTCTTGCCGCCTCCACTTGAACCTTGATGGGAATTTCTACTTCTTCCCATTCAACATCTTCTACCATTGGTTCTTCTGCATTGCCCCAACCAGTTGGGACAATTGCTGCTGGTGCAGGGGAAACGATTTGGACGACAACCTCTATCTTCTTAACCAATCGCTTGACCCTTTGATACAACTTGAAAAGTGTCGTGACTTAACAAGTCTAACCAAAATTACAATATATTCCGGTGCTCTACTTTAACTACTAAGAACTAGTAGATAGTGGAGAGTCCGAGTCGAGTCCACAGGGATTTCAGGGATTTAAATCAAATACTTAGTAAATCTCCTACTAACAAGTTGAGAAAAGATTGCAAGTTGAAATTAAACTAAAACTATACTAAAGGATTAAAGAATATGAGAGAAAGGACCATAGGATTCTTAATCAGTAACTAAGGATTTACCAGGTTTTCCAAAGATCAGGGCATGCAAACACGATAAATGGCTCCCTAAAAGTTGATAAAGGAATGGCTAGTTCTCATTATCACTCGACAAGTTCTGTTTAGGATTCCTTGTCGGCAAGAACAATTAACAAAATATCAGTGACCGAATGATTAGTTACGTTCACTGCTAATGAACCCTGTTACTGAGATGAGTTCATCGCAAGCAATGCCATAGAAATGGATTTAGGTGTAATATCGAGATGACTTCGCATCTCGATGGCGAAAACTACAAAAATAAGATGCATGAAGGATTAGGGATGGAACGTAGTGGGACTAGCACTACTATAGTGGGACTAGCACTATACAATCCCTAATCACGAACAAGATTCCATCCGAGATATCATGGGACTAGCATGATCCTCTTATTTGGATGAATCCAATCCACGTCCTAACATACACAAGCTCTAGAATCAAGTGCAAGCAAGAACGATCCAAACATCCAGCAAGAAATCAACACCAAGATATAGGCAAATATCATCAATCCATAAAACCAAATAATCGTGTATACAAACCCTAGATCTAAGAAATCCCTAGTAAAAACCCTAGTTACATCATAAGAATCCCATGGCTAGGGTTTTAGCTACTCATCTTCAGGGGATAATCCATCGGTAGAAGTTGATGATCTCCTCCCGCCATGGATCTCCTCCAAAGAATCGTCGAAGAAAAGATGTAGAAAAGATAGGTAAACTCTCTCCAAAAACGTCTGGAAAAAGCCCCCGAAAATCCCTAAACAATGACTACTTATATCCCCTGAGACAACCTCCCACGGATTAGATCAGAGCCGTCGATCTTTGCTTCTGGCCGCGTCGGATCGATCCAACCTTTGGAGCCCGATCGATCCTACTCCTTAACTCCCTTAATATTGTGAGCAACGCCCGAGCTGGATCGATCCAACTCTTTGAGTTCGATCGATCCTACACCTTTACTTGCTGGTATTCCCGTGCTGGATCGATCCGTCTGTCGAGTCTGACCGATCGAACCATCGTTGTTGCGCTACATCCCGCGCTGGATCGATCCAGCTCCTGAAGTTCGATCGATCCTGCGCTTGTTCATTCTCCCCTTGTTGGTTGAGTTGGATCGATCGAACCTATTGAGGCCGATCGATCTAACTTGTCAGAATCGCCAAAATACCATTCTTTTAGCTCCAAAGATGATCTAACTCGTAGCAGGACCTGTTATACCTGAAATGGAATAAAATTAGTCAATCCAGCATTGCTCGGGGCCCAACAAAGCCAAATTACAAGGGTGTTTTGTGCACTTTTCAAGTCTTATCACACCCCCCAACTTGATCTTTGCTAGTCCTCGAGCAAAGCAAACAAAAATTAAAAGTACAGCAGTAAATCTAACTAGCCACTTTCGTAGGTCTCACGATTGCACTTAGCATGTGCAACAAGCCTTTAAACCCCTGGGTGACCCCAGTGGAGGAGTTATAGTCTCCTGAGGGTTTCCAGCGATGATACCCACAAACATCTACACATCCCCTTGAAACATGTCATCAGAACTCCATTAAGATCCTCATTAATTCCAATGCATCAAACAAAACAAATATCCATGAATATATTCTTTAATTCATAGTCATATAAACATAAAGTAAATGAGAACAATTCATAGCACACTTCCAGCACTTCAACATATTTAATCATGGTTCAAAAATAACTTTGACTCTCTTGTGTGTGAATTTGGGTTTACACATGCTTCAGAGCATCAATTATATCTAAACACTTCAACTATTCAAGATCACAATCCTATCCAAGCACATATCTTCCACGTATCACATAGCAATATCCATTTTTTTTTTTCAATGACCTGTGCAATGTTATGATTTCTTAAGCTTTCTTCATGGTCCATGTAACGAGGTTCAAGCCAGTGACTCCCAAACCAGACGGTTTTAGGGCACTAAGTGTAGAACACTCTTCAGACTCTAATGCTCAAACCATGAAGGCTACAAATCATAACTAGTCATTCATTTCATTTTTTTTTTTATTAAAGGAAATTCAACCGTTTTACGCGAACACCATGCTGGCTAGGCACACTGCCCGGTTACTAAGTTGAAAATCCCTTCTTCTTCTCTTTCTTGTTTCCTTTTTTTTTTATACTCAGATAATTGCATGTGTTCATGTATTTTCTGTGTCAAGTCTAGAACCATAAATCTATCCTAGTATCAGGTTCAGAATCTAATTTCAACTCATCTACATGTAAACGTGCTCAAGTGCAGTAAGATCTGTCAAGCCATCCCTAAACCATGGTAAAAGTGTTAAAGTACTGAACTCATGCCATGCATAGTTAAATTTACTGAATTTTACACGACATATAAATTTCTGAACAATTCATAAGATAAATTTCTAAATCAAGCATCTTCATCAATAAGTCTCTTCATTTCGTTCTTCTGACATGATCTCAGGGACGTATAATAGTTGGTTATCATGAAATAAATAAACATGAATTCCTAGAATTCTACCCCCCAACTTAAATGTAATTGTCCCCAATTACACTAAGTCATAAAAATAAATCAAAGAATATAGGGTAGAGATAACCTGAGATACTTCATACGAAGAAGTAACCTTGATGATAAAAAGACAACAAAGTCGCAGATCAAGGTTAGGTGTGAAAACCAAGAATAAGAGTGATGGCTCCCGGGTGTGCATGCGACCGCATAAATGCCCTGTAGCAAGAGAGAAGGAATACCCCGTGATGCATTTATGGAATATAAGGAATAGGCATGAAAATTGGAGAAAAATTTGGCAGTATTTCCTCTATTTATGCAAGAAGCCCAAGGGCTGTACAAACATTCATCACAATGACAGAAATAGAAAAACTACAATCCTGAGCTTCCACCTGCAAGACACACAAATCAACCACATTCATCCACATACACACCGTTATAGACCAGCACAATCAGCGTTCCCCACTCCCAGGATACCCCCCCCAAAGCCAAAAAGTTATGTATATATGATGTCAAGCTTGTACAAAAGTGAGCCCAGCCACCACAAAAGTCAAAGCAAAAACTGGCCAACATACGGCCTAAGATGCAAGAACCCAAAAAGATATACAGGCAAGTGAAGCAAGCATCTAAGTATAAGACTCAAGGGTGAGGTGGGGCCTCAGGGTAGGATGGTGGACAGTAGGGTACGATAGTGAGCACAGGCGAAGGTGGGTGAAGGTCGTCCAGACGCGTCCGAATGTACGAAAGGTTAGCTCGGAAGGCCGCATCTCTCGTGTCAACAGCGTCCAAACGCTGGTGTAACCATGCCAACTCACCGTGGAACTCTCTGTACATCTCTCCCAGCGTAGGATGGTCAACTGGCCCGTACTCCGGTGCATGGTGTGAACGGCTGGGCCACGGTTGACTGAGCAAAACACCCGCCCTCCGCATGTGGCTGAGGACCTTGCTCCAGGTGGCGGAACGAAACCGTGCCGCCAGAAGTGCATCCATCGACACGGTCGGCTCCCCCTCCGGAACGCACTCCTGGCGCTGTAGAACCGCGGAGATAAGCCGAGGATGTGGGCAGGCTGCACCGTCGTAACTGGGTCGCATATCCAGCACCGTCATCCGATAGAACTGGTCGATGTCCTCCAAGATCATCTGCGGAATACTCATCGCCCAGTCCTTGGCCAACAGCCACAGCATGCGTAGCCAGTCGCCGGTCCGATACTGAGCATGCCCCATCTGAAAAACGTTACGTCGCAGGACATCGTCGACCGGCCACATGTGGGGTGGCAGCTCGGCGCGAGAAAAGGTGTCGGTGGGATAACGGTCCGGGCGAAGAAACATGTAAGCATCTAACTCATGGACATAAGATTCATCAGCCGTCGCCCGGTGTAGGTCTGGGCAGCGCTTAGGAATCGACAATGCATCGCAGACCGCCCGAAGATTCAGAGTTACCTCGACACCGTCGATCGTGGAAGTGAACCCCCGAGACGAGTACCGGCGAGATGTATCCTTGTCGCGCGCGTCCCCAAAAAGAATAGGTTGCATGTTCTGATAAAACATGCAAACCAACCGTGGATAGACAGTGGAGCTGGGCGTGCACACAGGTAGGAGACTCCGTCGCTCAAGGGTCGCAATGGAATCTTTGGCGTGCTCGACCGTGCGGAAAAACTCGACGTCGAAGGTGTACTCCAGGTTGAGCTCGCGCTACCAGCGAGGGTGGAGGCCGCGGACATCGGTCGGAGCAGTCGATGGGTGGGATTTCTTGCGCTTTGTAGGCCGTTGGGCTTGCTGGGATAAAGAAGACACAGTCGCTGCCTTCCGCTTGCCGGCCGACGGAGTGACAGCCTTCGAAGAGGATGGTGGAGCTCTCGAGGCTCGGATCGGTCGTGGCGGAGGTGGGGAAGAGGAAGAAGCAGGCGAAGAGGCGGATGTGGACGGAGAAGACAACGCCGGAGCCGAAGCTAATGGCAGCCGCCGTGTAGGAGTGGTGGAAGAAGAAGTAACGGCCGCTTTCCCTTTGCCGCCGACACCCTTCTTCTTCACATTCTTCGCGCGTACCATGGTAGGGATGAAGACCAGGACGGCGCCGATGACCATCAACGGGGCGCAAGGAACCGCGGGTTTAGATGGTGGAATGGGTTTGGAAGACACGACGAGGCCGTGAGTGGAGAGGGATGCCGGACGAAGGGAATGTGGTGCGGTGGAGGATGGTGGTGAGGAGGTCTTGCCGGAGGCGAGGACGAAGGCCCGTCGGAAGGAGAAACGAGGATCGGCGGAACCAGTGGACCGGAGAGGAAGAAAGGGGGATGGATCGATCGAAAGTCATATGAAGTTGGATCGATCGAAAGCCACGTGGCCGCACCTGGTGGACACCGATGAAAAATAGCGAATAAAGGCGCCCGATCGATCGAACATGGTGCGCATGATCGATCGGACCTACCCAACTAAACTCAAAGAGCGCGACCGATGGACGGATCGATCGCACGCTATAGGGCCAAAAACACCACTCTCTGTCACCAATAAATACCCATTTGGATAGATCGAACACTCTAGGATGGATCGATCGAACCCGCACACCTAGTTTTCTCAAACTGTTGGAGTGAAGGACGGATCGATCGAAAGGTAGAGTGTCAAAAACACTACGTTCTGTCAGGATTAAATGCACAAGACGGACCGGTCCCGCTCTCAACATTCGATCGATCCAACTATAGCCAGGAGTAAAGCCAAGACGGAGCGAAAAACCGATCGATCGGGTGCTTGTGAGGCAAAAACACCATGTTTTGTCAAGCATAAAGACACAGGTTGGATCGATTGGCCAACATGGGATGGATCGATCCAACTCCGGAACGCAGAAAAATAATTCGAGATGCAAAGAAGGATCGATCGGTCCTACTTGGCTCGATCAATCGGTCGGACCGAAATGCGAGAAAATGCACAGAAATTTGGAATTTAAACGGCTACAAACCCTGTAAAAGCATGGACCTCTCCAGGCCAAAAGAATTCAAGCACGGACACCTCAAACTAACAATCAACATGACCATCCACTTGCAGCGATTATCCGACGATCAAACTCAACTATGCAAAAAAAAAAAAAAATAGAAATTACGCAACATGCAAAAACAACTTAAAAGAAAGAACGAAACTAAATTAAAGAAAAATAAACACCAACAAAGGATGGGTTGCCTCCCATCAAGCGCTTGGTTTAACGTCTCGAGCTCGACTCAATGACAATGCAATTACTCAGGAATCGGTTCATGCAACCGTTGTGTGGCTTCTAAGGTCAGAGGATTCTCTATGTATCGTTTTAACCTTTGGCCATTCACTTTGAAAGTGGAATCAGAGTTAGGATAGCAGAGTTCAACAGCTCCATAAGGGAAAACTTGAGTAATTTCGAATGGGCATGTCCATCTAGATTTCAATTTTCCTGAGAAGAGTGGTAATCTAGCGTTAAGTCCCCACACCCTATCTCCCACATTAAAAGATCTCTGATCACTGAACCTCTCATGGTACTCTTTAGTCCTAACCTTATAACTAATAGCATTAGCATAGGCTTCACTACGTATTTCCTCCAACTCATTGAAAGGCAACGTTTTATTGATACTCGCGAGACAAAACGTCACGCGTACTCTCCGGGAAGTACGCGTCCAAGAACAACGCCCTGAACTCCTCCCACGTCGGCTCCTCTCCGTCACTGGTGTGTTGGGCAGTGCACCACCAGTTAAGGGCGTCACCATCGAGCTGGAACGTCGCGAAAGTGACACGGATCCGGTCATCCCCAACGAAGAGAGCGTCGAGAACGGGCGTGACTCCTCGGAGCCAGCCGTCTGCCGTGGTCGGATCTCCAGTCTCACCGCTGAACCTAAGCGGGTTCAGCCGCTGGAAGTCCAACATGACCGCTGCCGCGGCCCGCCCGTCGACCGGAGCGAGGAGCACCTCCTCTGCGAGAGGAGCCTCCTCCTGTGCAACCGCAACCGTCGCCGGTGATGGCCCAGTCCGTCGAGCTCTGACCGCCCTGACAGGTGCTACCCTGTCTGGTCGAGCGGGCCGACCAGGTCGTGCACCACCTCGACCAACAACTATAGGTCGGTCTCGAGCTCCCGCCATCTGCACAATCACCAACGACAACGAGCGTTCACTCGTCAGAACGGCAAAACAAACGACACAACAATAAAGCGGAAGACATAACACATCACAAGGAGAGCATGCAAGGATGTTCTAGAAATAGAACTAACCCATTCCACGCTCAATCTCAACCGAACCTGATCCTAACACCCTGGGATCTACAGCCTAAGCTCTGATACCAAGTTGTCGCGCCCCGACCCACATAGGCCGAACCGGGCCGGGCGACGCGAACCGAAACCTAACCTACTGTGGAAATTTTGGCGAGGTTTCCCTCTATTCGTAGTGGTTACCCTAGCAATCACAACCATCCTGTATTACACAAATATTACGAACTTCAAAGACTGAAACTGGATATAATATTACAAACCTCAAATAGGGAAATTATACATTTATCACTCCCGTAGGAGACTATCTATAACAAAAGGGTATAAACTGTAAGATCGCCACCTCTCAAGCACCGCCAGACGCCACCACGTCACCAAACACTGGCCCGGTAGGGGCGACCGAAGAAGAGCTAGCGCCATCACCTGCAAAAACGCAGCCCAGGTAAGAGTGAGCACTAAGCTCAGCAGGGACACTACACTACGACACTCACAAACGGAGGGAACACAACAGTGTCGCCCTCAATTAAGACCTGGGTGTATACAGGGGTCCCATAACCCCACCGCGTGTCCCTGTGGCCCTCAATCATGGTCTTCCAGCCGAGCTGGTCACATGTCAGGTCACACCCAGTAGTAGGAAACAACACTACTGACTCACAAGCAGGAACACGACACTGCAAGCGGGAAATGACACCGCTGAGTAGGCAAGTCCTCTACTCCAGAGTCAACGCAGTGGAACACCGGCTACACCTCAACATCCGACTCAAGGCCGACACGACCTCTAAACCTCAAACAACACGTATTCAGGTCAAACTAACCTTATCATCGAAAACGACTGAATACTACAAATCGAGACCTGGGCCAAGCTACCCCCAACGGTCCTAGAGCTAGATCCGGGTTACCCGAAAACCCCGGATCGGCAACGCCCTACGCAGATGTAACTAATGCACAACACAATGCATGTTATGGACATGCGCAGGATAATACAGATTAACATGCAATAGTATGTGATGATATATCAAACAAGGTCTGGGCACGGCACTCTGCCGGCCCGGAGTGGTGAGCAGGTAAACAAGGTCTAAGGAGCTACTGCAGTGGTACCACCACCAACTGCCAGCAGTCCACCACAACACCTGCACCAGGAAGCAGCCCCGCAAACAACAGCTCATAGGTATAACAGATAAGGCCCTCGGCGCACGCCGGCATGCAAGGCTATGGAAAGTTGTAGGGCTACCCGCCCGTTTATTCTACACAATCCCAGGAGTCATCACTCCCCTGGTTCACCACTGCCCTATTATAGGGCTAACATGCTTAAACCTATGTACCAGGTATTAAGACAGTAGAGAAAACAATATATGCAAAGCTTCGCGAGCAAAACAAGCCGAAAATCTCTCTCTGCCATAGTCGGATCGATCCCATCTCAAGGGAAGGATCGATCCCACTATCAACAGAGAGCCAAAGCTCCCATCGCACCGAGTCCAATCGATCCGTCCTCCCAAGATGATCGATCCGACTCGGGACGGATCGATCCACCTCGGGACGGATCGATCCATCTCGCAACGATGAGAAGGAAATCACGCTACCCAAAGCACCGGGATCGATCGCCCTCACCAGGGGCCGATCGATCCGGCTCGGGTTCAACATGCCCAACAAAGACGGATCGATCCATCTCACAGACGGATCGATCGAATGGGTTCTCCGTTAAACCGACGGCGAGAAAATACCGCCGGAAAACTCCACCAAATCCCACCAAAACCTGGGATCTAGTAGTACGAACGTTACCTGATGTCGCTCAAATGTGTCACGCACAGCGGTCGCGGTGCAGTACAGCATAAGAGAGGTCGAATCCCACAGAGAGACAAGCAGGAAAGATCCAGAAATACAAATAACAATGAATTGAAAACAATCAAGAGCGATGAAAGTTAAGAAAATAGATCGAAGATGTAATGGTAAGATAAAGTTAACGAAAGAAATCAAGATTTGAATGAGGCTAGGCTTCAGGAATCACGTCACTAGGATTTAGGTTCTTCTCTTCTCAATGGTGCATATGATACTCAGTTAAGGGATTCACATCCCAATCGCCTTAACCGGAAGATATAGAATTATGAATCTGATAAAATATATAAATGTCTCTTCCTACGATTGGTTCTTCCTTTTTATAGTTCTAACTTCATCCAACCAAACCTAAGAATACACGATACCGGCTGTCACTACAGGCAACGCGCAGCAAAAGTTCATCGGGACAAAGCCCTAACTCTAACTGGATCTCTAAAAATACACAATACCAACTCTCACAATCGGAAATGCATAGCAAAGATCTCACGGTATAGAGCCCCAACCTTATCTAACTAGATCCCTAAGAATACACGATACCAGCTGTCACTACAGGCAATGCATAGCAAAGGTCTCACGAGACTCGGTAGGAGAATCAAAGGAGATAACTATGAGATCACAATATCATAAAAGAAGCATGACTGGATTTATAATAATGTTTAACCACAAAACAATCTGTGAAGATCCAATACATAAGAAGAGTTTAATAATAAAGATTAAAAACTATGAACCATTGTTGGAGTAGAAGCCCTAATCCTCGCTAGATCATCCGTCCGCCATGCCCCTTGATTACTCGGCCATGGATGGAGATTTCTTTATCTTCTTCCTTTTCTTTTCTCCCCTCCAAAGCTCTGTAGAAAACCCCCTTGGGACCTCCTCAATTTCGGATTAAATAAGCATATATATAGGGGAACCCCGAAATTAGGGTTTTAGTTGAGTTGGACTCGGATTTCCTGAAGGCAGCCCTATTCCGGTCACGACTGGGTCCAATTCAGCCGGAATTTGGAAACTTGCTCAACAAGAAAGTTGTATATTTGGAAGTCTTCAACCAGATCCCAAAATTTCGTAATATTCTGAGTTATATAGAATATTTAACGAATATTCTCCTCAGCTTCGACAGAACAGTTTTCCAGCCTGTGTAACTTCATGTATTCTTCCAATCTGCTATCACACCGTCCAGAATCTCACAAATTATCCAACATAAAAATTGTAGATCTCTGAACTTTCTATTACGTATTCAAATTTCAGAATATTTGGACTTCCAGAGAATATATTAGGAATATTTTCCTACCAGTGCGTCAAATCAATCTTCTCCTTCCATAATAGCTTTTTCTGCACATCTCGTACTCAGAATAGCATATCTTCCTCTAGGAAACTCCAAATCATGAACCGTAAAAACTTCCGGAAACTAGACTTCCAGAGCTTTTCAACCATATATGACATATCATCTGGTTTCTTCCGAGAAGGTACAGTTTTGACGTTAAAGACCCATCTTTGCTTCAATTTCCTGCATAATACAAATAACTTTGTGAAGCAATATATACGGACAAAATCACCTATATTAATCATGAAAACTAAGCAAATAAGCTGCTATTAGTCATGTTCAGAGTGCACTTTCATACACTCATCATTACCGAATCCAAAACCGGCGGAAATACTACAATCTAACATGTATACAATGAGTTCTAAGCAAAAGAACATCGACAGCCGGAAAACCTCCGAAAAACCCAAAGAAGGTAGGTAGGAATCCCTACCGGAGCAAGAGCAGCTTCAATCCCAGCTGCTATGCCTTGGATCACCAACGAACTCCTCGAAATCCAAAGAATTCTCAGCCCAAGAAATCGGATTTCCAAAGAGATCTGAGGAAGAAGGTTTCGTTTGTTTTATAGGCAAACGAACCGACGTAGCAGGATCGATCCGTCCAAGGAGACCGATCGATCCAGCCCAAGAGGCCGATCGATCCAACCAAAGAACAATCGATCCAACTAAACGACCGATCGATCCAGCCCAAGAGGCCGATCGATCCAACCAAAGAACAATCGATCCTTCTCCGAGTCCGATCGATCCGACCCAAGGGGCCGATCGATCCGACTCAACGATCCGCGTTCCTTCCAAAGACCGATCGATCCTTCTAGCAAGGAAGGATCGATCCGTCTTTCGCAGGAAGCTGGACTTGGGTTAAAAAATTAAACCCAAGCCCGGATCTTTTGATCCCGGGTCCCACTAACCATTCTAACCAAACATTACCACAAACATGGTCGGTGTGTGCACAAGCGCGAGTGTGAAACTAGCCGACAAGGTGCAATTTACCAAATTGCCCTTGCGGTCCACAACGAGCGACAGGAGAGGAGGGACGGGTCCTCACAGAGCACCTGCCGGAGATGGAGATCCGGCGTCCAACGGAGCCGTGTTGGCTTAGACCTGGCGTCTCACAAGCTTTCATCGCCGGCGTCTTGCCTCGTCGGCCAACGACGCCACTAGTACTCCGGGAAGTTGACCGAGAAGTGATCATCTTCTTCGTCATGATGGCGAGGCATGCGGCGCCAAAGGTTGAAGACGATGACGGCGACGGCATACGCGCCGGATGGGCAGAAGATGAGACGAGGGATGCCGAGGCCGGCGATGAGGCGGTGGGTTGAGCCCAGGCGAGGAGAGGGTGGTAGAGGGCGACGAGGACGTGAAGGGTCGCGGCGAAGTAGGATGGGGTGAGAGGAGATGGAGGTTCTTGGGGGTGATGAGGACGTGGACGACGACGCCAATAGCGGAGAGGGTGGGGCTGAGGCCGACGGCGGAGAGGGTGGCAGCGAGGTCGAGCATGGGTAGCTCTGTTCTATTTCTCCAAGTCCGTGGGATACTCTGTTTTTCTTTCTCTGTTCTGTTTCTCTCCTCTCCAAGTCCGACATCCCCTCCTCTAAGGTCTCCATCCTCATCGTCGCCTGCAGCATGTTCATCGACGACGGAGTGGAGGCCAGCGGCAAGTGATAGCGAGGATGCCGAGATCGCGGCAGCGGTGGACGGACTTGTGGCGAACCCGATGATCGGTGTCGTGCATCTCTTTACGTGCTTTAGACGACCAAATGTGGGCTGCCACCAGGTCCCCGCGGCTCGTTGGGGGCGCTGGAGGGGGCGAGGTCCGATCGGGTTTGCCCGCTGGGCGTTATGGGTTGCTGGGCGCCGTGGAGGGGCTCTCCTATCTCACCGTTCACGTGAATGTTTACCGTCACCCCCATCTCACACCGTTAGTCCGTTGGGTCCAAAATGACCATTATAGTAAGTTGGAGCATTTTTTAATAATTTTTAAAGCACGTGGTACTAAACTGCAAAAGTGGAAAACTATAGGGTATTGAAGTGCTTTTTGGCCTATCTTAAAACATCATCGTCCAATTGGCTATGAAAGTTTGTCGACCATATTTATTACACTGACATAACAATCATTGATTGGTTAGCCATTATTTTGACTAAAAGTATCTCCAAACTACACAAATCCATGTGTCAGATAAGTTGTAGATGAATTTGTTGTTAGATTTTTCTTTTCTTCTTTTCGGCAGCTCGCCAAAAAGTGGCTTCGTAGTTGTAAAGGATAAACGGCAAATTCCGCTAGCATGAAAACAATTCGCAAAATGTCTCAATAAAACGTCTTTAAGCTTAATGTGTACTAAAACATACAAAAGCTTTGATGGAGAGAGAATAGACAAAGATAGGATTAATGAACCCAATGTCATTTCTAAGGCTTTACAACAATTATTGAAGTCTTGAGAAGAAGTGACTAGTGATGTGATAATAAGCTGATTATGAAATTTCCATTGATTTTATTAGGTCAAATTAAGTAGAAAATGCACCATTCCATTTCTCAACCGAAATGCATTTATCATGTCAAACAGTTGAACACGAGATATGCCAAAATTAGAGCCTCTGAGTGGTACAAAAACAACATGAAAGAACCTCACTTGTAGAAAAGCCTCGGTCCCGTCTCATTCTTTTCTTCAATCACCAAAAAAATCTAGCTGTGCCATGAAGACCGAAGCATGGACAATTAAAGTATGGAGAAAAGAGATTATTTGATATATTCTTAAAAGGACACAATGTACAAAGTAAATAATCAGATCTGATATGAATAAAATGATATGCAAATCTTGCAAAAAAAACAGTCAACTGGATTCAGATCTGGCTGCAGAATTATCCTGCAGAAGCAGTATAATCTGGTAGCGCAATGCAAGACAGATGGCTTCATATCTTGTGAGGCATTTCGCGAAAAAGATTAATTCCTTCATCAATCCTTCAACTTCAAAGATATTGATTGAAGTTGTATATTGTATGTCATATTATAAAGAAACACTAGACACGTTTGTGTTTCGTTTTCAATTGTTTCTATCAATTGATACATGCCTCTCTTATATAGAGGTTGGATTGTAACAAACACCTAAGGAATAGTCTACACTAGATAACTGATTGCAACAAAGTAGAACTGGAATTTAAAATACAAATGTGATATCCACTTAGGAGTTGAGATTCTCATGATCTTGTTGAGAGATTTTCTCTATTCAGTTGCTGACTCAATATCAGACTCTACACGCCCCCGCAATCTCAAGGGAAGTTCTTGAATTTTAAGATTGGATCGTAGCATTTGAAACCGTGCATTTGATAAGGGCTTCATCAAGAGGTCTGCAATCTGGTCTTTACTTGATAAGAAGCGAACCTGGAGTTTCTTCTTCATGACACAGTCTCTCACAAAATGAAAATCTATCTCAATATGTTTGGTTCTAGCATGGAATACTGGATTTGCAGAGAGATATGTTGCACCAATATTGTCACACCATATTACAGGAGAGAACCGCTGCTTAAATCCAAGTTCACCCAGTAGTGAAGTGAGTCATTGAATTTCACATGCTGCATTTGCAAGAGACTTGTACTCTGCTTCTGTGCTACTCCTAGCAATAGTTTTTTGTTGCTTGCAACTCCAAGAAATAAGATTGTGTCCTAAAAATATGCAATGGGAACTGACATACTTCCTATCATCCTTATCACCTGCCCAGTCTGAATCAGAAAAGGCATGAAGTTGCATTTGTGCCGATTGTTTGGAAATTAGGAGCCCCAAGGAGATAGTATACTTGAGATATCGAAGGATTCTCTTGACTGCTTGCCAGTGGGATAATTTAGGATTATGCATAAATTTGCTCACTCTATGGACAACAAATGCTATATCAGGCCTCGTGAAAGTCAAGTATTGCAATCCCCCAACAATACTTCGAAACAAAGAAGGATCTTCAAAATATTCAGAGTCTGTAATTGATAATTGGCAGGAAGTAGACATAGGTGATGATACTGGTTTGGCACGATCCATTTTACTCCTCTTGAGTAAATCAACGATGTACTTCCTATGTATTAGATACAGGCCATTTGAGGAAGGAAGAGCTTCAACACCTAGGAAGAAACTTAGATCTCCAAGATCTTTTACTGCAAAATCGTCACTAAGAAAGGAAATAACAGAATTCACTGCAGCTGTGTTAGACCCCGTGATGATGACATCATCAACGTAGATCAAGAAATAAATCAAAAGAGATGGTTGTTGTAGAATAAATAAACTGATATCAGCTTTGCTGCCATTGAATCCGAGGGCATGTAACTTTTCTGTTAATCTTGAGAACCAAGCTCGGGGGGCTTGTTTCAGTCCATAAAGAGATTTGTGCAATCTGCATACATGATTGGGAAATTGAGGATGTTTGAAGCCCGGCGGTTGACTCATGTAGACTTCCTCATTTAAAACGCCGTGTAGGAATGCGTTTTGTACATCAATCTGTCTTAAACTCCAATTATGTGCCACTGCAATTGAGAGAACAATTCTTACTGTAGCTGGTTTTACTACGGGACTAAAAGTTTCGTGGTAATCAACTCCTTTTTGATGAAATCCCTTTGCCACGAGTCTCGCTTTATGTTGATCAACCGATCCATCTGCTTTTCTTTTAACTCTAAACACCCAATTGCATCCAACTACATTTTGAGTTGTGTAAGGCACAAGAGACCATGTGCCGTTGTGCATTAAAGCATCAAACTCTGTATTCATAGCAGCTCTCCAATGTGAGAATCTTGAAGTTTCAGTGAAGCATGTTGGTTCAGCTTCTGCTTGGAAAGTAGCAGCCAAAGCTCGAGGAAGTGGATAGAGTATGTTACAATCGGGGTGTAACTTGGGCTTGAGCGTACGATCCTTTGATCTTGTCACCATCGGATGTTTTGGTTGATTTTTGACCACAGGATTCTCTTCAATTTCTGCTTGAGGTTGAGTTTGTTGATTTGCTGAGTCTGTTGGATTTAAAATTACTGCAGCCTCTGGTCCAACATCCATAATGGGAGTTTGCATTTGATCATGAGACTCCATATCTTGGAAATGAGGAATATTTCTGGAATGATCTGCTACTTGTGAATAGATAGGTGTTTGAGTTGGATTTGTACCTGCATGGTTAGTAACATTGACAGGTACTAGATCTGATTTTGAATTGAGGGAGGAAGGTAAAACTGCCAAGTCTGGTTCAGTCATTGTGAGAGAAAGTGAAGGAGGATCTTTTTGATAAGGAAAAAGGGATTCATTGAATATCACGTGTCTTGATATATATGTTTTACCAGAACTCAAATCTAGACATTTGTAACCATGGTGGCAAAGGCTATAGCCTAAGAAAATGCAAGTTGTTGATCAGAATTGGATTTTATGTTTATTGTATGGTCTGAGATTTGGCCAACAAGCACATCCAAACACACGCATGAATCTAAAATCAGGAATTCGACCATATATTAGCTCATATGGGGATTTGAAATTTAGAATTGCACTGGGAAGTCGATTGATAATATAAGTGGTTGTTTGGAATGCATCTTCCCAAAATTTTTGAGGCAAATTTGCATGAGCTAGTAATGCTAATCCTGTTTCAACTATGTGCCGATGACGTCTTTCAACAGTTCCCATCTGTTCATGTGTGTGTGGACAAGCTATCCTATGTTCAATGCCAGATTCTCTCAAATGTTGATTTATGCGTCTGAATTCTCCACCCCAATCACTTTGAATGGCTTTTATTTTCCTTTCGAATAGACGTTCGACATAGATTTGAAATTGGAGAAATACACGCTCAACATCAGATTTTAGTTTGAGAGGAAAAAGCCATATAAATTTAGTACTATCATCAACAAAGCTAATGTAGTACCGTGAACCATTTGTGGATAAAACAGAGGAAGGACCCCATACATCTACAAAGATTAAGTCTAATGGATTTGCAGAACAAAAATTTGAATTTGAAAATGGTAGACAGTGGCTTTTGGCCATTTGACACTCAGGGCATATAGATTGATGTTTATTTGTAGTTACTGGTAAATGATATTTATTCAAGACACAAGTGGTGGTAGGATAAGCAGCATGACCGAATCGACAATTCTAGTTGCTGAAAGAAACACACTCACCGATGAGCGCATAAGTAGGTGATTTTCTGATGGTGTTGGTGAAGGAGTAGAGGCCATCATGCAGATGTCCCTGATGAAGGATGTTCCCCGAGTAATCCTTGACAAGAAAAAAAGAGTCATGAAATTCAAAGTAGACATTGTTATCTTGAGCAAACTTTTGAACAGATAAAAGATTGTATTGAATGTCGGGAACAACAAGAACATTGGATAAAAGAAATGATTTTGAGGGAGTAACTAAAGTGGAAGATTGATGAGTGCATGAAAGTGCACTCTGAACAACCTTAAAACCATCTCAATTGCTATATCTTCACCCTTAATCAACTTCTTTAGCACTATTTTTATACTTTTATATGCTTCACATAGTTGTTTGGAAAATGCAGGAAATTGTAGCTAAAAGAAGCTGAAAAGAGTATATGGATCAACTTCAAAAATTAAACTGTACCTGGTCATGAAAAACTAGATGATGTGCCATATATGGTTGGAAAGTTCTTGAAGTCTAGATTCTGTAGAATTTTACGGTTTCTGATTCCGAGTTTCCTAGAGGAAGTTACGTCACTTTTAGTACCGATGGCGCAGTCTGAATGGCAGAACAGTAAATACGCTGAAAAGTCCGATCGATCCGACACCTAGAGTCCGATCGATCCGACTATGCAGAAACCTGACAGAAAATATATTTTTCAGCCATACGGGGTCCGATCAATCCCTCCATCCATTCTACGGAGTCCGATCGATCCGACACCCATAATCTGATCGATCGGACTCGGGAATAGCTAAAAACGGAAGATTTTTACGCAACGGATCGATCCGACACCTAAAGTCCAATCGATCCGACTTTCCTAGTGAAGAAAATCAACGATTTAGATCTAATCCGTGGATGCAGAGACTTTGGGGCTATAAATAGGAAACTTAGGGCTAATCAAAGGGACTTCTTGGACGTTTTTGGAGGCTCTTTTCTGGACATTTTCAAGAGGAAGAAGATGGAGACATCTCCATCCATGGCCGAGTAATCCGCGGGCATGGCGGACGGATGATCTAGCGAGGATTAGGGTTTCTTCTCCAACAATGGTTCATAGTTTTTAATCTTCATTGTTAAACTCTTTTCTATGTATTGGATCTTCAAATATTATTTTCAGATTATAGATTTCTATGTGGATGATTAATATTATGAATTCAGTCATGCTTCGTTCATGATCTTATAATCCCATAGTCTTCTCTTTTGATTCTCCTATCGAGTCTTGCGAGACCTTTGTTACGCATTGCCCGTAGTGACAGCTGGTATTGTATATTCTTAGGGATCTGGTAAGACAAGGTTGGGGCTCTATCCCGTGAAATCTTTGCTATGCATTGCCGTTTGTGAGAGTTGGTATTGTGTATTCTTAGAGATCCGGTTAGATAAAGTTAGGGCTTTGTCCCAATGAACTTTTGCTGCGCGTTGCCTGTAGTGACAGCCGGTATCGTGTATTCTTAGGTTTGGTTGGATGAAGTTAGAACTATAAAAAGAAAGAATCAATCGTAGGAAGAGACATTTATATATTTTGTTAGGTTTATAGTTCCATATCTTCCGGTTAAGGTGATTGGGATGTGAATCCCTTAACTGAGTATTATATGAACCATTGAGAAGAGAAGAACCTAAATCTGAGTGAAGTGATTCCTGAAACCTAGCCTTATCAAAATCCTGATATCTCTAGTTAACCTTACATTGTCATTAAATCCTTTGATCTAATTTAGTTAATTCTCAAGTTCTCGTTTGTCTTCAATTCATTGTTATTTGCGTTTTGGATATTTTCTGTCTGTCTCTCTGTGGGTTCGACCTCTCTTATGATGTACTGCACCGCGACTGCTGTGAGTGACACATTTGAGCGACATCAAAGATCCAGTTCGGGTGATATGCAAACCTGCGTCATTCCCCACTTGTATCTGATCATTACCATGATATTCCTCATTTTGAAGATTAAGATTTCTCATGTCTGCTGTGAGGTGATGGGTTGCTCCCGTGTCTGGATGCCAGTCATAATCTCCAGGTGGAGTAGTTGAAGCGACATTTGCTTGTGGATTTTTGGTGCTCTGGTCTTGCAAGGAAAGATCAAAGCGACGTCTGCATTTGATAGCAGTGTGATTGAAATACCCACATAATTGGCATGCAACAGAATTTTTGTTCTGTTGATTGTTGCTGCTTCCACCCCGACTGGTACCACACCCCCGTGGTAAAAAGTTCCCATTGTTGCGTCCACGTCCTCTGCCATAGTTGGGCTGACGAGTTGCAACATTTGCAAATGCGCCAGCAACATGCAAAGAATTGTTGTTGTTGTGTCTGCTTTCTTGAATGAGCAGTAAACTAAAGAGCTCATTCATTGTAATAGGATTCTCACGAGCTGCAACAGAATTGACTAGGAAGTCATAATCAGATTCCAAACCTGCAAGAATATAGGTTACGATTTCTGAATCTTGGACTGGGTTGCCGGCCATGGCGAGCTCGTCAGATAGGCGCTTCATGTAACTGAAATAGTCAATAGCAAATTGACTTCCTTTCTTGGCAGTGGCAAGGTTGCTACGAGTTTGGACAACACGAGCTCGAGATTGTGTTGCATAGCAAGTCTTGAGAGCTGTCCAAAGTTCTCTGGAAGATTTGCAGCGAGTGACTTGTGCAAGAACCTGCTCAGAAAGAGAGGACATGAGAGTGCTCATGATCATTTGATCATTCTTGTACCACTGTAGGTAGCAAGGATTAACAGTGGTGGTTGTGCTGCCACTTGCATCAGTGGTAGCTGTGTTGAGGCGTTGAGGAGCTTCAACAGAGCCATCAAGATAGCCAAAGACATCTTGACCTCTAAAGTATGGCACGACCTGAGCTTGCCAGAGAAAGTAATTGTCACGGTTTAGTTTAACCGTGATCATGTTGGGAACATTAGTGAAGGTAGGAAAGGCTGGGGTGGATGGAGAGGTGGTGGAAGAGCCATTCCCAGTAGAGGACATGTTGACGTGAGTCTTAGTAGACCTCTGATACCATATAAAGAAACACTAGACACGTTTGTGTTTCGTTTTCAATTGTTTCTATCAATTGATACAAACCTCTCTTATATAGAGGTTGGATTGTAACAAACACCTAAGGAATAGCCTACACTAGATAACTGATTGCAACAAAGTAGAACTGGAATTTAAAATACAAATGTGATATCCACTTAGGAGTTGAGATTCTCATGATCTTGTTGAGATATTTTCTCTATTCAGTTGCTGACTCAATATCAGACTCTACACATACCATCTCGCATATGACCCAAACAGAATAGAATATCACAAACTTTTATTGCTGAACCGATTAGTTCTACCAACAAGTAAGCATACACGCATTGCCTCATGTATTCGGTGGCTCTTGCAAAACCCATTAATTAGTATATTGTAGCAATTGAAGTTTACCTCAAGCCCATTCGAGAGCATTGAATCAAAGAGTCTTGCCGCATCATCAACCTGACCTCTCATCCAACCCCCCTGCAGTAATATGCCATGCGAGATAGCGTCATGTTTCTCGCCTATTTTGGCCATCAAGTGATAAATTTCAAGAGTTTCAATAGTTCGTCCTTGTTTGCACAAGGAATCCATGAGCATACTTAATGTTATCACATCGTGTGAGAGCCCTTGGTCTACCATCTCGTTCAAAGAGGTCATAGCTTCATCCCGGTGGCCTGCAGTGGCATGACCATGAATGACGCTAGAACAAGTGACGACGTTTGGTTGGAAACATTGGGCAGTCATATTTTCAAACACTTCAACTGCATGTCTCAAAGATCCTTTTTTGCATACGCCATCAATGATTGTCGTATATGTGGCAACATTTGGATGAACACCTCTGACACTCATTTCCTTAAGTACTTCAAGTGCTTGTCTCAATGACCCTTCAAGTGCATGTCTCAAAGAACCTTCTTTGCACAACCCATCAATGATTGTGCTACAGATGACAACATCTGGATGGATACCTATGGCACCCATTTCTTTATACACTTCGAATGCCTGTCCAAAAGTCCCTTCTTTGGACAAACCATCAATGATTGTGTTGTATGTGATGACATCTAGATTAACACCTCGAGCACTCATTTATTGAACTACTTCAAGTGCATGTTTCAACGATCCTTGTTTACATAGGCCATCGATGATTGTGCTATATATATGTGATGACATTTGGATGAACACCTCGAGCACTCATTTCTTCAAATGCTTCAAGTGCATGTTTCAATGATCCTTATTTACATAGACCATCTATGATTGTGCTATAAACGATGACACCCAGATGAACAACTCGAGCACTCATTTCTTAAAATACTTCAAGTTCGTGTTTTAACAATCCTTCTTTGCATAGGCCATCAATGACAGCGCTGTAAGTGATGACATCAGCCTTACAATCATCCTCCCGAAATGTCATCTCCCTGAAGCTTGAGTGCACTGTCCATTTTCCCCGTTCTACAGAAACCCCTGATAAGAGTATTATAAGTGATGATATTTGGGATGCATCCCCACGGAGGCATTCTTTCGAGCATTTCGACCGCGTCGTCCATCCTCCTCTCTCGACAGAGTTCTCTAATGATAGCTGTGCAGGTAATGACGTCAGGTGAGTGACCACTTTTCAGCATCTCTCCGACAACGGCGAATCCGAGGTCAACTCGATTCAAGTGGAAGCAGCAGTTGATAAGGGTCCCATGAGTGCAGTGATCAACCAGGAGCGACGACGACTTCATCCGGCTGTAAAGAGAGAAGACGACAGAGCAGTGGGGCGGCTGCAGCCGGACCACACTCCTAAGAACGCTATTGAAAGCGTCAATAGGTCTCGGATTGGCAACCATGAAGCTGTCGAATTGTTTCAACAAATCCTCCAGGCAAAGAAGACTACCCTGCTGGCTGCATCGCACCTTCGCCATTGTATTCAATCGAATGGGATCTTATCTTGCTGCTATAGAAGAATCATTGAATGATGAGTAGCTTCCACCAAAAGCCGATGCTGATGCACAGGCGACGCCATTGGAGCTCCGTAGAAGCAGATGCCGAGCGGTGGTTTCACCTTCGGCCGAGCTAGCTAGCCTTCAATTTTAACCTATTGGTGGCTTAAGCGTTTAATTTTAGAGCAAGGCATTAATTTGGACTTGAGGTAAAAATTATGGTTAATATACTCCAACCAAAAAGTAGTCTGAGAGTGGAGATGATTAGTCTTTATCATTATAATGAATTTGTGATTGATAACAAAACATATTTTACTAGCACACTAGTGTTTGGAGAATTTTTTGTTGCAGAAAAGAGGCTTGTGATCTCATTGAATTCTAGAATTTCGACTATAATTACATTGACATTTCTTAGCAAAAATCATTACTCTACTCATGATCGACATTCCGTTTAGCGGTGGCAAAATAGACATGCCGCTCGAGCTCGGCTCGGTAATTGAATCGATCAAGCTCGGCTATAATCTAAATGAGCCGAGCCTGGTTCGTCTTGCTTCGCTCGAAATTAATTTCAAGCATGTTGTTCAAGTTTGGTTTGTTAAAGCTTAATAACTCTCGTTATATGTTTTTTTTTTAATTTCTGAACTATTTTCTTTATATGCAATTTAAAAATCCAAATTTTACAAATAAGTTATGTTTGATGAATAGATTTGTTCAAATTCAAATTTGACATATCAACTTAAATCTTGTTGGATTTCAAACTTGATTAAATTTAGCAACGTCAAATGTTTGTTTGTGGACATGGAAAGTATCAAACTGCACGTTAAAGCTCGAGCATAGCACGGCTTAATATAGGCTCCAAATGAAGCCCGGCTCGAACGTAATGAAGCTGAGACTGATCACCAATTTCAAGCCAAGCTTGGCACCGATCAAATTTGGCTCGATCACACCCTTACTTCCAATGAACAATAGAGTAGACCTGGGCCTAAATAACATGGTTTTCTTTTTTTATAGCTTACTAGAAAATAGAGCAGCATCTCCTAACGTGTTTAAGTTTTAATCAAATAATTTAATCACTACTGAGAAACATTCAGAAGACAAACAACGCGGGACATGGATACTGAATGATAATGCATTATTTTGGCTCATCTGGATTTCGTCATAAAATGCCATATAAACTCCGCCTCCGTTTGTACCGTCAGATGGTGATGTTATTTGCTCTGTTTTTTTTTGTTTTTTTATGACACGAGCCGGAAGGATAAGGCAAAACCAATTACACAGACTATCAAGAACTCCCGAACCATCATCACATGTCCAAACAAAGCACAACCCGAAATGATGACAAAACCGAGTGATTTATCTCCTTCCAATTTTCATCTGACATCAACCTCGTACTGCCACATACCAAAATTATTTGTTCCATCAAATTCTCTATCTCGAACTTTGTATTCGAAACTGTAAATCTGGTTGCCGGTGTATATTTCGACGACCCTGAAGGTGTCGACTTCGAAGATGAATCCTCAGACATCTCCTCGATGTGGATGGTGAATCAATTCCAATGCCCAGATCTGAAACATGTGCTCTGATACCACTTGTTGCGCCGAAAGGCACACCCAATGCTAAAATCCACCAATAATCGAGAGGAACAAACAACCACACCAACTAAACTGAATAGTAATCAAAGAATAGAGGGAGAGAAAATAGAGAATACACCAAAAAACACAAGGATTTATGTGGTTCGGCAATAGCCTGCATCCACAGACGGCACGGGCGATCAATCTACTATCAAGATGAAGGAGGGTTACAAGTACAAAGCTTCAAATCCCAAATCCCTAATCTCTCATACCCCAAAGATTAGGATTACAAATGTCTTATCTCTCTATTACTCCAAAGAGAAGACAAAAGAAGACCTAGAAAAGATCTCCAAAACCCCTATTTATAGACCCCGAATAGTTTAAGATCAGATTAGATCTAAACCATCCAATTTCCCCGTATACAGTGTTTTGGATCGATACAGAGTAGGCTTGGATCGATCCACTGTGAAAAACTTGAAAATACGCCTCTGGAAATAGGGTTGGATCGATCCAATGTGCAAAGCTGCAATCACGTCTCTGGAACGACCTTTCGGATCGATCCAAACCTTCCGGATCGATCCAAACAAGTCTGGATCGATCCCGCTTCAGGTTAGTTCGATCCACTGTGATCTTGGATCGATTCAAAATGCAAATAGAGCCAAAAGTGAACATAGCTTGATATGCATGTAAAGAAAATAATCCAGAAATTTATATAAAAAGAAAAACATACAAGAGTTATTAAGTCTTAACAAGCCAAACTTGAACAGTCAGCTTGAAATTAATTTCGAGCCAAACAAGACTGGACAGGCTTTGCTCATTTAGATTAGAGCCGAGCTTGATCTATCCAATCACCAAGCCAAGCTCCAGCTGCCCGTTTATTTTGTCACCCCTAAATGGAATGTCGATCATGAGTAGAATAGGGATTTTGCTAAGAAATGCTAACGTAATTAAAGTCGAAATTCTAAGAATTCAATGAGATCACAAACCTCGTTTCTGCAACAAGCCTGAGCATCAGCATCGGCTTTTGGTGGAAGCTACTCAGCGGAGAGGTGTCTACTGTCTGTGGCTCTGCTCATCATTCAATGATTCTTCTATAGCAGCTACCAAGATCCCATGCATAGAGTATACAATTCTATGGCGAAGGTGCGAAGCAAACAGCAGGGTAGTCTTTTTCTCTTTTTAGTGTTTAGTAGTCAGTTCTTCATTGATTTTATTTGATCTACTATCTTCTTTGATTTTCAAATAATTCAGAACTAGAACAATTTGCAAGAGTTAATAGATAAATAGTCCTCAATGTCCTCATTGGTTCGATATCCATCTTTATCAATATATTACTTGTTACGATTTTGTGCACTTCTGAAATTTTCACAACAGTAGCATTCCCATGAGCACCCCACGTCACTTGTTCACCATCAATTTTTTATTTTGAAATTCATAATTGAATGAATATGTTTGAATTCAGATTCGACAAATCAAACTTAAAATCTTATTGGATTTGAAACTCGATGAAATTAGCAACATGTTAATGTTTGTTAAGTGGGCTTGTTGAGGCTCGTTAAGGTAGACATGTGTTTTGTTTCCCTCATACCATCATACGGACGACTCAGATATGTTTGAATCTCATCCTATGGTTATATCTTTAGCATCTAAATCCCAGTCAATATTTTATTAATGAGCTTTACCATTGTATGAGATTCAAATAAATCTGAGCTATGATAATATAAAGGGAAGTGATGGTATGAGGGAAACAGAACTGTGTTAAAGCTTGGCCTAGCTTGATATAGGCTAGAAACCTTGCCTTGGAAGTAATCAATGAAGATGAGTTTGATCACAAATTTCAAACCAAGCTTTGTTCTTTTTCAAGAATTCTCCAAAGGCCAAGCAAATTTCAGAAGCAGTCCAATACATTTCGTAATAATTTTCATTGACATTTATTGCAAAAGTTGTTAAATTTCAAACATCAAGTTCTATGAAGATGCATTAGAAACTTTACTGATCTGCATTTGATTGTCCTCCTCATTCAATAAGCACCAGATCATCTAAATTGAATGATGGTATAGCCATAGGCATATCCTTGGAAGCCCCACAAAATGATATGCGTGCTCCCCTCAGAGGTGCTGCTCTGGCACCAGGAATTGCTTCCTTTAGCCTTGAACATATCTGTCAATTAAAAAAGAATACTATTCTGTCAAGATTTTACATAAAATTCAGTCAGAAATCCAAAACATACAATATCAACAAAAAATTATGAACTTTGAAGATTTTAGAGCACAACAAAACGTACGTTATCATCTTTTGTAGAACCGGAGACGAGAAGTTTATCACTCCGGCTTGGCTGCTTCACGTTGCTGCAGTTGCCAATTATGAGCATGGATAAGGTTGCAACTGCTACTGCTGCAATGGAGCCAAGTGCTGCAGCTTCTTTGTTCAATCTCCACTTCCATATCTTCAAGTCAAAGCCATGCCACCATGCCTTCTCTTTGATTTCTGAGCCCACATAGCACTCCTCTTTCTCCACTTCCTGGTCATGATCTTCCAAACATGGATCCTCTGGTTCTGACACAGTGTCTTCTGAATCACTATCACACTCGTAGATTTCCCTGCAACTGGACAACTCTAGTTTCACTTCGAACAGTTCGTTCTCCTTCGCCGAGGAGATGATGCAGATCGGTTCGATCTCCGCAGCTACTTCAGTAGGATCAAACTTAGTGGGAGCTGGAAATTGAGGCTGGTCTGGGCTCTTCAGGCTCGAATCGTGAAGCTGCGAAGGTGGGCTGCAGTTGAAGTAATCAACGTCGACAATCCCTGTTGGGATGAAGCTGATGATCTCCTCTGAGCATGAGTTCTTGGTACTCTGGTGATTGCCAGAACCAAGGACTTCCCAATCCTCCATACTCATCTTTTAGTGGTAGTTTTCTCCAATATAGAAATACAAGTGAAGGAACAGAGTGCAATGAGCTCTAAATATACTCTAAATTTGCTTCAGAAAAGACTATATAGAGAGATGGAATAATTGGTTGATTGGATTCATGGATGCTGCATTCCGGGTAATGTGATATTTCTGCGAAAGTGAAGACATGAAGTTACGAAGGATCCATTCTTGTTCAGGATGAGGATTATTGGAGGCTTTCTCCTTTCCTAATCTGACAAAGCTAGCTAGCTAGCAGAAAGGAAAAGTTTTCCTTGTTCCCATATGATCATTGAAAAGGAAGCCACCCTCTCTGCTATTGCTTCATGTTTCTGCTTGGATTTCTTCTGGAGGTGCTATATTTTTGGCTTCAAAAAGGAAATAATTTTACTTTTGATAATGGTCCAATGAAAAGTCAGCAACATCTCGTCCTGAAATCTAGATTTACCACTACCTTTTATATTAGCCTTGCAAATCATTGGCACGTATAGCTTCTTTTCGGACTTAATGGAGTTCTTTAAGCTTTCTTTGATATTACTTGTTTCTCTGTTCTGTCTTTTGCCATATCTAGTACTTTTTAAGAAGGAAGGCAGTTGGTAAAATGATGCAGAGTGGTCCACAAAATAGATGGCAATCCATCAGGAGAACACAGCATTTTTTACCCCAGCTCTGAGCCATAAGCCTGAAGATGATCAGTACTCTGCTCTACAAAACAATAGCAAAGCTCATGCAAATCTGTTTGTGAGTTTTTCATTTTTTAGCAGAATATAAGAGCAGCTATTTTTATGTGCACATTGCTGTCATCACATGGATATGAAACCTCTGACGGTTTTATTTTGGCATCTAAACCTACTGTACGGGAATCCACCTCCAAGCTGTATGACCCTACTGCATACATTCACATTAATGTTACTCATTATAGTGAATTACTATTCTAAACACCCTTTTTTTTGTTACGTATAGTGCATGCACGTTAAAGACTCATCTAATGTCATAAAAAATGTTTGAGTTGCAGAGGTTCGCTGGTTTCTTTAGCATTCTCAAATGGGTGCGGCTATCCGCATAACAAATTGGACTCAACACACCACATCCGAGATTTTCTGAAAAAAAAAATTAAAAAACCGAAAAAACCCTAAACTACCCCCATCCCCTACCTCCCCTCTCTCCCCCATCCCACCCTCATCTCCTCCACCACCCCCCACCCCCCACCACGCCGGCAGCCACCGCCGGCCCGCCGTCCCCTCCCCACCCCAGCAGCCGCCGCCGTCGCCCGCGGGAGAGAGAGAGAGAGAGAGGAGGGGGGGTCGTCGCCGCCGGCCACGTCAGGAAGGGGGGGGGGGTGCGGGGGGTCGCCGCCGCCGCCCTCTCTCTCTCTCTCTCTCCCGCGGGCGGCGACTGCGGCTGCTGGGGTGGGGAGGGGATGGCGGGCCAGCGGTGGCTGCCGGCGTGGTGGGGGGTGGTGGTGAGGGTGGGATGGGGGAGAGAGGAGAGGTAGGGGATGGGGGTAGTTTAGGGTTTTTTTGGTTTTTTAAAATTTTTTTTAAAAAAATCTGAGATGTGGTGTGTTGAGTCCAATTTGTTGTGTGAATAGCCGCACCCTTCTCAAATTGCGGCCTCATTAGAAGATCTACTGTGGAAGGAAAATGGCTATGTAATGAGGTCTGAATTTTTTAGAATTATTTACATATTAAATCCGCTTGCTTATTGAATTTGCAAAACCAAGCCACTTTTACTTTTAATTACAAATCATGCCAAAATGATATTTTTATTCCTAAAATACCCTTTCATCCATTCACTACGTGCATTTAATGCTGGCATAGAAAAAGTACATGATAGGTTTTATGACAATCAAAACTCTCTCTCTCTCTCTCTCTCTAAATCCTCCTTATTCTTAAATAAAACCCTCTCCTTCCTCTATCTCTCATATCCTACCAAGACCCTAATCCTTTGTTCTTTTTGTCGTCGGAGCTTCATGGTCACCATCACCGCCGTGATCTTCTCAACCGTCGGCATTCTTCTCGCCCTCATCCTGAGTTGCGCTCTCGCTTTTTGTGGTCGTCACAGCTCCGTGGTCTCTGTCACCACTGGTCACCTTCTCACCCATCGGCGTTCATCTCGCCCTCATCCTTAGTCATTCTCTCGCTTCTTGTGGTCATCACAGCCGGACAACATGTGTGAGAAACCCGTACCTCCAACCCGGTCTGACCACTTAGGTTGAGAGTCTAGTTCAGTTGGTTTGGCTTGGTTGGCCTTACTTTACGATCTCCTTTGATCGTTGCGGCTTCAGGGGTAATTTGGTAAATTACTCTAGGCGGAGTTGGTTTCATACACACGTAGCGCACACATGGCCATGTGATGATGTATGTGCTTGATTAGACCATTAGGAGTACTCTAGATCAGAGGATCTGAGTTCGATCGCAAGGATCGAGATTTGAGCAGTTAGGATCATATCTGACCGATCGAGTGGCCAAGATCTGATATTAAGCCATTAGTATATAAACCCATTTTACCCTTTCTCCCGTTAGGGCTGCGCTTGGGATATCGACCGGAGGAGAGAGGAGAGCGCGGCGGGGTTGCCCGCTCTACTACAACATGGCAGGAGGAGGAGGACTGCGACCAGCTTGGCAACGGCGACTGGAGGTGAGAGGAGAGGAGCTCGACCAACGTGGAGGCGACGCTCACAGCCAAAAGAGAGAGAGAGAGAGGCTGGCCGCGACCAGAAGAAACCGACGGCATTGACGATCCAGAGGTAGGAACCTACTCTAATCCCTCGGATTAGGCTAATAGGGATGATTTGAAGACTTGATAAGTTAGATTCCTTGGATGCCTTGTTGATCTCATGGCCTATGATTGATGTTTCTTCTTCCTTCTCTACTGTTGTAGCCTAGATCTTTGCATGCCATTGGATTTCTGAAGAGGTTTCTCCTTTCTTTTCTTTGGTTTTGGTTTATCGACGGGTCTCATCTTCTTCTCTTGAGTTTTGATCGGATTTTCCTTATTTCTAAGAGTATTGATGGATCTTTTTCCGCCGAGATGCATGCTAGCTTAGGACCTTGCGTGGTTTCTTTTCTTTACTTGCTGCGAAGGTTTGGATCCGTGGGTATTATTGAGTTTGATGAAGTTTTTCTTCCCTCTTGGTTTTCTTGCTCCCGGTAACCCTTGATGGATACTTGCCGGTGGATTCTCCCCTTGTTCTTAGCTTACTTGATGCCTAAACTCCTCCTCCAGCTCTTTCCTGATTTTTCCTTGTTTGGTTTGGATTTACTAATTATAGTTGGATTTCATAACTTATTGGGATTGTTTGAAATGATGTTGATCCTTGGCTCTTCTTGTTGGCTCTGTTTTCTTGTGAAGTTGGTAGCCTCAGGGTAGGCCAACAAAATGTCTGTTGGTCTGCCTCCTTGTTGCAGTGACCTTGGCAGAGCTCTGTTCAGTAGCTGCTCTGTCATTCTAATTGAGTTAACAGCCTTCTTTTGGTTATTTGGATCAGTGCTCGACGGAGGGGATAGCAGTAGAGTTAACAGTAGCTTTCTTCACCGCCCTTAGCTTGATCGATTGAATTGGCTGAGATTTTGGTTTAATTGATAGTTATGATGCTCCTCCGATGTTTAACCTCCCTGTTTTTCCCTCTCTTATTCCCACTGATCGCTCTCAATTTCGTCATAGAAGTGTTCAGTAATTGCTTGGCTTGGATGTAACACCCTCAACTTAGTTTTATACCAAATTTGTTATTTACCTTGCGTGTACTGCTAAGTGCTACTTTTTAGTGTCATTTGCTTCTCCCTCTACTCAACTATTCTAATCTCATGCTAATTACGCCGATTGCACTCATATAGCATGCTTTTGCCTAGGATCGGCGGTGTACCCGTTTCTATTTATTTTGTGGGTTAATCGAGGGGGTGATGACTGATAAGTCACTAATTATTCCTAATTAAACCCCTTAACTTAGATTTGTTATGTCTAGAGTAGTTGTATTTGATAGCTTGTTAGTTGATTTCAGGTTTAATTGTGAGGGCCCGTCCCTCTGACCTGGCTCGACGGCGTGGGTCGAGAGCCGGTTTCCTGTTGGTTTGGTTCCGCGTCGGGCACGATCGGGCGATCGTGTGGCGGGTTGGACCCCCGGGGGCATTTTGGTAAATATGTCCTCTGGTGGTAGGTTTCACACCCGCGTTCCACACACTGCCTTGGATTGATGTATGTGTTTGATTAGAACCCCTAGGGTGCGCCCGATCGAAGGATCGGAGCTCGATCGGGAAAGATCGAATCGGACGGCTGAAATAGATCTGGATTTTCTATATAAGCCCTGTCCCTTTCTCTCTCTTTCCTTCTCTTCTCCTCCGGTCGTTTTCTCTTCTCTCTCTCTCTCCTTCGGCTGAGCTAGGGTTTGGAGAGTTGGGCTTCGGAGCGCGGATCTTGTCGGTTTGACTAGCAGGACGCGTGGAGGAGCTACCCTACTTGCTCAAGTAGGTGTTTCTACCTCGATCTTTGGATCGGGTTCTTCTAGGATAGGTTTTATATACTTTCGCTGTAGGAATACATGTTAGAAAGCTATGTAACTCTGTGTGCATGTGATGTTGTTCATTTCCGGTATTCCTACGCTGCTTTTTCCGTATTCTAACGGTTGGTTTCCGTATTATCGCCATTTTGTCGGTTTTTGTCCATTTGGACCTAGATAAGAGATTTAACCGTCAAAAGCTGGATTTCTTCACTCCATTAGCTTCCCCATTGTTAAATACACTTGTTTGCGAAATTTCATCTTATTCCAACTCGATTTGATCCTTGAAATCCAAAGAAATGGATTTTGCACTGTTCTGATGAACCGTGCCTAATGCTCGACGGTCGATCGGTGCATCGACCGTCAAGTGTTGTTTTACGCTTTTTGGGCCTGACGGTCGACCGTCGGATCGACCGTCGCATCGACCGTCGGATCGACCGTCGCATCGACCGTCGGGCTCTGTCGGGATTTTAGACTCCCACGGTCGATGGATGGATCGACCGCGGGATCTTCTCCCTTTCGCCTTTTACCTGACGGTCGACCGTCGCATCGACCGTCAGGCGCTGTTTGGTTTTGGGCTTCTCAGGGTCGATGGGTGGATCGACCGTCGCCCCTTTGGTTTTCTTTGCGTTGGTGTCACGGTCGACCGTCGCATCGACCGTGACATCGACCGTGGTCTCACGGTCGACCATCGGATCGACCGTGGGCCCTTGAACTGTGTTTTCTGGTTTTTCTTGGATGGCTTTCACTTGGGTTTGATAGTTAACCATGTTGGGAGATTGGTATGAGGTTTTCATGAAGTCTTCAAGGGATTTTCATTGAAATTAAGGATTGAATCGCATATTGTCTTCCTTTGAATAAATTGATGTTGTGGCTTGCTTGAAATACATGTATGGATGTAGTTAATTGCTTAATGGTGTGCTTAGCCATTAGCTAGCTATGAGTGCTAGCTAATGAGGAATTGTGGAACCTTAGCCTCTTGCCGACGAGTGCCGAGGGCTATTGTATATATGTTGAACTTATAACTGCTGATGTGGCATGTAGAGACATCTAGGATAGATGTTTGCCTAGGCTCATGTATTGTGTGCATTAGAAGCATTTGAGGTTAGGCGGGCGATGGTTTGGGTCACCGATCCGAGGCTCTCGGGTAGCTCGGATTTAGCCTTAGGGCCACGTAGTTAGGTTTAGGGTGTGATTGTTGAATCAGAATCTCATGTCCTTTGAGGATTTGCGATAGTTGACTCTGATCGGTGTTTGAGGTTTAGAGGTCGTGTTGTCTTCCAAAGCCAAGTGCTAAGGATGGATGTCGATGTCCCTGACATGGTCCCCAGGCAGTGGTTTCCTGCTAGGTAATGGTGATCCTACTGGTTCTGGTCCCTTTTCCTCCCAGCGTGTTGATTGATATTCCCAGCGTGGTCGGTTGAGAAGAGTAGGATCCCTTGGGGAGTCGACAGGGGTTGTCGGACCCCGTGGCATCCGTTAGACTTGAGCCGGGGGACAACACTGTTGTTGTTTTCCTCCCTTCTGTGTGCCGTAGAGTAGAACCCTACTGAGCTTATCGCTCACTCCTACCCGGGCTACGTTTGCAGGTGCAGGCGGCAGTTCTTATTCCGTGGAGCCGGCAGGATCGGCCTTTGGCGGCGCGAGTACATCCAGAGGTGCTTGAGGTTGCTGAAGGATTACCTATTGTACATCTTTTGGATATATATATATGTTGTAACTTTCAAGGATTTTGGGATCTTGTATAAATTTGTACCTTGGAAGGCTTTTATATCAAATATTGAACTGTACAACTTGATGATATATTATAATTGAATATCTGTTCACCTCTGGGATACATTTGTTTAAATTATCCGTCTTTTCCGCTTTGTATCGCGCCGATTGAAGATGAATATTGATAGGAACCCTCACGCCCCGTCCTGGATGGGTTTTCTGGGTCGGGGTGTGACATTAATCATGCTTTGAGAAGAAATGCAAGAAATTCGGCTAAATGACTAAATAAACTGCTTCGTCGACCGTCAGTAATATATTCGCCAAATATTTTCAAATATTGTGAAACTTGGAGATGTGATCTAAGACTCAGAGATGAACAACTTTTATGTTGGACACTTGGCGAGATTCTATACAGATTAATACCAGTTTTGAAGAAGATCAAGATACATAGCTGCTAGAAAACTGGTCCGTCGATGTTCAGAAGAATATTCGTCAAATATTCCCTATAAGTCTAAATATTATAAAATCTTCCGGATATGACAGAAGAATTGAAGATCTAAAACTTTCCTGTTGAAGACATTCTCAAATTCCAAGCCAATTAGCGCCAGAATTGAGTTAAAGTCGGAATCCTGAATAGGAGTTGAAATACGAAAAGAGGAGAGTCAAAGTTTAAGTTTAGATAGGACTCTTAAGTCCAAGTTTAGGGTTTCTCTATTTAAAAGGCCTTTTCCAGCCGAATTTCTCATCTTTTTGACAATCTTTGGAGGAGGAGGAAGAAGATGGAGAGGATGTGGATGGTGACAACTTCCTATTCCAACCCAATTGCTTTCATCCAAAAGATGAGTTGCTAATTATTGTACTTAGGATTATTAATGAAACCCTAGTGTAATTTTGGTTTTTCTTTAGTTGGATTTTTGTGAACTTCTCGATGCATGATCTCATGAATATGGTTTTATTGTTAATAGAGTTGAGGGAACAGAGTTCCTTGACGTACTTTTAGTCCTACATGATTTCTGTAATTGATTGTAGAGATTTATGAGATGGTTTTTATGAAGTTATTGGTTTGCCTTTGAGATAAGCTATGCTACGCGAAGATAGGTTGTGCCAAGGTCATTAGGAGTAGTATAACTTAAAGTAATCGTAGCACCGAAGACAATCTATGCCAAGAAAGATAGGTTATGCCGTTAGGAACATAAATCTTATTTTAGGGATTCATGTGAGCTTGTAGCCATATGATCTATAATGTTGAGAGAAGGGAACAAGAGGATAACTAGAGAAGATTGAAGGCGAAACTAGGGCGGATTAAGTAATTCCTAAGTCACTTATCCATTGATTCAAATTGATCAACCTTTTATTTCTTTTCTTTATTAGTTTAGATAACTCTATTCTATCTTTGATTCTTTTTCTTAGTTTTAGGGTTTCAAGAATTGATTTCAGTTTCCAACGTTTTCCCTGTGGATCGACTCTGGACTTCACCGCTATTCTACCTACTATTGTAGTGATTGAATAAGGATTATAAATTTAATATTTGATTGAGTTTGTAACGTTTTAACGACAACATTTGTGAGCGATCAATGACCCTTAGTTTGGTTGGGCCGAAGGTCTGTCCTAGGTGTGATTGGCATTTTGTATCGTTGAGTAATTAAAATCTCTTGTTGGATGTTGGTAAATCATATATATTCCTTCTTTTATCTCATTGTCTTGTTGTCTTAATATATGTATATTGGACAATTGCTTGATGGCTTGGCATATAGAGACACCTATGCTAGTTGATTGTATAGGCTCATGCATAATATTTGCATTAGAAGCATTCAGGCTAGATGGTAGGCGATGGATGCGATTGCCGATTCGGGGGTCTCGGGTAGCCCGGATCTAGCCTTAAGGTCGGGGTTTGGTTAGTTGAGGACTAGGGCGAGATTGTGTGGTTATAATCTTGTGTTGATCGAGGTTGCAACCTAGAAATATTCATTTGAATTATGATATTGAGGAATAAAGGTCGTATTGTCTCTTTGTCTCTTTGTCCTAAGAGCCTAAGTGTGGATGTCGATGTCCATGTCGTGTGTCCCCGTACAAGGGGTGCTGTACGGTGAGAGCTCCGGCAGTGAGTGCAATGGCGATGCACCGACCCTGGGTCCGGGCTCGTGTTGGCCGTCCTCCTTGTTTCGCCGTTTGGGTGAGGGTGATCCTATTTAGGGGCTCATTCTGGATCGACGAGGAGAGGAGTGATGCCTCGAGTGGCACCTTAGACTTGGGATGAAGGACAATACAGTTGCAGTTTACCCTTTCCTTGAGAGTGATGTAGAGTAGAACCCTACTGGGCATTGTTGCTCACCCTACCTGGGATACATCGGCGATGCAGGTCGATGCAGTTCCTTCTTTCAGGTGTTCTTCTAGACGATGGCGCGGTATTTCGAGGTGATCGAGGACTTGGAGTTTCGAGTAGTTCTTCTATGGCTAATTTACAGTTTTAATCAATGATGTATAATCTGATATATTCGAGAACAGAAATGTATGATTATTAATTCAGTTGTATTTGAGAAATGTTGTAATATTCTTTAAGGTATATGCTGAGGAATGTAATGATATTGAAGTTGTAAAATTGTAAAATGTACAGGTTTCTTGTGTTATAATTATAAAGGAGATTCTGTCGAATTTGTTTTTATGAACTGGAGGACCAAATTGTTCAAATTCATAGCAATTATATACTTGTTCATCTATTGATGATGTAAACATGTTTAGGTGGCTCACGCCTCGATCTGAATGGGTTTTCTGGATCGGGGTGTGACAGCTTGTCACCCTCGACGAGTGTCTTCTCCCCCTATTGTGGTCGTCATCGCTCAATGTCTTGTTATATGATTCAAGAGTGCCTCTCAGGAATAGTATATGTTTTTGTAGTTTTGGTATTGCCATCTTTTAACGTGGCTAGAAACTATGATTTTTTTTTTCCAACCGATTCTATGAACATTCACGCATCTCTATTTGCTTATACATCAGATTATCACTTATAAGGAAGATCTATGGATACGTAAAAGGCAATCCAAGAAGGAAGAAGTCAAATAAAAAAAAAAGAAAACGAGGAGTATTCAAAAGAAATAAAAAAGAAATCCGTCAAAGAACTAAGTATTCTCGAGATAATAATAAAGAGTCAGTTGAAAAACATAGTATTGAAGACAGAGACATAGTAGAAATAGCTTGTTGTGACTATAGATACTCTTCACATCTCTAATAAGTGATGAATACTCCTCCAAGACGAAAGAGGTCAAATAAAAAAAGGATAGAAAAAGAGATGGATTTCCATAGCAATATTGAGTAAGAAAAACCGATGAAGGTAAGGACCGGAGGATAGAGTCGATGATGACACTACTACTAAACCGAGAAGAACAAGAAGAAATAAATTCTCTCATATATATTGGTAGTGTTTGCATTTTAATAGGAATCCCTGCATAAGTAAGGTACTTCCTCCTATAAGTTAGTATTCTCAAAAATTAAGAATTACTTGACTTATGTGAGAAATCCCGAGAAATGCGTAAGAAGTACCTAGAGAGAGAGGGAGGGGGGGGGGGGAAGAGAGCAATGATATGAGAGAGAGAACAAGCTTGACAAGAGAATAAAGAGGATGCATTTAATGTAAGAAGAGAGAGGAGAGAGGAGAGAGAGAGAGAAGAAGGCTGGAGAGAGATTGAATGTAATGCATTTAATGTGCACCTATGTGGTCAGAGTAGGGGTATCCATCCGGGCAGCCTAGTCCGGCCCGGCCTGGTTGGGTTGGAGGCAATTCCCGGTCCAACCCTTGCAATCATCCGGACCGGGCCGGGCCCAATAAGTGTCGTACCCCGACCCGCGTAGGCCCAACCGGACCGGGCGACGCGAACCGGAACCAAACCTACTGCGGAATTTTTGGTGAGGTTTCCCTCTAATCATAGTGGTCTCCCTAGCAATTCATAATCATCATGTATTAAACAATCAATCACAAACACCAAAACTGAAACTGAATATATTACAAATCCTCAACAAGGTAAAAGTTATACAATTCTCTCCCGTAGGAGGCTAACTAAGCAAAAGGGTGTAAGTAGGTGATCGCCGCTCCTCAAGCACCGCCAGACGCCCCCACGTCACTAAACGCTTGCCCGATAGGGGCGATCGAAGAAGAGCTAGCGCCAGCACCTGCAAAACGCAACCCGGGTAGGAGTGAGCACTAAGCTCAGCAGGGACACTACACTACGACACTCAAAAGGGAGGGAACACAACAATGTCGTCCCCAAGTCAGACCTAGGTGTATACAAGGGTCCCATAACCCCACCGGGAGTCCGTGAACGCAGGCCCCAACACTACAGACTCTTAACATGACACAGAACACTGTTTGGCGGGCCAGGACACCGCTGGGCAGGCACACCCCCACCCAAGAGTCAAAAATACCGGACACCGGCTACACCTCAGATTCAACTTGGAGTCGACACGACCTCTAAACATCAAATAACATGTATTCATGTCATCTAACCCTATCATCGAAAACGACTGAATATTACAAATCGAGTCCTGGACCAAGCTACCCGCAACAGTCCTAGAGCTAGATCATGACTACCCAAAAGCCTCGGATCGGCGATCAACCCAATCACCAGCATCCTACTCTTATGCAACTAATGCACAATACAATGCATGCTATGATCACACGCAGGATAAATACATATACGCATGCAACAAATGTGATGTTATATTAAACAAGGTCTGGGCACGACACTCTGTCGGCCCGGGGTGGTGAACACGTAAGTAAGGTCTAGGAGCTGCTACAGTGGTACCACCACCAATTACCAGTAGTCCACCAGAACACCTACATCGGGAAGCAGCCCCGCAAACAACAGCTCACAGACATCACAGATAAAGCCATCGGCGCACGCCGACATGCAAGGTTAAGGAAAGCTGTAGGGCTACCCGCCCGTTTGTTCTAAACATCCCGGGAGTTATCACTCCCCGGGAGTTATCACTCCCCCGGTTCACCACTGCCCCTATTATAGGGCTAACATGCATAAACATATGTACCATGTATAAGGCGATAAGGAAAACCGTCATACAAAGCCCTGCGGACAAAAGCCACTTGAAAACACCCCTCAGCCACTAAGAGATCGATCTCTCTTCCAGAGAAGATCGATCTTCTTAGTGCTTGGGAGACAACTCATCCCTGTCAACCGAAAGAGATCAATCTTCTCCACCGGAAGGATCGATCTTCTTCGTGACATGGGAGAAAACTCGTCTCTGTTAACCGAAGGAGATTGATCTTCTCTACCAGAAGGATCGATCTTCTTCGTGACATGGAACCCGCCATACCAATCTAAGCAAGGATCGATCTTCTCCGAACGAAGGATCGATCCTGCTCGGGCTGGGACTGACACCCCACAAGGGATCTTCTCCACCGGAAGGATTGATTTTCTTCGTGACATAGGAGAAAACTCGTCTCTGTCAACCGAAGGAGATCGATCTTCTCCACCAGAAGGATCGATCTTCTTCGTGACATGGAACTCGCCATACCAGTCTAAGCAAGGATCGATCTTCTCGAACCGAAGGATCGATCCTGCTCGGGCTGGGCCTGACGCCCCACAAGGGATCGATCTTCCCTCAAGGGAGATCAATCCGAATGGGTTCTCCGATGACCGGACGGCAAGAAATACCACCGAAAAACACAACCAAATCCCCCAAAACTCTGGGATCTGGTAGATCAAGGAACCACGAGTCCAAAACCGGTGAGATCATGGGAAACAAACATGTATTTAAAAAGATCTAAGCGAAAGATCACAAACAAACCGGAAAACTCCAAAACCCTGAAAGATTGTAGGTAGGATCCCTACCTAAGCAATAACAGCTTCAATCCTAGCTGCTAGGCCTTGGATCGTCCTCAACTCCTTCAAAATCAACAGATCTGAGTTCAAGATCTACGGATTTCAAAAGGGATTCAAGAAGAGAGTTGTGTCCACTTTATAGGCAAACGAACCGACCTATAAATGATCGATCTTGTCACGCCCCGACCCAAAAAATACATCCAGCTCGAGGCGTGAACCACCTAAACCTATTTACATCATCAATAGGCGCACAAATATATAACTGCTATGAATTTAAACAATTTAATCCTCAAGTTCATAAAAATTTTGGCAGAATCCCCTTTAAAATCACAGCACAAGAAACCTGTATATTTTACAATTTTACAATTTCAACATCCTCACATTCCTCAACATTTATATCAAAGAATATTACAATATTTCTCAAATACAACTGAATTAATACTCATACAATTCTGTTCTCGAATACATCATGTTATACCTCGATTTATACATCAATTTGTACATTATTGATTAAAATTGTAAATTATTTGTAGACGAACTCCTTAAAGCTCCAAGTCCTCGATCACCTCGAAATATCGCACCATCTTCTAGAAGAACACCTGAAAGAAGGAACTGCATCAACCTGCATCGCCGATGCAACCCAGGTAGGGTGAGCAACAATGCCCAATAAGGTTCTACTCTACGTCACGCTGAAAGGAGGAAAACAACAACTGTGTTGTCTCTCTGCCTAAGTCTAAGGAATGCCAAGGGTCTCATACCCTATCGATGTCCCAAGGGCTCCCGTCATGAACCTCTCTCTTGAACATGTTACCAAGATCACCCTAAGCACCAATAGGGGAACGGTACCATGTGGGATCACCCTTACCCAAGAACAAACGAGAGGAAACCAAGGCTGCGGGCTCCTGTCCAGGTACCACCCTGCCCAGTCATACCATCTCTCGCGGGGACACACATGTCAGGGAACGCATCGACATCCATTCTTAGCACTTGGCCTTGGAGAAACAACACGACCTCTAAACCTCAACAACAATATTCCAGTCCGACTACCTAATAATCCTCGAATAATATCAAACATAATCATTGATGACAATCTCGTCGTAGTCCTCGACTACCCCAACCTCGGTCCTAGAGCTAGATCCGGGCTACCCGAGAACCCCGGATCGGCGATCGAATCCATCGCCTACCACCTAACCTTAATGCTTCTAATGCATACAACATGCATTAGCCTATTCAAACAACTAGGCCTAGGTATCTCTACATGCCAAATCATCACTCAATTGTCCAACAGGTTATAATATAGCTATAGAGTATTTAGCATCAATTAAATTACAGAAGCCCCACATGGCATTCGCATATCCCAACCATAGCATAATATCATTCAACAAACAAGGGCACACCTTCAACCCAATTCTATCTCCACATTCCCGAGCGTCATCACCCACTCGATTAACCCACAAATGAAATATAACGGACGTAAAGCCAGCCCTAGGCATAAGCATGGTATAAGTGTATAATAAGTGGACAAATAACAAGAACTTGTAGCAATTGAGTAAAGGGAGGAACAATTGGCATTAAGGAATAGCGAAGCGAATAAATCTAAGATTACATGGACAAAACTGACAAGGCAAAGCCAGCGAAATCGAGTTAGCAGAAATCCATGTAAAACGGGGAGCTAAGAGATCATCAGAAGCATACTTCCCACGGAGACAAGCTCACTAAGCATGAGTAATATAACCCATCTTTCAAGTGATGCATATTCTATGGTGGTTTATCACGAAGGCGACATAATTGAAGTAATTAACATGATATCATAAGGATTAACTAAAGGGGGAAACAAATGACATCAAGAGTAGCACTTAGCATTAATTACGGGAAAACAGGCAAACCTGACATAAAAATAAATTGAACCTTCATCCACATTTTCAAACCATATAAACTCCTGCACTTGCAACACTTGCCAATTACCATCTGAATCAACTGATCATACAAGGCCAAAATTGATAGAACTTTGGAAGTCCCAAGCTAAAACCGACGAGAAACCAACTAAAAGGGAAAGAAGGGGAGTACAAAACCTACAATTGGCAGCCTAACCATTGGGCATCAATCATGAAGCAATTCAACGGTGAATTAGATAACAACGGTCGGGAGGAGAGGGGAAGACAGGGAGGTTACGAATATGAAGAATTCAGAGCTATCAATCAACCTAATCCTCAACAACGATGGGCAAGGCCAAGAGTACCTTGTTGGCATACCCAAAGTCAACCAGCTTCACTAGAAAAGCAAAGCCAGTAGGGGCCACATGCCCAACGACCATCCAATCCAAAAACAGAGAACTCCGACAGGTGTAAGACCCAAAAGGAATCCAAAATTCAATCGCAGCAATTCAAAGAATTTCTCAACTATAACCAGTCAATCCAGAAGAGATCCGGCAGGCCATCAGAGAATCCAAGCATCGCATAGCATGGCAATAAGGTCATTGCAGCTAGGGAAAAACAGGGCCTCATATAGCAAGGGGGAATAGAGCATAGTAGCAGGGGAAAACCAACATAGAAATCCATGGCAGCAAGGGAACAGAACACTCAGGAAGCATCGGACAGGGGGTTGAGGGAGGCCTCACACATCCGGCCAATCAGGAACATAGAAGAAGAAGAGGGAAACCGCAGAGACCCGTCGATCCAAGCCATTTCAACAGAAGATACGGAGGAAACCCAGCGAGAGCCACAAAATCAATCAAGAAACCAAGTCAAGAACAGGGGGAAAGAAAACATCCGAGCGCAATCCAATCAAACACAGACACTTCGAGCAATCCACGGCATCAAGGGAGAAATAAGGAGAAGAAGAACACCACGTGAACCATGAACACATAGCCTCGAGCATCAATAAACCACGGAAAACAGAGCAAAAGTAACAATCCCAAGCTAAGGCATCAAAAACCGGCAAAAACCAGAAAAAAAGAAGAAGCAATCTCATCGCAATACACCACCAATCCATACCATGGCAGCAGAGAGAGGAAAACCATCAAGAAATCTAAGCTAATATGCTTCAAACGGAGCTTCCGCTAATCTAGTAGAGTCCTTAACCAGGTTTAGGGAAGTAACCCTACCTCTAGCGTCGAGCTCGCCTCCTATTCCGGCCGCGTCGTCGTCCCCGAGTTCCAAGCTCTCCGCCGGTCATGATCTCCTCCGGTCGTGGGTTGCCTATGGGCTTGCCGTCGTCCCACCGTGGTCGCCGAAGCCAAGGTCTCCGCCGTCGAGAGAAGGAACCCTGTCGCCGGTGTCGATGTCCGCCTAGCTCTCCGTCGTGATCACCGCAGCCAAGACCCCCGAGCTTGCCGTCGACGCCGCCCTCTCTCTCTCGATCCCTCTCTCTCAATCGCGACTGAAGCCCTAACGGGAGATGGGTTAAGTGGAGGCTTAAGTACTAATGGCTTAAGATTAGATCCTGGCCGTCCGATCGGCCAGATCTGATCCCATAAGCTCAAACCTTGATCTAATCAAGATCTTCCGGTCTAGGATTCCCCTGATGATCTAATCAAGCACATACATCACCACATGGTCGTGTGTGCACAACGCGTGTGTGAAACCAACTCCGCCAAGGGTAACTTACTGAATTAACCCCGGAGTCGCAACTATCAAAAGGGATCGTGAAGTAAGGCCAACCGAGCCAAACCAACCAAACCAGACCCTCAACCGACGCAGTCGGACCAGGTTGGAGGTACGGATCCTCACATATCTTTTCTGGGAGAAAGATCGATCCTTCATGACGATCACACCTTGACTTTCTCGCACAAGGAGATCGATCTCTTAGCCAAAGAAGATCGATCTTATTTGTCCAGAAAGCTAGACTTGGGCAAGAACTCAAGCCCAAGCCCGGATCTTTCGATCCCGGGTCCCACTAACCATTCTAGCCAAATATTACCACAAATATGGTCAGTGTGTGCACACGCGGATGTGAAACAAGCCGACAAAGGGTAATTTACCAAATTACCCTTGTGGTCCACAACGAGTCACAGGAGTAGAGGGACGGGTCCTCACAATAAACCTTTCACCTGGTTCACCCCAGGTATGACCTTGCCTGGCTTGAAGACCGGGCTGGACCGGATCGGGCCGAACTTGGCTTGCCAGCCCCCTTTCTCCTCTTCAATCTTTCTTCCTCTCTTCCGATGTTCTTTCTCCTCTTTCGACGTGTCGAACACCAAGCCCGACGTCTCACCTCGCCGTAGCCTCCCCATGCCAAGCTTGATATCGAGCTCCTCTATCTCCGCCGCCCTGACGTTGCCCTTCACTGAATCCACCCCCCATTTTCAAGCCCGACGCCGAGCTCCTCCAGCTCCACCGCCCGAACACCGCTCTCCGCCAGATCTGCCAAACCCAAGCCGCCCCACACCAGCGGCCATCAAAACCAACCATGGCCACCCAGAAGAGGGGGATTTTGGCCCAGTAGGTGTGCATCGTGGGGGTGGAGGAGGGCGTTGTTGTAGAAGAGCTCGATGCCGTGGAGACGACAATAGTCAAGCTTGTTCTTGAAGAAGCGGAGGAGGAGGTGGTCGCCAATGTGGTTGCGGTAGGGGGAGGGCTGGGAGCTGGTGACCATCAAGATGGAATCTTTGTGTCAGGGAGGAAGCTAGAGTGGTGCCTAGAGAGGGATCGTCGTAGAAGGTCTTCGCCAGCGGGTCGTTGTGGTGGTTGGTGCACGAGATGGCATCGCGGGGTCTCGAAGATAAGTGGGATGCCGACGATGAGTATCGGAAGGTGGGTGCTGGGGTGGAGGCCCTTAGGGGTGATGAGATATGCGAGATCAAGGTGGCCAAGATATGGATCTAGGACGGAAATGGCCAGTGGACTGTAAATCATCGTCGACGGCGCCTCTCGAGTAAAGTGGGGTTGTCGAAGGCGTTGGAGAGCAACGCCGATGAGGGTATCTGGCGAGGCTGGCGGAGGAGGGTGAAGGCCTTCCTGGTTGGAGAGAGGACAGTGACCTCGGGAGGAGGTGGTGGCGTGATTGGACCGCGAGAGAGGTCTCGACGGGGCGGCTTGGTGTGGACGACATCGGAGGCTTGCGAGACGAAGGAGATGATCGGGAAGGAGAGGAAGGAGGTGGGCCGGGTAAACCTCAGGCAGCGAAGGCTTTGGGCTCCAACCGGGCCGTTCGGTCTAACCCGAGTAAACCTTTGGACCCCTTCTTTAAACCCGGACCGGGTTGAGCCGAACTGAGTTTTTGACTAAGGGGCCCTAGTCCGGCCTTGAACCTAGGTTAGCCCGGTCCAGCAGGGCCAACACCCGGGCTACGGCACTGGCAAGCCCGGGCCGGACCGGTACCGGGCTGGGCCATTTGGGCTTTTTTGACACCCCTAGGTGAGAGAGAGGGTGGCAGGGCACATTAATTAGAGGCAAAATTGTCTCAAAGGATAGGTTTTGACTGAAATTGTAAATGAAAAGCAGAACATCCTTAAATTACAAAATCGATAATGAATCAGATTTAAAATGTAAAAAAAAATCATTTTTTTTACTTTGAAATGGATTTTGCTGTTTTCTAACCGTTACCAAATTGTATTTGTTATCATGGCATATTGGCATGTTTCACAATTTCATTTTTCTTTGTTAGTTGAGTTTCACTGATCATTTCAGATGATACTCAGATAAATATCCACTTGACCTATTTAGCGAGTGGAATTTAGCATTAGATGTGGCGGACTCTTCATCGATTTCACCGAGCCAATTCCCAGTAACAACTCTTTACCTCTAAACTGAATTTTCCGATATGACGATTCTAAATACACCGTCGTTTTTGCTAAGAATACCCCATTTCTAAGGACACCCCACTCGATTTTGAAAATACTGTGTTTTTACCACGTACACCATGCCTTTTTTTTTCATAATATTCATAATTTACCATCATTATCCTCTACCTCCTGATGAGCTGGTCGTCGACCATGTCTTTGGAATCCTCTACCTCCCGATCTGGTCGGCGACCGGTGACCTAAGGACATGTGTCCGTCGACCCGTTCAAACCCCGATTCCGGCTGATTCGACTTATATTGGTGGTCGATCGAACAGAGAATTGTTCGGTCATATTGGCCGATTTGATTTATATTGAGTGGTGGATCATGACTGAACGGTTTTATATTGAGCGGTGGATCATGACCGAACGGGTTTATATTGAGTGGCGGATCATAACCGAACGGTGTGAAATACACAACCTTCATTGTTCATGGTCGATCCATACATCCTCCTCTATTCACTCACGGTCGATCCATACTTCGACTGTCGCTTCAGCCGTCTAGCTCAAAATGCAATTTTTTCATTGTTCACAGTCGATACATCCATCCTCATTATCTTGTACATTCTAATTTGACTATATTCCTAAAACTAAAAAACATGGAATTACAAAGAATCAAGAAGTGTATTAGAATGAAATGATTATTATTATTAATTTGATAACTAAGAAAAGATTAATGGACACATGCCCAAAGTGCATGCTACTCAATCCATATTATGCATGTTTGTTCGGTCGCCGACGAGGTCGGGAGATAGAGGACGAGGGGTATTTGAGTCAAATAGCTGAAGGATGCGTTGGATATTAATTAAAAAGATTTGATTGGAGTGTGTCTAGTAAAAGCTTAGGTGTATTTAAAATGGCCCTTTCCACTATGCTGTGATATCCTTGATAAATAATATTCAATATCTCTCGATGGAACATGCTGGCTTCAGGGATTAATCTTATATTGCTGTATGATTCCCCTAATTGAAAGTGTCAATTCAGAGAAGAATAAAGATTTTTGACTAATAGAAGTCAATGTAATTATGGCCAAAATATGTTTTGTTATCAATCACAATTTTTCTTGTAATTCATCATGAATAAATAATAAGACTAATCATCTCCCACGCTCAAATCTCAACCATTTCGTTGGAGTGCCTTATTAAGCATAACTTGTAACCTCAGGTCTAAACTTAATTGCTTTTCTAAAACTAAAACTAAACGCTAGCTGGGCCGGTGAAACCACTGCTCCGACTTAGGTGGAAGCTCCTCATCATGCAATGATTCTAAAGCAGCTACCAAGATCCCATTCATTGGATACAATGGCGAAGGTGAGATGCATGCAACAGGGTAGTCTTCTTCGCCTTGAGGATTTGATGAAACAATTCCATGGGTTCATGGTTGCCAATCCGAGACCTTCTATTGACGCTTTAAACAGCGTTCTTAGGAGTGTGGTCCGGCTGGAGCCACCCCAATGCTCCATCGTCTTCTCTCTTTACAGCCGAATAAGGTCGTCGGGGCTCATGGTTGATCACTAGACTCTTGTGATCCTTATCTGCTGCTGTTGCCACTTGAATCGAGTTGATTTCGGATTCGCCGTTCTCGGGGAGATGCTGAAGCGTGGTCACTCGCCTAACACCATTACCTTTACCGCTCTTATCAGAGAGCTCTATCGAGAGAGGAGGATGGAAGACGCTGTCCAAATGCTCGAGAGAATGCCTCTATGGGGATGCACTCCTAATATCATCACTTATACTACTCTTGTCAGAGGTTTCTGTAGAACCGGGGAGATGGACAATGCGCTCAAGCTTCTGAGGGAGATGACATCTTGGGAGGATGATCGTAAGCCTAATGTCATCACCTATAACACAATCATTGATGGCCTATGCAAAGAAGGATCTTTGAGACAGGCGGTTCAATTGTTCAAAGAAATGAATGCTCGATGTGTTCATCCTAATGCCGTCACATACAACATAATCATCGATGGCTTCTGCAAAGAAGGATCATTGAAGCATGCACTTGAAGTATTGAAGAAATGAGTGCTAAAGGTGTTCATCCAGATGTCATCACTTACACCACAATCATCGATCTCCTATGCAAAGAAGGATCTTGGGGACAAGCACTCGATGTATTTGAAGAAATGAATGCTCGAGGTGTTCATCCAAATGTCATCACATACAATACAATCATCGATGGCATGTGCAAAGAAGGATCATTGAAGCATGCACTTGAAGTTTTTGAAGAAATGAGTGCTCGAGCGCCGCTCCGTCCACCCTCGCAGCAGGCTCCCACGACCTCAGCCTGTTTGGATTTAGATTTACCTCTTAATTTGTTAACTAGCTATTTCCTTTATGGAATTCGTAGTTCCTTTATGGAATTCGTAGTCTTGTTCATATGCTTTTTGATGTTTTCAGTATAGCATTTAGCCTACAAACTTGTTGAATTGAGAGGAAAATCGACATGGATCATTTAGAATCCCTTCTTTTTTCCTGTACATCTTAAGCATCACAGCACATTTCACTGTTATTGGTATGCAAATTTCATGTACGATTTTACAGAGTTTTGTTATTGGTATGCAAATTTCACTGTCTTGTTTGATTTATCAAATGTCTTCCTCTTGCAGACCCTGATTAACCTGGCACCTGGAGGCTGCATCATAGGTGTTCCTCTTCTCTGCTTCATGCCCGTTGTGACTCTTTAGCTTTGCTGGCAAGTGGTTTGGAGAAGATTAAGTGCAAACCGGAGAAGGCAGACCACTGATTAGTCCTCTGGTGTTCATTGTGGCATTTACTCTTCCCAAAAGGCACAAGACGTTGCAAGAGGTTGACACACATTGATGTTGAAAACTTTGTTGACGTGGTGCTTGTGAAAGACATTGAGTGGCTTCCCGGAACCAGATATAGTTGAGACACTGACGGGATGCTATGTATTTATTTTAGTGTAATTGGCTGTTTGTTTGATGGCCGAGATGCTATGTATCATAACTTCAGTACTTCATGAATCCTATATGATATGTATACCGACATGAGTAAGCAAAAGTTTTTGGTGTAATTGAATGATTTTTTAACCAACTTTATGATTTTGGTGTAACTGTATGATTTATGTAGGCAAAAGTTCTTGGTGTAATTGTATGATTTTTGAACCAACTGTATGTTACAAGCTCAGTAATTTCCTGAATTCCAGGTTTTATTTTGGTGGACCTGCAGGTTGTGAGTGATGTTTAGATCATGTATTTCTGTAGTAGTGTGCTCATGTCTTGTTGAGTTCACTCTCTTGGCATGTTTCATGCTGTGTATTGTTGTTCTTGAAAGGTTTGGAACGGAATGAATGAATAATTTGGTACCATTCTTTATTCCATTCAAAGTACGCAAACAATCAGAAAAGATCTGCAAGTCTGATAGATGTTTAGAAGCTGAAGGTTTTCCAGCAGTTTCATGAAACTCTGATTTGGGTTGGCCAGTTTCCGAAGGAATTTTTGACACTAGTAACTTGACCTCTATATCTTCACTGAAACTTCTTCAAAAGTTCACAAAAATTCAAGAGACAAGAGGCAAAGAATTACTTTTTTCTACATTGCTATTTTTTTCATATTTACATACAGTGACATATACATTGTTGTGTTCAATTCACAAATTAGCATTGGCTTGTGAGCTTTCTTTTGACTAATGACTTTTCGCTTTTCTTCCTCTGCTTTTCTCCGCATTAAATCTCTTTTCTTCAGGATGAGGGTATGCCTCTTAAGGGTATGTTGAAATTCTCCAAGGGTTGTGTTGAAATCTCTTTTCTGCAGCAAAATTGCAGATTATAAGAAAGACTGATCAGATATCTCAGGACAAAAATCATGCACCACTAAAGGCTTCTCTAATTCCAAAACACCTTATGCTGTTTACACATTCAAAATTTGCCACTAAGAACTCAGCCAGGTTTGATCCAAGAGAAAATAAATTGAGAGATGGATAGGTATTTTCATGTCAGAAAGTAGTATACCTTCGAAAATCAAAACCTTTTCTCTTCATCAACCATTCCATCCATGCCTCTGAAGCCTGAAATACTCACCAAAAAGGATATCAGGATGGCAAAAGGAAATGCAAACAAGCTTGGGCTGAGCAACAACAAAAGGAAATGCAAAAGTTGGTCGTGGATGCCCTAGAACTGGATCGAGCAAGGATGCAGGGGTACCTCAAGTAGTTTACTGAGCTCGTCACCAAAGAGGAGATAGGTCGCCTCCTCGCTCGGCGCCGGAGAGGAGAGAGGTCGGGCGGGATCTAGGGCATCGTTCGGGGGAGAGAGGTACGCCTCCTCGCTCGTCGCCGGAGAGAAGAGAGGTTGGGCGAGGGCTAGAGCTTCCTTCGGGTGGGGGGGGTGGGGTGTGGTGGGGGGGGGGGGAGGTTGGG
>OY986974.1:15696140-16007461 GCA_963920575.1 Narthecium ossifragum | reverse complement strand
TGCACGTAAGAGATCCATGGATAACATGCACAGATGAACATGAAAATTTATACCAGAAACAAAGCACTAAACAATTCATATCCACGTTCCAATAATAGAAGAGAATAGCCTAAAAGTAAGAAAATATCTAACCTGCTCAATCGCCGGCGAGAGAGAGAGTGCAGCGACCTCGGGAGGAAGTGGTGGCGCTGATGGCCGGCGAGAGAGAGTGCAGCGGATCCTACGGCTTGGAAGTCGAGGAGATCGGAGTAGGCTCCTGAGAGCTACCGTCGAGCATGGATTGCAGAAGAGGACAGCGACGGAATCACATAAGAAGAGGGAGGAGAATACCGTGTCACGCCGCGGTAGATGGAGCTAAGCTTGGCGGCGGCTCAGGGGGGCATCCGGCTTATCCGGTCCTTGGCGGTGTGCAACCTCTCCCTCTTAGCTCCCGTCTCCACCCAGTAGGATGCCTTCAGAGGGGGCGTGCGATTCGCTGGAGGATTCGCAAGGCCGGACGGCGGCTGCTCCGGGGAGGATGACGCGGCCCCGAGCACCCATGTCGACCTCCTCCCGATCTCTCTCTCTCCGGCACGGGATCGGCCACCTCGAGCAAGAGAGGAGAGAGGGAAAGGTGGCGGCGATCGATGGAGGCATGGGGTTCCCACGACCTCTACCCTGTATTTGGGGGTCGCTGGAGATGAGAATGGGGAGGTAGCCAGGGTTTCGAGGTGGGCGTGGGAGCTCGAGACCGAGAGAGAGAACGGTCGCATGGGGTCAGGGGTTGGGGGGCTCGGAGAAGGCGTGCTCGCGCGGTCGGGGAGGTGTGAGGAGCAGAGGAGAAGAGAGAGTGGCCCACGACCTCTACCCTGTTTTTTGGGGGTCGCTGGAGATGAGGATGGGGAGGTAGGCACGGGATCGGCCACCTCGAGCAAGAGAGAGAGAGGGAAAGGTGGCGGCGATCGACGGAGGCATGGGGTTCCCACGACCTCTACCCTGTATCTGGGGGTCGCTGGAGATGAGAATGGGGAGGTAGCCAGGGTTTCGAGGTGGGAGTGGGAGCTCGAGACCGAGAGAGAGAGAACGGCCGCACGGGGCCAGGGCTTGGGGGGGCGAGGGAGGTCGGCGTCGGCACGGCGTGGGGAGAGGAGAGGGATGGGTGAGGGGAAAGAGAGGGAGAGGGGACGGGGGATGGGGATGGGTAAAGGGCGGCGAGGGTCGGGGGAGAGGGATGGGACGGGTGTGAGGTGTCCCGTCCCTCTCTCTCTCTCAGTGGGTGGGTGGGTTGGCTGAAACGAAATTTGGGCAGGAAATTTTTGTGGGAATGAAAATTTGGCTGTGAATCTCAAAGCTGATGATCAGATCTGGACCGTTAGATGTGTTTGTAGGCAAATCCTGACCACTCTTTATGTTTTATAGGGGGGACATTTCAAAAACCGTTGTGCTTTATATAATATATATATATATATATATATATATATATATATATATATATATATATATATATATATATATATATATATATATAGAGAGAGAGAGAGAGAAACATATATATGATATTATCTAATATTTTCTTATCTTTTCTATAATTATCGTAAATGTATTAGTATCTAAGTTCCCAACCGTTAGATCTTATCTCCCGCCTCTTTCCGTCGCCTCCCAGTCAACGGCTCCATCTTCCTCTATCTCTGAAGAATTTGCCAAATTGGACCTCCAATGCCCACATTTGGCAGATTGAGACCCCCCAACTAATTTTTTGCAACAGAGGACCCCTAACCATATAAATTCCGATTTTACCACTCTCCTTCCAAGCCATTGATGGCCATGCCAAGCATCCTGTTTCTCCTCATCATAATTGCATTTAATGCATCTTCTGATTTTGGTTAAAAAATGACAAAAACCTCCCGTGGCATTTAATGCGACGGGATGTGTCTTCCTACCAAAGCCTCTTCTTCCCGAAGAATGACGACCTCCAGACGCAGGGCATCATGGACATATTGAAGCAACTGAAGGATAGCAGGGACCAAGAATGGGTGGAAGATTTCTGCCGGTATTTTATCCTCTACATCTTTGCGACATTCCTGTTCTCTCGAGCGAATTACACGCCCCCTCCCCCAGCTAGATCTTGGGTCCCTCTACAACTGGAATTGGCCTGCTATGGTCCACATCCACCTGCAGAATGAAGTAGCGGCATCACTGAACCGGTGGATGACTTCGAAGAAGTCTTCTTCTAGAGCCTTGACGTACGTGTGTGGCTGCACATTAGTCCTTACGGCTTGGAACTGTGAGATGACCGGCTGCAGAGAACTCGGGGAACCCGGCAAGACCCCCTGCATATTGAAATGGACTAAAGTGAAGCAACCAAAGCGGGGAAGGCTATGCGATCCGCATTCAAGGTCTGTCCCGACAGAGATGAATCCCGATTCCTTGTGCTTCCTTTTGCATTATATCGATGCTATTGCCACTAATTTAAGTTACCGTTTTCTGTTCCAGCTTGATTACACGAACGTGGAGGTCGCACTGTACCTTGGGGGTATACGACCAACTACACGATCGGAGATGGTCGGTATGTCGTCTATAGAGGCTCCGTCTGCGCCTAAGAAGTCTACTATGCGCATTTCTTTCATATCTCCTCTAGGAACTCCTCCTAAGGACATGGTCGACGAACAACAGCAACCTGTTTTTGCAGCTCAAGACCCCCAATCGAGCCCAACCGATGAAACAAAATGGGAACAGGTTAAAACTATAATTATATGCGTCTTCATTTATACGCGTAGTACGTACGTGTCTTGTTTATTGATCTTGTTTGATTATACGCGCTTACTCGATGTTTATATGCGTCTCGTTGTTTATACGCGTGTTCTTTACGTGTATTTATTTTATGCGTTTAATTGTATACTCAATGACATGTTTTCATCTACGCGTTTTTGCCTTTGTTACTGCTAATACACGTACATATCTAGTAACTATGTCATGTTTACTCTGGAACATAGGTAAGGTCGGAGTTCCTCAAAATTGCACGCCGGGATCTCGAAAGATCTGAGGAAATCTGACGCTTGAATATCTTAATGAACAGGTTGGGGGAGGTAGCTGGCCACGACATATGCCAAGTTAGATAAGGCTGAAAAGGAAATTGCAGCCCTGAAGAGAAAATCAAACATGGAGGCAGGACAACCTCTAGAACCATTCATCAGGGAATTATTCCCTACCTTAATCACCAAGCGGAGGAGGAGCTTCATGGGCCACCCAAGCCAAGACATCGTGGAGAATACACATTAGCTTGAGCATGCAACCACAGATTTAGTGAGAGTGTCGCACCAGAAATTCAGTTTCCCATATGCCCTGCGGTCGAAGAAGACTAAGGCAGCAACATGCAAGAGGCGAAGGGGCTCGACGAGACGATCTCCGACTACAGAAGCACACCAAGTGGCCACCACTGACATTATTATAAACACGGTCAGTGAGTTGTCAAGTATGACCGTCGTGGAAGAGGAGGCGAGGGAAGAGGAGGCGGAGCCCGTGGATGCAGTTGTCGGATGCAGATGTCATGGAGGCAGTGCCCGTGGGGGCAAAGGCTGCGGATGATATGAGGGCCATGGACGCAGAGCCCGTGATTGCAGAGCCCGCAAACGAGGCGAGGGCCATGGAGGCAGAGCCATCTCTTACTGAGGGCGCGGATGAAGGTGACCAAAAGGCCGGTGAATCTATAGATGATGCAGTCAAGGACGTAGCACCAGTCCAACCCGACAAAGAGATGTGTGATGTGGAGGCGGTAGTTCAGCTCGCCCACTCAGATTCTGATATAGATTATAGTTGGATTGCGGTGAATGAGGCACAATGAACGCCGGAGGAGCTTGAACATACACTGAAGCTTCTCGAGCAAGGCTACGCGAGACCCATAGACTATACTTCCGCAAGAGAAGCAACTTCTAGACCCATCGTCAGTCAGAAGCAGTACATGGACGACATGTACTACTCGAAAGCAGTTCTAAAGTTGCTTCAAGACTTTGAGAAGAGGGGGTTTGAATATCTCGACCTAATTAATGACGAGTAAGTTCTCGCTTTATACGGGTACCTTTTTGATACGCGTAGTGTTTCTTTTTATACGCATGGTATGTACATTTATACGCGTATAGTTGATGTTATGTCTTCTCATAGGTTTACACGTCTAAAGCAAGTTGTACACATGTAATGTGGTTTTATATGCATATGCATTGACGCGTATGTTTTGAGTATATGCGTATATTTGTTGTGCATGTTCAGCGTTGTCGTCTATATCCATGGGATGAGCTACTGCACCCGTGGTCAGATCTTGGACTTACTGAACAATAGCTCGATCAAGGGTGATGTCATCGACGTGGCGTAGGATGTCTTGGCGTATTGTTATCTATCGGCGAAGACATCCCATCGTTCTTTTTTTTTCATCTACTCACCTCCATGTAAGTATCTAGTCATGTTACGTCAATCTGTTCGTGCTATGGAAGTTGCACTAAACATGTAACGGTTTTTTTCAGCATGTTGTACGTGACGGGCGTCATTCGCTACGTGATTCGCTCCTGCACTCGTGCAAAACCTTCTCTGCATTTCCGATCTTTGATGTGTGGTTCATCCCACTACACACCAATCAACATTGGCACCTGCTCACAATTGATTTATTGGGTGGGGTTTGCAGGCACTACACATCTTCTGAGGCGCCAATCTACAACAAGAATGTTGAGGATATGGCTAAGTGGGTGGCACATGCGACCCGGACTTGGCTGCCATAGTTGCATGGTGAAGGGGAGCAGCGTGGGGGCTGGGCAGTTGAGCATGCCACCGGTATACCAATGCACCTCGGATCATAAGAACATGCCAATTTTCAACTTTCCTTTTAGTGCTCCAATTGTATACTCATTAATTTTTCATTGTCATTGCTAAACTGGACTGCGAAATTTTCTTGTTGAAGTACGAGGAAGGCATACACGGCGGTCATTCTTGGTACGATTTCGAGTTCAGATAAACCGACATTGCGGGTATTCGTGGACAACTTGCGTATATCTTAGTAGGCAGAGGTGCTCTTTGAGACAGAAGAGATGCCCGATGATTCCGTGATACCTAGTGAAGCGAAGGTGCCCACTGAGCCAGCTCAAGAAGAAGCTGCGAGGAAGTGCAGCGGGGATAAAAGAAAGTCTGCTCTAGCACGAGCCACAAAGAAGAAGAAGTAGTTTAGTTGATGTAACAAACAATTTGCCTTGACGTTGTTTGGGTGGTATGTAACAAACCTCGTACACATTCATCAATATTGTACACGTGCGTATCCTGAAAATACTCGTGAAAAGAAGTTGAGACACGTATGTAGAATTTCACACATACGCATCTAATAATTATACCCGTGCTTTCATCATAGAGTTACACACTTTTTTGAAACACGTGTTTTTCAACAAATACACATATCGTCATAACAAGTACACGTGTTCGCCAAAATGACTGGTTTTTACATTGCAACAAAGGTGTACTACACTGCACCATACAATACACACAAGATTAGACGCAACATCATAGAACGGACAGAGCTGGTGCTGTACCGGGCAAAACTACAAGACGTACGGGTGCATCGGGATGAATGGGTGCTCTACAAGTCTTCTTGTTGTAGGTCGCTCGACTGTGCCTCGCCTTGAGATGGCAACCTTCTCTTCCCCTTCTTGATCACACAGTGAGGTGGATAGACTGGTGGGTCTTCCTTGTTGCCTTTTGGCCAAAACTCCAGTGACGCGGTGGGGTGGATCATGTCGGCGTAGGTCGCTCTATAGTTATCGGGTAGGAACCACTTCTCACAATAATCGTATTCGGGTAGTGTCCTCTACATTAGAGCAGCACAAGCATGTGGGCATGGTATTCCATACACGTTCCATTCTTTGCTCGAACAGTCATAGTTTGCTATATTCACCACGTAGTATGCTTCACCGTATTGAACTTGGAAGTTCGTCACACTCGATTCTGTGACAGTCCTGTGTCGTCCCTTCTCTTTATCAATATTGAGCTCATTCTCCACTCACGGAGTCAAAATGCTCTCCATATGGGCCGATTCTCTGTTTCTCATGAAGAAGTAGGAGGCTACCTTACGCCGCGTTGTTTCCATCATGAATTGGATCGGTAGTGCCTTGGCATCCTTCAACACCCCATTGAAGCTCTCGACCATATTTGTCGATAACATTTTATACCTTCATCCACAAAAATAGTGTGTTGCCCACTTCTCCATCGGGATGTCTTGGATATAATCAAACTGTTCTATATACCTCACTTTCAACTGATCCATGATCTGTATGAAACTTGCCTCTGTGCTCACAAGTGCGGCCGATCAGAACATGTTATACATATGAGAACGCCTCGGTGCGGTGATCACGTTGCGCGACAAATGAACCATGCAGAACCCATGTGCGGCATCCGGGAACACGTCCTCCACAGCCTTGACTATGCCCTTTTGTTGATCGGAGATGATGGTCAATGTCTCAAATGGAGTGATGCATTGGCGCAGGCGTACGAGGAACCAAGACCAAGAAGCCGCAGATTCTTTTTCCCCTACGCCAAACACTATTGGGATGATGTGATTGTTGGCGACCATTCCTATCGTGATAAATATCGCCCCTGGATATCTTCTAGTGACGAATGTCCCATCTATCCCTTTGACTAGTCGGAGATGATTTTTGAATGCGTGTGTGCACGCACCAAAGGCCCAAAAAATCCTGTGAAAACGCTTGCACGAATCCAACTGGAGTGCTACACTGTGAGGACCCGTACCTCCAACCCGGTCCGACCGTGTTAGGTCGAGGGTCTGGGTTTTCGGTTGGCCTTGGGATGCGATCGGTTGATCGCATCGCTGTTTTTGACCCCAGTGGCATTTTGGTAAATAAACTCCCTGGTGGTAAGTTTCACACCCGCGTTACACACACTGCCTTTGATTGATGTATGTGTTTTATTAGAACCTTAAGGGCGCTTTCGATCGAAAGATCAAAGCTCGATCGGGAGAGATCGAATCGGACGGCTGTGATCGATTCCAGCTTTTATTTAAGCTCCTTCTTTCTCTTTCTTTCCTTCTTTCCTTCTCCTGCCGTTCTCTTTCTTCTCTCTCTCTCTCTCTCCTGCGGCTGAGCTAGGGCTTGGAGGCGCGGCTTTCGAGGTGCGGATTCCAGCGATCGAAGTTGGGGGATGCGTGGAGGAGCTGCCCTGCTTGTTCAAGTAGGTGTTTTGTGAGGAGCCGTACCACCAACCCGGTCCGACCGCGTTAGGTCGAGGGTCTGGGTTTGTGGTTTGGCTCGGTTGGCCTTGGGATGCGATCGATTGATCGCATCGCTGTTTTTGACCCCAGTGGCATTTTGGTAAATATGTTCCCTAGTGGTCAGTTTCACACCCGCGTTGCACACATGGCCTTTGATTGATGTATGTGTTTGATTAGAACCTTTAGGGCGCTTCCGATCGAAAGATCGGAGCTCGATCGGGAGAAATCGAATCGGACGGCTGTGATGGATTCCAGCTTTCTATTTAAGCTCCTTCTTTCTCTTTCTTTCCCCCTTTCCTTCTCCTGCCATTCTCTTTCTTCTCTCTCTCTCCTGTGGCTGAGCTAGGGCTCGGAGGCGCGGCTCTCGAGGAGCGATTTCCGGCAATCGGAGTTGGAGGATGCGTGGAGGAGCTGCCCTATCTCTTCATGTAGGTGTTTCTACCTCGATCTTAGGATCGGGTTCTCCTAGGATAGGTTTATTGTATTTTCGCTGTAGGAGTACTTATTAGAATGTTGTGTAACTTGTAGTATGTGTATTGTGGATGATTTCAAGTATTCCTACCTCGCGATTTCCGTATTTTATCGGCTGAATCTTGTATTATCGCCGTTTATCGGTTTTCGGCCATTTTAACCTAAATTGGAGATTTATCCGTCAAAAATGTGATTTCTTCGCACCATTGGTTTCCCCATAGTTAATTATGCATGCTTGCAAAGTTTCAATGAATTCCAACTCGATTTGATCCTTGAAATCCAAGAAATTGGATTTCCGGCACTGTTCTGAAGAACTGTGCCTGAGGCTCGACGGTCGATCGGGGCATCGACCGTCAAGCGTTGATACGCTCCTTCGGGGTTCGACGGTCGATCGGTGCATCGACCGTCAAGTATTGACTTGCTCTTTCTGGGCCTGACGATCGACCGTCGGACTCTGTCGGGATTTTAGCCTCCCAGGGTCGATGCATGGATCGACCGCGGGATCTTCCCTTTTCGCCATTTACCTGACGGTCGACCGTCGCATCGACCGTCAGGCGCTGTTTGGTTTTGGGCTTCTCAGGGTCGATGAGTGGATCGACCGTCGCCCTTAGTTTTCTTCGCCTTGGTCTCACGATCGATCGCCGGATCGACCGTGACATCGTCCGTGACCCCTTGAACTTGGTTTTCTGGTCTTTCTTGGATGGATTTGATTTGTGATTAGTATCTAAATATGTTGGGAAGTATGTAAGTGGATTTTATGAAGTTTTCAAAGGATTTGCATCGAATTTGAGGATCGATTTGAGTATTTTCCTTTTTGGACAATCCTATGGTTTTGATCGCATTTAATACGTGTTTGATAAGTAGTTAAATGCTATATTGGGTTGCTTGACCATTAGCTAGCTATGAGTGCTAGTTAATGAGAAATTGTGGAACCTTAGGTGCTGTTTGGTTTTAGAAAATGATTCATGTTTTCATTTGTTGTTTTTATTTTCTATTTTCTGTTTTCATTTTTTGAAAATGAAAATATGAAAACGTGTTTGGTTTGAAATGTTAAAAAACTATTTTCTAAAAATAAAAATATGAAAATGTGTTTGGTTTGTAACTATAGTTTTTGTTTTCAATGAGTTTAATTTTATAAGCTAGCTCTCATTATTTTGCATTTATGCATGGAAAAGATCATTAATATGAGTTATATATCTTATTTGTAATTTGCTATTTTAGAGCTATTAAATCTCATATCTTTTTTTAATACTATTATATAATGTATATATTCAAGACAATTTTTTTCATAAGCAATACATACGTTTGACTTTTAAATTGAGTAAAATAATAGAAATTGGAAAATTGAGTAAAATAATAGAAATTAGAAATTTAAAACACATGTAACATTAAAGCAGTATTGAAGTACAACCTTCTCCAAATAAAATACGATAACATCAAGTTTGTTGTCGAAAAAAACACTACAACACTATCAAAACCCTCATCACCACTACAATATTCATCTTGCCAAGACTCGCAACCTCGTATATTCCATGGAGCTTACGGTTGCTATAATTCAAAAGAAATAAGGGCAATCCTCGTTCAATGTTCTTCACATAGGAAAAATGAGGAGACAACAATCCTGCGAAGAAAATTATAGAACTATAAGTCATACCGCTAAAACATGCAAGCAACTAACTATACTTCTATGTATGAAACAACAATTCAAGTAATATGGAAGGTATAGTAGTGCTACGAATGACCCAATATCGAATGTTGGTGATAATATCAGCAAAATAACGTCCTCCCATACTTCCAGACATGATGAGCTCCAAAAATTCTTGTAACAGTCCAAAAGAAATTGATTCTGTGAAAGATGGAACCAGTAGATAAAATACCGTTGATATTGCATCTTTTCCTCTATTACAACTTACATATATGGGAAACTTTAAGAAGTGAACGTCTTTCTTCATGACAGGATTGGGGAAAAGAATAGGAAAGACAGTTTCAGTATATTTCTGACCACGAATATGACTTATCACAATTTTTTTTTTATTGAGATGATAATTCCAAAAAAGATAGATTTCCCCTTCTTTCTTTCACCTCAAGAGAAATACGATCATAGAGGTAAAAAATATGCAACCTTTTGGAACTTGGCATTTAGAAATAATAGCTCAAGCAAATCAATGAACACATCAATGAACAACAATGATCAAGAAATGCCACTGCGACTGTCGAAAATTATGTATCTTTGGTCTTGAATACAAGCCAATGAATGAATTAAGATCAAGTATCTAAGACAACTACATGCCAATGGACAATGGTGGGATGGACAAGAACCTCATAAGCTTGGAGGGGAAACCATATCAATAGACCGCTAAGGCCCATAGTGCCGTGCACTTCAACAGAAACATCAAGTATATATGAAAAGCATGCAAGGATGATGATATTGAAGTGGATATGTGCTAAAATCAACATTGGCTATATAACCAACAAGTTAGAAGCACAAGGAAGACCGTGGACTAATGACGAAGAAGTAAAGAACTAAAAACAGATAATGGGTCCACTGTGCCAGTCAGTAAACATTTAAGGAAAACAATTATCCTTTATTAGAGAGCAAGGAACAGAAGAAGCATTGCTTGAAGTATAATTGTCAAGAAGATTTATAAACAACTCCCAACAGCTACCAAATGCATCTCTATTGTCATTATAAACAAGCAATTCGTGAAGGACTCATGAACATGAACAAACTCAGACAGTTAATAGACTCCTTAATGCTAAGTCAACAGAGACAACATTTGCTGAAGAATCTCTTGTTTACACATTGCAGATACATTGCGACACGCTAGTGCTGATCTCAGGAAGATCATCCAAAAGATTGCTTGATGTTGATCGATAAAAATCTGTGCATTGTATTATTTGTACTTTATACATAGCTTGTTTTCTATAGTCAATTTGTGTACTATAAACCAGAGCTTAGAAATTGTTTTAGTTTGACCAATCATGAGAATTAAGTTTCTTTCTTCTGACTCATACTTAATTAGAAATGAGCACAATATAAGTTGAACTAAAACAACATTTGAAGAACCACCCCAGCATAAAAGTAATATCAGTTGCCATGTTCTCATAATAATTAGCATTTATGAAAATGTAGATAGATAGACAAATATAGACTCAAAAACAGCTCATGAATAAAACCTAATTAATGCAAACAGGGGTTAGTGGTCTGTCCATTGGGGACATTCTCTTTGTATGCATGGATGGAGATCACCATTTGTTGAAAAGCTATGAAAAGCTGCACATGCAATAGAACACTCAAAAAAACTTTTAAAACTTATGATGGCCCTAATGCTCAATTGAGTCAATATCAAATCTCTGTCATATGCCATCTTGAAGTTGTTTCATTTGCTATCTAACATGACAATGCTCTTGCTAAATGAGCTATCTTAGAGGATATCTCAAATATGTGTAAGAATTTTGACTAGATCTATGGTCGCATGAGATGCTAAGTTCTGAATCTTATTTAGTCATCTCGTTATTATGAAAATTAACTGGTTTAAGCATGAAGATCATGACATTAATTATCATGCAAGACTCTTCATTATGCATAAAGAGATCACCATTCGTTGAATTCACACAAAAATGTAGCTTTACATTTGGCACTTTCTAGTTTAGTATTGCATACATCTTTAATTACCCCTCCCCCCCTCTAATTCTACTGTTAGTTTTGCCTCTAGAGGATCCACAGCTCTATCAAACAAAAACCGCATCATACAAACGAAAACCACAGCCATGGCTGAGAATGCCATTGAGCCACCCCCAAAAATTTGGACGGAAAGCATTCATGCCAGCTTCCAATTACCCCAAAAACCATTAAAAAAACAAAAAAAGTAACCCATTAAATCCATAGAAAAGACAAAGGGCAGCTCATTATCAAAGGAAGAAGACAAGCATGAGTACCAGAAATTTTTCTTGGAGACGAGGGTTGCAGAGTGTTGGGGAAGAGGAGATCTATCAAGACTCCTAAATCGTTCATTCAATCCTAACCTGTAGCCAGAAAAGAGAGTTCCTAAAGCCAATTCATTCGGTCAATCCAAAAAGCTCATAGTGAGAGAGAGAACGAGAGAGTTTGGAGGGAGAGAGAAAGAGAGAGGATGGTGGGGGGGTGGCTAGGAGGGGAAGAGAGAGGGATCTCACCTTCGTAGCCTTTGATGTTACCACGATCCGGCAGATGAGAGCTCTGGCGACGACGAGATTACTGAGAACTCGCGAGAGACTCCATCGAGAGAGAGAGGGGTTTCTATCGGGAGAGCCGTCATTGAGAGATGGGCGGCGGATGGGAGCTACGGCGGCGACGAGATCACCCGAAGCTCATCGGAGAGAGAACCTCGCCAGAGAGACCATCGGAGGAGAGAGGCGAGACCATCGGGGGGAGAGAGTGGTTTCGAACGGGAGCTAGAGCCTAGAGTTGGGTTTTGTTTTCAATTCGTTTTCCATTTCCAGTGAAAACGATTAAAAGACGTTTTCATGATTTTTAGAAAACAGTGTTCTCATTTCCTGAAAACGTTTTTTGTGGCTTATACACCAAACAGGTTTTCTAGTAACATTTTCATTTTCAAGAAAATAAAAATAGAAAATGACCAAACCAAACAGGACCTTAGCCTCTTACCGGCGTGTGCCGAGGGCTATTGTATAACTGTGGCCAGTTACCTATGGGGTAACTATGGAGCCTTAGTCTGTCAGGTGCAAGAGAGCACTGAAGACTATTGTATATCTGTATTTAATGCTTTGCTCAGATGTTTGGTTGGTTAGCATAGATTATCTGTATTTGAGACCCTTGCTATGCTTGCCCCTTTGGCTAGCTATAAGCTATGCCTGGCCTTGTATGATTAATGACATCTTGTTGCATGCTTATATCTTGTTATCTGTGCCTGAACATTGCATGCATCTTGATTGCATTAGAGGCATTTGAGGTTAGGCTGGCGATGGGTTGATCGCCGATCCGAGGCTCTCGGGTAGGTCGGATCTAGCCACTAGGACCGCGGCTGGGTAGTCAGGATTAAAGTGATTGTTTAATCTGAATCTCTTGTATTGAGGATTTGCAATAGTTGACTAGATCATTGTTTGAGGTTTAGAGGTCGTGTCGGTTCTCCAAGGCCAAGTGCTAAGGATGGTTGTCGATGCGTTCCCGACGTGGTTCCCCAAGGCATGGTGTTCCAGCATGGGTAAGGGTGATCCTGTATGTTACTGTTTCGTGGCCTCCTGGTAACGTGTTCAGGAGATAGGTTTCATGACAGAAGCCCTTGGGACATCGATTGGGTTATGGGACCCGTGGCATCCTTTAGACTTAGGCGGAGAAACGACACTGTTGTTGTTTTCCTCCCTTCAGTGTGCCGTAGAGTAGAACCCTACTGAGCTTATCGTTCACTCCTACCCGGGCTGCGTGTGCAGGTGCATGCGCCAGTTCTTCTTCAGTAGAGCCGGCGAGATCAGCCTTTGGCGGCGCGACTACATCCAGAGGTGCTTGAGGTTGCTGGAGAATCAACTGTTGTACTTTTTGATATCTTGTAAATTATGTACATCTCGAGGACTTTTGGGATTAATGTATTATATCTTTTCCTTGGAAGAATTGTAATCAAATCTTGTATCAGTACAACTTGATGAATATGTGAATTGAATTTCTGTTTCACCTCTGGAATATAAATCGTTTAAGTTTATCTATAATTCCGCATTGTATCGCTCCACTTGAAGATGAATAGTGTAGGTTTCCCCTCACGCCTCGGCTCGGATGGTTTTTCTGGGTCGGGGTGTGACATGTGAAGCTCTAAGAGGGGGGTCTTATCTTAGGCTTTAAACAATAAAATCAATTAAGGAAATCGAAATAGAAGGAGTCTAATCAAGTAATATGCTTGCAATGATAAGAGCAGTAAATCTATGTTAAAATAAGGATAAGAGATGAGAGATAGAGAGATTGCACCAGGTTTTATAGTGGTTCGGCAAACCTTGCCTACGTCCACTCATTCAAGGCACTCATTGAGGTTCCACTACTTGCAAGACCTCTTACAAGCTTTTCCTCCAAGCTTCCGGGTGCTTGGCAACCTATCCACCAAGCTTACTGGTGCTTGGCAACCTTACAATCTCTCCAAGCTCTCTCTTGGATATTTCTCTCAATGCCTACTTCACACTTGAAGTAGTTTTACAAAGGTTTAGCTCACTAATAAGAGATAGAAACTTGCTAGAATATGATTACAATAATCCCTTAGCTCCCTTTAAGTCCTGGCCAAGTTTCCTACAACTTCCCTTTTATAGCTGAGCATCAAAGCCCTCCAAATAGCCTCCCAACGGCTAATTTATGTTTCTGCAACGGCTCTTTAATAGCTAGTTTCTGGGCTCACGGTCGACCGTCGCATCGTCCGCCAGGCTTTCCTTGAGCTACGGTCGATCCACCAATCGACCGTCACGCCTCACGGTCGATCCACCTATCGACCGTCATGCCTCACGGTCGACCGTCCCATCGACCGTGACATCGTCCGTCAGGCTCTGTCTAGAAAACCGCTTCCCACGGTCGATACACCGATCGACCGTCGCTCCCTTTGAGCCAAGTCACATAGGCCATGGTCGATCGGTCCATCGACCGTCACATCGACCGTCGCCTATTTTCCCATTGTCAGCTTCCGCGATCGATCCTTCCATCAACCGCCATATCCCACGGTCCATCCATGCATCGTCCGTCGCATCGACCGTCAGTACAAAACTCAATAAATATGATTTTAATGCTTTCCAAATTAAGGGATAATAATATTAAATCATTGTTTTATCATCAATTATATATTGACATCATCAAAACAATATCTGGGCTAACAACATGTTTCTACCTCGATCTTGTGATCTGGTTCTCCTAGGATAGGTTTATTGTGATTTCGTTGTAGGAATTCTTGTTAGAATGTTGTGTAGCTTGTAGCACGTGTGGTGTGGCTTGATTCTAGTTTTCCTACCTTGCGATTTCCGTATTTTAACGGCTTGTTTCCGTATTATCGCCGTTTTGTCGGTTTTCGACCGTTTTGATCTAAATAGGAGGTTTAACCATCAAAATCGTGATTTATTCACATCAATGGTTTCCCCATCGTTGATTATGCATCCTTACAAAATTTCATCAAGTTCCAATGTGATTTGATCATTCAAATCCAAGAAATTGGATTTCCGGCATTGTTCTGAGGAACTGTGCCGTGGGGATGACGGTCGATCGGTGGATATCAAGCGTTGAAACGCTTCTTTCAGGCCTGACGGTCGACTGTCGCATCGACCGTCGGGCTCTGTCGCATTTTTGGCCTCCCACGATCGATGCCCCGATCGACCGTGGTTCCTTCTTCTTTTCCACTCCGCCTCACGGTCGACCGTCGGATTGACCGTCGCATCGTCCGTGAGGCTTTGTATCGTTTTGAGCCTCCCACGGTCGATGCACCGATCGACCGTGGCTCTTTGTGGTTTTCCTTATTTTGGTCTCACGGTCGACCGTCGGATCGACCGTGACATCGACCGTGGCCTCACGGTCGACCGCCGGATCGACCGTCGGATCGGCCGCCGGATCGACCGTCGGATCGACCGTGAGCCCATGAACACTGTTTTCTGGATTTCTTTGGATGGCTTTCATTTGTGATAAGTACTTAAACCTGTTGGGAAGCATGTGTGTTGTTTTCATGGATTTTTTTCAAGGGATTTATATTGAGATTGAGGATTGAGTCGTGCATTTACCCTTTGGGCGAATTTATGGTTTTTAATTTTTTTTGATACTTGGTTTGATAGTATTTAAATGCTCATTGGTTGCCTAACCATTAGCTAGCTATGAGTGCTAGTTAATGTGGGATTGTGGAACCTTAGCCCGTTGCCGGCGTGTGCCGAGGGCTATTGTATAAATGTTGGCCAGTCACCTGCGGGGTAACTGTGGAACCTTAGTCTGTCAGGTGCAAGAGAGCACTGAAGACTATTGTATATTTGTGTCTATCTCTTTGCGCTAATCATTGTTTGGTTAGAATAGATTATCTGTATTCGAGGCCTTTGCTATGCTCACCCCTTTGGCTAGCTATAGGCTATGCCTGGCCCTGTATGATTATTGTCATGTTCTTGCATGTCTATATCTCGTTCTCTGTGCCTGAGCATTGCATGCATCTTGATTGCATTAGAGGCATATGAGGTTAGGCGGGTGATGGGTTGATCGCCGATCTGAGGCTCTCGAGTAGCTCGGATCTAGCCTTCGGATCGTGGCTGGGTAGTCAGGATTAGGATGTGATTGTATAATGGAATCTCTTGCTATTGAGGATTGTATTAGTTGACTCTAATCAGTGTTTGAGGTTTAGAAGTCGTGTTGTCTTCCAAGGCCAAGTGCTAAGGATGGATGTCAATACGTTCCCGACGTGTTTCCCCAAGGCATGGTATTCCTGCTTGGGTAAGGGTGATCCTGCATGTTACTGTTCCTTGGCCTCCTGGTAACATGTTCAGGAGAGGGGTTTCATGACAGGAGCCCTTGGGACATCCGTTAGACTTGAGCGGGGAGGCAACACTGTTGTTGTTTTCCTCCTTTCAGTGTGTCGTATAGTAGAACCCTACTGAGCTTATCGCTCACTCCTACCCGGGCTGCGTTTGCAGGTGCAGGCGTCAGTTCTTCAGCGGTAGAGCCGGCGAGATCAGCTTTTGGAGGTGCGACTACGGCCAGAGGTGTTTGAGGTTGCTGCAGGACGACTGTTGTACTTTGGCAGTTTTGTAAATTATAAACTTCTTTCGAGGGCTTTGAGATTATTTGTATAATATTCTTCCCCTTTGAGGAGTTTGATAAGAATTGTAATCAGATGTTTAAACTGTACAACTTGATGTATTTATGAATTGAATTATTGTTTCACCTCTGGAATATAAATTGTTTAAATTTATCTGTCTTTTCCGCATTGTATCGCGCCAATTGGAGATGAATAGTGATAGGAACCCCTCACGCCTCGGCTCGGATGGGTTTTCTGAGTCGGGGTGTGACAACTTAGTATCAGAGCAGGCTGTAGGTCCCAGGGATAGGATTAGGCTTGCGGTTAAGGTTTTGAGTGTGGAATGGGATAATTCTAGGTCTAGAACATCCTTGCATGTCTGTTTGCGATCGTGTGCGATGTGTTTGTTTATCTGTTTGCTGTTTTGTTTTGCTGCTTCCCGGTTGCGTCATGACGTCTCAGGGGGAGATGTGCATGCGCTCCGGTGTCGTCCGTTCCCTCACCTGACAGTATCTCCCCTCGTGGTGGAGATGAGCGATTAGGGATTGGAAGTATGCCGTCTTTGTACTTTCGAAATCTCAAGAGGTGAACCTGCTAGGGTTTAGAGACGGTGTTGGAGATCCTTCGACAGTAGAGGACTGATTGAAGGAGGTGACCCGGATCCTGGATGTTTGGGACATCCTGGAGTATCGCTTGCTTGGGAAGCTGTTGTTTTCTTGCCTTCCCAGGAAGCGATTTGTAGTGGCGCTTGTCGGGGCCACTAGGGACACTGTTGGTTGTGTGTTGAGAACAGTTCGCGTACTGTTCTCTGGTATCTACCCTTGGAGGGTGGTGCAGTTGGGAGTACCCTCCTCTGATTCTGGGTACTCGCACCACGTGGCGACACGTGGGTTGGCTGGTTCATCTGCCTCGGTAGGCTAGCGCGACAGCAGGGTGCACCCTAGACTGTGGTCTAGGTACTGAGACAGGTGACTTGAGGGTTGACACCGGGCAGTTGCCCGGTGATCGTTGTGAGTTTCGGGGTTGTTGTCCCTGCTTCTGGGGAATGGCAGGGTAGCCGTTGGCAGAGGCAGTGGTTTCAACATCAGCGACAGCCGTGGCAGCAGCAGTGTCGTGCCGGTCCTTTGAGAGGTAGCCTAGACCGCCATAGACAGCCTAGGCAGCAGCAGTGTGGCCGGGTTGGCTTGGGACTGGAGTCGGGTGTGGCTTTGAGAGTAGCCACAGATTGGGACAAGAGCTTGGGTTGGTTGCTCTTGTCGGGGCGTTTCCTAGAGGTTGGGAACCTCTAGGTGTCCGTCGCCCACGTGTGGTACACATTGGGGTTCGACGGCTTTCTCGGTTGCGTCGGTTGGCCACGCACCGGGTTGTGCTTCTTTGGCCGTGGGAAGGTGTCGTGGGTACACCTGACTGCGTTGTTTCGCTCTCGTTGAAGATCGCGGTTCGGCGATCCTTCTGCTTGTCGAGAGCTGGGGTTTGTTCACCGGCTTGTGGTGAACTGCCTCCCCGTTGTTTTCGAGGGTGCTCTGGAGAGCAGCTCCCCCTCGTGTTATTGTTGTTGTTTGTGCAGCTGTTCTTTTTGAAGAGCTTTCTGATTGTCGCCTTCGCGGGACACCGAGTTCAAGGTTGAGGTTCCTTTGGGCGTTTTTGAGCGTTGCGAGTTTGCATGTGGATGCCAGCAACATTTGGAGAGTCGGGGACTCAGTCGGCCGAGTCAGTAGCTCGGGACTTCGTTCGCCCAGGTGTATTACCTCGGAGTGTGTTCCGGTTCTCATTATGGATGGTTCCCTCCATAGATGCATAAGGCGTCAAGAAGCTAGACAGTGTTGCAGCACAAAGTAGGCGCCCGCTGCAGTGTAACTTTGATGTATTAGCAGTTGAGAGACTCGTCGACCGCTTCAGAGTTTGCCCTTCGCATCGACTACACCATCTTAGGGTTCGGGATTGCGACATCCCGGAGACAGCCTTCTGTACGAGGTACGGACTATATGAGTTCACAGTGATGCCGTTTGGTCTGACGAACGCACCAGCAATCTTCACAGATGTGATGTCGAGGATCTTCAGGCCATATCCTGATCAGTTGCAGTGGCGTCGTCGAAAGCATCACATCTACTGGCACACTGAGGAGGAGCTCGAGCGATGTTTGGTGTTTGCATCACAGCTGCCGAGGGTGTATCTGCGTTATTTGGCTCCCAGCGCGAGGTTTTGGCCTTCAGAGGCAGGTTTCGACGGATGGGCAGTCTCAGCGGCAAGTAGATCGATTGATTCAGCTGAGCTCGACACAGATGTGCGACGGCAGAGGTCGAAGACGATGTTCGAGATTCAGTAGAGGCATCTCCAAGACCGCGGGACCGTTGACCAGAGTGGCCAGGAGACCGGAGCTTTTGCCTTAAAGTCACTGCGTCAGTGCCTTTAAGGGTAATAGCCACCAACAGTTGTTAGACAGGCTAGAGCAGATTTGGCGGATTGTCAGCTCAGCGGAAACAGACAGTCAATTGGATCAGGTTTGGAGGATCAGATTTCAGATGACCTTCCCTTTGGTGTTTACAGCATCCCAGCTCTCCCGGCCAGAGTGATATAGACCCAGGGTAGATATCCGGAGCTCGTGGAGATTCGTGCTGTGATTGGTACCAAGCACGTGACTGAGAGCTGGACAACGTTAGCAGATGGCAGGTCGTGCTTATGTAGCAGTGTTGCGGATCCGACAGATCCATTGCAGCCCCTTCCAGTGTCAAAGTGGGAGCGGAAGCACACCATGGCGGACGTCATCCCCAGATTGCAGGAGGCAGCTAGGTAGAGTACGTCCCACTGCCAGAGTTTACTTATTCCAGCAGTCATCAGTTCAGACGGATGCAGTGCCATTCTAGGTGTAGTACGGTAGTTCGTGTTGTTCCTCCGATTGCTCAACCGAGTTTGGTTGAGGCAACCGTCAGAGAGCTACTCAGGTCAGAGGCGATGATCTTTGGAGTTCTCAGTTCCTGATAGGGTGTTCCTGAAGGTTCCTCCGTGCAGAGGATCAGCCAGAGTTGGCAGAGAGCAGAGACCAGAAGAGGTGGAGGCCGAGGCAACCCTACCGAGAGAGTCTGCACCAGGACCATGACGGCGTGGATCGCCAGCGACATTGAACCTATAGAGTTTCCTGACGGCTTTAGCAGACAGTTGATAGTACTCCAGAGGTGGATTAGCAGATCCAGAGTTGCAAGAGGACATCCTACGTGAGGTTCACTCCTCTCCTGTTGTTGTTCATTCAGGAGGCATGGGGACATATCGTGGATTTCGTCATCAACTTGGTTGGCACCAGATAGAGAGATCAGTGTAGATCAGATCAGAGGTGACAGCCGTTAGAGTTCGCAGTTGGCCGTAGAGGGTTTGTTTATAGATCGGCTCTATTTACGCACTCATCAGTTGCGTGTACTACCGCCACATGTTCAGTGTTGGGGAAGTACATTCCTTGTCCGTCTCACGTGATCAGACACGACGGCATCGTAGTCGAGGAGGACGTCGCCTACATGGAGCAACCAGCGCAGATTCTGAACAGACGGGTTCAGATGTGAGAGGCAGATCGATACTGTTGGTGAGGATCAGGTCGAGGCATGGTAGTGCAGAGAGCTTGACGTGGGACCGAGGGGATTGCATGTGCCAGTGGTTTCCCCGATTGTTCGACCCAGCAGGTAGCTTTCTTTGTGTGGGCGTTCGTGCCACTAGGACTAATTGGTTCTTCTTTTCCGGCCCTGCCCTTGAATTTCGGGACGAAATTTCTTTAAGAGTGATAGGTTGTGAGGACCCGTACCTCCAACCCGGTCCGACCGCGTTAGGTCGAGGGTCTGGGTTTGTGGTTTGGCCCGGTTAGCCTTGGGATGCGATCGGTTGATCGCATCGCTATTTTTGACGCCAGTGGTATTTTGGTAAATATGCTCCTTGGTGGTCAGTTTCACACCCGCGTTACACACACTGCCTTTGATTGATGTATGTGTTTGATTAGAACCATAAGGGCGCTTCCGATCAGAAGATCGGAGCTCGATCGGGAGAGATCGAATCGGACGGCTGTGATCGATTCCAGCTTTCTATTTAAGCTCCTTCTTTCTCTTTCTTTCCTTCTTTCCTTCTCCTGCCATTCGCTTTCTTCTCTCTCTCTCTCTCCTATGGCTGAACTAGGGCTTGGAGGCGCGGCTTTTGAGGAGCGGATTCCAGCGATCGGAGTTGGGGGATGCGTGGAGGAGCTGCCCTGCTTGTTCAAGTAGGTGTTTCTACCTCGATCTAGTGATCGGGTTCTCCTAGTATAGGTTTATTGTGATTTTGTTGTAGGAATGCTTGTTAGAATGCTGTGTAGCTTGTAGCACGTGTGGTGTGGCTTGATTCTAGTATTCCTACCTTGCGATTTCCGTATTTTAACGGCTTGTTTCCGTATTATCACCGTTTTGTCGGTTTTTGACCGTTTTGATCTAGATAGGAGATTTAACCATCAAAATCGTGATTTATTTGCATCATTGGTTTCCCCATCGCTGATTATGCATGCTTACAAAATTTCATCAAGTTCGAATGTGATTTGATCATTCAAATCCAAGAAATTGGATTTCCGGCACTGTTCTGAGGAACTGTGCCGTGGGGATGACGATCGATCGGTGGATCGACCGTCAAGCGTTGAAACGCTTCTTTTGGGCCTGACGGTTGACCGTCGGATCGACCGTCGGGCTCTGTTGCATTTTTGGCCTCCCACGGTCGATGCCCCGATCGACCGTGGTTCCTTCTTCTTTTCCACTCCGCCTCACAGTCGACCGTCGGATCGACCGTCACATCGTCCGTGAGGCTTTGTCTCGTTTTGAGCCTCCCACGGTCGATGCACCGATCGACCGTGGCTCTTTGTGGTTTTCCTTATTTTGGTCTCACGGTCGACCGCCGGATCGACCGTCGGATCGACCGTGAGCCCTTGAACACTGTTTTTCTGGGTTTCTTTGGATGGCTTTCATTTGTGATAAATACTTAAACCTGTTGGGAAGCATGTGTGTTGTTTTCATGGATTTTTTTCAAGGGATTTACATCGAGATTGAGGATTGAGTCGTGCATTTACCCTTTGGGCGAATTTATGGTTTTGATTGCTTTTGATACTTGGTTTGATAGTATTTAAATGCTCATTGGTTCCCTAACCATTAGCTAGCTATGAGTGCTAGTTAATGTGGGATTGTGGAACCTTAGCCCGTTGCCGGCGTGTGCCGAGGGCTATTTTATAAATGTTGGGCAGTCACCTGCGGGGTAACTGTGGAACCTTAGTCTGTCAGGTACAAGAGAGCACTGAAGACTATTGTATATATGTGTCTATCTCTTTGCGCTAATCATTGTTTGGTTAGAATAGATTATTTGTATTCGAGGCCTTTGCTATAGTCACCCCTTTGGCTAGCTATAGGCTATGCCTGGCCCTGTATGATTATTGTCATGTTCTTGCATGTCTATATCTCGTTATCTGTGCCTGAGCATTGCATCATCTTGATTGCATTAGAGGCATATGAGGTTAGGCGGGCGATGGGTTGATCACCGATCCGAGGCTCTCGGGTAGCTCGGATCTAGCCTTAGGATCGTGGCTGGTAGTCAGGATTAGGGTGTGATTGTATAATGGAATCTCTTGTTATTGAGGATTTGAGATAGTTGACTCTGATCAGTGTTTGAGGTTTAGAGGTCGTGTTGTCTTCCAAGGCCAAGTGCCAAGGATGGATGTCGATGCGTTCCCGACGTGTTTCCCCAAGGCATGGTATTCCTGCTTGGGTAAGGGTGATCCTGCATGTTACTGTTCCTTGGCCTTCTGGTAACATGTTCAGGAGAGGGGTTTCATGACAGGAGCCCTTGGGACATCGACAGGGTTGTGGGACCCGTGACATCCGTTAGACTTGAGCGGGGAGGCAACACTGTTGTTGTTTTCCTCCTTTCAGTGTGTCGTAGAGTAAAACCCTACTGAGCTTATCGCTCACTCCTACCCGGGCTACGTTTGCAGGTGCAGGCGCCAGTTGTTCAGCAGTAGAGCCGGCGAGATCAGCTTTTGGAGGCGCGACTACGTCCAGAGGTGTTTGAGGTCGCTGCAAGACGACTGTTGTACTTTGGCAGTTTTGTAAATTATAAACATCTTTCGAGGACTTTGAAATTATTTGTATAATATTCTTCCCCTTTGAGGAGTTTGATAAGAATTATAATCAGATGTTTAAACTGTACAACTTGATGTTTTTATGAATTGAATTACTGTTTCACCTCTAGAATATAAATTGTTTAAATTTATCTGTCTCTTCCACATTGTATCGTGCCAATTGGAGATGAATAGTGATAGGAACCCCTCACGCCTCGGCTCGGATGAGTTTTCTAGGTCAGGGTGTGACAATCACCATTCTAGGATCTCTCATCATTAGCTCGCGCATATAAGGCCGTAACATATTGTATGAGTTATCATCCGTGTTGTGTATCAGTTTACATAGGAAACAAGTTAAATTATTGTTCATGCACGGTTATGTAGTACGTGTATAGCTAAGAAAAACACGCGTATAGGCTGAAACACGTCTGAAGTATACGAGTCTTCAGTTCATTCTACCCGTATGTTTTGTACGCATATAATATAATGTGCGTACAAACATACGAGTATATAGTTATATGCGTCAACCTTATGTTATTTGCTCACCAGAGTAAGGACTTTATCTTTTGCGCGATATGCCTTCCAGTAGGACACACGTACGCTGTATCTATGCACAAGCTCGGTGATGATTATGTTCACGTTGTATTTGTCACTTGCTGCTACTTGCGCTTTTATCTCCTCGACGATAAAGGAGCACGTCAACTGCTTGTGTAGATGACCAACCAAAGGTTTGTTGCATGTGTGGTCTTTGACGAATACGCTTACCCGGAAAGTCAGTAGCCCAGGTATTCTTCTACCAGTGAACTTCCATGAGCAGCTAGCATCAAGACAATGTGCAAGCACCTTATCCCCCATGCATTTTTTTAACCTATATTCGAACCGGCGTGCTATGGCGTATCTTGCGAGCGACAGCTTAAGGTTTACCTTGTCGGGGTACCTCTCTCCAACATATGGCTCGGGGGCATTCAAAAAATAGGTTGCTTGAGCTTCCGGTGTTTCAAAGTTGTGAACATACTCATCTGCCTCGTCACAGTCAAATATCTCCGATGGCTCCTCGCAGTCGATACCAGCTACCCAGTCATTCGTAAAATATATTTCCTCGTATGGTCATACGTGTCGAAAGCAGATCCGTCTTCATGACTGTGTGTACAATAAGTTTAAAAATCAGTACTCGTAAAAGGACCAAAACATACACGTGTTTCAATTTATACGCGTGCATGAACACGTGTGTGAGCTAGTAATACATGCAAAAAGGATGTAAACCGTGTACACTTTCATAAATTATGTACTTGTGTGTAGCCTATAAATACTCGTGAAAATAAGTTCAAACACGTATGTATAATTTTATACACACGCATCTTATAATTATACCCGTGCTACTATAACTTACCCCTCGGCTTCCGGTGTGAGTCCGTTAATAGGCATCTCTTGGACCACTTGAGCTAATTCTTTGTCTCCGTTGGGACATGAATCAAGAGGTGTGTTCAGATCAATGTCACGCAGTATGTGGAGAATAGTTGTTGGCTCAAACAGCGAGACGTCGCTATTTGAACTGAGACATGCGTTAGAAGGTCAGCAAACTACCTTATTCTTCAGTGAGCAATGGATGAGATGCATACCTTGAGTCAACCGCCACTTCTACAATGGAGGTGAATACTCTAATGACTGTGCATGATGGTCGTGCAAGAAGACGAAAGAGCTAGGCCATGTCATTGTCGTCGTGTAACCGGCTATATGTTCTGTGAGGACCCGTCCATCTATTCATGTGGCTCGCTGTGGACCGCAAGGGCAATTTGGTAAATTGCACATTGTCAGCTTATTTCACACTTGCGTGTGCACACACTGACCATGTTTGTGGTAGTGTTTGGCTAGAATGGTTAGTGGGACCCGGGATCGAAAGATCCGGGCTTGGGCTTGAGTTCTAGCCTAAGTCTAGCTTTCTGCAACTAAAGGATCGATCCTTCCTTGCTAGAAGATCGATCTTTTGGTGGCAGAAGGTCAAGTGCGATCGTCATGAAGGATCGATCTTTCCCTAGAAAGCAGACGAGACTTTCTTCCTTGAATCCATTTGAAATCCGGAGATCTGGAGCTCAGATCTGACGATTTTTGAAGGTGTTTGAGGACGATCCAAGGCCTAGCAGCTGGGATTGAAGCTGCTATTGCTTAGGTAGGGATCCTACCTACATCTTTTCGGGTTTTTGGATGTTTTTCCGGTTTGATATGTTCTTTTGCTTAGATCGGTAGATATACGTGTTGGTTTTCCGTGATTTCACCGGTTTTGGACTCGTGGGATCTTGATCTATCGGATTCCAGAGTTTTGGGAAGTTTGGATGTATTTTCCAGCTGTATTTCTCGCCGGAAGTACGCCGGAGAACCCATCCGGATCGATCCTTCTGGAGGAAGGATCGATCCCTCTGGGTGGGTCATGCTGCGCCCGATGAAGGATCGATCCTCTGCTTGGAGATGATCGATCCTGGGTCTTGGGTAGCATGGTTACCCTGCGTCGCGAGGAGGATCGATCTTCCTGGGAGGAAGGATCGATCTTTTTTGGCGCGACAAGAAGGGTGCCCTCTGTCTCGAGAAAGATCGATCTTCCTAGGAGGAAGGATCGATCTTCCTAGGAGGAAGGATCGATCTTCCTAGGAGGAAGGATCGATCTTCCTAGGAGGAAGGATCGATCTTCTTTAGCTCGACAGTGAGGGAAGGCTCACTGTTACTTAAAAGATCGATCTTTACTTAGGAAAAGATCGATCCTTTAGTAGCAGGGAGGATTTTTCATGGCTTTTGCCCGCGGGGCTTGGTATGTCAGTTTTCCCTTACCGCTTTATACCTTGTAAATATGTTAAGCATGTTAGCCCTATAATAGGGGCAGCGGTGAACCGGGGGAGTGATGACTCCCGGGATGTTTAGAATAAATGGGTGGGTAGCCCTACAGTTTTCCTTAGCCTTGCATGCCGGCGTGCGCCGAGGGCTTTATCTGTGATATCTGTGAGCTGTTGTTTGCGGGGCTTCTTCCCACTGCAGGTGTTGTGGTGGACTACTGGCAGTTGGTGGTGGTACCACTGCAGCAGCTCCTAGACTTTACTTACTTGTTCACCACCCCGGGCATGTAGGGTACCGTGCCCTTACCTTGTTATTTATATCATCACATATTGTTGCATGCTTACATGTTTTATCCTACGCATGTTCATCGCATGCATTGTGTTGCGCATTAGTTGCATCTGTGTAGGGCGTTGGCGATGGGTTGTTCGTCGATCCGGGGCTTTCGGGTAGTCCAGATCTAGCTCTAGGACCATTGCGGGTAGCTTGATACAGGACTCGATTTGTAGTATTCAGTCGTTTTCGATGATAGGGTTAGATGACCTGAATACATGTTGTTTGATGTTTAGAGGTCGTGTCGGCCTCGAGCCGAGTCCTAAGGTATAGCTGGTGTCCGGCAGTCTTTGACTCTCTGAGTAGGGGGTGTGCCCACTCAGTGGTGCCTTGTCTCGCCAGTAGTGTTCACGGTCCTGCTATGAGTCCGCAGTGCTGGGAGCTTGCGTTCTGGGACATCCGGTGGGGTTATGTGACCTCTGTATACATCCAGGCTTTGCTTGGGGGCGACACTGTTGTGTTCCCTCCCTTGTGAGTGTCGTAGTGTAGTGTCCCTGCTGAGCTTAGTGCTCACTCCTACCCGGGCTGTGTTTTGCAGGTGCTGGCGCTAGCTCTTTTTCGGTCGCCCTTACCGGGCTGGTGTTTGGTGACGTGGCGGCGTGTGAGGGCCCGTCCCTCTGACTTGGCTCGACCGCGTGGGTCGAGGGCCGTTTTCCTGTTGGTTTGTTTCCGCGTCGGGTACGATCGGGCGATCGTATAGCAGTTTGGACCCCGGGGGCATTTTGGAAAATATGCCCTTTGGTGGTCAGTTTCACACCCGCGTTTCACACACGGCCTTGGATTGATGTATATGTTTGATTAGAATCTCTAGGGTGTGTCCGATCGGAAGATCGGAGCTCGATCGGGAAAGATCGAATCGGACGGTTGAGATTGATCCGGATGTCTATAGAAGCCCTGTCCCTTTCTCTCTCTTTCCTTCTCTTCTCCTGTCATTTTCTCTCTTTCTCTCCCCTTCGGCTGAGCTAGGGCTCGGAGACGCGGGCTTCGAAGCGTGGATCTTGGAGGCTTGACTGGTTGGACGCATGGAGGAGCTGCCCTACATGCTCAAGTAGGTGTTTCTACCTCGATCTCGCGATCGGGTTCTCCTAGGATAGGTTTATTGCCTTTTCGCTGTAGGAATACTTGTTAGAATGCTATGTAGCTCATTGTACATGTGTGGTGAATGATTTGAAGTATTCCTACCTCGCGATTTCCGTATTCTAACGGCTGGTTTCCGTATTATCGCCGTTACGTCGGTTTTTACCCATTTTGACCTAGATAGGAGATTTAACCCTAAAAAATGTGATTTCTTCATACCATTGGTTTCCCCATCGTTGATTACACATGCTTACAAAGTTTCATCATTTTCCAACTTGGTTTGATCCTTGAAATCCAAGAAATTGGATTTCCGGCACTGCTCTGATGAACTGTGCCTAAGGCTCGACGGTTGATCGGTGCATCGACCATCAAGCGTTGATACGCTCTTTCTGGGCCTGACGGTCGACCGGCGGATCGACCGTCGCATCGTCCGTCAGGCTCTGTCGGGATTTTGGTCTCCCACGGTCGATGGACCAATCGATCGCGGGCTTCCACCCTTTTTTTTCTTTCCGCCTCACGGTCGACCATCGGATCGACCGTCGCTTCGTCCGTGAGGCTCTGTCCCAATTTGGGCTTCCCACGGTCGATGAACCGATCAACCGTCGCCCCGAAGGTTTTCCTCGTTTTGGTCCCACGGTCGACCGCTGGATCGGCTGTGACATCGACTGTGGCCTCACAGTCGACCGTTGGATCGACCGTCGCATCGACCGTGGCCCCTTGAACAGTGTTTTCTGGCTTTTCTTGAATGGCTTTCACTTGGGTTTGATATCTAAACGTGTTGGGAGGTTGGTATGTGGTTTTCATGAAGTTTCCAAGGGATTTCTACGGAGATTGAGATTGAATCGCGTATATATATCCCTTTTCAGTAAATCGATGATTTGGCTTGCATTTAAATACATAGTTGGTTGGTAATTAAATGCTTAATTGTTTACTTAGCCATTAGCTAGCTATGAGTACTAGCTAATGTGGAACTGTTGAACCTTAGCCTCTTGCCGACGAGCGCCGAGGGCTATTGTATATCTGCTGAACCTATAACTGATGTTGTGGCATGTAGAGACATCTAGGATAGATGTTTGCCTAGGCTCATGCATTGTGTGCATTAGAGGCATCTGAGGTTAGGCGGGCGATGGTTTGGGTCGCCGATCCGAGGCTCTCGGGTAGCTCGGATCTAGCCTTAGGACCGTGGCTGGGTAGTCAGGATTAGGGTGTGATTGTATAATCGAATCTCATGTTATTGAGGATTTGCGATAGTTGACTCTGATAAGTGTTTTAGGTTTACAAGTCGTGTTGTCTTCCAAGGCCAAGTGCTAAGGATGGATGTCGATGTGTTCCCGACGTGGTTCCCCAAGGCACGGTATTCCTGCTTGGGTAAGGGTGATCCTGCATGTTACTGTTCCTTGGCCTCCTGGTAACATGTTCAGGAGAGAGGTTTCATGACAGGAGCCCTTGGGACATCGACAGGGTTGTGGGACCCATGGCATCCGTTAGACTTGAGCGGGAAGGCAACACTGTTGTTGTTTTCCTCCTTTCAGTGTGCCGTAGAGTAGAACCCTACTGAGCTCATCGCTCACTCCTGCCCGGGCTACGTTTGTAGGTGCAGGCGGCAGTTCTTCGTCTGTGGAGCCGGCGGGATCGGCCTTTGGTGGCGCGAGTACGTCCAGAGGTGCTTGAGGTTGCTGGAGGATTAACTGTTATACTTTTTGATATCGTGTATAATGTAAACACCTTTGAGGAATTTTGGATTATTGTATAATATCTGTCCCTTTGAGGTTTTTATTATAGAATCTTGTATCAGTACAACTTGATGTTTATATATGAATTGAATATCAGTTTTACCTCTGGAATATGAATTGTTTAAATTATCTGTCTTTTTTCGCTTCGTATCGCGCCAATTGGAGATGAATAGTGATAGGAACCCTCACGCCCCGTCCTGGATGGGTTTTCTGGGTCGGGGTGTGACACGGCGTCTGGCGGTGCTTGAGGAGCAGCGATCTCAGTTTTACCTTTATGTTATAGATAGTCTCCTACGGGAGTGATAAATGTATAATTTTCCTATTTGAGGATTTGTATTATATTCCAGTTCAATCTTTGAGGTTTGTGAATGTTTGTATAACCCAGGATGATTATGAATTGCTAGGGTAACCACTACGATTAGAGGGAAACCTCGCCAAAATTTCCGCAGTAGGTTAGGTTCTGCTTTGAGTCGCCCGGCCCGGTTGGGCCTACGCGGGTCGGGGCGCGACATATTCTATATGGATCATCGGGTATCTCGTATGTTAAGAACAACTCAACATCAATAGGAGATAGATTGCTGAGAACGTAGAAGTGAGCCTTCAGTTGAGCAAGAGTACGGTCCGACGAGAACTCGTCGATCGTGGAAGTCCCCTCAAATAATATGGATTGCGCTCATGATTTATAACATGTCCGTTGAAGTGGCAATGTAACGAAACGCTTCTCATTGCCTTGCATGTGTGGAGAACTCTCTCCGGTGAACTATTTTGGCGAAGAAAACTAAGACGTTCGAAGGTAGGGAAGAGGAGGCAGTGGAAAGGGAGGAGAGATGAAAGAATAAGGGAGAAGAGTGGAAAGGGAGAAGAGAAGAGGAGGCAGTTGAAAGGGATGAGAAATGAAAGAATAAGAGAGAAGAGTGGAAAGGAAGAAGAGAAGAGGAGGCAGTGGAGAGGAAGAAGAGAAGATGGAGAGAGGAACATTACCCGGCGGGAGGGAGGAAGAGGCTTCGGGAAGAAGAGGCTTTGGGAAGAAGACACATCCCGTCGCATTAAATGCGACAGGAGGTTTTTGTCATTTTTTAACCAAAATCAAAAGATGCATTAAATGCGGTTATGATGAGGAGAAACAGGATGTTTGGCATGGTCATCCATGGCATGAGAGGGGAGGGGTAAAATTAGGATTTATATGGTTAGGGGTCCTCTGTTACAAAAAATTAGTGGGGGGTCTCAATCTACCAAATGTGGACATTTGAGGTCCAATTTGGCAAATTTCCTCTATCTCTTTGAACAAGGAGCCCTTGCTCCATCATATCTTTTCTCCTTGAATCTCTCCTCTCCATGGCCGACCCAGCGAGATCTCGTCCATTAGATCAAATCTTCCTCTCACCGGATCTCTTGGATTGCTTGGCTACGATCGTCGAGCGGCTCGATATAACCTTGATAGTAGCTCGAGCTCAAGCCAAGCCAAACACGAGTTGGGTTTACCAACTCTAAATCCTTATCAAGCCGATCACAAGCGGAGCCTAGCTCGCTCGATATCATCTCGTTTACACCCCTAGACCCGACTTACCTAGACCATCGAATTAGGCTTTTGGCTAGGATCAAGCTCAAGAAATATCCTTGCATATGGAACATTTAATTTCAAGGATATTTACATTTGCCACAATAACTTTTATATTTATATATGCAACACTAAATTGATGATCTATTTACACATGTGCCAATGCACTATCAATTTCAATAGGCTATTTTAGCCAAAGTAAGGTTAAAAAGTAATAAAATGCGAAGAAGTTGCCAAATTAACCCTGGTTTATTAACCCTAGATATGCATGAGAGAATATGAAAGGTGAGGGTATTTAAGGGCCTCTTTGGTTCCGTGCATAAGGGATGCACCCTGATGCACCAATCCCTTGTTTGGTTCACAGGATGCATCACGCGATGTGAAGGACCAAGAGGGGGGTGAATTGGACTCTTTTTGAAAAAATAGATTAATGGAATAATCAGGTAGGAGAGGACTAACACCTTAAATGCTTGTAAATGAAATGAAACTAAAGTAAATAAGTATGGAAGAATTATATGAAAGAGGGATAGAGAGATAGCACCGATTTTTATAGTGGTTCGACCCAACTCTTGGTCTACGTCCACTTCTCTCAAGTCTCTCCTTGAAGTTCCACTACTTACAAATCTGTTACAAGCTTTTCCTCCAAGCTTCCTGGTGCTTGGTGACCTTACAATCACAGCCACTTGTTGTTGGATAACTCTCGAAGTACTTTTCACACTTGAAGAATGTTTACAAAGGTTGTAGCCCAAAAGAGAATAAGTAGAAACTCTTGCTAAGACTTGCTCAGATGATCTCAATAATATAATTAATAGTTATGGCAAGTTTACAACATAGAACTACTTATATCTAGCCTTCAACCAACTCAAAAATGACCTCCAACGGCTCTCTACAACTCTCCAACGGCTAGTTTTTTACTCTGCGCGTTGCTGGCGGTCGATCCATGCATCGATCATCAAGTGTCACGGTCGACCGTGACATCGTCCGTCGTGTACAAAAACTCAGCCTTTGCGTCCCACGGTCGATCCACCCATTGATCGTCGTATCGTCCGTCAGGCTCTGTTGTGAAAAATGCTTCCTAGGGTCGATGCTCCGATTGACCGTCGTTTTTTTACTTTTCACCAACATCGGCCACGGTCGGCCGTCGCATCGTCCGTCGGATCGTCTGTGAGCCTACAACATTAAAAACACAAAGTCCAAACCTCACGGTCGACTGGTCCATCGACCATCGCATCGATCGCCAGGCTCTGTCAAGAAAATGGCTTCGCAGGGTCGATGCCACGATCGACCGTGAGCCAACATTTCGTTTTGTCAAGTATGGTGCATCGTCCGCAGTCGATCCATGGATTGACCGTCGCATCCCCACGGTCGATCCATGCATCGACCGTCAGTACATAAACTCATTAAATATTGAATTTTAGAATTTGAATTAAAGGGATAATAAATATTAAACATATATTTTATCATATAATGTATGTTGGCGTCATCAAAATAAGGTTAGGATCAACAATCTCCCCATTTTTGATGATGACAACCCTTTTAAATGTGATAAAAAAATATTTTGGCTCGCCCTTAATCTATGCATCCATTTCTTTCAAGGAATGTGTTCTAAAGTGAGTTCTTAAGATGCACACAAGTTATATATCACTAAGAGAATAAGAAAAGTTAATTTTGAGATATAATGACAAGTTTACTTAGATTGTGGCATGTTCACTTCTTTTAAGAAGGTGAAAATTGGCTATCAAGGAATAGTTCATATGAATATTGAAGTTCAAAAATTTGTACTAACATTATCCATCATCGTATCATGATTAAGAAATTATCATTATCCAACAACATTTCCTTTCATTCATTCAAAAGAGTTCAACACTTGCATTGCAATACTTCCCATTCAAAAACATTTTGGAAAAACTTTGGATTACAAGAGTATTTCAAACACAAGGTTTTCCAAAATACAAAAGTAGAAAAATATGAAATGTAGGGAAATTTTCAACATTCATCACAACTTTTTCTCCCCCTTTGGCATTATCAAAAAGAAGCAACATGGATGGGGATTTAGGATCAATCAACTGAGGGTGTGGAAGGTGGAAATTCAGTCTTGATGTAGGTAAAAATATCTTCAAGTTGCTTTGACATCTTTGCTTGATCCGTCGTGATTTGTGCTTGGGAAGACTTGATGTCACCTTGATTCACTTCCATTCTTTTCAGTCTTGCTTCAAGATCATCAAGTCTTTGAGATGTGGTGCGACGAGCTCGGCTTTGAGAAGATTCACCATGATGTCCTTCAAGTCTAGGCTCTGCCCCTAAGTTTTCCACATCATGCTCTTCTTGATGCTCACCTTCCTCATCACTACTAACATCAGGAACACTATAGCCTAAGGCTCGTTTGGCAGAATTCATCCTTTTGAAAGTGGATTTACTAAAGGGTTGAGAGAGAAGTTTTCTTTCATCAACAGCTAGGTGAAGGGTAAGGGCTTGGAAAATATTGGTTAGAAGTCCTCCAAAAGGTAGTGATTGCCTAGCCGTAAGGTTAAGCATTTCCTTGATAATGATATAACCAAGGTTTAGAGGCTTCTTCCTAACCATGCAAGAAAGGACATAGGCATGAAGGGGCTTCAAATGATCATGGTGTCCACTGAAGGGTTGAGAGAGGAGTTTTCTTTCATCAACAGCTAGGTGAAGGGTAAGGGCTTGGAAAATATTGGTTAAAAGTCCTCCAAAAGGTAGTGACTGCCTAGCCGTAAGGTTAAGCATTTCCTTGATAATGATATAACCTAGGTTTAGAGGCTTCTTCCTAACCATGCAAGAAAGGACATAGGCATGAAGGGGCTTCAAATGATCATGGTGTCCAAGCTTAGGAAAGAGATTCGTTCCTAGAAAGTGGGCAAGCTCCCTATAATTTTGGTGTAGGCTATTTAATTCTATATGATTTTTGTCAACTAAATCAGATCTAAGAATTGCCCTTTTCTCTTGTTTATCCTTATCATGTTTTTTGAGATCATCATATGAAGTAAAGTATACACACTCTTCTTGATTTGGTGCATTTAGCATCTCATTTAGCCATTCTATGGTAATCTTGATGTCATTTCCAAAAATATAGCTACTAATGGCCACATATCATTCATTATCAATATCTTCAGTCATATTGCAATAGAAATATCGAACCATTTCGGGATACATAAATTGGGGTAAATCTAATAATTTCTTCCAACACATATCAGTGAAAAATCTTTCAACTATATATTCCTTTCCTATGGGCAATTGAAGAGCTCTACCCGAAACCACAAATTTGTTCTTAAATTCTGGCAAAGAGTCATACCTATCTTTGTCTAGGAAGAGATAGTCATCGAAGGAAGGAGTGGAAGAAGGCATGGATGAGGACTATCGAAGTGAACCTTTGACTTTCTTCAACAACCTTCTCTCCTTCACTGCCTGCCTATTCTTCTCTCCTTGCGTCGGAGCAGTCGGCGCCGGAGGTCGTCCGGCGTTCTTGGTGCGAGGCATGGTGTGAGGCTTTGTTAGGGTTTTGCGAGGAGAGGAGAGGAGAGGAGAAGAACGTGGTCGAACCAAGGAGATGGCGGACGTTGGAGAGCTAGGGCACGGTCGAACCAAGGGAAATGAGGAAGCTTTGATCGGGGGTTATAAGGCGAGATTGAGTGAAAATGATTGAAATACCCTCACTTATTGTCACACGATCCGTGGCAGTCGACCGTAAGAAGTTGGCGGTCGACCGTCGCGAGCAATATGTCTAGAATTAAAGTCGCACGGTCGATCCAAGGAAGTTGGCGGTCGACCGTGGCACACAATAGGTCTAAAAATGAAAGCTCACGGTCGATCCAAAGAGTTGGTGGTCGACCGTCCAGTGCGAATGTACGCGCGGTCGATTGTCAGGAAGTCTGGATCGACCGTCAGTTTCAGAAAGTGAGTTTTGAAATTCAATTTAAAATCATTTTTAAATCAAAACATCACAAAACTTTGCATACACGTGTAAATAAATATTATGAGCTAAAAAAAACTCTTAAATCATGAAAATTACTCAATTTACCAAAATTTAGCATTCAAGTAGGATATTGTATAAAAAGCAGATAAAAATGTGACCATACCTTTTCTTTTTAGCTCCTTTATTTTGAACATCCATTGGACATCCCAAGCTCCCTTAGTAGATAGAGAAATCTGTCTTCACTCAAGGGTTTGGTTAGAATATCCATAATTTGATGCTCGGTGCTAACAAATTCAAGTGTTATATCTCCTTTTTGTGTGTAATCATGAAGAAAATGGTGTCGAATTTCTATGTGCTTTGTTCTAGAATGTAGGATGGAATTCTTAGATAAGCTTATGACACTAGTGTTGTCACTCCTAATAGTTATTTTGCCTACATGTATATTGTAATCTATCAATTGCATTTTCATCCAAAGTAATTGTGCACAACAACTACCCGCCGCAATGTATTCCGCTTTGGCGGTGGATAAAGCAACTGAATTTTGCTTCTTGGAGAACCAAGAAACAAGTGTATGACCAAGAAAGTGACATGTACCACTTGTGCTTTTTCTATCAAGCCTACATCTGGCAAAATCCGCATCGGAGTAGACAATTAGATCAAAAGATGATCTTGTAGGATACCACAAATCAGAATTTTGGGTTCCTATTTGATATCTAAAGATCCTTTTGACCGCAACCAAATGAGATTCCTTAGGACAAGATTGATATCTAGCACAAAGGCAAACACTAAACATGATGTCCGGTCTACTAGCGGTCAAATAAAATAAAGAACCAATCATCCCTTTATAAAGTGTTTGTTCAACTGGTTTCCCATGTTCATCCTTGTTTAATTTGAGTGCTGTACACATGGGGGTTCTATAAATTTTGGATTCGATAAAATCATATTTCTTGAGTAGGTCTCTAGTGTATTTGGCTTGATTTATAAAGATCCCTCCTCGAGTTTACATGATTTGTAAACAAATAAAATAATTGAGTTCACCCATCAAACTCATCTCAAACTCACTTTGTATACATGTGGCAAATTCTTCACAAAGTTTATCATTTGTAGAACCAAAAATAATATCATCAACATAAATTTGAACCAAGAGCAAATCTTTGTCTTTTGATTTGGTAAATAATGTAGTTTCAATTTTTCCTCTACAAAAATCATTATCCATCAAGAATTTACTAAGCCTTTCATATCAAGCTCTAGGAGCTTATTTTAATCCATACAAAGCTTTAGTGAGCTTGAATACATGATCTCTCAATTTGTAGTCTTCAAATCTGGGGGGTTGTTCAACATAGACTTCTTCCTTTAGTAAACCATTCAAGAAAGCACTTTTAACATCCATTTGATATAATTTGAAATTTTTGTAAGATGCAAAAGCTAGAAGTAGTCTTTTGCAACAAGTCTAGCTTTGTTCCTTGTAATTGTTCCCGATTCATCCATTTTGTTTCTAAAAACCCATTTAGTACCAATAACGGGATAATCATAAGGTCTAGGTATCAAATTCCAAACTTCATTTCTTTCAAATTGATTCAACTCTTCTTACATTGCTAAGATCCAATGATCATCCTCTAGTGCTTCCTCAATCGTTTTGGGCTTAATTTGAGATAGGAAGGCTAGATTTGCACATACATTTAATGAAAATCTAGTTTGGATTCCTCTTGATGGTTTAACAATTATCAATTCCTTTGGGTGTGAGGATGCATATTTCCAATCTTTGGGCAGATCATGATGTTGATCACTAGATGTAATTTCAAAGGATTCCTCAAATCTATCCTTCAATTATTCAACATCATTTTGGGTTTCATCTACTACATTTTTTGAATTGTCATTAGAAATATCATCATCTTTACCATCAATTCTACTAGGAGCTATAATTATTTCATCAAAAGTAACATGCATTGATTCTTCAACCACTAAGGTTTTTTTATTGAAGATTCTATTGCTTTTGCTTCTCTCCGAGTATCCAAGAAAAACTCCTTTATCGGATCTAGCATCAATTTTTCCAAGATTATCCTTGCCATTGTTCAAGATAAAACAATTACAACCAAAAGCTCTAAAGTACCAAATATTTGGAATTCTTCCTTTCCAAAACTCATAAGGGGTTTTCTTCAAAATGGGTCTCAAAGTTACTCTATTAATCACATGGCAAGAAGTATTAATTGCTTCGGCCCAAAAATACTTAGGAAGATTATTCTCACATAATAAAGTTCTAGCCATGTCTTGTAGGGTTCTATTTTTCCTTTCAACAACACCATTTTGTTGAGGGGTTCTAGGTGATGAGAAGTTATGAAAAATCCCGTTGTCATTGCAAAACATTTCTAGATGGGAATTCTTGAATTCTCCTCTATGGTCACTTCTAATGCATGTAATGAGAATACCTTTCTCATTTTGGACTCTTCTACAAAAGTTGGTGAATTACTCAAAGACTTCATCTTTGTGTGCAAGGAAAATCATCAAAGTGTATCTAGTGTAGTCATCTACTAAAACAAAACCATATGAGCTACCACCTAAGCTTGTAGGTTTGGTTGGTCCAAAAAGGTCCATGTGAATGAGTTCTAATGCTCTTGTGGTGGAAACTATATCTTTAGGCTTGAAAGAGGATTTTACTTGTTTTCCTCTTTGACGTGCATCACAAATCTTATCTTTCTCAAATTTGATCTTGGGAAGTCCAAGAACAAGGTCTTTCAAAAAAGTTTGGATATTAAATCCATGTGTGCATGTCCAAGCCTTCTATGCCATAACCATGAATTATCATTTAAGACACTAAAGCATACATCATTATGGCAAACAAGATCATCAAGATAAAATGTGTATACATTGCCATCACGATGACCTACTAGCAAGCTTTTATCACTAAGAGCATTCTTAACATAGCATTTTGAATCTTCAAAAATAACTTTGTTACCTTTATCACATAATTGACTAATGCTAAGCAAATTATGTTTCAAACCTTCAACTAAGAGAACCTTTTCAATAATAATGGAAGAGGTTTTACCAATATTGCCAATGCCAATAATTTTTACTTTTCCATTATCTCCAAAGTTCACCATTCCTCCATCTTTAGATTGAAAAGTTGAGAACATGCTCCTTTCACCCGTCATATGTCTTGAGCATCCACTATCAAAGTACCATCTTTTAGCTTTTGTGTTGGTCTTGATCTTGTATCTCATATATTCCTACAAATAGGAGATCAAACCTTGATTTTTGGTACCCAAATCTTTTTGGTTCCATTTGCATTAGTACTATGCATAAGAGAAGAAGATGAATGTCTAGGTGCCCAAATTTTCTTAGCATTAGCATGCCTCATTAGATAGCAACTAGGTGCAATGTGACCTACTTTACAGCAATAATGACATATAGGTGCTTGTGTTACCTTAGAAGGATGAGAAGAAGCTTTAACAAAGTTAGTCTTCTTTTGGTTGTTCACCTTCCGAGGGTTGTAGCCAATTCCTTCCTTGTTTAAAGAGTTCCTTTGGCTATCAAGGATCTCATCTAACTTGTCTCTACTCTTAACGAATTTAGCTATAGTGATTTTTAAGTCATTAACCTCAAGAGTGAGATCTCTCTTGGATTTCCTCAAGAAGATAAGTTCCCTTTGCATATCATAGTTTGTGTTCTTCAATATGGTGAGCTCATATTAAGTGTCCTTGAGTTCCTCCTCAAGTGTATTATTAGTGTCACAAGAGTTGTTGTCTAGCATGCATTTATTTTTATTTTCTAATGTTCCAATCCTATGCATGGCATCTAATTTCTCTTCTTCTACTTTCTTCAAGTCCTTACAAGTAACATAGTATTTCTTTTTAAGGAATTTGAAATCATTAGCTAAAGCATGGTAAGCATCAAAAAGTTCTTCAAATGCAAGCTCATCCACTACCTCATTTTCTTTTTCTTTCTCATCTCCATGTGCCATTAAGCATATGTTAGCTACCTCTTGTTCTTCTTCATTGATGAGGTCTCCATATCACTTTCTCCCCAAGTAACCATCATTGTCTTCTTTTTCTTGAACTCCTTCTTTGAATGCTTCTTGAGTTGAGGACAATCAAACTTGATGTGTCCGAGCTTCCTACACTCATAACATATTATTTCATTTGAGTTAGAAGAAGTAGAATTGTATTTTTCACCTTTGGGGAATTTCTTCTTGAAGAATTTCATTCCTCCTTGGCGCTTGAAGATCTTTTGAATTCTTCTTGATATCATCGCCAATTCTTCATCGTCATCTCCTTCACTTGAATCGGATGAGTGTTTGCCAGATGACTTGAAAGCAACCATCTTTTTCTTTTTATCTCCTTCTTCGTTGCTTCTCTTCATGTTCATCTCATAGGTCATGAGGGATCCCATGACCTCATCTATTGACAACTTGGATAGATCCTTGACTTCTTCGATCGCTGTCACTTTAGGATCCCAAGACTTAGGTAGACACCTAAGAATCTTCCTTACAACCTCATCATTAGCATAAGTTCTTCCAAGTGATTCAAGAACATTCATGATATTAGTAAAACGAGTAAACATCTCACTAATAGTTTCATTATCCTTCATGCAAAAAAGTTCATATTCATGCACAAGCATACTAATTCTGGATTCCTTAACTCGGTTAGTTCCCTCATATGTAACCTCAAGTTTTTCCCATATTTCTTTAGCCGATTTGCATCCGGAACTCTATTAAACTCATTTGAACTAAGAGCACAAAATAAGTAGTTTTTGGCCTTGGCATTGATTTGGAGGCTCCTTAAGTCAGCTGGGGTATACTCACTTTTAGTTTTTGGAACTTCCTTTCCCTCAATGATCTTCATGGGAATAATGGGTCCATCCTCTGTCATCATCCAAGCCTCATAGTCCATAGACTGGATGAATATTTCCATCTTGGTTTTCCAATATGTATAGTTGGATCCATTGAAGTATGGTGGCCTATTGGTAGCTTGTCCCTCTATGTTTTCCATCTCTAGATAGATCCTCTAAGGGTTGTTACACCACTAAAAATAGAGACCTAGCTCTGATATCAATTGAAGGTCCAAGAGGGGGGTGAATTGGACTCTTTTCGAAAAACTAGATTAATGAAAAAATCAGGTAGGAGAGGACTAACACCTTAAATGCTTGTAGATGAAATGAAACTAAAGTAAATAAGCATACAAGAATTATATGAAAGAGGGATAGATAGATAGCACCGATTTTTATAGTGGTTCGACCCAACTCTTGGTCTACATTCACTTTTCTCAAGTCTCTTCTTGAGGTTCCACTACTTGCAAATCTGTTACAAGCTTTTCCTCCAAGCTTCCTGGTGCTTGGTTGTCGCGCCCAGACCCGCATAGGCCCAACCGGGCCGGGCGACGCGACATGTGCTGAGTAAGGTCCAAGCGGTAGGCTACCTCGCCGACCCGTCGCATGTCATCATAGTGGATGACATTGAGCTTGAGTCAGACGCGACGTTCGTTGAGTAGCCTGTTCGAGTACTTGACCGGAGGGATCAGGTCTTGCGGGGCAAAACGATTCCCTTGGTCAAGGTACTGTGGAGGCACAGAGGCGTCGAGGAGATGACCTGGGAGCGCGAGGCGCGCATGCGGCAGGAGTATCCGCACTTGTTCCCTTCTAGAGGTAACTTTTGTCCTGTCTTCTACTGTAGCCGTTTCTTTTGTTCCGAGCCCTACCTTTATCGAATCTCGAGACGAGATTTCTTTTAAGGGTATTAGGATGTGAGGACCCATCCCTCTACTCCTGTGGCTCGTCGTGGACCGCAAGGGCAATTTGGTAAATTGCACCTTGTCGGCTTGTTTCACACCCGCGTGTGCACACACTGACTATGTTTGTGGTAATGTTGGGCTAGAATGGTTAGTGGGACCCGGGATTGAAAGATCCGAGCTTGGGTTTAAGTTTTAACCCAAGTTCAGCTTCCTGCGAGAGACGAATCGATCCTTCCTTGCTAGAGGGATCGATCGGTCTTTGATAGGAACGTGGATCGTTGAGAAGGATCAATCGGTCTCTTGGTTGGATCGATCGTTCCCTTGGCTGGATCGATTGATCTCCTTGGCTGGATCGATCGGTCTCCTTGGACGGATCGATCCTGCTAAGTCGGTTCGTTTGCCTAGAAAACAAACAGAACCTTCTTCCTCATATCTCTTTGGAAAACCGGATTCTTGGGCTGAGAATTCCTGGATTTCGAAGAGTTCGCTGACGATCCAAGGCCTAGCAGCTGGGATTGAAGCTGCTCTTGCTCCGGTAGGGATTCCTACCTACATTCTTCGGGTTTTTGGATGTTTTTCCGGCTGTCGATGTTCTTATGCTTAGAACTCATTGTATACATGTTAGATTGTAGTATTTCCACCGGTTTTGGATTCGTGATGCTTCGTACTACCTGATCCCAGGTTTTCGTGGAATTTGGTGGAGTTTTCCGATGGTATTTCTCGCCGTCAGCTTACCGGAGAACCCAACCAATCGATCCATCTGTGAGATGGATCGATCTCTCCTTGTTGGTCATGCTGACCCGAGCAGGATCGATCGGCCCCGGGTGAGGGTGATCGATCTCGGTGCCTTGGATAGCATGGGATCCCCTCATCACGAGTGGGATCGATCCATCCCGAGTAGGATCGATCGTCCTGGGAGGACGGATCGATCGGACTCAGCGCGGTATGGAGAGTTTGCTCTCTGGGAGGGATCGATCCTCCCTTGGGGGAGGGATCGATCCGACTATGGCAAGAGAGGAATTTGTCTTGTTTTGCCCGCGGGGCTTTGCATGTATGGTTTTCTTTACTGTCTTAGTACCTGGTATATATGTTTAGGGATGTTAGCCCTATAATAGGGCAGTGGTGAACCGGGGGAGTGATGACTCCGGGATGTTTAGAATAAACGGGCAGGTAGTCCTACAGCTTTTCCTAGCCTTGCATGCCGGCGTGCGCCGAGGGCTTTATCTGTTATATCTGTAAGCTGTTGTTTGCGGGGCTGCTTCCCGGTGCATGTGTTGTGGTGGACTGCTGGCAATTGGTGGTGGTACCACTGTAGCAGCTCCTTAAACCTTATTTACCTGCTCACCACCCCGGGCCGGCAGGGTGCCGTGCCCAGACCTTGTTTCATATATCATCCCATACTGTTGCATGTTTATCGGTGTGATCCTGCGCATGTCCATATCATGCATTGTGTTGTGCACTAGTTGCATCTGTGTAGGGCGTTGCCGATCCGGGGCTTTCGGGTAGCCCGGATCTAGCTCTAGGACCGTTGCGAGTAGCTTGATCCAGGACTCGATTTGTAGTGTTCAGTCGTTTTCGATGATAGGGTTAGTTTGACTTGAATACATGTTGTTCGATGTTTAGAGGTCGTGTCGACTTCAAGTTGTATCCGAAGTGTAGCCGGAGTCCGACGTTCCTAAACTCTTGGGAGGAGGAGTGCCTGCCCAGCGGTGTCCTAGCCCACCAAACAGTGTTCAGTGTCCTGTTGAGAATATGCAGTGTTTTGGGCCTGCGTTCACGGACTTCCGGTAGAGTTATGGGACCATTGTATACACCTAGGGTAAACTTGGAGGCGACACTGTTGTGTTCCCTCCCTTGTGAGTGTCGTAGTGTAGTGTCCCTGCTGAGCTTAGTGCTCACTCCTATCCGGGCTGCGTTTTGCAGGTGCTGGCGCTAGCTCTTCTTCGGTCGCCCCTACCGGGGTGGTGTTTGGTGATGTGGCGGCGTCTGGCGGTGCTTGAGAGGTGGCGATCTTTACAGCTTTACACCTTTTTGTTATAGATAGTCTCCTACGGGAGTGATAAATGTATAATTTCCATGTTTTGAGGTTTTGTAATATATGTCAGTTCAGTCTTTGAGATTTGTAACTTTGTTAATACATGATGATTGTGAATGCTAGGGTAACCACTACGATTAGAGGGAAACCTTGCGAAATTTTCCGCAGTAGGTTAGGTTTCGTTTCGCGTCGCCCGGCCCGGTTGGGCCAACGCGGGTCAGGGCGCGACATTGGTAACCTTACAATCACATCCACTTGCTGTTGGATAACTCTCAAAGTACTTCTTCACACTTGAAGAAGGTTTACAAAGGTTGTAGCCCAAAAGAGAATAAGTAGAAACTCTTGCTAAGACTTGCTCAGATGATCTCAATAATATCAATAATAGTTATGGCAAGTTTACAACATAGAACTACTTATATCTAGCCTTCAACCAGCTCAAAGATGACCTCCAACGACTCTCTACAAGTCTCCAACGGCTAGTTTTTTACTCTGCGCGTTGCTGGCCGACGGTCGATCCATGCATCGTCCGTCAAGTGTCACGGTCAACCGTGACATCGACCGTCGTGTACAAAAACTCAGCCTTTGCGTCCCACGGTCGATCCACCCATCGACCGTCGTTTCGTCCGTCAGGCTCTGTTGTGAAAAATGCTTCCTGGGATCGATACTCCGATCGACCGTCGCTTCTTTACTTTTCACCAACATCCGTCACGGTTGACCGTCGCATCGTCTGTGAGCCTACAACATTAAAAACACAAAGTCCAAACCTCGCGGTCGACCGGTCCATTGACCGTCGCATCGACTGCCATGCTCTGTCAAGAAAATGGCTTCGTAGGGTCGATGCAACGATCAACCGCGAGCCAACATTTCGTTTTGTCAAGTATGGTGCATCATATGCGGTCATTGATCGTCAGCACATAAACTCATTAAATATTGAATTTTAGACTTTAAATTAAAGGGATAATAAATATTAAACATATATTTTATGTGAACTTTATATGAATAATATATATATATTATTGAGATTAAAATAATATAATATTTTAATATGTATATTAAAATTTAACTTTATTGCATCATTATGTGAACTTTATCTCAATAATATATATATATATTATTGAGATAAAGTTCACATAATGATGCAATAAAGTTAAAATTTAATATATATAATATTAAAATATCATATAATATATATTAAAATTTTAATATATATATATATATATTAAAACTAAACTTTATTGCATCATTATATGAAAATTTTAAGAATTATATATATATATATATATATATATATATATATATATATATATATATATATATATATATATAATTTTAATGTGAACATTATATCAATAATGTTGCATATGATCCCAAAAGCAAACCAAACACCAGCATCATCTGGCCGATGCATGCATCGTGGCCACGATACATGCATCCCATGATGCACCTGCACTAGCGATTCATGCAAACGCTTAAATCTCTCTCCTACCCCATTATCTGTTAACACCATTAAAATGTATAATCCATATAATCCATGAATATTCCATAAAAATTAATTACGGTAGCGTATACGAAAGTATTTCATCAAGTTGATGGTTTATATATAAATATGAAAAATGTAGTGGCATTTATCTAAAATAAGCTTCTTCTTTTTAATCGTATATATGTAAATGTGTCTAAATACACCATATTTTGGACTCAGTATACCACATTTTGTTTTTTTTTGTTATACTGAATAATATGTTAACGTGTTTTGGTAGTGGATTACTGAACGGTGTGGTGTCGAACAGTATAATTACCCAACTGTTCGGCAGTAGTCCACTACCGAACATGTTCATATAGGGTCTGGTAGTTTATTGTCGAATATGTTAACATATTGATTGTTAATAAACTACCGACCATAAAGCATTATCAAGTAAAAAGAGTGCTATATATAGAATTCTCCTGTGTAAATATCCCAAATATAACGAGTGAATGATTGATTCTTAAGCCAATCGCATTGGCATTACTCATCTTACCAGAATGAAAAATGATTTTTAGCGGGCTTGGCTATACCACCCAGCCACACCCCCCCCCCCCCCTCAACATGGCTTTCATTAGTCGCTGTTCTCCACAGAGATAAGATACATATCCTATAATAAGGATTGAAAGAAGACAAGGTCCACTGTGCAGCATGTGAATGACTCATCATTCATCTGAACAACTCGTGATCTCAAAAAGGACTAAAAAGTTAGGCACCGAAACACTGCATGTGAATTGCTCTTGTTTCACATGCACCAAACTTTTACAAGCTGCAAACCTTTTCACACTTCTGATGACCACTCTGCTCTTACTTGATTTTTAAGCAGAGAGAGCAATAACAAATCACCACAGCAGAGGAAACAAGAGACCCCAAGAGCTTATCCAGTTAAGAAACATGAAGAAAACTTCTCTCCACTCACTTTATAGGGAGATACAGCTATAAGAAAGAGAACAATGCACATTTCACAGCTACCTAGGAGTAAAATAATTAAGCGCTCAAGCTACATATGGTTCTTTTTTTTTCTATGGACAATTAGAGTTTTGACCAGGGCCTCCATAGTAGAAGTAAGTTCCCCAGTCACCATTATTGTTGCTTTGGACATCATAGCAGTTGGATCTCTCAGTGAAAGTGGAAAGGCCTTTAGGATCATTCAGGTTGTTGGAAGCATCCACTACTTGTACGTTCTTGAAGTAACTAGCCTTCCTGAAACCTTCTTCAGAGAAATGGCCACTGCCCATCTGGGTGGAGGTGTGCTGGCCATCTGCTTGTGAGTTCACAACCTCACCTCCCCATTCTATCATGGAAGCACTGTCTGCTAAGTATGAGAACAGGAAGGAAGGCCAGTAGCCCAGCACATAGTCGTTCCCAAATTGCATCCACCAGTTTCCCTCGTTTGGATCCTGCTCAAAACACCCAAAAAAAAAAACGCTATCCATGTCACTTGACTGAACAATGGCTTGGATAATTTAGTAGGAAGTAGTACAATGATTCTAGTAAAGAAGAAAAGATGTCAGAGATTCTCTACTGACTTCTTATTCAATTCAATATGTGGATGCATTTTGTGGAGGTCTTTTTACCTTCCAGACAAGAATACTGATATCATATTGGGAGCCATCAAAGTTAGAAATAGGGGAGATGGTAGCACCCATTGCTATTTCACTGTTGGTTTGAATGAACCCTGAGCAGAGTAGGTTGTAGCAGCCAGTTGCTTGGTAAGCATCACTCTGTTTCCACATGAATAACATATTAAACAAACTCATAATAAACTTTTTTAATGTAAGAGGGGGAAAAAAGAAGTAAATTATCATATCAAGAGCTGAAGAATGTCATCATGTCATCATCACTTCCATTGAATAAAGAGGTAGCAAGGCCAGAAGCTTTTAAAGAAATGCAATATCCATGAACCCAATCAGAACATATGCACCTAAAACATGAAACATGCAAGAAAGGAGAGCAATAGAAGAGAAATATAATTCAGAGATCTATAGGAAAAGGACTTACAGTCCAGTAAGTAAAGAGCCTTGTGTTGTTATCCCCATATAAATCTGGACTGACCTGATAATTTTTTTGGAACAAAGATTAGAGTAGGCCAGAAAAAGAAGAAACCATTGAATAAGATCCAAATCTTATCTCTTCATGCTTAGAATATTTTGTGTAACAATTTGAATGAAAAAGGCACCTGCCACCCAGCTTCAATGCTATTGAGGTCCTGCCCAAAAGAGCCTCCCAGTATCCAGAGTTGTGACAGGCTGAACTCATTGGATTGCTGAATCTTCGGACTCCACACATTGATGGTGGCTTTTGCTCCATAATATTTATCTCCCTCCACATAAGCAATGGCATGCTACCCAAAAGAAGAGCCAGAAAAATAATGGATGGGAAAGAGATGAAGAACAAGGAGGAAAAGCCAGTTGGAACAAGTCAAAAGGAACTCCTTTGTTCCAAAGATTTCAACTTTTTTGTTTTAATAATATCATACCTGATGGCCACTCTCATTGAGGAGGTCAGCTGGCTGTGCAGACATGGGGTGTGCTATGCTCCTGTGTTTCTTCCTACCATACTTTTTGACTGAGCTAGCTCTGAGAACATCCTCCCTCTCTGACCTCCTTATGGGGATGGTGTCTTGTGGGCACCTCCCATTTGAATGCCAAAGCTGAGAAATGGAGGTGGGCCTCTGCTGGGTGGAGACTGATGCAGTATTGGACTCATCATAGAGACCTTCTGGGTGGAAAGAAGGCCTTATCTGAAAGAGTTTTGTTAAAAAAAAAAAGTGGGTTTGTTATCAGGGAAAGGTAAAGTGAGAGGAAAAGGGAAAGGGGATTGGATTAAGAGCAAAGAAGCTACCTGGATGGTGTGGTTTTTGAGGAGGGGGTGATCAAAGGCTGGCTGATGAGAGACATGAACGCAGTCAATGATATCTCCATCTGGGCTCTGGAATTTTTTTCAAGTTTCCATTGCCAAACAAAAAGTATATTGCATTAGAAGATCATTTCCTAAAAAAACTTTTGCCACTGTAGTAATCCAAGCTTTGCCAAAAGGAAATGAGTTTTTGTAGATTTCCTCTCTAGAATGAACTACACTGAGCTTATTGCAACTTGTGAGGGTAAAAGCAAGCCATTTTGCAGGGTTTTGAAAAGGATTGATAACAATGCTTTTCAATTGAAACATACATAGGTGGAGAAGAAAAGGGGCATTTGCAAAGATTGATAGCAGTGCTTTTGAACTTGAAAAAAAATTAAGTTGGAAAGATTGAAAGCAATGCATGAGAAATTAGAGTTCATGGGCTTAAAGAATGATGAACAAAAAAAGGAAGAGAGGAACCACCAACCGGAATGCTCTTCACGGCGGGTTTGTTCAGCCGCTCCAGGTGCTGCCGCACTCTCGAACTCCGCCTCGACGCCGCCGCCCCCACTCCCGACAAATACCCCACCACCACCACCAGAACCACCAACGATGTCAAGAAGCCACGGCGCGGGACAACGTACGCCATCAAGGCCGTGACCCCCCGCCGCTCGCCGCCGCCGCTTCAAGCTCGTCGCTGCATAAAAACCCAAGTCACAGGGGCACTCTCTCACCGTCACCGTCTTCTCTTTCGCCGCTCGCAGACACGTGAACAGACGGGAATGCCCTCGTCAGCCTGCACCACCACCACCACCACCGCCCCCCACGCAACGCCTCGTATTTAGCTCCGCCGTACCGTGTGGTCGACGGGTGCCACCGGCACGTGGGTAGGCGTGGGTCCCACTGGACCACCAGTCCCTTGCACGTGCTTTCTCGCACGCGCGAGCCCTCGTCGTCGTTGGAGATTCCAGTCTTTATAAGATTCACACTGTTGTCGGTGGAGGGACATTAGAAATTTGGGAAGAGAAAAGGCAGGTATCATCACAAGACACGAGGGAGGTTGGAACATGCCTCCGATTTCGTGCTGGGTCACAACCATGTGGGTTTTGGGTGGCGTTGCAGGAATGTGTTGTGTTTATATACGAAAACGAAGTAAAATATATCTACTTCACATTACCAAAATATGCCAATCTTTGATAGATAGATATTAGTAAAATATTTCTGGGCAATGTATATTGTTTGAATAAAATATCCGTGCCAAGCTTCACTCATCAGTGAATGATATATCAGTTTTTGATGAATGGGCTGCATCATCAGGTATATTTTCATTTAAGACAATATTAAATGAAAATAATCTTTGATGAAATCTCAAATGGGAATATGGGATGAACTTATATATCAAACCCCTTATCAGATTTAGCAAAACATATATGACGATATGGCAATTCATCCAACAAATATTTAGAAAAACTGATGTGCCAGGAGTTTAGCATTGGATGACATTGTGCCAAACTAATGTGTGCTTGTTTAGTGGTTGCTGAATGCCAATAAAAGAGGTTTCAGTGGTGTATCCTGGGGGAACGCATCTGGACAAATTAATGTATGATGAGAAATGATTGGGTTGGGGGGTTGGGGGGTTGTGGTGGTGTGTAAAACTCTTTCTTTCTCGTGTGTTTGGAAAACTAAAGTTAGATTGCTCGTGTTATAATCAAAAATAATTTCAATACTCTACTTTTTATATTCTCTATTGTTGGTCTTAGGTTCAAACCCCAAACCCCCCCCCCCCACCACACACACGCAAACACACAAATTGTTGAAAGTTCATGGTAGTTGCTACCCTAAGACATGATAAAAAAAACTTAATAATCAAAGAAAAGAAATATTACATACTGTGTGGGATAGAGCTCTCCTTCGAGCACTACACAAATCAAGTGATTCATGGCATCGCCACCACAGCAGGCCTTGGTCAATGATTTGTGTTTGTGATCTACGCTGCTCGCAAAGGCAGGGATCGCAGGACCCTCTGAGAGACATTGAAGAAGATCAACAACTCCGGATGGCCTCACTTTATTATTGGAGACTTCAACGTCCTGGCTAACTCAGAAGAGAAGAGAGGCGGAAAAGGATTCAAATACTCCACCTCTGTCACTGACTTCCTTTCCTTCATCACCCATGATGAACTGATCGACCTAGGCATCAGAGGGCCATCCTTCACATGGTCCAATCAGCAATTTGGTCGTGCAAGAATCCTAGAGAGGCTAGACAGAGCGCTAGCTTGTCACCCCCCTGTGGCGCTCCTGGTTCCCTCAGGCGGTAGTGGTGCATCTCCCTCGTTGCAAGTCCGACCACAGGACGATCCTACTCGACCTGGTCCCTGAGAGAGCTTGCCCATGACCATCCCCTTTCCGTCTTCAGCAAATCTGGAATGTGCACCCCTCCTTCAAACTGGGTGTCGCCAGAGCGTGAAGAAGGAAGCTATGTGGCTCGGAGCAGTATGTGTTCCATGGACGCACCAAGGAACTCCGGAAACTGGTGAAGACTTGGAATAGGTGCGATGAGGGCGATATCATCAACTCTCAGATACATTTAGAGCATTACCTTCATAGTCTGTATCTCCAGGAGGATTAGGGCCCCCTTCCCCTGCTCCAGGAGCAATGGATAAGGCAACTCAAGCACCAGCTGCTTGCCCTTGAGGTCCAGCAAGAGACTTACGTCACCCAACATCGTCGCAGGACCTGGGTTGTGAGGACTTGTCCCTCTACTCCTGGGTCGACCCCTTGGGTCGGGCTTGTGGCTCCTTGTGGACCGCAAGGGCAATTTGGTAAATTGCTTCTTGTCGGTTTGTTTCACACCCGTGTGGTGTACACACAGCCCCTATGTTTTATTTATGTGTTTGCTAGAACCCTATGCGGGCTTGGGATCGAAAGATCCAAGCTCGGGCGCGCAGAAGCCTGTTTTTAGGGCAGCTGGCGGCCCATGTGTGATCGGTCGCTCCATCGGACCTGTGTCGATGGTCGGCGCGGCCGACGTGTCCGGATAAGGACGCGAACCGACTTAACCCGGCCCAGTCTGACCGATCGGTCGGACTCGAGCTTATAAGTAGCCAGAGACCTCCCCTGTTTTTCCAGTTTGCTTCCCTTCTCCTTCTTCCCCCTCCGTTCTCCCTCCTCCGGCCATCATTTTGAGTGCTTGATGGCTTGTTAGATTCGTGGCAGTGAGAGGAAGATCCCTGGCTTGGTTTGAATCCAGTTTGGTGCTCATACAGTGGGGATTCAGCCGAGGTTTTCGTTTCCGGTAGGTTTCTACCTACTTGAGTTGTTTTTGGGTTTTCTCTTAATCTAGCAAGTAGATCTAGGTGTTCTTGGTGTTCTTGTGTTCCTCTTATTTAGCTTAAATTTTGTTGTAAGTTTCATAAGATTTGATTGAGATTTTAGTAGGTTTTTAGCATGTTTAAACTCAGATTTTCCGATTTCTCTGTTCTTGAAGAACAACCGGTTTACGGTGTGTTTTCCGGTCTGTACATGCATGATCTTGATTTCTGATGAACATGAGAGTTGTAGATCTTTGAACTTACTCTCAGACCCAACTAGTTGTATAATTTTTTGATTTTCCTATCAATTGTTATGAATTTCCTGCGGATGGACTGCGTTGCAGCAATTAGAGGTAATTAGTGAGATTAATGGGTTTAATAAGTGTTTTCCAGGTAATCGAGCCATCGAATGTTTCCCGGTTTTGGATATGTTGATCCCAACATGTTTATCTGCGGTTTTCCAAGTTGTTCTCGAATCCGACATCGTTTGGACGTCGGATCGACGAGATCGCTTAGTCTCTAATTAGAGGATCTTGATGATTTAAATAATGTTATATGTTCTGAACATATAATATTATATTATATGTTCATCTGAGTTTTTGGGGTTTCTTCCCGTTGCAGGGGTCCGCAATTGACGGTCGCGGTACCGTCGTAATGTCGGGACCCGCTGCGGATTGGCTGGCAGCGGTCGGTAGTATCGCTGCAGCGATCCAGTTGGACTTGTGTGTTATTTTATCATATTATTGCATGCTTACCTCTTACCTGCGTATGATCATAGCATGCATTCTATTGTGCATTAGATGCAAAAGGATAGGGCGTGGGTGATGGGTTGATCGCCGATCCGAGGCTTTCGGGTAGCTCGGATTTAGCTCTAGGACCGTGACGGGTAGCAAGGTCCAGGTTAGATTGTAGTATTCAGTCGATATCGATGATAGGTTTAGATGACTTGAATACATATTGATTGATGATTTAGAGGTCGTGTCAGCCTCGAATCGGGTTCTGAGGTGTAGCCGGTGTCCGGTTATAACGACTATTGAGTAGAGGGTGTGCCTACTCTGCGGTACCATTTCCTGCTAACAGTGCCAGTTTCCTGTTTGTGAGTCAGCAATGTTGGTTTCCTGCTTACTGAACGTGACCCATCATGTGACCAGTTCTTCTAGAAGATCATGATCGTGGACCTCAGTGACACGCGGTAGGGTTATGTGACTCCTGTGTACACCCAGACATTACTTGGGGGCGACACTGTTGAGTTCCCTCCTTTCTGTGTGTCATAGTGTAGAATCTTACTGAGCTTAGTGTTCACTCCTACCCGGGCTGCGTTTTGCAGGTGCAGGCGTTAGCTTCTCTTCAGTGGCCCCTACCGGGCAGGTGTTTGGTGGTGCGGCGGCTTCTAGCTGTGCTTGAGGAGCGGTGATCATATGTTTACCCATTTTGTTAGTTAGCCTCCTACGGGAGTGTGATGTATATTAACGTAAACCCTTTTGAGGATTTGAATATTATATTATATCTTTTGAGGTTGTTGATTATTGTTAAATAAGGGTGCTTATGAATTGTTTACAAAAACCAGTAAGCTAGAGGGAACCCTCGCCAAAATTATTCCGTAATTAGTTAGTTTCCGGTTCGCGTCGCCCGGCCCTGTTGGGCCTTCGATCGGGGTGCGACATGGGTTGCTGAGGGTGACAGAAACACACGTTCCTTTCACCAAGGTGGTCGCTCTGGGATTCATTGCTCAAAGATCCAGGAGCTCAAGAGGACATTGCTGCTATGTTTTTGGAACACTACCAGAAGCTATGGGCTAATGACAGAGGTTGCAACGCAGCGGCCCTCCTGCCCCTACCTTCCACCTCTTCTGAAGCCAAGGCCAACCTTTTACATGTCGTCACTGAGGAGGAGGTGCTGCTATGACTGCAGGCAATGGGCAACGACAAATGCCCTGGACTTGACAGCCTATCCGCTGAGTTCTTCCTTGAGCACTAGAGCATTGTTGGGCTAGACTTCACGTCCCTTGTGCAGAAATTCTTCAGTGACTGCAAGATTGATAGCGCTTGAAAAGTGTCGCAGCTTAACAAGTCTGCCCAAAATTACTAATATTAACCGATGCTCTGCTTAGCTACTAAAAACTAGTAATTAGTGGAGAGTCCGAGTCGATCCACAGGGAAAGCAGGATTGAATTGAAATGCTTTGTATAGCTTCCTACCAATGAGTTAAGAAAAGGTTTAAAATTGGATTTAAACTACATTATACAAAGGGATTTCTAAATGTGAGAAAGAGGCCATAGGATTCTTAATCAATAACAAGGGTCCTACTTAATCAATCGCCTTACACCCAGAAAACCCATCCAGTCCGGGGTGTAAGGCGATTTAAACCTGTTTACATCATCAATAGGCGCACAAGTATATAACTGCTATGAATTTAAACAATTTAGTCCTCAAGTTCATAAAAATTTCGACAGAATCTCCTTTATAATTATAGCACAAGAAACCTGTACATTGTACAATTTTACAATTTAAACATCGTCACATTCCTCAAAATCCACATTAGAGAATATCACAATATTTCTCAACTACAACTGAATTAATAATCATACAATTATCTTCTTGGATAGTATTAACATTAATTTGTACATCATTGATTAAAACTGTAAATTAATTATCGACGAACTCCTCGAAGCTCCAAGTCCTCGATCACCTCGAAATATCACGCCATCTTCTAGAAGAACACCTGAAAGAAGGAACTGCATCAACCTGCATCGCCGATGCAACCCAGGTAAGGTGAGCAACAATGCCCAGTAGGGTTCTACTCTACGTCGCACAGAAAAGAAGGGAAACTGCAACTGTGTCGTTCTCCGTCTAAACCTAAGGTATGTCAAAGGGCATCATAACCCCGTCGATTCCCGAGGGCTCCTGTCCAGGTCCCACCCCACCCAAGAACAAACGAGAGGAAACAAAGACTGCGGGCTCCTGTCCAGGTACCACCCTGCCCAGTCGTACCATCTCTCACGGGGACACACATGTCAGGGACATCGACAACCATCCTTAGAGCTTGGCCTTGGAGAACCGATACGACCTCTACACCTCAAATACCAGAATAATGCATAGTCGACTATAACAATAACCTCAAATGTTAGCAAATATGATCATTCGATGACAATCACGTCCTAATCCTCAACTACCCCAAATCCCGGTCCTAGAGTTAGATCCGGGCTACCCGAGAACCCCGGATCGACGATCAAATCCATCGCCTACCACCTAGCCTGATGCTTTTAGTGCAATCAAATGCATGCAATGCTTACACGCACATCAAGAGGAATTCATACATGCAACAATATGACATCACAACATACAGGGCTAGGCATAGCCTACAGCTCGCCAAGGGGTAAACATGCATAAAGCAGATAAAGGTCTAAACTACAATAATCCAATATTATAACGGCGCCCACGGGCCGTAAACAAGTAACAACATATTCAATCGAAATTTCGGCATTACGACGACGTCCACGACCGTCAACTGCAATTTCTACAATGGGGCACAACCCCGGCCACACAATCATCAATCAACAACAAATATAATAAACAACAACTAGGGCACAACCTCTCCCATTTAATTATCTAAACACCCCAAGGGCCATGACTCCCTTGGTTCAACCACAAGCCTCACATAGGATTGGGCCACACATAGGGCCTACATATTTATAATACATATATGTATAAGTAAAACATGCTTTGCAAATTAAACGCTAAGTACACCGCAAGATTAGCAACTAACTAAACATGGTGAAATTCAAGTACATACCCAATTAAGCATGTAAACCTTAGATGTTGTCGGGAATACTAATCGCATGAATCCCGAAGAATCAAACGCGATAAAACATCGAAAATCCATTAAAAGCTAATTCCCGGATTGCTACAGTAAACCACCGTTAGAGGCTACAAGAACTTTGCAAATCGACATCCAAACATCGTCAGATTTCAAATAAAACTTGGGAGGACGTAGATTTGCATGCTAGGAACATGCTGCCCAAGAATTGGATTAATATAATGGCTAATCTTCCCGGAATTCACTAATTTCGACCTCGTCGCAGATCCGAAGAAAAATCACCATAAATCGTAGAAAACTCCGAAAATTATGAAATCAGTGGCAACTGAAAGTAGATCCGAAGATCTACAACTCGCATGTTGATAATCAAACACGTATGAGCCAAGATCTGAGCTAGAACAGCTCAGCTAGCAGAAAAACAGAACTTCGATAAAATCCGGGAAAAACATATATAAATCCGGTTTAAATCCAAGTCAAATTGCATGAAGCTTCAATCAGTTACTAAGCATGATTAGAGGGACTAATTAGCACAAAGAAAACAATAGATCAAACAATCAAACCCTAGATCTAGCTCAACCCAAAGATCTAGGTAGAAACCCTACAACAACCATTAGCTCCACACTTTGGCAGTGATGAGAGGAGAGAGACATCACCAGAAAGCCACAAAAACAAGGGAAAATCAGAAGTCCAACCCAAAGCAGAGAAAGAATACAGGGGAGAAATCCCTTATCAAACCCTTCAAAGATCTGCAAACCCCAACCATAGCATCGAAGAAAAGAGAAGAATCTCGGCAGGGAGCAACGAAGTCGGAATAGCACAACAAAACCCACAAAACAGAGGAAAAACCGATCAGGTCCGGAGGGAGGGAAGCTGGGGGAACCCCGGCATCCAACCGGCCAAAGGACAAGGGACGGAAAGGATCCGACGAACTCCCGGCAAGGGCTACGCTCGCCGGAAGTCCAGAGAGAAGAGGGAAAGAGCATCGGTTACAAGCCACGAAATCAACAGAGAAGCCAAAAACACCCAATAGCATGCATCAATCCATACCATGGCAGCAGAGAGAGGAAGAACATCAAGCAATCTAAGCTAACATGCTTCAGATGGAGCTTCTGCTAATCTAGTAGAGTCCTAAACCAGGTTTAGGGAAGTAACCCTACCTCTAGATCACGCGAAAACTCCTCCGGTCATCGACGCCGTCGCCGTCGGTCCTCTCTAAGCATGGTCGTCATCCCTCTCTGGTCACCGTTGCCACACTCCGCCTTCGCAATCATTGAGAGAAACCCAGCCACCGCCATCCTCTGGTCGCGATAGCCGCGGTAGTCGCCGTCGCTGGCTCTCCCCCGACGTGGATCAGCGGCCTCTCCTCCAGCCGCGGTTGCCGTAGCCATCGCCGTCGCCAAGCTCCTCATCGTGGTCACCGCAGCCAAGGCCTCCGAGCTCGTCGTCGACGCCGCCCTCTCTCTCTCTCGTTCTCTCTCTCTTGTCGCGATCCGGGTGCCCTCACGAGAGATGGGTAATAGTGGAGGCTTAACTACTAATAGCTTAAGATTAGATCCCGGCCATCCGATCGGCCAAATCTGATCCCAGCCGCTCAAATCTCGATCCTTATGATCGAACCCAGATCCTCCGATCTATGGTGCTCCTAATAGTCTAGTCAAGCACATACATCATTAAAAGGCCGTGTGTGCGCTACGCGTGTGTAAAACCAACTCCGCCTAGGTAATTTACCAAATTACCCCCGGAGCCGCAACGATCAAAGCGGATCGCGGAGCAAGGCCAACCGAGCCAAACCAACTGAACCATACCATTGACCGACGCGGTCGGACCGGGTTGGAGGTACAGGTCCTCACAAGGGCTGCCTACGATTCTGTTAGTTGGATCTTTATTCATAGGATCTTAACCAAGATGGGCTTCCTAGAGTTGTGGATTAGCTGGATCATGGCATGTATCACCACCATCTGCTTCTCACTTCTCATCAATGGCAGGGTGTGCGGCTTCTTCCCTGCCACCTACGGACTCCGGCAAGGTGATCCCCTATCAGCATACCTTTTCATCCTTGCGTAGGAGGTCCTGACATGGCTCACCAGGATACCCTTGATAGCTCTCGAAGGCGCAACGTTCCCAGGATCCTCAGTGTGCATCAGTCACCTCCTCTACGCGGATGACAGCCTCTTCGTCACCACCGTGAAACATGAAGAAGCTAAGAAGCTCACTAACATTATGTGCAGGTACAAGAAGCTGTCCGGGCTTGAAGTCAATTACGAGAAGTCCAGCATCAATTTCTCCCCTTGCACCTCCCATCGGCACAGCAGAATCCTGTCTCTGATCCTCCAGTTTTCAAGGAAGGTTGAGCCCTAGAGATACCTTGCAATTCCCCTGGATTCGCGCAGAATTCAGGTCAATGACTTCTCATTTATCCTTGACGCGGTGCAACGGAAGCTCACTACTTGGAGGTGCCCAATTAAGGCGGCGACCGGGCGGCCAGTTCTTGTCCAATCTGTGTTGCAGGGCATGCACGTTTTTGTCATGTCCTCCATCCCGACACCCACAACCATACTCAACAAGATCTCTGCTCTTGCCCGTGAGGTTCTCTGGCAAGGGAAGTGAGGATCACTGTGAGGACCCGTACCTCCATCCCAGTCCGATCGCGTCAGTCGAGGGTCTGGCTCGGCTGGTTTGGCTCGGTTGGCCTTGCTTCGCGATCTCTTTTGATCGTTGAGATTCCAGGGGTAATTTGGTAAATTACCCTTGGCAGAGTTGGTTTCACATACACGCGTTGCGCACACATGGCCTCGTGGTGATGTATGTGCTTGATTAGACCATTAGGAGTACTCTAGATCGGAGGATCTGGGTCAGATCGTAAAGATCTGGATTTGTGCAGCTGAGATCTGATTTGGTTGATCGGACGGCCAGGATCTATGATCAAGATGATCATATATAAATCCTTTTAAACCTTTCTCCCATGGGGGCTGCATTTGGGATCTCGACCAGAGGAGAGAGTGAGGGAGAGCGGCGACCCGATCAGGAAGAGAGAGGGGAGAGGAGTGGCCGGCGATCGCAACCGGAGGAGGAGGATGGCGACCAGCACAGCAACGGCGACCGCGGCTGGAGAGGCGACTGGAGAGAAGAGGAGCTTGGCGACGGCAACGACGACCACGGGCGGAGAAGAGAGAAGAAATGTCGCGCCCCGACCCGCGAAAGCCCAACCGGGCCGGGTGACGCGAACCGGAACCTAACTAACGCTGAAAAAGTACGACGAGGGTTCCCTCTAACCTATTGGTCTCCCTAGCAATTCACCAAAAAGCACCCTCAAGAAAATACAATATTATATTCAAGCCTCGAACCACAGATTTAAAACTCAGAGTATTTAATATACAAATCCTCGGAGAGGTGAAGATCCAAAATACAATAACACTCCCGTATGAGACTAGCTAACATAAGGGTAAAAGCAGTAAATATTTCCACCTCTCAAAAGCCACCAGGCGCCGCCGCACCGCCGTCCAACTACCCGGTAGGGGCCACAGAGGAAGAACTGACGCCTGCACCTGCAAAACGCAGCCCGGGTAGGTGTGAGCACTAAGCTCAGTAGGGATCTACACTACGACACATAGAAGGAAGAGGGAAACGCAACAGTGTCGCCCTCAAGTGGAATCTGGGTGTATACAGGGGTCCCATAACCCCACCGCGTGTCCCTGAGGCCCACGATCATGGTCTTCCAGCCGAGCTAGTCACATGTCAGGTCACACTCAGTAGCAGGAAATGACACTGCTAACTCTCAACAGGACACTGAACACTGTTTGGTGGGAAGAGACACCACTGAGTAGGCAAATCCTCTACTCAAGAGTTTTAAGAAGAACCGGACACCGGCTACACCTCAGATCCAACTCGAGGCCGACACGACCTCTACAATCATCAAGCCATAAGTGTACCAGTCATCTAAGCCTATCATCGAATCGACTGGACATCACAATTCAACCGGGTCCTAACAGCCCAACCCCGGTCCTAGGGCTAAGTCCGAGCTTCCAGCCTCGGGACGGCGACCCAAGGATCACCCACGCCCTAACCAATGCAACTAATGCACACAACAACAATGCATGCTATGACATACACAGATAAGTAGGAAAGGCATGCAACAGTATGTCAAGCATCATTTAGGTCTACTGGATCGCTGCAGCGGTACCACCAACCGCTGCCAGCCGATCCGCAGCGGGTCCCGGCATTACGACGGTACCGCGACCGTCAACCGCGGACTCCTGCAACGGGAAGCAACCCCGAAAACGGTGATGAACAAAACACAATATAATATTATATTCCAAAATATAATATTATATTCAAAAACACCCCAAAGCCTCTACTTAGGGGCTAATTGATCCCATCGATCCGACGCCCAAACGACGTCGGCTTCAAGATCCAACCTAGCCACCAGTAGGTGTATAAAGCATGATCAACATATCCAAAATTCATCATCATCCAACGGTTGGATTAACGGGACAACGCTAATCAAAATCGTTAATCAAACTAACTTACCCATTAATTGCTGCAACGCAGCCCTTCAGCAAACAATTCATAAGAAATCGTACGTAAATCGGAAAAATACGAAGTAAGATGGAATGGAAAGCTAACGAGTAGTTCTACAACTCTTATGTTTATGAAAAGCCAAGATCATGTACTCGCCGGCCGGAAAACTCGCCGCAAGCCGGCTGTTTCTCAAGAACAGCAGAAAACCAGAAATCCGAGACTAATCTTACATAAAACCTACTCAAATCACAACTGATTAACATGAAACTTAAATCAGTTATTCTAACAGGTATAAGGAACCCAACAAAGCAAGGATCAACAAGGTCCAACGGCTAGATCTCAAGAAAACCCGAAAAGAACATCAGTAGGTATAACCCTACCTAGCTGCGCTTTCCTCGGCTGATTCCCCGCGATTTGATCGCCAACAAGCTGCCAAACCACACCAGGAGCCTTCCTCTAGTTTTCACGAATCCAACGAGCCAAAGAACACCCAATTTGGTGGCCGGAGGAGGGAGAACGGAGGGAAAGAAGCTCGCCGGCGGTAAAGGGAAGAAACAGAGCACCGCGGGAAAGAGAGAAGGAGGGAAGAAGAAGAGAAGGAGAAGGAGGAAGAGGAGGGGAAGAAAAGAGGGGAAAGGGGGAGGGGAAAGCCGGGAAAGAGGGGAAAAAGCTGGGGGAAAAGGGAGGGGAAGACTTCCCTCCCTGACAGGGGAGAGCGACGGCCGATGGCCGTCCTCGCGAAAGAGAAAACCCACCGACTCGAGCATGATCGATCTCCAAGGCATGTGAGATCGATCTCCTTTACATTCGAGATCGATCTCCTTGAAATCCAGATCGATCTTCTTTGCAAAAAAGGCCAGATCGATCTCCCTAGCCATCCAGATCGATCTCCTTTACTCAGAAAGGCAAACTTGGGCTAAAACACAAGCCCAAGCTCAGATCTTCCGATCTCGGGTTCACCTAGCCATTCTAAACAAACACGAACACAGACAAGGCCAGTGTGTGCACACGCGGGTGTGAAATAAACCAACAAGGCGCAATTTACCAAATTGCCCTTGCGGTCTACAGCGAGCCACAGGGGTAGAGGGGCAGGTCCTCACAAGAAAGGTAGGGGATCTACCCCAACTCTTACTTAGGATCCTAGGATGGGTTTGATGCTTGTGGTTTTGGATTATTGGTTGTTCTGTGGTTTTCGTGGCTCCTATGGTTGATGATTGTTAGTTCCTCTTGCTGGTTCGTTGGATACATGTTAGCCTATGGTCCGGTGAAGGTTTCTTCTTCCCTCTTTGCCTGTGGTTTAGATCTATGGATTTTCGTGAATTTTGGTGAGGTTTCTTCCGTCCCTGGTTTTAATACTTGATCTCTTGAACCCCTGGTTTAGTTGGTGAATTCGTGGTTTCTATTGAGATGTTTATACTCTGCTCTCTCTTGATGCTATGCTATGCTTGAATTCTCCAATTCCTACTAGATTTGATGAGAGTTCTCCCTCTCTTTGCTGTTCCGACGGGCTGGGTTGCTAGTCTAGGTTCTTGTGATGTTGGCTTCCTCTCCTCTCTTGATGCTGAGTTTTAGATCGATTGTTTTCTCTTGGATTCTTCTCCCCTGTTTCTTTTGGTTTGCCGGAGGTTTGAGCTCCTCCAATTCCTCCATCGTTGATTGGCTTCGAGATTCTTGGTGTTGGGTTTGGGTTGTGGGCCGACGTTGGATTTCATGGAGTTTTCCTCCTTAGCCCCTGTTGTGTGTGCAGCGGCAGCTGGGCTCTCCCCTGTTCTCAGCTGCTAGGCATCTGAGGTCCTCTTTCAACCCTCCCCTTTGACGTTTTCTCCGTGGTTGTGGCATTTGGTATGAGATTGCCGGTCATGGTCGGATTTTGTAGATGAATGGAATTGCTGCAATTGATCTCTAATTTATGTTTGGGGTGTTTTATTGCTTCCGAAATGTTCAACTGGTGACGGGGGTTTTCGTATGTTTCTCTTCTTCTTCCTAGTTGGTTCCGCGTCGGCATTCACATGGAATTAGGATTTCCTTTATTTCAGTTGAATTGATATGTATACTTGTTTGGATTAAATGGCGTAGACGTACCCCTCGATGTAGACCTATGTCTAATTGTATGCCGTCCTTGCACTCACCGCTAATTGCTATTCTTTTATGCCAATTGTTCGTTCACCTATTCTATTCTTGTAGTCTAATATTGATTATGCAAGTGATGTATTCTCGCGCTATGCTTATGCCTAGGGCCGGCTGTGTGTCCTTGTTTGTTGAAGGATATTATGCATGGTTTGGATAATTATACATGTAGAGTGTATGTGTAGGTCTAATTGATGGATGTCTTGAAGTATTGGTGGTGCCCTTATGCATAAATGCTTATTTCCTTTATCTTGTTAGCTTGTTATCTCTTTCTGTCGGATGATTGTTTGATGATATGGCATGTAGAGGCATCTAGGCCTAGTTGCTTGATTAAGCTCATGCATTTGTATGCATTAGAAGCATTCAGGCTAGGTGGTAGGTGATGGATTCGATCACTGATCCGGGGTTCTCGGGTAGCCCGGATCTAACCCTAGGACAGGGGTTTGGTTAGTTGAGGACTAGGGCGAGATTGTGTGATTATGATCTTGTTGATCGAGGTTGCTGCCTACATATATAATCATTTGAATTATGATATTGAGGAATAGAGGTCATATTGTATCTTTGTCCCAAGAGCCTAAGTGTGGATGTCGATGTCCATGGCGTGTGTCCCCGTACAAGGGGTGGTGTACGGTGAGAGCTCCGACGGTGAGTGCAACGGCGATACACCGACCCTGGGTCCGGGCTCGTGTTGGCCGTCCTCCTTGTTTCGCCGCTTGGGTGAGGGTGACCCTATTTGGGGGCCCATTCTAGATTGACGAGGTGTGATGCCTCCAGTGACACCTTAGACTTGGGTTGAAGGACAATACAGTTGCAGTTTACCCTTGCCTTGAGTGTGACGTAGGGTAGAACCTTACTGGGCATTGTTGCTCACCCTACCTGGGCTGCATCGGCAATGCAGTTCCTTCTTTCAGATGTTCTTCTAGAAGATGGCATGACATTTCGAGGTGATCGAGGACTTGGAGCTTTGAGGAGTTCTTCTACAGTTAATTTACAGTTTTAATCAACGATGTACAAATTGATGTATAATCAGATGTATCCAAGAACAAAATTGTATGATTATTAATTCAGTTCTATTTGAGAAATGTTGTAATATTCTTTAATGTAGATGTTGAGGAATGTGAGGATGTTGAAATTGTATAATGTACAGGTTTCTTATGCTATAATTATAAAGGGATTCTGCCGAAATTTTTTATGAACTTGAGGATTAAATTGTTTAAATTCGTAGCAGCTATATACTTGTGCGCCAATTGATGATGTAAATAGGTTTAGGTGGCTCACGCCTTGATCTGGATGGGTTTTTTGGGTCGGGGCGTGACACTCACTATCCAGAGTAGCCTAGGATGATGTGTGCAAGCACAAGATGCAATCTGCCTTGAGAATCAAGCGGGCAGCCAAGTTCCTCGACGCCCAGGATACCATCTAGACGATCATCTGCCAGGCCAAATACAAGTTTGCAGGTGCTCTTCCTCTGCACAAAGGCCGCTCACCAGTCTCAGGTCTCTGGCGCTCCACATGTCAAGCAACTAGCATCCTACGCAAGCACCTAAGATGGGAACCTGGCACGACGTGCGGCGCTAATGTCATGCATGATTGGTGGACGGGAGACGGTCCCTTGATCTCATACCCCTGCCTGGTGAGCACTGATGAGTCGCTGTGTCGTATGATGGTTCAGGACCTCGCCACTGGAGATGGGAGCTGGAACATCAACAAACTCATGTCCCTCTTCCATCCAAGCATGATAGAGCAGGTTCTCTCCATGAGCACACCCCCTCTGGTTACAGGTAACCGTCCCGCATGGACATGGAGCAAGAATGGCGAGGTCACAACGGCGTCTACGTATCAAATGCTCGAGTACACGGAGGGCAAGCAGCAAGCCGGTGAGCAGTTTCAACTATGGCGAAGCATCTGGAAAGCACCAGATGGGCCGCGCCCAAAGATGTTCCTCTGGAAGCTGCTTCAGGGAAAGTTGCTGACCAAGTCCACACTCTGGAGCCTGCACCTGATCGCCGACCAGCTCTGTCCCCAGTGTGGTGTTGCAGAGGAAACACTTGAGCATGTGCTTTTTCAATGCATCTTCGCTCAGGAGGTTTTGCACAGAGTGTTCCTAAGCGCCAGAGCTAATACCCCTCCACTCACCTTGGCAAACTACATGGAAAGCTTGTGTCAACCAAGGAAATCCGAGGAAAACAAGCGCATGAGCTCCCTGCTCGCCTACGTCGCATGGTGGATATGGAAAGACAGATGCAAGGTGGTAGCAGGGGAGGAAGGCCAGGACACCCAAGCATTAGCACACCTGATCAAGTGGCAGTCCAGAGAATTCACTGGCATATTCAAGCTTTGTGAATCACGAACACCCCCAGCGGAGGAGATTGGAGTTAGATTCTAGGCTGATGCATTGGAGTTGTGTGCATTAACGAAGAGGACCTTGTTCACTGGACTAGTATTGGCTCACACCGATTCGAGTCCATCCTGATCGGCAAGCTGCAAGCCATCCACCTCGCAGTCAACACTGCAGTGCAGCGAGACTACAAACAGGTCCTCATTGAAAGAGATTCCCTTCACGCGATCAAGATGATTAATGGAAGATTACCTTTGGTAGGGAACTACCTTTGGTAGGGAACTACCTTTGGTAGGGAACTACCGAGAGATAGTGCAAGACATATGGTGGACAACTCACAGGACTGCTGAATTCAGAGTTGCTTGCTTTCCTTGTGAAGATAACCCGCACGCCGATTGGCTAGCTTGTGAAGCTCTTGCGTTGTGTTCCGCTTTTGATGTAACAGAGGAGGCTGGGGATGTTGTTCCCAAACCTCCGATGAACTCTTGTAATTAGCCCTTAATTAGGCTTCCCAGCCCTCGAGCTCAACTAATCAAAAAAAAAAAAATACTAATGTGAGATTTAATAAAAGAAAAAGAGTAGTTATCCCATCTTACCTATTGCTCATGATACAAATTGGCTGAATGAGTACTTAGAGCAGTCCTAATCTTAATTGGCTAATGAACCAACTAGGAAGCTAATTAACCCGAAAATTGGTTAATCCAAATCTTTCTCCTCAAGAGGAGTGAAACCGACAGCTATCAACTAATTATCTACTTTAGTCAAAACTTATTTTGTCAAACTCAAATTTGTGAAATATTTGCTGTATTTGGGTTATAAAATACACTCCCAGTAAGGAAAAAAAGATGAGAAAAAAGAAGAAGAATTAAACGCACCATGACCTTTAAATGTGATAATCCGAGAATGACTAAACACATGGGAGGATGCTATTAGCATCTTTAATGATAGAAGCTCAGATTGCACTTCATTGGATCAGTCCGACGGAACAGGGGAGGATTATTGTGGAATCCGACTGTTTGGATGCAGTCAATATTCTCCGTGGAAGAAGGATTTGGGATCACCAGTGCTCTAGTCTTGTACGTGATATCTGGTCTCAAATAATTAATTTTAGTTCGGTTGCCTTCATGTTTATCCCCGGTCGGAGTAATTGGAGGGCCGATGGTATTGCGAAATGGTGCCGAAGGGAGTTGGTTAGTTTCTTCCGGTCCAATTTTGATGGACTAGATGTTTTGGATTGAATTATGTAATATTTTTTTTCTTAGCCTTTGGCTGATCTAATCAATGAAAAAAAATCTTAATGATAGCAGCTAAGCATGTTAATGGCTCATCATCTGAACAAGAAACAAGTTGGCAGGGGCATGAAATGTGCCACCGTCTATAGTAATTTAGTTGTTAGGTAGAGCTTTAATTTGACATAAGGTACATATAATTTCGTCTGTAGTGGATTGTCCATGTGCTGCTTTGGCGTCTCGGCAAAGTTTTGAAAGAAAAACTAGTGATAAACATGAATCATTTGTGTTTATAAAAAAAAAAAGAAGGAAAAAAACATGAATCATTTGTGTTTATCAAAAAAAAAAAAAGAAGGAAAAAAACATGAATCATTTCTGTTTATAAAAAAAAGGAAAAAAACATGAATCATTTGTTTGAATTAAAGATGACAGAAAAATTGATAGAACTTAGTTTCATTGGTTTCAGAAACTATATAAAAGGTGGTATCTATCTGGCTAAGTTCAAGTTGTAGACTAAAAAGCTTTGATATGTTTGTCAGACTGTCATCTTTGTAAGAGCTCCAACTAGTAACAGGAATCAAAGGCAGCTCAATCTTTGTTGGTCAATGAATGAGGAAGGTCTCCTTTGTTTTTAAGATTGCTCAATTGATACTTCTTCAGAGATTGTTTAGGAAACCATGAAATCAACCCTTCAGGGTGAATATAGAGTTGGCAGCTGATCCTTTCAAAGATGAATCAATCACTTGGGTAAATATAAAGCTTATATTTTGAATTTCATTTAAATAGAAAACAGAAGGCATCCTGACTAGAAAATACGAAAACGCCAAATCGGTGTTTTAACCCTTTCATGTTTTCATTTTTAGAAAACAGCTTGCCAGCAGTAGAAACCAAATGCAAATTGCAAATCAGAAACTACAAATTGTTGGAAAGTAAACCCAACATGGATGAGAACTTTGTTTAGGATTTTGAATTTAGCTTATTTGGTTAGAGTTTGATTAGATCTTTAAATTGGATGTGAATTAGAACTCTAAATTAGAGTCTTTGTTTTGTTTTAAGGGAGACTTGTCAAAAGGGCTTAAAAAAAAAGGCTTAAATATGTGTTTCGTCCCTGAGGTTTCGGACAAGTTTTTATCAAGTCCCTGAACTTTAAAAATTCTCAATTGAATCCCTAAGCTTTTATGAACCGGTTTAATTTAGTCCTTCCGTCCATTGACCGTCTATCGGTCTAACGGCGGCTCAGCCAAATCTTAATCCGAACCGGTCAATCAGATCAATTGGAATTAATTTTGACTTTTTTTTACATGTTTTGATAGTTGACCGTCTCTTTTCTCCACGAGAGACCTCTTCTCTTTCGTGTCTCAGCTCTTTCCCGTCGCGATGCCCGGCGAGGGTGGCGACGAAGCTCTCCTCCACCTCGATGTAAATCTCGCCATTCCCAACCCATTGTTTCCATCTCCTCCACCTCGAGTAGATCTCCTCCGCCAGGAAACTCCTCCGCCTCGATGATGAGAGAGCTCCGGCTCGATCGACGGCGATGACGGCTGACCGGCGGGCAAGATCGGCAGGGATGAGGTCGTGGTGGCATGAGAACTTGTTTGGATGACCGGATAGGTTGTCAAGGGCCGCAGGGTGGCGACAAACGGCATGGTGGGTGGTCGCGTGTAGTTCCAGCAGATGGAGATGGGTACCTCATCCTCTCGGGCGGCGGCAGCGGCGGATTCCTAGCCGTGTGGGTGGTCGCGGCTGAGCTGCGGTGGTGACCCACCGTTCCTTCGCCGACCGCGCCGTGGCGTCCCCCTCTCCTCGCCGTCCGTGGTTCTTCCTCTGTTCTTCCTCTTCGTCCGTGGCTCCTCCGGGTTCATCTTCGCCACCAGTCCCTCCTCCCGCTTCCTCTACTCTTCCCTCCCCCGCGCACACCCGTGGCGCCACACCCCGCCCCTCTCCTCCCCCCGCTGCAACCCACTCATCGCCGTCAACGACTTCCCCGCCGCCGGCACGGTCCCGAGGTTCATCGTGGTCGGCGGGGCCCGGTTTATTGGGGGATTGGTCGACATAGAGGACCGCCTCCTTCTCCTTCTCGCCATTGTCGAGCGCGTGCTCGACGAGGACCTGCCTCAGCTTCTGCATCAATGGGTACGTCGCGCTGCACGGGTCGTCGATGTAGGAGAAGACGTACTCCCGGTCGATCACCTTGATAAGGTCCTTCTCGCAGAACCTGGATGGGTGGAGCTCGCCGTTGACGCCCATGGTCAGGACTCTCTTGGCCACTTGGCTCACCGTGTTCTTCACCGCGTGCCTCATGTTCTCCTCCAAATGCCGGAGGTCGATAGCTTGGCAGAGCCCAACCAAGAAGGTCGTGGACATCAGCTTCAGGATCTCGACAGCCTCCGCCGTCTTCCTGGAAGAGATCAATCCCAGGGAGTTCACGTCCTGGTTGTGTTGCTCCACGCTCTGTACGTGGTTGGTCACGGGATTGGCGAGGAACTGGAGCTCCGAACATTAAGAGGCCATGGCTATCTCCGCGCCCTTGAATCCATAGTCCAAACTCGGGTTCCTCCCTCCGGAGAGATTCGAAGGCAGCCCATTGTTGTAGAAATCGTTGACGAGCTCGGAGAACTGGGCGAACATGAGCTTGCCGATGGCGGCGATGTCCGGAGGGCGTAGCGGTCTTGCTTAGGCTTCTGCAGGGGGTCGAGCTCGTGGATCTTCTTCGCCATCTTCATGTAAGAGCTGCCGTCGAGTATGCGCTCCATGATCGCCGCCGCTTCGATCTGGCTGGGGTGGTGCTTCAGCTTGTGCGTCAAGTGGTCGGTGTACTCCGGCTTCCCCTGCTTCCCCTGCATCGCCTGAGCGTCGGTTCGGTTTTGGGCCGAGCCGCCGTTAGTAGGCGGACGGCGAGTGAACGGAAGGATGACATTGAGCTCGGTTTAATAATCCCAGGGATTCAATCAGGAATTTTTAAAGTATAGGGACCTAATAAAAACTGGTCCGAAACTTCAGGGACGAAATGCATATTTAAGCCTAAAAAAAAATATGATCCGACAATAGGGCTCAATACCTCTACTGGACCAAAATACCCCTATCTCCCCCCCCCCCTATTCGCTATTCCCCCCTACCACCCCCCACCCCGCGGTCCATCGTCGATCCACGGCGCCCCCCATTGACGTCGGTCGTCGATCCCCGGCGTCCCCGTCGCCACCTCCTTCCCTGGCTCCATCCACGCCGTCGTCGCTGTCTCCGGCTCCCCGTCGCCGATCCAGTCGGTTCCTATCGGATCGAGGTCGCCGCCACCTTCTTCCCCGACTCCCAGTGGCCGATCCAGTCTTCCCCGGCTCCCCGTTGCTAATCTAGTCGGATCCCGTCGCCGATCCCGATCTCCCTGTCCGTCGCCGATCCGGAGCTCCACGTCACCGATCCCGAGCTCCACACCATTGATCCCGAGCTCCTCGTTGTCGATCCTGACGGATTCAGTCTGAACCCGGCCGATCCCGTCAGATCCCGTCCAATCCCTCCTTCCCCGGCTCCCCATCGCGCGCCACCTCTTTCCCTGGCTCCCCGTCGCTGATCCAGTCAGAGGATGGCGGCGCGGCGGCGAAGATGGGAATCCTGTCCTTCGAGGCGACGAGTGCCATGTCGCGAGCCGTGCAACTCCACCGTTCACTCTCGGATTCTGAGGTGTCGCGGCTCCGATCTGAGACCCTGAGCTCTCACGCATTGTGGACCCTCGTGTCCTCCAACGACGGATTTCTCTTTGCGCTCGCCCTTGCTGAGAGGCTTAACTCCCTCAATCGCGTTGATGCGCCTCCCGCCTCGGCTGCCGCTCCCTGTCCCGCCGACACCCCGTGTCACGCCCCGACCTAGAAAACCCATCCAGACCAGGACATGAACCGACTAAACCTATTTCCAAAATCAAACAGTGAGAGCCTCCCCTGTATTTTCTCAATTTGAATCATGTGCAGATTACTATTTCACCACAAATTTAAAACAATAATTCTAACAGTACTAAATTCAACACGAAAACAATTCTACTATTATCATTTCATTGGTGGCACGGGTTCTAGTACAACATTTATTTATACAATAATTCCACCAACCCTCAATACATAATTTAATACAGATGATCAAATCCTCGAAGAGGGAAATTATATATTTAATACAACTACAAATGTACAACTATTAACAAAAGAAGAAACTCCAGGATCGTCAAGTACTCCTCAAAACTCCAAGTCCGCGGTCACCTCCAGAATGGCGCGCCAACGCCAAGAAGATCACCTGAAATGAAATAACTGCATTGACCTGGATCGCCGATGCACCCCGAGTAGGGGTGAGCAACAAAGCTCAGTAGGGTTCTACGCTATTCTACGGCACACTGAAGGGAGGAAAACAACAACGGTGTTGTTTCTCCGCCTAAGTCTAAGGAATACCAAGGGTCCCATAACCCTATCGATGTCCCAAGGGCTCCTGTCATGAAGCCTCTCTCCTGAACATGTTACCAGGAGGCCACAGAACAATAACATGCAGGATCACTCTTACCTAAGCAGGATTCCCATGCCTTGGGGACCCACGTCGGGAACGCATCGACATCCATCTTTAGCACTTGGCATTGGGGAAACAACATGACCTCTAAACCTCAATAGCAATGTAATATTCCAGTCCGACTACTTAATAATCCTCAAACGATATCAAATAAAATCATTGAAGACAATCACGTCCTAATCCTTGACTACCTAAACCCTGGTCCTAGGGCTAGATCCAGGCTACCCGAGAACCCCGGAACGACAATCGAATCCATCGCCTACCACTTAGCATGAATGCCTCTAATTCAAGCAAATGCATGCAATGCTCACGCGCACACTAATAGATCAAGACATGCAATAGTATGTCAAACATCATACTGAATTAGAACTTGTACCAATTAGTGAAATCATGTTTGTAAAATTATTAGAATTATTGTTTTAATTTGTCACAAAATTATAAACTGCACATGGTTCAAATTGAGGAAATATAGAGTTGACTGTCGTCGGTTGATTTTTAGGATTAGGGTTGGCTCACGTCCCGGTCCAGATGGGTTTTATGGGTCGGGGCATGACAGAAAAGGAGGGAGAGAGCTCGCTGATGATTCCTCATAGGGGCATGGGGAGGGTGGTAGGGAGAGAGAGGAATAGAGAGAGGATATATATATATATATATATATATATATATATATATATATATATATATATATATATATAGATGGGACATGCACTGAGAGAGAGCAATAAATGGAGAGAGAGACCTGCACATTGCATGGGAGAGAGAGAGGGCACTATCATTGCATGTGTGTGTGTGAGAGAGAGAGAGAGTGTGTGTGTGAGAGAGAGAGGGAGGGAGGGAGGGAGGGAGGAGAGGACGACGAGAGATAGAGGGAGAGATATAGAAAATACAACATTTAACGAGTGCCATGTCGCGAGCCGTGCAAGTCCACCGTTCACTCTCGGATTCTGAGGTGTCGCGGCTCCGATCTGAGACCCTGAGCTATCACGCATTGTGGATCCTCGTGTCCTCCAACGATGGATTTCACTTTGCACTCACCCTTGCTGAGAAGCTTTGAAGGACCAACAGGGGGGTGAATTGTACTCTTTTTGAAAATCTTGATCAATGGAAAAATCAGGTAGGAGAGAACTAATACCTTAAAAGCTTGTAGATGGAATGAAACTAAAACAAAATAGCATGCAAGAATAATATTAAGAAGATTAGTGAGATGGCACCGATTTTATAGTGGTTCGACCCAACTCTTGGTCTACGTCCACTTCTTCCAAGGCTCCCCATGAGGTTCCACTACTTGCAAATCCTTTATAAGCTTTTCCTCCAAGCTTCCTGGTGCTTGGTGACCATACACTCACAACCACTTGCAGTTGAATATCTATCAAGGTACCTCTTCACACTTGAAGAAGGTTTACAAAGGTTGTAGCACAAAAGAGAATAAGTAGAAAACTTTTCTAAAACTTGCTAAGATGATCTCATTGATAATGATAAAAGTTGTGGCAAGTTTACATCAAGGAACTACTTATATCTGGGCTTCAACCAGCTCAACAAGGAGCTCCAACGGCTCTCTGTAACTCTCCAACGGCTAGTTATTTTACTCTGCGCGTTGCTGGCGGTCGATGCATGCATCGTCCGTCACGTATAAAAACTCTGCCTTTTTGCTTGACAGTCGAACCATGCATCGTTCGTCATCCTCACGGTCGACCATGACATCGACCGTCACATCGTCCGTAAGCCTCTGTTAAGAGAATCGCTTCCCAGGGTCGATGCTCGGATCGACCGTCGCTTCTTTACTTTTCTTCATAAATACGCCACGGTCGACCGTTGCATCGACCGTCGCATCGTCCGTCAGGCTCTGTTAAGAAAATGGCTTCTCAGGGTCGATGCTCGGATCGACCGTCGCTTCTTCACTTTTCTTCATTAATGCGTCACGGTCGACCGCCGCATCGACCGCCGCATCGTCCGTCAGGCTCTGTGAAGAAAAATGCTTCTCAAGGTCGATGCACCGATCGACTGTGAGCCAATAACGCATATTGCCAAGTAGGGTGCATCCAACGTGCAACCCCACGGTCGATCCATGCATTGACCGTCAGTACAAAACTGACTTAAATATTGAATTTAAGATTTCCAATTAAAGGGGTAATAAATATTAAACATATATTTTATCATTTAATGTATATTGGCATCATCAAAACAAGGTTAGGATCAACAATCTCCCCCTTTTTGATGATGACAATCATTTTAAATGTGATGATAAAATATTTTGACTCCCCTTTAACCAATGCATCCTTTTCTTTCGAGAATTGTGTTCTAAAGTGAATTTTCAAGATGCACATAAGTCATATATCTCTAAAATGATATTAAAAGTTTCATTTAAGATATGTTCACAAAATAGTTTGGATTTTAGCATGTTCACCTCTTTTCAATAATAACATTTAAGCTTACATGAAGTGATTTCATATTGAACATTGAGATTGAAACATTGTACTAGGACATCATAACATCATAACAATACCTAAACACATTTGCCTTTCATTCAAAAAATTCCAACATTTGCATACAATACTTCCATTCAAAATTATTTCGGAAAAACTTTGAATTTACAAGACTTTTCATTTCAAAACAAGGTTTTCCAAAATACAAGAGTAAAGATATGAAATGTTGAAATGTAGGGCTATTGTTCACATTCATTCATCACACTTTTTCTCCCCCTTTGGCATCATCAAAAAGAAGTAAGAAGGATGGGGAATTAGGATCAATCACCTGAAGGAGTGGTAGGTGGGAATTCAGTCTTGATGTAGGCGAAAATGTCTTCAAGTTGCTTAGACATCTTGGCTTGATCTTCGGTGATTGTTGCTTGGGAAGTCTTGATGTCTCCTAGACTTACTTCCATTCTTCCCAATCTTGCTTCAAGCTCATCAACTCTTTGTGCCGTGTTGCGACGAGCTCGGCTACTGGAGGATTCACCTTGAATTCTGGCCGCATCTTCTTCTCCCCCTTGATTTTCCTCATCATGCTCTTCTTGATGCTCGTCTTCTTCATCCCCACTGACATCAGGAAAACCGAGGCCTAAAGCTCGTTTGGCGGCCTTCATCCCTTTGTAGGTAGACTTGTTGAAGGGTTGAGAAAGGGGTTTTCGTTCATCAACGGCTAGGTTGAGGGTAAGGGCTTGGAAAATTCTTGTTAGAAGCCCCCCAAAAGGAAGTGATTGCCTAGCATTAAGATTAAGCATCTCCTTGATAAGGAGATAACCTAGGTTAAGAGGCTTCTTCCTAACCATGCAAGAAAGAACATAGGCATGGATGGGCTTCAAATGATCATCATGGCCAAGCTTAGGAAAAAGGTTTGTTCCTAGGAAATGGGCAAGCTCCCTAAAATGTTGGTGTAGGCTATTTAACTCTATAGGGTTTTTCTCAACTAGGAGAGCCTTAAGGATTGCCTTCCTTCCTTGTTTATCCTTATCAATTCTATTGAAATCCTCATAAGAAGTAAAGTATATGCACTCTCCTTAATTTGGTGCATCTAGTAACTCATTCAACCATTCTAAGGTAATTTTGAATTCATTACCATAGATGTACCTACTTAGGGCCACACAACCTTCATCATCTATATCCTCAGTCATATTGCAATAAAAATATCTAACCATTTCGGGATAAATGTACTGAGGCATTTCTAAGTATTTTTTCCATCCCATATCAGTGAAAAATCGTTCAACTACGAATTCCTTTCCTATAGGCAATTGTAGAGCTCTACCGGAGACAACAAATTTATCCTTAAATTCAGGTCAGGAGTTATACCTATCCTTATCTAGGAAGAGGTAGTCGTTGTAGGAAGGGATAGGTGGAGGATTGGATGAAGACACGCCTTGCGAACCTTTGCCTCTCTTCGTCCCGGTTGGTTTCTTTGCCACTGTGGTCTTTCCTTTTCCTAGCTTGACTTGGTTCCTCAGGTGGAGGAGGGTCGGCATTCTTGGTACGAGGTATGGTGCACCGGCTGGTTAGGGTTTTGAGAGGGGAAGAGGAGATCGTGGTTTGAGAGAGGAGGAGCAGTGGGCTGCGGTCGTTTGAAGAAACAAGGGCACGGTCGAACCAGGAGAAGAGATGAAGAGTTGATCGGGAGTTATAAGAGGAGATTGGAGAGAAAATGACTAAAGAGCCCCTACTTAAGTTGTCACACGGTCCGTGGCGGTCGACCGTAAGAAGTTGACGGTCGATCGTCGCAAACATTTTGTGTAGTATTTAAGTCGCACGGTCGATCCGAGTAGGTTGGCGGTCGATCGTGGCACACAATAGTTTGAAAAGTGAAAGCCCACGGTCGATCCAAAACGTTGGCGGTCGACCGTTCAGTGCGAATGTACGCATGGTCGACCGTCAGGAAGTCTGGATCGACTGTCAGTTCCAGAAAGTGAGTTTTGAAATTCAATTTAAAATCATTTTTAAATCAAAACATCACAAAACTTTGCATGCACGTGTAACTAAATATTATGAGACAAACACCACTCATTAATCATGATATTCACTTAATTTACCAAAATTTAGCATTCAAGTTGGATATGGTATGAAAAACAGATAAAGAGGTGACCATACCTTTTCCTTTTAGCTCCTTTATTTTGGACATCCATTGGACATCCCAAGCTCCCTTAGTAGATATAGAAATCTGTCTTCACTAAAGGGTTTGGTTAGAATATCCGTAATTTGATGCTCGGTGCTAACAAATTCAAGTGCTATATCTCCTTTTTGTGTGTGATCACGAAGGAAATGGTGTCGAATTTCTATGTGTTTTGTTCTAGAATGTATGATGGGATTTTTAGATAAGCTTATGGCACTAGTGTTGTCATATCTAATGGGCATTTTGCCTACATCTATGTTGTAATCTTCCAATTGCATTTTCATCCAAAGTAATTGTGCACAACAACTACCCGCCGCAATGTATTCCGCTTCGGCGGTGGATAAAGCAACTGAATTTTGCTTCTTGGAGAACCAAGAGACAAGTGCATGACCAAGAAAATGACATGTACCACTTGTGCTTTTTCTATCAAGGCTACATCCGACAAAATCCGCATCGGAGTAGCCAATTAGATCAAAAGATGATCTTCTAGGATACCACAAACCATAATTTTGGGTTCCTATTAGATATCTAAAAATCTTCTTGACCGCAACCAAATGAGATTCCTTAGGACAAGATTGATATCTAGCACAAAGGCAAACACTAAACATGATGTCCGGTCTTCTAGCGGTCAAATAGAGTAAAGAGCCAATCATTCCTCTATAAAGTGTTTGTTCAATGGGTTTCCCATCTTCATCCTTATCTAATTTGAGTGTTGTACACATGGGGGTTCTATAAATTTTGGATTCAACAAAATCATATTTCTTGAGTAGGTCTCTAGTGTATTTGGCTTGATTAACAAATACGCCTCCTCGAGTTTGCATGATTTGTAACCAAGAAAATAATTGAGTTCACCCATCAAACTCATCTCAAACTCACTTTGCATACATGTGACAAATTCTTCACAAAGTTTATCATTTGTAGAGCCGAAAATAATATCATCAACATAAATTTGAACCAGGAGCAAATCTTTGCCTTTTGATTTGGTAAATAATGTAGTATCAATTTTTCCTCTACAAAAATCATTATCCATCAATAAGTTGCTAAGCCTTTCATACCAAGCTCTAGGAGCTTGTTTTAATCCATACAAGGCTTTAGTGAGTTTGAATACATGATCTCTCAATTTGAAGTCTTCAAATCCGGGGGGTTGTTCAACATAGACTTCTTCCTTTAGTAAACCATTCAAGAAGGCACTCTTAACATCCATTTAATATAATTTGAAATCTTTGTAAGATGCAAAAGCTAGAAGTAGTCTTATTGCCTCAAGTCTAGCTACCAGTGCAAAAGTCTCATCAAAAGCAATTCCTTCTTGTTGATTGAAACCTTTTGCAACTAGTCTAGCTTTATTCCTTGTAATTATCCCCGATTCATCCATTTTGTTTCTAAACACCCATTTAGTGCCAATGACGGGATGATCATAGGGTCTAGGTACCAAATTCCAAACTTCATTTCTTTCAAATTGATTCAACTCTTCTTGCATTGCTAAGATCCAATGATCATCCTCTAGTGCTTCCTCAGGGCTCAATCTGAGATAGGAAGGCTAGATTTGCACAAGTGTTCAATGAAGATCTAGTTTGTATTCCTTTTAATGGTTCACCAATAATCAATTCCTTTGGGTGTGAGGATGCATATTTCCAATCTTTAGGCAAATCATGATGTTAATCACTAGGTATAATCTCAAGGGATTCCTCAAATCTATCATTCAATTCTTCAACATCATTTTGGGTTTCATCCAATAAATCTTTTGATTTGTCATTTGGGATTTCCTCATCTTTACCATTATCAATTCTACTAGGAATTGAAATCATTTCATCAAATGTAACATGCATTGATTCTTCAACTACCAAGGTCCTTTTATTGAAGATTCTATAACTTTTGCTTCTCTCCGAGTATCCAAGAAAAACTCCTTCATCAGATCTAGCAACAAATTTTCCAATATTATCTTTGCTATTGTTCAAGATAAAACATTTGCAACCAAAAGCTCTAAAGTACCCAATATTTGGAATTCTTCCTTTCCAAAGCTCATAAGGGGGTTTCTTCAAAATGGGTCTCAAAGTTACTTCAGCCCAAAAATACTTAGGAAGATTATTTTCACATAGTAAAGTTCTAGCCATGTCTTGTAGGGTTCTATTTTTCCTTTCAACAACACCATTTTGTTGAGGGGTTTTAGATGAAAAGAAGTTATGGGAAATCCCGTTGTCATTGCAAAACTTTTTTACATGGAAATTCTTGAATTCTCCTCCATGGTCACTTCTAATGTATGTAATGAGAATACCTTTCTCATTTTGAACTTTTCTACAAAAGTTGGTGAATTCCACACAAACTTTATCTTTATGTGTAAGGGAAATCACCCAAATGTATCTAGTGTAGTCATCTACTAAAACAAACCCATATGAGCTACCACCTAAGCTAGTTGGTTTAGTAGGCCCAAAAAGGTCCATATGAATAAGTTCTAGTGCTCTTGTGGTGGAAACTATATCTTTAGACTTGAAAGAGGATTTTACTTGTTTTCCTCTTTGACATGCATCACAAATCTTATCTTTCTCGAATTTGATCTTGGGAAGTCCAAGAACAAGGTCTTTTCGAAAGAGTTTGAAAATTAAATCCATGTGAACATGTCCAAGTCTCTTATGCCATAACCAAGAATTATCATTTAAAGCACTAAGACATAAATCATCATGGCAAACAAGATCATTAAGATAAAATGTATACACATTACCATCACGATGACCAACTAGTATGATTTTATCATTAATAGCATTCTTAACATAGCATTTTGAGTCTTCAAAAATGACTTTGTTACCTCTATCACATAATTGACTAATGCTAAGCAAATTATGTTTCAAACCTTCTACCAAAAGAACATTTTCAATAATAGTGGAAGAGGTTTTACCAATATTGCCAATTCCAATTATTTTTCCTTTTGCATTGTCTCCAAAGGTCATCATTCCTCCATCTTTGGATTGGAAGGTTGAGAACATGCTCCTTTCTCCCGTCATGTGTTTTAAGCATCCACTATCAAGGCACCATCTTTTAGCCTTTGTGTTTGTCTTGATCTTGGATCTCATGCATTCCTACAAATAGGAGATCAAACCTTGATTTTTGGTACCCAAATCTTTTTGGGTCCATTTGCATTAGTACTATGCATAAGAGAAGAAGATGAATGTGTAGGTGCCCAAATTTTCTTAGCATTAGCATGCCTCATTAGATAGTAACTAGGTGCAATGTGACCTACTTTGCAACAATAGTGACATATAGGTGCTTGTACTATCTTAGGAAGATGAGAAGAAGCTTTAACAAAGTTAATATTCTTTTGGTTGTTCACCTTCTTAGGGTTGTAGCCAATTCCTTTCTTGTTTAAGGAGCTCCTTTGGGTATCAATGATCTCATCTAACTTGTCTCTACTCTTCACGAATTTAGCTATAGTGATTTTCAAGTCATTAACCTCAAGAGTGAGATCTCTCTTAGATTTCCTCAAGAAGATAAGTTCCCTTTGCATATCATAGTTTGTGTTCTTCAATATGATGAGCTCATATTGAGTGTCCTTGAGTTCATCCTCAACAAGTGAATTACTAGTGTCACTAGAGTTGTTGTCTAGCATGCATTTGTTTTCATTTTCTAATGTTCCAATCCTATGCATTGCATCTAATTTCTCTTCTTCTACTTTCTTCAAGTCCTTGCAAGTAGCATAGTATTTATTTTTAAGGACCTTGAAATCATTAGCTAAAGCATGCTAGGCATCAAAAAGTTCTTCAAATGCAAGCTCATCCTCTACCTCATTTTCTTCTTCTTCATCATCTCCATGTGCCATTAAGCATATGTTGGCTACCTCTTGTTCTTCTTCATCGGATGAGATCTCCACATCACTTTCTCCCCAAGTAGCCATCATTGCCTTCTTTTTCTTGAACTCCTTCTTTGTTGGCTTCTTGAGTTGAGGGCAATCGGACTTGTAGTGTCCGGGTTTTCTACACTCATAACATATGATTTCATTTGAGTTAGAAGAGGCATGATTATACTTTTCACCTTTGAAGAATTGTTTCTTGAAGAATTTCTTTCCTCCTTGGCGCTTGAAGATCTTTTGTATTCTTCTTGATATCATCGCCAACTCCTCATCGTCATCTCCTTCACTTGAATCGGATGAGTTTTTGCTAGATGACTTGAAGGCAACCATCTTCTTCTTTTTATCTCCCTCTTCGTTGCTTCTCTTCAAGTTCATCTCATAGGTCATGAGGGAACCCATGAGCTCATCTAGTGAAAATTTTGATAGATCCTTAGCTTCTTCGATCGCTGTCACTTTAGGATCCCAAGACTTAGGTAGACACCTAAGAATCTTTCTCACAACCTCATTGTTAGCATAAATTCTTCCAAGAGATTCAAGCACATTTAATATGTTAGTAAACCTTGGGAACATCTCACTAATGGTTTCATCATTATTCATGCAAAATAGTTTATACTCATGGACAAGCATACTTATTTTAGACTCTTTAACCCGACTAGTTCCCTCATATGTAACCTCAAGTTTTTCCCATATTTCTTTAGCCGATTTGCATCCGGAAACTCTATTAAACTCATTTGAACTAAGAGCACAAAATAAGTAGTTTTTGGCCTTGGCATTGATTTGGAGGCTCCTTAAGTCAGCTGGGATATACTCACTTTTAGTTTTTGGAATTTCCTTTCCCTCAATGGTCTTAATGGGAATAATGGGTCCATCCTCTATCATCATCCAAGCCTCATAATCCATAGACTGGATGAATATTTCCATCTTGGTTTTCCAGTAAGTGTAATTCGATCCATTGAAGTATGGTGGCCTATTTGTAGCTTGTCCCTCTATGTTTTCCATCTCTAGATAAAATCCTCTAAGGGTTGTTACACTACTAAAATAGAGACCTAGCTCTGATACCAAATGAAGGTCCAAGAGGGGGGGGTGAATTGGACTCTTTTAGAAAATCTAGATCAATGGAAAAACCAGGTAGGAGAGAACTAATACCTTAAAAGCTTGTAAATTGAATGAAACTAAAACAAAATAGCATGCAAGAATAATATTAAGAAAGTTAGAAAGATGGCACCGATTTTATAGTGGGTCGACCCAACTCTTGGTCTACGTCCACTTCTCCCAAGGCTCCCCTTGAGGTTCCACTACTTGCAAATCCTTTACAAGCTTTTGCTCCAAGCTTCCTGGTGCTTGGTGACCTTACACTCACAGCCACTTGTTGTTGAATATCTCTCAAGGTACCTCTTCACACTTGAAGAAGGTTTACAAAGGTTGTAGCACAAAAGAGAATAAGTAGAAAACTTTTCTAAACCTTGCTAAGATGATCTCAATGATAATGATAAAAGTTGTGGCAAGTTTACATCAAGGAACTACTTATATCTGGGCTTCAACCAGCTCAACAAGGAGCTCCAACGGCTCTCTATAACTCTCCAACGGCTAGTTATTTTACTCTGCGCGTTGCTGGCGGTCGATCCATGCATCGTCTGTCACGTATAAAAACTCAGCCTTTTTTCTCGACGGTCGATCCATGCATCGTCCGTCATCCTCACGGTCGTCCGTCACATCGTCCGCAAGCCTCTGTTAAGAGAATCACTTCCCAGGGTCGATGCTCGGATCGACCGTCGCTTCTTTACTTTTCTTCATAAATGCGCCACGATCGACCGCCGCATCGACCGTCGCATCGTCCGTTAGGCTCTGTTAAGAAAATGGCTTCTCAGGGTCAATGCTCGGATCGACCATCACTTCTTCACTTTTCTTCAATAATGCACCACGGTCGACCGCCGCATTGTCGCTTCTTCACTTTTCTTCAATAATGCACCACTTTTCTTCAATTGGCTTCTCAGGGTCGATGCACCAATCGACCGTGAGCCAATAACACATATTGCCAAGTAGGGTGCATCCAACATGCAACCCCACGGTCGATCCATGCATCGACCGTCAGTACAAACTGACTTAAATATTGAATTTAAGATTTCCAATTAAAGGGGTAATAAGTATTAAACATATATTTTATCATTTAATATATATTGGCATCATCAAAATAAGGTTAGGATCAATAAGCTTGACTCCCTCAATCGCGTTGTTACGTCTCCCTTTCCCATTAGCACCCCATGTCACGCCCCGACCTAGAAAATCCATCTAGACTAGGACGTGAACGGACTAAACCTATTTCCAAAATCAAACCACGAGAGCCTCCCCTGTATTTTCTCAATTTGAATCATGTGTAGATTACTATTTCACCACAAATTTAAAACAATAATTCTAATAGTACTAAATTCAGCACGAAAACAATTCTACTATTATCATTTCATTGGTGGCACAGGTTCTAGTACAACATTTATTTATACAACAATTCCACCAACCCTCAATACATAATTTAATACAGATTATCAAATCATCGAAGAGGGAAATTATACATTTAATACAACTACAAATGTACAACTATTAACAAATGGAAAAAGTCCAGGATCGTCAAGTACTCCTCGAAACTCCAAGTCCGCAATCACCTCGAGAATGGTGCGCCAATGCCCAGAAGATCACCTGAAATGAAAGAACTGCATTGACCTGGATCGCCGATGCAGCCCGAGTAGGAGTGAGCAACAAAGCTCAGTAGTGTTCTACGCTATTCTACGGTACACTGAAGGGAGGAAAACAACAACGGTGCTGTCTCTCCGCCTAAGTCTAAGGAATACCAAGGGTCTCATAACCCTATCGATGTCCCAAGGGCTTCTGTCATGAAACCTCTCTCCTGAACATGTTACCAGGAGGCCACAGAACAGTAACATGCAGGATCACCCTTACCCAAGCAGGATTCCCATGCCTTGGGGACCCACGTCGGGAACGCATCGACATCCATCTTTAGCACTTGGCATTGGGGAAACAACATGACCTCTAAACCTCAATAGCAATGTAATATTCCAGTCCGACTACTTAATAATCCTCAAACGATATCAAATAAAATCATTGAAGACAATCACGTCCTAATCCTTGACTACCCAAACCCCGGTCCTAGGGCTAGATCCGGGTTACCCGAGAACCCCGGATTGACGATCGAATCCATCGCCTACCACTTAGCATGAATGCCTCTAATTCAAGCAAATGCATGCAATGCTCACGCGCACACTAATAGATCAAGACATGCAATAGTATGTCAAACATCATACTGAATTAGAACTTATACCAATTAGTGAAATCATGTTTGTAAAATTATTAGAATTATTGTTTTAATTTGTCACAAAATTATAAACTGCACATGGTTCAAATTGAGGAAATATAGAGTTGACTGTCGTCGGTTGATTTTTAGGATTAGGTTTGGCTCACGTCCCGGTCCAGATGGGTTTTATGGGTCGGGGCGTGACAGAAAAGGAGGGAGAGAGCTCGCTGATGATTCCTCATAGGGGCATGGGGAGGGTGGTAGGGAGAGAGAGAGGAATAGAGAGAGGAGATATATATATATATATATATATATATATATATATATACATATATATATATATAGATGGGACATGCACTGAGAGAGAGCAATAAATGGAGAGAGAGACCTGCACATTACATGGGAGAGAGAGAGAGGGTACTATCATTGCATGTGTGTGTGTGTGTGAGAGAGAGAGAGAGAGAGAGAGTGTGTGTGTGTGTGTGTGACAGAGGGAGGGAGGGAGGGAGGAAGGGAGGGAGAGGACGACGAGAGATAGAGGGAGAGATATAGAAAATACAACATTAAATGGGAATAGGAAGTGAGAAAAGAAGTGACGTGACGCATTCGACGCATACACATCTTTCCTATACATATATAACAGTGGTATCAAGAGTTAGGTTGTGGATATAATGCATGTTTCATGGCAAGAGATTATGGTGTCCAACAATAATACATTTCAACCACAACTTCCCTGATTTAACAGGAAAAATTTTGATATATAGATGATCCAGATGCGGTGTCTCTTCAAGTCACAAGATCTGTGGAATCTTGTAAAAAAGGACTATACTGAAGTAACTAGCGTAGAGTTTGACAAGCTCGAATAAGGAAAGGACACCATGAAGGAGTTGCGAAGAAAAGACAGCCACGCGTTATTCCTGTTTCAAACCATGGATGAAGCAATTTTGGAGAGAATCATCAGTGCCAATACATCAGAAGCGACATGGGATACATTGGGGACGAGTTTCAAAGGCACAAATCGAGTAAAGAAAGTGCGTCTACAAACTTTGAAAGGAGAGTTTGAAGGTCTAAAGATGGCAGAGACAGAATGCCATGGCCAACAAGATGTGGACGAACGGTGAAGAAATCAAAGATTCAAGAATTGTGTAGAAAATTCTGCGAACTGTCTCCACAAAATTTGAGCATATAGTGGTTGCAATGGAGGAGTTCAATGATCTTGAATCCTTATCAGTTGAGGAGCTGATGGGCTCCTTAGAAGCACATGAGCAGCTGCTTAGTAAAAAATCATCATCATCAATTGATGAAGCTCTTAAAACTCAATTGGTGATGGATAACAAAAGATGGAAAGGTGGATGCGATCAAGGTCATGGCCGTGGTCGTGGACATGGCCGAGGTCACGGTGAAGATTTTTTAGCCAACGATGAAAATAATCATGGTGGTGATTTGTGGAGAGGAAGACAACGTGGTAAAGGACAAAATTACCAACACAACAACTAAGGTAAATCACAAACACAATGCTTCTACTGCAAGAAATATAGCCACTATCAATATGAGTGCAGAAAGAAATCAGCAAATGAGCAGAATAATGTTAATTTTGTTGAAACTAAGGAAGATTTGAGTGCCTCTATTTTATTGATGTGCAATGCGATAGAGGCTTCATAAAGTAGCATATGATATATAGATTCTGGGTGTAGCAACCTTATGTGTGGGAAGAAAGAATTGTTCTTGGAGATGGATGAGAACATCTCTTCTATGGCTAAATTTGGAGATGATAGAAAGATTGCAGTGAAGGGAAAAGAAAAGATCATCATCAAAGGATGCAACAGAGATCATCTATTTATCACCGATGTGTTCTATGTACTAGAATTCGAGTGCAACATGATGGTTGTGGGTGCTGCAGGCCCAGGCTACGGGGCGGATGGGCTGCAAGCCCAGGTAGCAACTCCCTGTGATTTGCCCCTGTTAGTGCTGGGTTGGGTGCCCAGGGCATGGTGTGGACTCCTAACGGACCCGCCTGCGGCGCCCATGTGGTGCAGACCCTCATGTCCACCCGCCGCTTAGTACGGGGTTTTGCGCTGCTATGTGGTACCACGGTCGATCTATGGGGGTTGACCGCGGCTCTATGGTAAAGGTAATATGAGCGCCCCTACTATCACTCTAGAGTTTTGGTACGAGTAGTTAGCTCATGGATCCTGAACTGACACAACATATTGAGCGCTGGACAGTTTCAAGAGATGTGATATGTCATACACATGGAGAACGTCATCTGTGAGCTGAAGGATAAGTAGAACATATTGATTGCAATAGTGCCCATGACAATGAATCATACGTTTTCCTTGGAGATCCAGTATGCTGTTGTGCTATACTTCAAGAAGGTAGTCCATGACGAGTCATGGATATGGCATCTCAGATTTGGACATCTGAATTTTGAAGGCTTAAAGCTGCTTGTTTGGAAAAAAGATGATAGAATGGCTATCCATGATCCATGATCGAAATCAAGCCTGTGAAGTTTGCATATTTGGAAAGCAACATAGAGATCCCTTTCTATCTGGTAAGTCTTTCAGAGCCACAAAACCCCTTCAATTTATTCATACTTATTTATACCAGATGGATAGTCTTTTTATGGGGGAAAATAAATATTTTATGAATTTTATTGTTGATTATATTAGAAAGCTATGGGTGTATTACATGAAACAAAAATTAGAGGCTTTTGGTATATTTTGTTAATTTAAGTCATTAGCTAAGAAGCAATGTGGCTACTACCTGAAAACCCTCCAATCTGATGGGGGAGGTGAATACACATCGAAAGAATTTCAGAATTTTTGCAGAGATAATGGCATAGTGCACCAGTTAACTGCTTCCTACACTCCATAGCAGAATGGGGTGGCAGAATGGAAGCATGGAATCATAGTTGAGATAGTTAGAAGCATGTTGAGTGAAAAGTCTTCCAAAGTGCTTTTGGATAAGGGCAGTTGCTTGTGCAACTTATGTGTTGAATAGGTGTCCATCGAAAAGTCTTCCACAAAAGACACTTGAAGAAGCTTAGAGTAGAAGAAAGCCATCAGTACGATATCTGCGGGTGTTTGGCTCCATAGCTTATGCACATATTTTACACCATACCAAAAAGAAATTAGATGACAAGGGTGAGAAGTGCATCTTTATGGGCTATACTAAGAATATCAAGGCTAGGGGTGTACAACCGATTGGGTCAACAGGTTAACGGGTCGGGTCGGACCTGACCCGTTAATTTTTGAGGGCCTTTTGACCCGCTCGTTAACCTGTTAATTTATCAACAGGTTAACAGATTAAAGACTCAACTGGTTAATAGGTAAAAGTGTACAGGTAACCCATTAACCCGTTATTAGTACCACATGAATAAATATAAAGTTTTAAAGTACAATCTATTAATCTAAAATTCAAACAACATAAGCACGTAAATCTAAGTTGTGCCCTATGAAGAAATATAAAGTTTTAAAATACAATCTATTAATCTAAAATTCAACCAAAAATAACATAGCTAATGATTAAATCATAATTGAGCTTTTTCCAATGTAAGCTTCAAGTTCCAATTAACTTGAAAATTAATTAGATCTTAAATCACCACCCCAAGGGTAAGACCAACGATCGCATGTTATGTTATGGTGTTACTTTATTTACGTTTAACATGTTATGTTTTGTACTCACATGAGTGACATTATTATATAATATATCTATATATATATATACTTGTAAATACTAAATAGTCTTTATTCTAAACGGGTAAAATGGGTTACCCATTAAGCAAAGACTTAAACACCCATTACCCGACCCAGAATTATTGTAACGGGTCGGGTTGGACCCGACCCGTTTACGACTGCCTTATGATCTGCCCGTTAAGGTTCGGGTCGGGTTAATTTTCCGGGTCGAAACGGGTTACCCAACCCGTTGTACACCCCTAATGAAGGCCTACAAGCTTTACAATCCGCAACAAAAAAGATGATTTCCAGCAGAGATGTAAAGTTTGATGAGACGAAAGAGTGCGAGTAGAAGAAAGAAGAGAAGGAGACTCACTATGTGCACGTTGACTTCAAGAATAGTGAAAAGCAAGAGGAGCATGTACAAGTTTCTCCTTCATCTCCATCTAGTTCTTTTCCTACACCATCTGCATCACCTTCCTCTAGATCTTCTTTTACAAAATTGGCATCGACACCGGCAATTTGAACCTCCAAGGAAAATTGTTATGCCTATGAGGTACAATGATTATGTACTCAATGAGGATGATGAGGATGTTCATTACATCATGTTCGCTGATTGTGATCCTATCAACTATGAAGAAACTGCAGTTCATACAAAGTGGAGGAAAGCTATGGATGCTGAAATTGAAACAATTGAAAGAAACCACACTTGGGCGCTAATGAGACTTCCCAAAGAACATGAAGCTATTGAAGTCAAGTGAGTCTGCAAGACCAAGTATAAAATAGATGGCAGTGTGGATCAATATAAAGCTAGACTGGTGGTCAAAAGCTATAAACAAAAGCCAGGGATTGACTACTAAAGGTGTTCGCACCAGTTGCAAAGATAGAATCATTAAGAATTATGATCGATTTAGCAATTCACAATAAGTTGAAAGCTCATAAGATGGATGTCAAATCAACCCTCCTCGATGGGATTTTTATAAGAGGAAGTTTATGTTGAGCAGCCTCTAAGATATACGAAGAAAGGATCTGAGGATCAAGTCTACATGATGAATAAAGCTCTCTATGGATTAAAGTAAGCCCCTAGAGCATATAATACACGCATTGACAGGTATTTTCAAGATAATGGATTTAGTAAGTTTCCCTGCAAGCATGCTATTTACATGAAGCAAAATCAGTTAGGTGATATCTTGCTAATTTCCTTATATGTCGATAATTTGATTTTTGCTGGCAATAATCCTGATATGGTTAAAGAATTTAAGAATTGCATAGTTAGAGAATTTGAAATGATAGATATGGATCTTACGGCATATTATCTGGGTCTCGAAGCTCTTCAAAGTGCAGATGAGATATTTGTGTCTGAGAAAAAGTATACCAATGAGATACTTAAAAGGTTCAGGATGAATGATTTTAAGCCAGTTAGTACTCTAGTTGAAACTGGATTGAAGCTATGTAAAGAAGGAAGAGGTAGATTAATAGATACAACACACTTCAAGCGGATTATTGGGAGCCTGAGGTATCTAATTGCTACAAGACCATATATTATTTTTACAGTTGGTCTTATTAGTAGATATAAGGAGTATCCTACTCATGTTCATCTACAAGCTGTAAAGAGGATTCTTAGATATATAAAAGGTACGATTGATTTTGGACTTCTCTACAAATCAAATGATGATCCAAAATTGGTTGGATACATAAATAGTGATTGGGCAGGAGATACATATGACAAAATGAGTACATCATGTAACATATTTTTTCTTAGGAAAAGTGCATTCACTTGGGCTCGAAGAAGCAAGATATAGTTGCGCTTTTTACAGTAGAGGTTGAGTATGTCGCAGCATTGACATGCATGACTCAGGTATTATGGCTAAGAAGAATACTGAAAGGGCTTGGCTTTGCACAAAATAATCCTACCAAGATATATTGTGATAATAAATCAGCAATCTGCATAGTGAAGGATCCAATTTTTCATGGAAGAAGCAAGCATATGAGTTGAATATCATTTTATTCTAGAGCTGATTAGAGACAAGGTTGTTGAGCTACATTACTACAATGGTGAAGATCAAGTTGCTTATATTTTGAAGGTTGAGACATTCATGAAACTCAGAAGTTTGCTTGGCATGATTCCCTATTAAGATATTGGCTTAAGGGGACGTGTTGGTAAATAAACCCAACATTGATTAGAACTTTATTTAGGATTTTGAATTTAGCTTATTTAGTTAGAGTTTGATTAGATCTTTAAATTAGACGGGATTAGAACTCTAAATTAGAGTCTTAGTTTTGCTTTAAACCATGTATATATATGGGTACCATGGTACCATGAGATCAATAAAGGGCCTATTTGGCAACCATTGTATGAGGCGGATTAGATGGATAAGGGAATGGGCGGATTCTGGATTCAACTGATCCATGTGTTTGGTTTGCAATGGATCCTAGAATCCAACATGGATCCGACCATCCTTATCCCGGATTTTATGGATCACGACATCCCGTCAGATCGAGCGAATGCCGCGATCAGGATGCGATATTAGGATTTTATGGATCGCAGCATCCCACGATCGCTACACTGCTCCACCCGGCCGCGCCCTGATCCGGCCAAAGCCGAGCATCCCACGATCGCTACACTGCTCCACCCGGCCGCGCCCTGATCCGGCCAAAGCCGGAGGATATAGACACTCCCGACGCCTCCCAACACCAGAGAAGGGCTGGTAAGAACCCGATGTCGAAGGTGTAAGGAGAGAGAAAAAGAGACAGCATAGAGAGAGAAAGCGGACTTCGAGAGCTCGCATCACCCCGCCGCACGCCGAACTCCGTCATTTTCGTGGCCGGAGAAGAAGGAGGGGGCAGCCTTGATCACCGCTCTCCGAGGACTCCAGAAGCCGGAGAAGGGGCTCACAAAGAATGCGAGAAGAGAGGAGAGAGAGAAATAGGGCGCGAAAGAAAGAGAAGAGGGCCTTGGCGCTGCCGGTAACCATCGCGCCGTCCTCCTCCATCGGAGCGGCCGAAGACGAGCTCCGACGTTATGGGAGCAGATTTTGTGAGGACCCGTCCCTCCAACCTGGTCCGACCGTGTTAGGTCGGGGGTCTGGGTTTGTGGGTTGGCCTTGGGATGCGATCGGTTGATCGCATCGCTATTTTTGCCCCAGTGGCATTTTGGTAAATATGCTCCCTGGTAGTCAGTTTCACACCCGCGTTACACACACTGCCTTGGATTGGTGTATGTGTTTGATTAGAACATTAAGGGCGCTTTCGATCGGAAGATCGAAGCTCGATCTGGAGAGATCGAATCGGACGACTGTGATCGTTTCCAGCTTTCTATTTAAACCCTTTCCTTTCTCTCTCTCCTTTCTTTTCTTCTTCTCCTGCCTTTCTTTCTCTCTTCTCCCTCTCTCATTCGGCTGAGCTAGGGCTTGGAGGGTTGATCTTCGCGGAGCGGATTCCGGCGATCGGACGTGGGGGATGCATGGAGGAGCTGCCCTATCTCTTCAAGTAGTTGTTTCTACCTCGATCTTAGGATCGGGTTCTCCTAGGATAGGTTTAATGTACTTTCGCTGTAGGTGTACCTATTAGAATGTTATGTAACTTGTAGCACATGTGATGTGGCTTGATTCTTGTATTCCTACCTCGCGATTTCGGTATTTTAACGGCTGGTTTTCGTATTGTCGCCGTTTATCGATTTTCGGCCGTTTTGACCTAAATTGGAGATTTAACCGTCAAAATTGTGTTTTGATCATACCATTGGATTCCCCATCATCTTTTATGCATGCTTGTAAAGTTTCATCAACTTCCAACTTGAATTGATCCTTGAAATCCAAGAAATTGGATTTCCGGCACTGTTCTGATGAACTGTGCCTTAAGGCCCGACGGTCGATCAGTGGATCGACCGTCAAGCGTTGATACGCTCTTTCAGGGCCTGACGGTCGACTGTCGGATCGATCGTCGCATCGTCCGTCGGGCTCTGTCGAGATTTTGGCCTCCCACGGTCGATGAACCGATCGACCGTGGGCTTCCCCTTTGTTTTCATCCCACCTCACGGTCGACCGTCGGATCGACTGTCGTATCGTCCGTGAGCCTCTGTCTCGTTTTGGGCTTCCCACGGTCGATGGACCGATCGACCGTCACCCATGTGGTTTTCCTCGTTTTGGTCTCACGGTCGACCGTGACATCGACCGTGGCCTCACGGTCGACCCTTGGATCAACCGTGAGCCCTTGAACAGTGTTTTCTGGTTTTTCTCAAATGGCTTTCAATCGTGATTGATTTTTAAACATGTTGGGAAATTTACAAATGGATTTCGTAGTGTTTCCAAAGGATTTCTATCGAGTTTGAGGATCGATTCGAGTAATTCCCTTTTTGGCCAAATCTATGGTTTTGATTGCATTTAATATATGTTGGATTGTAGTTAAATGTTTATTTGATTGCCTAACCATTAGTTAGCTATGAGTGCTAGCTAATGAGAAATTGTGGAACCTTAGCCTCTTGCCGGCGAATGCCGAGGGCTATTGTATAACTGTGGCCAGTTACCTACGGGGTAACTGTGGAACCTTAGTCTGTCAGGTGCAAGAGAGTACTGAAGACTATTGTATATCTGTATTCATAGCTTTGTTCTAATCTTTGTTTGATTGACATAGATTATTCTGTATTTGAGGCCTTTGCTATGCTTACCCTTTGGCTACCTGTAAGCTATGCCTGGCCCTGTATGATTAATGACATCTTGTTGCATGTTTATATCTTGTTATCTGTGCCTGAGCATTGCATGCATCTTGTTTGCATTAGAGGCATTTGAGGTTATGCGGGCGATGGGTTGATCGCTGATCCGAGGCTCTCGGGTAGCTCGGATCTAGCCTTAGGACCACGGCTGGGTAGTCAGGATTAGGGCGTGATTGTCTGATCAGAATCTCTTGTTATTGAGGATTTGCGATAGTTGACTCTGATCAATGTTTGAGGTTTAGAGGTCGTGTCGGTTCTCCAAAGCCGAGTGCTAAGGATGGGTGTCGATATGTTCCCGAATTGGTTTCCCCAAGGCATGGTATTCCTGCTTGGGTAAGGGTGATCCTGCATGTTACTGTTTCATGGCCTCCTGGTAACATGTTCAGGAGAGAGGTTTCATGGCAGGAGCCCTTGGGACATCGACAGGGTTGTGGGACCCGTGGCATCCTTTAGACTTAGGCGGAGAAACGACACTGTTGTTGTTTTCCTCCCTTCAGTGTGTCGTAGAGTAGAACCCTACTGAGCTTATCGCTCATTCCTACCCATGCTGCGTTTGCAGGTGCAGGCGGCAGCTCTTCTTCAGTGGAGCCGGCGGGATCCGCCTTTGGCGGCGCGAGTACATCAAGAGGCGCTTGAGGTTGCTGGAGGATTAACTGTTGTACCTTTTTGATAATATATATGTTGTAAACATTTTGAGGACTTTTGGGATTTTGTATAAATCTGTCTCTTGGAAGACTTTTGTATCAATTATTGAATAGTACAACTTGATGTTATATGAATTGAATATCTATTCGCCTCTGGAATACAATTGTTTAAATTATCCGTCTTTTCCGCTTTGTCTCGCGCCGATTGAAGATGAATAGTGATAGGAACCCTCACGCCCCGTCCTGGATGGGTTATCTGGGTCGGGGTGTGACAGATTTGGTGGCCGGAGACCACCAATCGATGGGGTTGGCTGGCGGCTAACCTCAAACCCCATAGTTCTTTTTTTTTTAAATCTAATGCTTTTCAAATCCGGAAAAATAATAGAAAACTTTATAAAATTCTAGAAATTAAGAAAAACCTCTTCCTATTGATTATCCTGCTACAAATAAATCAATAGACGTGTCAATATACGACCGCTCTTGATACCACATATAAGATTAAATCCGAGGATCTCGTATATGAATATTAGAATACCATAATCAAATAAATTAATATATACATGTGTTGATCGCCATGTAAGATTAAGTGCGCCGGAGAAAAATGGAGAGGGGGGCCTAACCTAAGTTTTATTATTATGTTGTCAAAATTCATTCGATTCCAATTCAGAGATTTAAAAACCAAACACTAGGATCCACAGATTCAGCTCATTCATACCAGACAAACCAAACGCCAGAATTAACAGATTCAACTCATTCCATACAGACCAGCCAAACAGCATAACCAAAATCCACAGAATCACCAGATTCAGCTCATTCCTCATTCATCTCATTCAGCTCATTCGTCAGATTCAGGGTTGCCAAACGGGCCCAAAGTAGCCTTAGTTTAGGAGAGGATGGAGCATACCCCTACCTCTATACCTCTGCTCGTGGAGAAATTATTGGTGAGAGCTGGGACACGTCAAACGGTGCCGAGCTCAATTCAAAGTTTGACACGTCAACGATTTATACGAGAGGAGTAAACAGCCAAGCGGGCGCTGCCCACTTCTTGGAAACAAGATAGAAGTGTCAAAAATTTGCGCGATTTTGGGAACTTGGGATCGGCAATTTTTTGAGGCGATTTTGGTGATTTGGGATCGAATTTTAATAGAGGGAGAAAATAAAATCACCAGATTCATCATCCTTGTTCTCTCTCTCTCTCTTCTTTCTTTCTTCCCTCTTTTTTATTCAAAATTTGGGGATAACAAGGATCTGGTTTCTTCATCCCCCCGCTCATGTTGATCTTCATCGAGATCTATAGAGTATTGGTGTGGCATGCTCGTGGATCTTTAGTGGGAATCCTTCTACCGAGAGGAAAGAGGTAGTTCTATGTTTAAATCTGTTAGCCAATATAATGGCTAACCAATCAATGATTAACATGTCAGCATAATAAATATGGCCGACAGACTTTCGAACCAAATTAGGCGATATCGCTCAAAGATAAAATCGTCGACCAAAGAGTGAAATCATCGATTAAGATCATCGCTCAAAGAGAAAAATCATCAATCAAGAATGATGATTGTTTTCACACAAAGAAACCATCAGTCAAGAGCGATAACGATCTAACAACGATGATATTGCTAACTAAGAATGATGATCTTCCTTACACAAGAAGATTATCGGCCAAAAGCAGTGACAGGTCATCGACCAAAGATTTAGTTCATTCAAAGATAGCAAGTTATCAACTTTGGACGATGAAGAAACAGACTAGAAAAAGACAACAATCAAGAAGGACAACATTGCAACATGCACAACCTCATCGTCCCGACGCAACCGTCATCGGCCAGAAGCTCATCGCCCAGCCGGAACCGTCATCGGCCAGAGCAAAGGATGCAGAAACGAGGAAATATCGAAGAACATGGGACACGCGGCTCATCCAGAGTGAAAGATGGAAGACGATGGAGGACGTGCTGGACGAAGCAGTAAACTGCTCTAGTATAAATACCTTTCTCTTTCACTGTGTAATGACTCTCGCAAACCAAACACAGAGCCTGCGCGCCTGGATTTTCTTATTGTTCTTTTAAGATGCTTTCTGTAAGTTGATTTCCTTAATATAATGGCTTCGTTTATTCAATTCTTAGTTAATCTTTTTTGCTTAAAGTAGTTTAGATTACTGTTTTAGATGGCTAATCTAGGTTTAGATACTTATGTGTTCTTCCTCGTTTTTTAGATAGTTCTTTACTGCATTTCTTTAGATTAATTTAATATTAGAAGCTTTTATCTTCTAGGATTAGATTAAGTTAATCAATAGATTTAAAATGCTTTCTCTGAATTTAGTAACTTAGGATGATCTTTAAGGTTTTCTTTAATTTATTTTGTAATATTAGATAACTTATGCTTTACTTAGGTTAATTTAGACTATTTTAAGTTAATCTAGATAATTAGCTTTTAATTAGATTATTAAATTAGGTCTAATCTAGATTTCCATTCAACTTGACACCTCTGTTCGTTTAGAAGAAGTAGAACTTAACTACAATCATCTGATACTTAAGTGTGGAGTAGATTTTGACTTTGACTATTTGACCGGTCAACGGTTAGATTTCTGTTCTAACAAAATCCAAACGATTTCGGTCATAAATTTGAAGGAAAAAACTATTAGTTTGGAAAAGAACAAAGGCAGAGTGAATCTCTAGATTTATGCAAAAATCACTACCTTGTATGTGACAACCATTTCCTATCTATCTCCTACTTGTAAAATCAAAACAAATTCCAATCTTATATTTCTCACAAATAGCATTCTAATTACAATTTAGAAGTGTGTGCATTTAAGATTGTATTTCGCATGTATAATGATAATTTTATCATGCCTCTTAACCATATGCTAAGTTAATTTAAGAAATAGCATGGTTAACTCACCTTGACTGGTGAGAAGTCATAGAAAAATAAAACCTCAGGAAGCGTTTTAGGATGTACATTTCCATCTAGGTAGGCTCTGTCACTGAGAACCACAACAGGAAAAAACATAGCTGAAATTAATTCATGCTAGATTATCAACGAAGAGGAAACCACAAGCAAAATTCTGCTTAACCTGGTTTTGAGTGGATTTTACGTCCTCTTAAATCATTATAGATGGTGGGGACGACCTGCAAAAATCAGTTCCGTAGTGATGCTTGGGTGAACATCAAGGAGCCCAATTGGAGCCCAACTGCTAAATAGAGTAATATATTCTTTTGCTATGACATGCTACTGTTCTTTGTTCTTGTTGGATTCATGTTTATGTTGGCTATCATATATGTTTCTAGAATTTTGTATTCCTCATGAAATTAAATATCTACTTAACTTTGTTTGCACTAAAAGCAGCATTATTTTCAAGTTTTTTCTCACTTGCTTATTTTGTTACATGTATGACTCCCTATTTATTGGTTTAATGAACTTTTATTTCTAATATGCCCAATATTAGTCCTTTTGTATTAATACGTCCTTAATTTTTTGTATAGGTCAATCAATTGATGAAGGAAGCGCATCTAATTGTAAATCAAAATGAAAGGGAAGAGAAAGACGATTACGAGCTTAAAGTTGGGTGGAAAGTTAATAGTGAAGATGAATCTTACAACTTATATAGCAACAATGCCATGAGAAAGGGTTTTAGCATTCGAAGAGGATTATATCGATGCATTAAGGGAGATATTATACGAGCTTGTACTTTTGTGTGCTCAAAAGAAGGATTTTGAGAAGATGCAAGACCGGTAGAAGAAAAGAAGGTCAATCAGCCGGAGACAAGAACAAATTGTAATGCCAAAGTCATGTTTACCATTACCGATGGTGAGTGGGAAATTACACTCTTAGAAATTGAGCATAAGCATAATCATAATTGGTTGTCTTGGCTTTGTAGTTGATTGCGCAAGAGTTTGTTTGCTCTTCTTAGGAGTTGCAGTTCATTAGGAATGAGTAGGAGTCTAAATGGAGACAATTGTGCAGAGTCCTAGTTGATTAAAGGTCTGACTTTATTTATAGCTCGTAATCGTGAGCACAAACTAAAAAGGAAAAAGTTTTTCTTTTATGTTCTCTTTAATATCTCTCTGCTCTTTCTTCCTGCTCTCGTTCTATCTTCATGCTTCTGTAGTTGATCTAGCCAACCTTCGTACCCAGCAACAACAGGCCCTACCAAATTCAATCTGTAACAAGATGATACGACTCTTGTTTTCTATTTAAGTCACCCATTGCATCAGAAAGAACTTCTAAAAACTCATTTTCCTTACATTTGCTTCAATTTCCTTAAGCTGGAATTGCATTAGGCCTGAGTCATAGTGGTTACATGTTAAGCTCATTTACACAGCTAATTGGAGCTTAAGAAGATAAGCTGCTGTTATTTCGATCTACTCATAAGTGTTAGAAAATAGTTCAAGACAGTAACATAACAGAGCATTTAATAAAAAAGCCAGATTCGCTGTACATTTTCCACAAGAATGAGATCAAAAGCAGAGCACGCCTAAAAATTAAGGCTGTACAGTACAATATATGAGCCTCATATATCTCCCTGTAGATCATATAACACATCACTTTATTACTCTTCCTATCAACTATTTTTTCATGCCTCTAAGAACAAACAGACCATATTTGCAAGCCATTTGTAGCCCTTAGAACTTCATGAATCCTGTGCTCGATTGACCTTTTAACACCACCTCATCGCTGACTGGTAACCAAGCAGCTACTAAAGCTTCTATTGAATCCAACAAACGGCACTCTTGAGCTAATAGTCTTCCATATATCAGAATCAGCAATGTGGGAATTTTGCTAGCCACGAGATTTACTATGTCAGCGCCATTTAGGGGGATATGGAGATCTGTTCGGTCTCCGGTGAATTCTGCATATGGAACCTCCCCAACAACCACCACTGCAAATGAGAAATCTTGCTCTGAAAAGGGTTTCTTGGCATCCTTTCCACTTTTCAGCAGAGCTAAAGACTTTACGAACTACCTCACGTGCTAATTCTCGATGTTCCTGAACCAGATATCGATATCAATAGATGACAAAGTTAACCTTTCTTGTTGTGAAATGGCTAATAACTCCAATAAGTACAATAACTACATAGCAACAATTTATGCTGAACAGATTACAATAAGTACATGCAAAGGTAATTGAAACCCATCTTGTCCATGAATCAATTGTTGGCGTCGAAGCGTCGGATTCTCGATCCTTGATTGATGTTTGCAAGCCCTAAATCGATGCACGAACACACAAACGTAGAGAACCAAATCAAAAGATGAAAGATAATAGAAAAGCAACATAAAAGTGAAAGACAAATTTACGTGGTTCAGAAATACATTCTCCTACGTCCACGGGGAGCACATCATAGAAATCCACTATGATTAAAAAAAAAATATAACGATATACTTGGCCACAAACAATCCTTTCTCACGCAAGTCCCTCTTCCCTCTTCTTCTCTTTTCTCTCTCTTCTCTCTTTCCTTCTCTCTATTTTTCCTCTCAAAACCCGCGTTCAGGCCACTCCACCTCACTCAACACTCTCCCTCTCTTGTACAAGAGATCCAAAGCGGAGAGAGGAGAGTCTTGCCAATGTGGGACTCTAATTCCTAGGAGAGACATCCCAATGGCATTGGACTCACAATTACATGAAATCTGATCTAATCAATTAGTCAAATTTGGAATCTGAGAGAGACTTCCAATTTAAGTCACTTTCCAACATCAATTAATATACAACAACTACAACTCTTCAAAACAAGCACACAAGAAAGACCTTTTAACAGGAAACCTAGAAACCTGCTTCTGGCTGCATGCCAAGGAATAAGATTTCTGCAATATCTCAAACAAGTCAGCAATAAAGAAGTGTTAAACAATCCAGATGCCGAAGGAAAACTAACACCTAACAAACACATCATCTTTCAAAAAAAACCTGCATGCTCCTTCATCTCTATAACTCAAGAAAATAAGAGAAACATGGAGAACAACTCTAATGGTATCGTAAACTGATGTCTCACTCTCACCTCTTATCGAACAGCTTACATGTGCCAATTGACACCTATTTTCTCTCTGTAGAAGGATACGCAAGGAGATCGCGAGCATGGCACAATCACAATCTTGTGAATCGGGAGAAAATGGATACAAACACGGCGCTAAAGAACTTAGATCATGCGTTCTTCCCAAACTTTCAGAGGAAAAAGAGAAAAAGGAGAAGAGAGAGAATGGTGAGAGAGGAATCGGTGGAGATCTCTGCTTTGATTTATCTCTATCGATTCATTTCTCTCTATGAATTCGAATTTGGATCCAAATTCTTGAAATCGAGCCAATTTTTTACACTTCCATCTCATTTCCAACAAGCACATCTCATTTCCGGAAAGCACGCAGCACCCGCTTTTCTGTTTACTCCTCTCGTATAAATCACTGATGTGTCTAACTTTGAATGGAGCATCGTCTGATTGACGTGGTGTCAAGCTCCCACCGAATAATTTATCCTGCTCGTGGGAAGCAGAACATAAGGCGTCCTCTTCCTCGAGGCATCCTTTAGCTTGCTGGCTTTAAAGTTTTTGTCTCTACTCTCTAGTGAACTACTCTCTCTCTCTCTCTCTCTCCTATACTACTCTCTCTCTCTCTCTCCATATTGTCTACTACACATAGACATCTCTCCTATACATATATAACAAAAATAGAGGATAAAAAAAAAAGAGAGAGACTGAAAGTATGAAAATGTTTTCCAATCAAATTGGCCTGTTGGGGTCTCTTAGCTTGATTAAATCCATGACATAAGCACTAATGCAGGATCATTTACTCAGAAACAGAAAAAAAAAGGGCAGGACGTAAATCGGTAGTTCAAAATTTAAAGTTTTAAGCTCTGTATGTTGAAAGACCATGAAAGGATTGTTCCTCTTCTTGTTTATTGTTTTGTTGAAAGATGCTGCCATGGGCTTCAACTATTAAATTCAATAGACCTGATCAAATTAGTGTTGCATCTCTACAAACAACAATCGGCTTAAAGAGGAAGGATATTAACCACTAGTTTGTACTTCAAATATAATTGCTCTACGGATCTGAATTTCTTTTTCAATCTTGCGAGAATTTACACTTGCCTTTATTTGCTTCACCAATAATCCTGACAAGAGCAGCTTCCTTCTTTGAAATGGTGGAAGCGGTTTCTATCCCGGACAACAATTTCCCGTTTGAAGAGTTTTGAGATTAATTTGATAGCTGAGTGGCAATCTCTGCATACTCTAAGGTTCTTCAAGATGAGGATTTCATCACCTGGCATTGTTTTTATCAGACCAAAACAGAGAGCCAACTTCTCGCTGTGCTGAGAAAGAGAGTTCTCCTTCTCTTCCTCATCGAGATTTAGCAAAACTTCAGATGTGTCAGCTACATGGCCTGCAGCTCTCAATCTCCCATTTACATAATCGAGCATCAAATATATGTTCTCAGATTCATCGTGAGAATGATCTCCAACTGTAAACTCATGAAAAACGCCGTCGAACACAATTGAGCTGCACCCTGGTGCTTTTCTTATACCTTTTTCGTGCATCAAGACCCTTAACCTTCTCACTTCCTTCCATTGCTTGTTCCTAGCAAACATGTTAGAGAGAAGCACGTAAACGCCTTCATTATAAGGCTCTATATCCAGAAGATGTTTCGCAGCCTTTTCTCCTAGCTCTGTATTGCTATAAATCTGGCATCCATTAAGCAATGCTCCCCAAACTGCTGCATTTGGCTTCATAGGCATCTCTTTAATAAAATTTTCAGCTTCCTCCATCATGCCAGCTCTGCTAAGTAGATTAACCATGCAACCATAGTGTTCTAACTTTGGCATAATCCCATACTCACCCTTCAGTCTGTGGAAATAGTCGAATCCTTCGTGTACAAACCCTCCGTTGCTACAAGCTGACAGAATACCGATGAAGGTGATATCATCTGGTTTCACACCAGCTGTTTGCATGAGAGAAAATTGACCAAGAGCCTGCTCCTCACGGCCATGAAGTGCGAACCCTGAGATCATAGCATTCCAAGTGACAACATCTTTTAGTATCATCTCACTAAAAATTTCATAGGCAGCATCTATCTTTCCGCACTTGGAATACATATCAATTAGTGAGTTCTTCAAACTAATGGAATGACACATCTCAGTTTTGTCAACAAAAGCATGAAGCCACTTGCCCGAATTCAAATCGCCGGTTTGGGCACATGCCGATAGCACAGCCATGATAGTAACCTCATTAGGCTCGTGATCGCCTATGCCAACCATCTTCATGAATAGTCTGAGAGCCTCATCACCTCTATTGTTCTGAGCATACCCAGATATCATAGCAGACCATGCCACCACATTCGTCTCAGTAAGCGCATCGAAGACTTCTCTCGCCAAATCCAGCTCTCCACACTTGGCATACATGTCAACGAGAGCTGTCCCAAGAACCACACAAATTGTCATTCCCGATCGCCTAATTTGGCGATGCAGTTTCTTACCACATTCCAAATCTCTTAGGTCTGCACAAGCGGATAGCACACTAGCCATGGTCACCGCATCAGCCTCTATGCCTTCCTCCTTCATCATACTAAACAAGACCATTGCCTCTTTGGGACATTCGTTCTTAATGTAGCCATTAATCATAGTAGTCCAAACAACTTCGTTTCTTTGTTGACCCATTTTGTCAAACACTGAACTTGCTGAATCCAAATGGCCACAAGATGCATACATAGTGATCAAAGTGGTTTGAACATAAAGATCTGAATCTAGACCAAGCCTAACAATTTGACCATGAAGAACCTTGCCTTCACTGAAGGCCAGACACTGGGCACAAGCCTTGAGCAATGATGGGAATGTAAATCTATCAGGGATGCTACTAGAGAACTGGATCATATCCAAGTATGCCATGATAGCCATTTTGGGCAGGTTGTAATTTACAAACCCTCTAAGCATGGTGTTCCAAGTCACTATATTTGGTTGGTTGGCATGGTTGAAAACCATGCAGGCATAGGCCAAGCTGTTGGACTCTGGTGGTGGTGGTGGTGGTGATGGTGGTGGGAGGGAGAGGGTGAGAGAGAGAAACTTGGTGAGTGATGGGGTGTGGCTGATGAGCCCAGTTTTTATCATCTGGGCATGGATTTGGTGGAGGTCTCTCAGGTTTGAGCATTTTAGTTCCAGTAGATGGAAGATGGATTGGAACTTTTCATTAGTGGGTCTTTGTGGTGCTGGGATTGGGTGCAGCACCATGCAAGACATTATCTATTTTTTTGTGGATGGATGGAACATGAGACAATGAAGACAAAAATATTATGAGAGTTCTCATTATATATATATATATATATATATATATATATATATATATATTTATTTATTTATTTATTTTTTATTTTTTATTTTTTATTTTTTATTTTTTATTTTTTATTTTTTATTTTTTATTTTTTTTTTGTGTGTGTGGGAGGGGGGGGGGGGCGGGGGTGGGTTTGGTGTTAAACGCTATTTTTTATTTTTTATTTTTTATTTTTTATTTTTTATTTTTTATTTTTTATTTTTTTTATTTTTTTATTTTTTATTTTTTATTTTTTATTTTTTATTTTTTATTTGTGTGTGTGTGGGAGGGGGGGGGCGGGGGTGGGTTTGGTGTTAAACGCTATTTTTTATTTTTTATTTTTTATTTTTTATTTTTTATTTTTTATTTTTTATTTTTTATTTGTGTGTGTGTGGGAGGGGGGGGGGGGGGGGGCGGGGGGTGGGTTTGGTGTTAAACGCTATAAGGCTAAAGCGTAAATATAGCCGTTTGACTCCTTCCAAGTTCCAACCCCCCCAAAACCATGCAAATACGTGTGAAATCATCATTGCCATTCCATTCATAACCACAAACAACAAACCAACCTTGAAGGCTTCGGCTTATAAAGACCCACCACCCTTCTTCTCCCTTCTCCATCTCCAATTCACTATCAACACAGAGGTACAGCCATCAGAGCCGGTTAATTCCGACAACCTTTGAAGACAATGGCTGACACCAAGATGGCTGTGGTTGCATTCCTCCTGGTCTCCATGCTGGTGTTCTCTGCAGTGCCGGCGGCCACCGCCCTCGGCTGCATCCCCGACTGCGTCGGCCGCTGCTCCAACGGCAAGAACCTCGTCTCCTGCGGCACCATGTGCGCCACCGCCTGCCTCAAGACCGGCGGCGGCGCCTCCTCCGATTCCTTCGAAGGGAACTGATGAAGCCCGGATATATGCCCAGGCCATGGCCATGCGTACGTTGAATAAAATGCCATGCAAGGGGAGCGTTGCGTTGCCATGCATCTACTATATAATGTGTCATGCACTGTGTCATCTGTTAATTCGTACATAGCTTAATTATGATGCCAGCTTCTTTGGCCAACTTTTTTGTTGTTCCCATCGATCTCTTGTCTGGTAGTGGCGAATATATTCATAGTAATTTGGTGTCTAAATAATCTACGGAAAGCTTGAGTGATTGAAGGATAGAAGATATATGGAAATTTGATTGGTTTATGATCTTTCTTTGAAGAAGTATATGATCTTTCTTTGGTTTATGGAAATTTGATTGGTTTATGATCTAAATAATCTACGGACTAGAATCAAGCTAATTCTTAGTTTTTTAGTTAATTTTTTGCTTTGGCTTTGGATTATCTTTTAATTATTTCATTTTCAGTTTGGCCTAAATGTGCATAAGTTAACATGCATCTTTCTTGGTTCTTAATAATAAGTTCTTTCTCGGAAACCTTTCAAGGGGCTAGTCTTTCTCGGCATGCTCATTTCATTATACCAAGCTTATCTCAATAAGTAGATCTTGAGCTCATAGATAACAGATTTTTTTTCCATTTGTCATGCTCAAAAAATGGGCATTGTGTATCCATTGCAATATTAAAGGAATACTAAATAAGAATTGATATACTATAATCCCCTAAACAGCATACTAAATATCACAAAACATCTAAAACAATTCTGACATTTCTTTCACTCTTCCATCCGATGAAGAAACTTGATCATAATAAAAACCATTTCTTTCACTCTTCAGCTTAATGTAAACATGGTACTCATCGAAGCGAAAGAAAACGAATTCAACACCAGCCCATCATTAAGATGGAATTCCAATCGATGCTTTTAGATGAACTATACAAGCATACCGTGCAATGTAATACAAGTGAACAGTGATCACACATTCTCTAGCCTCTAACTGGTAATTAAAGCTTCACGAACTTTGCATACCTCGTATAAAGTCATAAACTTTTTAATACAAGTCCAAAATTACTCTGGAGAAGTCACGAAATATAAGTGCACTCACTCAGAACATAGTTCAAAACTTCTTGAAAAGGTCTATAACAGCTATGATTCAGTAGAATTAGAAGCTTATGACCAGAACATCCTTCAGATAGATACAGATGTAAACAATATTATATATACTTGAACTAATTTTTGCTGAAGCTGTAAAGTTGCTCAAGACAAACACATAGCCTTTTACCACTTGGGGATCTGAAGACTAAATTAGAAGCACTATCACACCCACTTCTTTATGATCTGCTTTCTACTCTTGCATCAAGACTAGTAGAAGGTAAACAAGCTCTTTCCCATACATAGATAAACAGTCTCACTTTGTTGGCAGTCTGGAACTAAATGCTGATGAGTGTTAAGGTCAACATCAACCAGCAATTCCTTTTAGTGTTTAGACCAGCTGATACAGAACTTTAAAGAGAGTGTCTCATTATAGACCTGCCACAATGCGAACCCTCCTCCCTCCGTTCAGCTTGTGAAGATTAAGACTGAATTCCAGAAAATAAAATCTAGGGCATCCCGAGTCAATCCTTCACCTGCATTGCAATACGGTGAAATGTCACTTTTGGCATAGATGCAAAGAGGATGATAAAGAGTATCCACACAAGGTTCCCACCTCAGGCTAGCATATTGTCGAGAAAAGGCTTCATAGTAGCTCCTTTGCTGCTTTCCAGCAAAAATTAAAGGAAATACCAAGTAAGAATACACTAGCACAATTCCAAAATAATACAAGGAACACATAAAACACTGACATTTGACTTGAAAAATAACAACAAAATAGCTACCTCTGGACCTTTTTGTATATATGCAAAGATATTAGATACCAAAATAGTTGAAAAACTAGAAACTATGAACTGGCTGAATTATGAAGCACTAATTTACTGTAAAAGCAAGCACAAGGTGGCAAAATGAAATAAAAGGACAAATGAGGATGCATGAAACCGAATTACTAAAATGGTTACCCCACTATCAATGTTACAGCTTTATATAGCCTCATCACCTTACTGAAATTCTGAAATAACTTGTGACTATGTCGAGAGGAAAAAATCACTAAAGATCGGATCATAAGTCTGACGGAACCAAAGAGTGTGCATAAAGATGATATGCACCTGTACGCAATACCTGAGTTCTAACTCATAGGACTGTAAAATACGCCCAGATTCCAAGCTTGATAGTTTGAAATCCAACCCAATAAGCTATGAGAGATCTAGACAGCTCTGAATGATATAAAATGGTTCTCAGTGATCAATATTCAGTAAAACCATTACTTTGAAAATAGCGCTGATTGGTGCACATGCCACGTGGCATGTGCACTTCACATTATTGAATACATGCCTATCGGTAGACCACCGATAGGCATGTACAACCTATTGGTACCCCATAACCGATAGATTCGTTGTCGATTTATATACATGCCTATCGGTAGTGGGATACCGATAGGTTGTACATGCCTATCAGTATCCCACTACCGCATGTATATGAATCGGTAGCTGTGCTACATGCACATGCCACGTGGGCATGTGCACAAATCATTTCTGCTTTGAAAATATCATTCTACGTCTGCCACGTCATTTTTTGAAAAGAACAGGGCTCAAGATCCAGATACATCTTACTTTAGAATATGTCCAAAATAAAAACAAACTATTATTGACACAGCCCAACAGACTGCAAATTGGGTTTGCTCCAGCGCTAATCATATGTTCAGGGTGATTTGCACATTAAACATTTAAACTTCCGGCAGGCACAAGTTCAGACATTGGTCAGTACTCGCAATAGTGCATAACATAGTTGTAACAAATGATTCTGATTTGTTCTTAGCTAGGTTTACACCATACTTTCCAAGCATCTTGAAACATACAAGTATCAGGTTATTGGGTATCGTTCGAATTAGAAATAAGTATAATAAGACAAGAAACCTAACTCTAACCCAATAACCAGCCCGCACCGCCTCTCCGATCCTCCACTCCTCTGATCCCCCTGTCCCGACACCTCCCCTGCTGCCCCCCTCTTATCCTCCTCTCTTTCTCTCCTTTATCTTTGATTATGTCTCACTCACCCACACATAACAATCAGCACGGGTCGTCCCGATGGTAGGTACCATGCCGGCTATGTAATCCGGCAAAACTATAAACCTTGACTTTTAAGTTGAATTCTAACTCTTATTGGTAGACTGTGTTTGGCATATAAGTAGACAGAAAAAGGAAATTACATTGCAACAAACTAGAAAAAGGAGCAATAACATTCATGCTTCAAAGCATAGACGATAGAAGAAATAGCGAGTCCTACAATCATGAATATGAAAAAAGTAACTACTAAGAGATAATCTTCTAAATACCCCAAAGATATAATCTATCATACTAAACTACCCAGATACTCCCATTCCTATACCAAAAACTATACTCGAGATACTTGCAACAACGATGAGGCTACTGCTGCTTAGTTGATGTTCAAGTGTGAGAAGGTAACCCTGATTCTAAAGTTCACCCCCGTTGAAGAAGAAAAAATCTTTTGAACTTTTGTGAATCACCTCTCCATAATCTAGATATAGTACACAAATAGAAAAAGGCCCTATTTTGAACTGTTATACCTTTATTGAAACAGAAGGTGATATTTTTGCCAAAGCTTGCTCAAAATGTTCTTCCCTGATCAGACTTGGTTCAGTGGAACTCCCAGCATCCATAGAAAATTGCTCCTCCTCCAAAGCAGCCAAGGCAGCTTCTTCCATCTAGAAAAAGGCAGTAAAATTAGTCATATATAAACTTCCCTTCAGAAAACATGGTTCCAAAAATATGCTCATATACACGAATCTATCTTCTCAGCAAGCACCAAGAGTCAACTGAAAAGTCATCCCAAATACAAGCTCAGATGCACGTATGCACACATGAACAGGTGGATAAAAACATGTAGCCACCAATATAAACATGCTGATGCATACAATCACATGTTCAAATATGCCTACAATCATGCATGTGCACACGCACACAAGTCAGACCACAAGAGCGCACAAACACACATACACAGAGAAAGATATAATGTAAAAGAAAGCCATACCAAGGCAGCAAGATCAGCCCCAGTAAGATTATTGCATGCCTCGCTGCGACCAATAAAATCCCAATCCACATCAGCAGCAATAGGCTTCCTTCGAGCAAGCGCCTTCAAAATTGATCCTCGTTCCTCTGCAGTAGGTGGAGGAACATAAAGCACTCTACCAAATCTTCCTGGTCGTAGGACAGCAGGGTCAATCACCTCAGGCCTGCCAACAAAAAGAAACTTCTAGTTTAAGTCGAAGTAAAGAAAAGTGGAATCGAGTTAAAATACCAACCCACCTATTTGTGGCACCGACCACATAAACATCACACCGCTGATCAGCACCATCTAGCTCAATTAGCAACTGCAATAAGAAAAGTAATCCAGATTCAGAACAACTCCGAAACTGAACACTGGTTAACCAGAAATGGAGAAACTGCATATATGCACTCCTGAAGACGAGCATTTACAGCTTTACCTGGTTCAGAAGCCGCTCGACAACCCATCCTCCATCTTTTCCTCGCTTAGTGGTGAGAGCATCTATCTGCAATTACGAAAACAGTTGATAACAGAAACTTTAAGAAAGACCAAGGAATCCATTGTAGGAGATGACATAATCAATAACTCCAGATCATACTCTAAAACATGATTTCTGTGCATGTCAGCACTTATCGATAGTTACTGTGCGAGTACGTCGGCACACACCGTGCCAAGGTGCCCGCATGGGCCATGCTAGTAACCAGCACGAAGCGTGCCAGTAGCATGGTAATTTGTGCTTTAAAGTTCTATTAGTAGCAAACACTTACACTTTGTTATTCACCTCTTTTCATAGTTAACACAGATCAGTTTGGAAAGCTGAACTCATCAACACTATTCTTGGTTTTTAAGAGAAAGAAACCCACTAAATATGGTTTTAGGTAATAAATGTCAAGCAATCTAGATAGCATCTGAAGCAGGTATTTCTTGTCTTCAATAACAAACAAAATTCGGCTTTCTTTATATAAGTTCCTATGTCCATTTATGTTTCTCCAAATTTTGTAAAACGTCCTGCCTGCTCAGCACGTTTGACAACTTATGGAAGTCAAAGAAGAACGAAATGTCTTCGTAAATGCCCTGCAACATCCTGAGCTATGCCAACTAAGTATGCTTTGCTGCAATTAACATGAACGTGCTGTCCAGTTTTTGTTGATAGAAACTTCTGCTGCAAAAGTTTGGAATATCTTTTCAAACATGCATGTCATGCTTTAACACGCATGTGATGCTTTCTAAGTATCTGGTATGCAGGTTCATGTCATGATTTTAGGCTTCTCGTCTGCAAGTATGCATTGCGGTTTCAGCTGCATGGCTATTTCTGAGTGCATAATTGTTTTAAATGCATCTCTACAAGTGCATCAGTGCATCATGGTCATCAAATTGCAAATAAGATTTGTGCTTCGTGTTTTAGATTCAATGGGTATTTGGTCGTTGTATGGTGTATGTTGAGTTCTTGGTCACAGTTGAAGCAGGCATTTCAGCCAAACCAAACTGAAGTCATATACATACTTCAGGATTCACATGGAACTTACCAAAACTGAAGTCATACACACACACAGAAACACACTTTTTGGCTTTCACATAGGACTTTGATAACAGCGCTATAGAACCAAGTTCACTTCACTTATTTAAATTGGCAGAGTAATTTTTAATCTGTAGACTCAGTGACTTAATTAGCTACTACCGTCCAAATTTGAGCAAAAGTACGAGATGTTACATGATTGTCGTGTGGTTCTTGGATTTAACGCATGGTAATTGTTGGATTTTAAATTAGACATCTAACTTAAAAAATGAACTCTCATTTTCCAAACCTTCATGGACTTCACATAGCTTGCATGAAATTCTTCGAACTACATCATCTAAGTGCTCACTGGCATGATATTAGACTGAGCAAATAATTAGAATGCTAAATCACAATTTCATACATTGCATCCTCACTGGCATGATTTAAACCTAGTGTGTAATTAGCAACTCTAAATCGCAATTTCGCAGAAATAGTCTGCAACCAGCAACTCTAAAAAAAAGTTTTGGAAATGCATATCAAATGCATGCAGAATGCTTATCACGCTAATTGCTCAATTTATGAAACAAATTCTAAGAGTCAGGCAAATTCACATATAGCCCAAAAAATAGCTACATTATCATGTGAGTACAATCAATGCCGACTGCTGAACAAACAATTTGTGCATTGTCTTTCGGGATATCAGGGAACTGAATGCTAATTGACTATTCAGTATGCATTGGACAGCAAAGAATTATGTGCGGCTGCATTTTGATCATTAACTTATTATGTGATTTTCAAGAAATCATATTTTTCTAATTTGATGGAATTTCAGGGAAAAACCGGTGGAAATCCCACTAACAAGCTAAAATCTAAAACCATCGGTGTTTCCTTGGCATCCACATATGCAACTGGAGTAGCCTAAACGAACAAAAAAGCAACTTGATTACACTAAGCATAAAAGTGTATCTTTCATAAATCGGTGCATTAACTGCAACTGTAACTGTGCCTGAGCCTGCAGATTTCACAATGTAATTAACATGCAGTATGCTTAAACCTATTCCCATGCAACTCATTATGAGGGGAACCTACTAGCAGTCATTGTCCGTAAGATCACTGTTTAGTAGAAGATAGATGTAAAGAAGATCAATGTCCAGAGATTGCAATTAGAGTTTACCTCATTCATGAGTATACACAAGCACGCCTGATGAAAAAAATTATCACTCACCTCATCAAAGAATAGGATGCATGGTGAGCATGTTCGCGCACGGCTAAAGATTGTTCTAACGGCCAGCTCACTTTCCCCAACATACTTATTCAAAAGTTCAGGACCCTGTAAAGAAGAGTGCATAAATCCAGACATAAGTACAATGGTAAAACCTGGACGAATAGAAAATAAGAACATACTCGCAAACCTTGATATGGATAAAATTTGCACCCGCCTCATTAGCTACAGCCTTGGCAATTAAGGTTTTACCACAACCCGGAGGACCATAAAGCAGGAAGCCAGACTGGAAGTTTACACCAAATTTCTGCAGGTGGCCAACATCATGATGTAAGAAGATCCCACGTTCAAAAGGACGAAGTTCATGTGATACAAATTATGGACAAAGTCTAATGCAGGAAAGCAGACGGTGAAATGCAAATAATGCCTTTTATCCAGCTGTCTAAAGGCCAAAGTTCATGTGATCCGAGGTTCAAAAGGCCGAAGTTGATGCGGACATCAGATCCATATTGAGATCCAGAACGAGTCAGATCATTTATGATGAGTACATCTGATTAGAGGATCACCTATGCTACTTTTGGACTTGATTTATATGTGATACAAATTATAGACTAAGTCCAATGCAGGAAAGCAGACTGTGAAATGCAAAAACTGCCTTATATCCAGCTGTCAAAGGCAAAACTTTGAGGAAAAAAGGGCTAAAATCACGCTAATTATCACGACTCAAACGCACATCACCTTATAGGTCATATATTTGGATGTAACATAGCATGAAAGACTTCCAACACAAGCACACACACAACTACAATTCAGAAGGTCATAACCCGGTTCTCAACAATTAAGTGGTTCCTGACTTCCACCATTGCTAATCTGTAATAAACACTAAGATAACACATACAGCAATCGGTCTTTGTAGATGTGGGTGACATGGATCAAGTACGATCTTCAAACATAGGAAAAGTGACATTGTTTTTGCACATTATTTGGGAAAAGACTGGCACTAAATTGATTTGCATTTCTACACCTCTTTATCCAAATTTTCTTGCAAGACTGTATACCATCCTGTTGGGAGGCAATCAAAGAATATTCTTCTATATGTATCACTTCTTGCTCTCCAAAATAGCTTGGGCAGTTTATGTGGGACAAGACAGACACGAAATTGATCTGCTATTCTATAACCTTTCTTCTAATGTTCTTGCTCGATGGTATAAATCCTGTTGGGACTATAACTAAAGAATGTTTTTCTAGAAAGAACAAGTTAAGAATAGACGAAGATACTAAAAAGAGAACAAAAGGTGCTCAGATACAAAGATTCAATTTCCAAAATGTGCGTTTGTGGATGTGCATCACCATGTGGGGGAAGTCTCATGCACTCCGACAATTTGGATTCAATATGTTTTTGAGTCCAATTTTTCTTCCAAGCACATGTAATACCCCATCAAAATCAGAATAATGTTCAAATAGAAGCCTCAAACTCGAGAGGGAGGGAACACATAAAATAGATAGGCACAAAATTTGACACACTTGAAAGGATTTAGAAAAATCAAACATACCTTATAAATTTCAGGGTTCCTTATGCGGCGGATTATATGACGATCGAACTCTTTCCTCAATAAAGCAAGACCGCCAACATCTTCCCACTTAACATCAGGAATCGAAGAGAATCCTTCCCTTGTTGATGAAGGCTGAACCAATGTAACTGCTACCTGCAATGAAGACAAAATTAAAAGTAGTTATAACACACTAATTTTAAATCCTAAGTCAAAAGGAAGGCATTTTTATCTGTAGAATGTCAAAGAAAAAAGACATTTCAATGAAAATATTGGTCTTTAACATTTGACCGAGGGGGCGTTGGTTTGGGTGTTTGTGAGAGAAACCAACTGATACCTAGAAATACAAAATTAGCAACAGTTACTGCATATGAATGAGACTCCATGCGCAATCGTGTGCTGCCAGAGCATAAGCTAAAAATAAACCAATTTATCATAAGTTCAAAATATGGAAATATCTACAGCTTAATGAACTTGGGGGAAAAAAAAGAATTCTCCTCAAACTACCCCCAAGATCAAATATATGGTCCATGCACTTCTATACATTTCCTCAATGTGGCATGCAGGATCATTTCACAATTTCACCATGTAAATGATCCCTGAGTCTGAAAATAATATTGTTTTAGATCCTAGGACAAGTTTAAAATTAGTTGATCACCTACCTCACCAATAAGATCATGTTCACCATTTACTAACCACTTTAAGCACCTGTAAGATACTACTCTTTGATTTCATTGCCAATTGTAGCAAGCGAGTTGATTTCTTCCTGTTGTATTCTAGCCTTAGGAAGGGCCAGTCCTTGTACAGCCAAGGGCCAAACTTTGACAGCATTTTCACCAGTTGTTAAGTCTCAGAGGAGGTTTCACGTACATGAAATAGATTGAGTGATGAACATCTCAACTCATACAGTTATGAACAATCGATTGAGAACAAGAAGTCCAACTAGAAGTTGCAAACCAAATCTCATTTCAGCATGACTTAATGTGAACAGCATCAAAAATGATCACTGACAGCTGGGTGGATTTACAAGATGAAGATATATGTGATCTACTGAATCAACAGAGTATAGTGGGGTTTTTTACTACATTTCGAATGGGGAGAGCATTTCATGTGTTACACTTTCTAACCAAATTCTCATTGTCTCTGGTGCACGAATCTAAGAGAAAGCTAGATTACATAAAAGGTGTGCCAGAATCTAGATACCTGAGTTAAAAATACTTCATTCATGTCATCTCTTTCAGCTCAGCATTTTTTGTATTTTTAGTTGCAGAACGCTCAAAGAAAATGGCAATGAAATAATGGTTTGGATGATTGATAAAAATACGACGTCGAGAAACAGTTCTGCACATCAATTCTATAAGAAGAGAAAACGAAAGTGTGGGTAACTTGTCTTACTCTATGGCTAAAGAACCATATGATAATATTGGTTCAGTATATGAATCATCCTACATTAGTTTCTAGAGGAGTTGGAGTTGTAGTAAATGCAGCGAACTTGGAAAACCTACACCACGATTTGGCAAACTAAATAATTACAGAACATTACCTCAAAGTCAATCATGGTAATGCTAAGATTTTCCATTTCTTCAGGACTCCATGGTTGCCTCCACCAGTCCTCAATGTTCTTTTTGTCTTTGGACTCGGAAAACATCTCGGATTTCCTCCTATCTATAATTCGTTTCATAGCCAGATTTCCTGCCTTATTAACCAGAGCAGCCAAGTCAGCTCCAACAAAACCTGGAGCAGATCTGGCTATCTTTAACAGATCAAAGTCACCCTCAAGTTTAAGGTTACGAGTGAGGACTGAAAGGATCTCTACTCGGCCACATTCATCTGGGACACCCAAAACAATCTCCCTGTCAAATCGTCCAGGCCGCCTCAAAGCTTGATCCACTGCATCTGGTCGATTGGTAGCTCCAATTACAAGTACATAACTAGGTTTTCTCTCTGATGTTTCTGAATCTATCTCAGTATCATTTGAAATGAGAGTTTGGTGTGATTCATCCATGCAAGTCATTAACTGTGTGACTATTCGGCGTTCCATCTCCCTCTGCAAGTTCTCTCTCTTGGAAGCAATGGCATCTATCTCGTCAATGAATACAATGGAAGGAGCAGTACGATATGCCTTTTTGAAAAGATCTCGTATGTTTTCTTCAGATGCACCTTAAGTAGTCAAGTTTAATGAAATGGTACTTAGTATGTGGTCAAAAGTATACAGAGTAGAGAAAAAAGTATTATAATGAATATTGCTACATTTAAACATGAAAGAAAGCTCTGACAACCCAATTTGTCAAGTCTACGACCATGAAAAAATTTCTTTTCACGACAGATATAAACCAAATTGCTAACCACTTACTATTCCGCAAGCATCCCTATAAAAGCAGTCTGATAACCCAAAATTACATGGAGAGAGAATTCCTCCAAGTAGCTTTAACTTGAATTATGAAACATCAAATCCTCAAAACCCTTTTCATGTTGTCTGATGGTGACCTGTCAAAACTAGGATTCTAGGGCTTCAGAAGAAGAATAGAAGAAAATCAGAGATGTGTTTCAATGCGACTGAAAATTTTCCCCTTTCTTTGACTTCCTCAGGATATGAATGAAGAAGTAAGGATTGAAGAGCAGTAACTAAAATGCCAATCTTAGTCCTGCTTGCTCCTCATGAAGCTTAAAAGCCCCTTTAACATAGGCATGAAGGTATGGAATAAGACTCATTTGAAGGCTAATACAACATTGAATCGATAGCAAAGCTAGGCCATGAAAAGATGAGTAGTCCTTTCAAATCTTTGCCACCACGCTGAAGAAAATATGCGAGCAATGCAATGTCAGTGACCTTTTGCAATTCGTAGTATTTACTATTGTAATCAGTTGCAATTGATTTATATTGTCAACAGCCATCGTCCACCAGTTGGTCTGCCTTTACAAAGCAGTACTTGTGCATGTTCACTACAAACTTGATCAATTCCAATCACTAGGATTACATCCATGGTTTCTTACAGGTAACAAGCAGCATAATGGTCGACTTCATACCCTTGCTTATACAATACTGGACACATGCGTCCCCAGTCAACAGTATGCACAAGATCTATTTATTCATAGCATTTTTCATTGTCCCCATTAAACTAAATAAAATCAACCTACTCCGGCAAACATGATACTTTCAGGGCCATTAATCTCTTCTCCTATTATGAAGGTAGATTTTACAACCTCTCTGGTTATAGTCATTTGAAGGTTTCGAGAATGCATGTGTGAAAGGGGCAAACAATGTAATTGATGTTGGCATATACTTTTTGAGAAGATCAGAAACCATGCCTTGTACCAAAAAGAAGAATTTACAGGTTTTATGGATAATTCCAATGATTTACATGAGCATTAGTTCCAGACTGAATCATCTGTGTCAAAATAATAGAACCATATTGTAGGAAATAATACTCTATCAAGGAAAAATTAAAATTTGACAAGACAAGTATTACGGCTTGATGCATAAACATATGGTCTACTATCAAACGGCAAGGGGTCAAGAGATGCTTGGCAACATATTATCAGCACCCATTCTAGTACATAAACCATTTCGTCTCAACAAAAGTAGCGGGTGTTAAAAGCGCTCTAATATCAACCCAACAATTCTTCACTTTTCAAATGTAGCTTCCAGTATATCAGAGACAGACATATGACTGAAATTCAACATATGAACTTACCAGAAACACCTGAAACAATTTCAGGAGCAGAGATCTTATAAAAGGGGACGCCTGTCTCATTAGCAATAGCATGAGCAAGCTTCGTCTTCCCACACCCAGGCGGACCATGGAGCAGTATCCCAGCCATTGGCCTCACCCCCAGCAACCTTGGTAGCTGAGGATGACACAGTGGCACAATCACCTCCATCATGAGCTCCTCCAGAACCGCCTTAACCCCCCCAAGATCCTGAAACCTCGGCCCCTCCCTCCCTCCCGCCTCCTTCCCCACCTCATCCCCACGACTCCCCTTCCTCGTCAAAGGAAGACTCTCCACCACCCCACTCCCTCCTCCATTGACCATGGTCCTTTTTGGCTTCTCGACGGCGGCCTCGATCTCCATATTGTCATCCTCCTTTTGCCTAGGCTGCTTCGGCTGCTGCTTGCCATAGCTCTCCCGAAGCATCGACTTAGTAAGATCGACCTCCGGATCAATCTGCGCCTCAAACACGGCATCATCGGAAGTGGAGGTGGACTCTTCGGAAGACAGCTCCATCCGCCGGCGGTTCTGGTGGTGTTCGGACTCCATGCGACGGAGCCGGCTCTCTGCGAGCTCCTCGGGTGTACGGCGCTTGTAACAAGAGTAGTTGGGAGTCCCACTTCCACCGTCCTCATCGTCACCATCATCGTCATCGTCATTGTCGCGTCGGGTATTCTTCTTGCTTCTGAGGGATTCTTGGGTGTGGAGGACGCGGAGGGAGAAAGGCTGGAGCTTGAGGCGGGCGTAGTCGCGGGTGAAGTTGGAGCGGAGGTATTGGACGGCAGCCTCAGCATCGATGGTGTCGAGCTTGCAGGACTTGATGCGCTGGATAAGCTTGGCGCGGTCCTTTCCGGCGGATGACGACGGCGAGCGGCCCCCGTTGCGCGGCCGCTTTCCCATTCGATAGCACCGGTCCACCGCTCTGAGAGAAGGGGATTCCCGGGGAAGGGGGGTGGGGGGGTGTGTGAGCGGCGTGGGGGCTTCTTAGTATATATCATGGCCGTCCATTCAAATGGACGGCCAGGATTCAATCTTGTGGGACCCGAATGGACGGCCAGGATTCAATCTTGGGGAGCCGGGGAAACTTTTGCTATTGTCGAAGAACTGCTTGTGTCGCTGATGTTGAGGCATTCGCATCATCTACTGCATTTTCCCCTCGCCCGCCGGCTGATCTTGTGGTGGCGCAGCCGCCGGCGTTCCTCCGCCTGCCTCCATTCTCCTCCACGTCACTTCTCACAAACAGAGAGAGAGATACACCCCTTTATAGCGTTTCCTTGGAAACTACCCTCAAATTTGATCAATCTGCGATCTAATACTCAAAATTTTTGCTTTTCAGTACCCCTAATTTTATCTGTGCGTAAGTTCAGACCACATGCATCGTTTGTATCACTTGACGAAAAACAGTTACATGACCAAAGTTGAGTGATCGCGCGTGAAAATATGAAGTCTTTCGACCAACAAAACAATCATGATGAATCAGAACGTGTGTTCTCCAACCTCCTCTTGAAACGAACAAGAGTGTTAAAGTTGTGAAAACAAATGAGACGTAAATAAGTTCATTGCAAATAAACACAAGTGATTTATTCTGATGATACCGAAATCGACTTCGTCGAAAAGATAAGATATTTTATTAATTGCCAAACCGGCACCGCTGACAGTTCTGATGAATGACTTACTTGCAAGCATGTGTTAGTAAATCTATTATAAAAGTGCAGGGTGGATCTGCAAATACAAGGATGCGGGGTGGACCTGTGAAAGTCCTAAAACTAAGATACAATTAACAGTGGTTAAACCTACTGACACAAGAGTCTTGCTCTGGTTTCTGGATTTACGAGAGAGTGTAATTATCGTATCTCTTGGTCTTTTATACTGCTTCTTTCCCCCAGCGGTTGGTAGCAGTTCTATTGGCGGTTGTTTCCATCGTGTCTGGCGGTTGAACTACTTAGTCATTTACATTAACTGACTCCTCTTTTCGTTAGTGTCATTGGGCTTTTCTTTCGTAGCTTCATTTTCGCCAGCACTATTCTTTCATGTGGTGAAGCCATTGCAAACAATATCCCTACGTTCATCTACGATTTCCCTGCATACGAAAGAAACAATTTTTCTGGTGTACATTCCCTCCCACATGCGAGTTTCTCGAAATCATTTGTTTTCGAGAAAATTGCATGGAGTCTTTCGCATAATCATTCACGAAAATGATGTCCATGATATAACTTATTGGGCACTTGACACCTTCCTCGGTACTTCGTGATGTGACTTGGCCTTTTGACCATCATCATCACTATCTTTTTGTATGGTCGAAAAGCCTAAATCTGACGTTATTTGCTGACTTAGCACCGCTTTATGTCACGCCAAAGATCGTGGAAATCATGGATCATTAATTGTGACGGCTGTGGCACGAGACGCACTAATACTTCCTCGCCCAATCACAGCTATTAATTAGAAATTATGGTGATTCAACTGTATTAAAGGTTATCATGAGGTATTGGTCTCCGTGTCAAATTCTGTCTTTAAATACTTTAAAACCCTAGAGTTACTTTTTACTCCTTTGGCTTTTACTCTTCTTCTTTAGCGTTGTCGACTTCTTACTCCATCTCCTTCTTACTTGCGTCGTCTAGCGCCCATCTCTTCTTCCTTGAGATTACATAACAATGGCTTCTAAATCTTCCAAGCCGTCTTCCAAGCAAACCAAGAAAGCTTCTCGCGATGCTTCAGAGGTAGCAAGTGAGGTTTTCAAGGTTTGGAAGGATCTCCTTTCACTAGACAGCATCAGACCTAGCCACCTCACCTTGTGCAATACTTCCATCCTCCTTGGCCCTTATGCAAGATCAGAGGCCATTATAGAGAAAAAAAAGGAAGTAAGTTCTTACCCCTTCCCTCAACCTCTGCCATTCACGCACCCTCTTCACCTAGGGTGTATGACCATTCCCCGTCCCATTCGTCCATGGCCACTCCATGATAGTGATTTTGATGAGTGGCATGAACGAATGATGGACTCCCCTTTGAAGACTAATATCACTGATCTTGGTCTTCTTGACTTCCTTGACCTCAGTGTCAAATGCCCCATCATTGATTCTTTTATCTTTTTCATCGCCCTTTCTTTTTGGTCTTCTGATTACAATGTTTTTGTTTTCCTAATCGGGAGCATGACCATCACTTTGATGGATCTTGCTTTTCTGACTAGTCTGTCTCCTTTCGGAGAGACCATTTTCGACGTAATGTCAAGAGGAGCTTCTATGATGGACTCCTTTAAGGATGATGATTGTCGTTCTTATTGTGAGAACCCGTATCTCCAATCTGGTTCGACCGCATAGGTCGACGGTCTGGTTCGGTTGGCCTTACTTCACGATCTCCTTTGATCGTTGCGGGTCCAGGGATAATTTGGTAAATTATCCTTGGTGGAGTTGATTTCACACATGCATAGCGCGCACAGTCTTATAATGATGTATGTTCTTAATTAGACCATTAGGAGTACTCTAGATCGTAGGATCTGAGTTAGATCACAAAGATCGGGATTTGAGTGGTTGTGATTAGCTCAGGCTGATAACACGACCAGGAATCCAATCAAAAGCGATCATATAAATACCTTACTCTTTCATTAGGGCACCCAAACCCCATCCTTTGAGGAGAGAGAGGGGAGAGCTTGCGATTGCGGCTGGGTTCCTCTCGTCGGAGGCAGAGAGAGAGGTGGCGACCCGATAGAGAGAGAGAGGAGAGAGGTGACACCGGCGGTGAGCTTGGCGACCGCAGCAAGACGACTACGGCGGAGACGGAGTGTGAGGACCCATTCCTCCAACCCAGTCCGACCGCATTAAGTCGAGGGTCTGGCCCGTTTGGCCTTGTTTCGCGATCAGGTTGACCGCGAAGACCCCAGGGCAATTTGGTAAATTGTGATTTGGCGGTTGGTTTCACACCCGCGTTGTACGCACACGGCCCTTTTGTTTGTTATTTGTGCTTCTTAGAACTTTAGACGGGCATGGGATCGAAAGATCCTAGCTCGAGCGCAATAGCTTGTCTTTAGGATAGCTATCATGCCTTGGACGATCGATCGGCCTATGGGATGATCGATCGCTCCTAGACGATCTATCGTCCATCGATCGGGCTCGATGTCGGCACCGACGTGATGTGTCTGGATAAGGACACTGGATCGACATGTAACGATCGATGGGTCGAGAGCCTATGAGAACCTACAAACCGCCTAGGTTTCTCTTCTTTTTCTGCCCTCTTCTTCTCTCCTATGATCCACGGATTGGGATCATTGCAGACACTTGGGAAGCTTGCCAGGAGGTAGGGGAGCAGCTCTAGATCTCCTCTACATTGTTTAATCGAGGATTAAACGTGGATTAAGCGTAGTTTTGTAGGATTCATCATTTAACCTTGTTCTATTGTTGTTTAATTGATTGTTCTTCAATTAAACTGTGCTAGTTGATGCTTGGTAGCTTGATTAACACCTGATTAAAGTTTGGTAGGATTTGGTTTGGATTTGATGTAGATTTAAGCAAGTTTTCATCATGCTATTTTCAGTTTTTCTGGGTTAATTAGAACAGTGGTGTTCTAACATGATTTCTAAGTTTTACGTACCTGATCACAGTTTATCTTCTGCATTATAGTTGTATATCTATAAGTTATCTTTCATTTCCAACTGGTTTCATGATTTTTGGAGCTACGTAGACATTTTGATAAATTAAATGGTCTGTCTGTGCTGAAACAGGACGGTCAGTTTAAATTGAGGAATTAAGTGGTGTTTGTATATTTAATTGAGCTGATTTTTGGAGGGGATGATCTTGATGATCTTTGAAAGAGATCTGAAAAGTTTGGTTTTAATCCAAGATATTTTCAATAGGATTTTTATTAGTTTGTTAAATCTGGAGTTTTACCAAAATTGTGAGTTTTGATCTATTATTATTTATCCGATCTATCCAGTTTTCGGATATGTGATTTGGCATATGCCATTGAGTGGGTATATCAAGTTTCATTTTGATCGGACGGCTAGATTGAAGGATAGGATTTTTTGAGTTTTGTTGTAAACTTTGGTTTGATTTCAATAACTCGATTATTTTAATCTTATCTTAGATATACATTATTAAATCTGTGTAAGCCCGTGTGTGGCTTGTGGTTGAACTAGGGGAGTCGTGCCTCCCCTGGGATGTGTAGAATAAATGAGCCTTAAGTACACCCTCAGCTTTCAATAAAATATTATTATATTACTGTCATAGCTGTTTGATAGTTTAGTTTGGGCTATATCCCTTTGTAGGCTTGAGTGCCTCCTTTTTATGCTTATTCTAGACCAATGATATGCTTACCCTTAGGCGAGCTATGTGATGCGCCTGGTCCTGTATAATACTTGACATATTGTTGCATGCCTGAACTATTGTCTGTGTGTATGGTCATACATGTTTTGTTTGCACTAGATGCATTCCTAGGCTAGGCGTGGGCGATGGGTTAATAGCCAATCCGGAGGCTCGGGCAACCCGGATCTAGCCTTAGGACCGAGGCTGGGTAGCAAGGTCTAAGATTTAATATGTTTTAATAATCTAATGATTTGAGGTTACTGTCTAGTCGGCTGCAATTATATTGATTGATGTGTAGAAGTCGTTCTAGGTTCCATACTCAGTCTCAATTTCTTTGATAGGAGGAGTTACGTATTGCCCTGGGTTCTACCCCTGTTGTTTCAGCATTGAGTCGCTTGGTTGAGAGGGATGACTGTTGACAGTACTAGAGGTGATCAGGGTGCGTGCCCTGGGGTAGACGGTGTGCGTAACGTGGGGTTCTTCTAGAGATGAGTTGGAACCTGGGACTTTATTGCTCCCTTCCTTTGTGAGTGTCGAAGTATAGAATCTTACTGAGCTTATTGCTCACTCCTACCCGGACTGTGTTTTGCAGGTGCAGGCGTCAACTCTTCTTCTGTAGCACATGTTGGACAGGCACTTGGTGACGCGTCGACTTATGGAGGTGTTCGAGAACTTGGGGCTCATTCGATCTTGATGAATTATTTAAATGTATAATTTTTTTCTTTCTATAGGGATTCTTGAGGATCAATTTTGTATCAAAATTTTGAATTATATTCGAGATTTTATTATTGACCCCAGATCAATTGTTAATTAGTTGTATTATTTTATTATAAATGTGCTAGTGATGAATTGAATAGAGTAGGAACCCTCACGCCCCGGACCGAATGGGTTTTCTGGATCGGGGTGTGACACGGAGAGGTTGATGACGACAACCGCGGGCGAAAAAAGGGAAGATAGGATAAGATCTCAACACCCAGAGGTAGGGATTCCTAGCCTAATCCCAGATTAGACCTTTAAGTTGGGTTTGATGCTTGTTGCTTCGGATTGTTGGTGGTTTTGTAGGTTTCCTTGCTAATTTCTTGATCTCTGATGAGTTTTCTTTCTTCTCTCTGTGATGTTCTGTCGGAATGCATGCTAGATTAGGATATATGTAATGCTTTCTTCTCCCCTATGTGCTGCAATGGCTAGAGCTATGGGTTCCCATGGATTTCTCTTTCCACTGTTCTTAGTTTGCCGAAGTCCTCCTCCAACCTCCCCCCTTCCCGATCTTTCTCCCTTCGAACATTATGAAGCTAGGTGTTGGATTTTGCTGGTGGGATGCTTCTTTATTGCGGTAGTTTGAATCTTTGGGTTTCATGGATTTCCTTCCCTAGTTCTTGTCTGGCCGAATGCTTGAGGTCCCTCCACCTCATGTTCGATGCTTTCCCTCAATGTCATGATGTTTAATTTGGCTTCGCTGGTTGGTTTTGGATTTGTTCGATGAGTTTCTTCCCCTCTCCTGGACCATGCGTCCTCTCTGGTGCTTGCTAGACCTTTGTAGTGGAGATTCCCCCGTCCCCCTGTTTGCTGGGCACTGGAGGTTCCCTCCTCAGCTTCCTTCCAAGCTTGGGGCAGACCTCTCGGTGGTTGTTTTGATCCTTCCTGAGGGTCTGCCCTGTCCTATTAACCATCCTATCAACGCCCGGGGAAGCTGGCGGCTGGTGGCTTGGCTGAGGTCGAGGTCTGGGCTCTCATACGTGGGGGTTTTAGTTGGATTGCTTGAATAGGCTCATGCATACTGTATGCACTAGAAGCATTAAGGTTAGGTGCGGGCGATGGGTTCGATCGCCGATTTGGGAGTCTTGGGTAGCCCGGATCTAGCACTAGGACCAGGGTTTTGTTAGTTGAGGATTTAGGCGAGATTGTGTTGATGTGATCTTATATTATATTCGAGCACATTATGTAGTTGACTTGATCTCCATTGTTTGAGGAATAGAGGTCGTATTGTCGCTTTGTCCCAAGGGCATAAGCATGAATGTCGAGTTTCATGACGTGTGTCCCCGTATAAGGGGTAGTGTACGGTGAGAGCTCCGACGGTGAGTGCAGCGGTGATGCACCAACCCTGGGTCGGGGCTCGTGTTGGTCGTCCCCCTTGTTTCGCCGCTTGGGTGAGGGTGACCCTATTTAGGGGCCCATTCTGGATCGACGAGGTATGATGCCTCCAGTGCCACCTTAGACTTGGGATGAAGGACGATACTGTTGTAGTTTTTCTTCCTTGAGTATGACATAAAGTAGAACCCTACTGGGCATTGTTACTCACCCTACCTGGGCTGCATCAGCGATGCAGGTCGATGCAATTCCTTCTTTCAAGTGTTAATCTAGAAGATGGCGTGACATTTCGAGGTGAACGAGGACTTGGAGTTTCGAGGAGTTTTACACAGATTCCTTATAGTTTTATATTATGATGTATAGATTGATGTATAATCTGATGTATTTGAGGACGAAATTATATAATTCTTAATTCGGTTGTATTTAAGAAAGTTTGTAATATTCTCTAAGGAAGATTTTGAAGAATGTAATAATTAGTTATTTATTCTAATTCAAATTTGTTTAAATTCTTAGTTGGACTTTTATTTTGTATCGAATATATCATGTGCCAAGGATAAAAATTGTACAGGTTCCTTGTGTTATAAATCTAAGGGAGTTTCTGCCAATTTTTTTTTTTGGAAACAGGATTAGGTGGTTCACGCCCCGATTTGGATGGGATTTTTGGGTCGGGCTGTGAGGGCCCGTCCCTCTGACCTGGCTCGATCGCGTGTGTCGAGAGCCGTTTTCCTGTTGGTTTGATTCCGCGTCGGGTACGATCGGGTGATCACATGGTGGTTTTTAGCCCCAAGGGCATGTTGGTAAATATGCCCCCTGGTGGTCAGTTTCACACTCGCGTTACACACGCGGCCTTGGATTGATGTATGTGATTGATTAGAACCTTAAGGGTGCTTTCGATCGGAAGATTGGAGCTCGATCGGGAAAGATCGAATGGGACGGCCGAGATCGGTCCTGACCTCTATATATAGCCTGTCCCTTTCTCTCTCTTTTCTTCTTCCCTGTCGTTGTCTCCTTCTCTCTCTTTCTCTCTCCAACCTACTGAGCTAGGGCTTGGAGACACGAGCTTCGAGGAGCGGATCTTGGCGGTTGAACTGGTTGGTCGCGTGGAGGAGCTCCTCTATTTGCTCAAGTAGGTGTTTCTACCTCGATCTTGTGATCGGGTTCTCCTAGGATAGGTTTATTGTATTTCGATGTAGGAATACATGATAGAATGTTGTGTAGTTTAACATGAATGTTATAGCATGTGTAGAGTAGCTCTACTTCTTGGTTTTCATATTTTATCGGATGATTCCCGTATTATCGTCGTTTTATCGGTTTTCAGCCATTAAGACCTAGATTTGAGATTTAACCATCAAAATCGTGTTTTCTTCGTACCAATAGCTTCTCCATCATCTACTATGCATGCCTGCAAAGTTTTATTAATTTCCAACAAGATTTGATCATTCAAATCCAAGAAATTGGATTTCCGACACTGTTCTGAAGAACTATGCATTAGGCCCCTACGGTCGATCGGCGGATCGACCGTCAAGCGTTGAGACGCTTCTTTTCGGCCGGACAGTCGACCGTATGATCGACCGTCAGGCTCTGTCGTGTTTTTGGTCTCCCACGGTCGATGCACCGATCGACCGCGGGCTCCCTCTCTTTTCCATTCCGCATCACGGTCGACCGTCGGATCGACTATCACATCATCCGTGAGGCTCTGTCTCATTTTGAGCCTCCCATGGTCGATGTACCGATCGACCGTGGTCCTTATGCTCTTCCCTCATTTGGCCCCACAGTCGACCATCGGATCGACCGTGGCCTCACGGTCAACCGTCGGATCGACCATCGCATCGACCGTGGGCCATTGAGCTGTGTTTTCTGGTTTCCTTTTATTGGTTTTCAATCATGATAGATATCCGATCATGTTAGGAAGCATGCACGTTGTTTTCGCGGGATTTCTATCGAGATTGGGAATTGAATCGGGAATTTAATCTCTTGACGAATTTATAGTCTTTACTCACATTTAAATACTTGGTCGATAGTAGTTTAAATGCTTATTGCTTCCCTAGCCGTTAGCTAACTATGAGTGTTGGCTAACGAGGTGTTGTGGAACCTTAGCCCGTTGCCGGCGAGTGCCGAGGGCTATTGTATAATTGTTGAACCTATAATTGATGTTGTGGCATATAGAGACATGTAGGATAGATGTTTGCATAGGTTCATGCACTGTATGCATTAGAGGCATATCAGGTTAGGCGGGCGATGGGTTGATCGCCGATCCGAGGCTCTCGGGTAGCTCGGATCTAGCCTTAGGACCGCGGCTGGGTAGTCAGGATTAGGACATGATTGTATAATTGGAAGCTCATGTTATTGAGGATTTGAGGTAGTTGGCTATGATCTTTGCTTTGAAGTTTAGAGGTCTTGGTGTCTTCCCAAGGCCGAATGCAAAGGATGGTTGTCGATGTCCCTGACATGGTCCCCAAGCAGTGGTTTCCTGCTGGGTAAAGGTGATCCTACTAGTTCTGGTTCTTGTTCCTCCCAGCGTGTTGGTTGATGTTCCCAGCGTGGTCGGTCGAGAAGAGTAAGATCCCTTGGGGAGTCGATAGGGGTCATGGGACCCTGTGGCATTCTTTAGGCTTGAGCGGGGAGACAACACCGTTGTTGTTTTCCTCCTTTCAGAGTGCCGTAGAGCAGAACCCTACTGAGCTTATCGCTCACTCCTACCTGGGCTGCGTTTGCAGGTGCATGCGCCAGTTCTTTCGCAATAGAGCCGGTGGGATCAGTTTTTGGCGGCGCGACTACTTCCAGAGGCGTCTGAGGTTGCTGCGGGATGACTGTTGTACTTTTGATAGTTTTGTAAATTGTAAACATCTTCAAGGATTTTTGGATTGTATGTATAATATCTTTTCCCTTGGAGGAGTTTGATAAGAATTGTATCAGATGTTTAAACAGTAAAACTTGATGTATTTATGAATTGAATTATATCTTTACCTCTGGAGTTTAAATTGTTTAAGATTAACTCTTCTTTTTCGCAAATGTATCGCGCCAGTTGGATGTGAATAGTGATAGGAACCCTCACGCCCCGTCCTGGATGGGTTTTCTGGGTCGGGGTGTAACACGAGCTGTTACACTTATAGTCACCTTTTGACCACTTATAAGAAACAAAGTGCTATTTCTTTCGAGGAACAGGCTGCCTTTGTCCATTATTGGCTCTATAAATTCGTTCTTTGTGTTTCTTCTCAAAAACGCCGCTAAGTTGATGTTGCAACTGAGATCATTCGTGGGTGGCAAATGGCCTAAACCTAGTTTGTTCTTGCCTCTATCTATCGCGGTCTCCACGACATGACCAAACATTTGATTACTGGCTATTTTTTCACAAGGATTCATGGGTTGCAATCCCATGTGGATAGTGCAACTATGGCTCTGTGCTTTATTTCCCTTTCTTTTACTCCTACTCTTCTAGTAGCATCTCCATGCTTATTTCCCTTTCTTTTATCTTTTGGCTTCTCCGAAAGATTCTTCCTTCGGTGATTCTTTCATTTGTTTGATTATGAAAACTTTCGCCCCTTCAATGAAAATCTTGCTCCTGCCTTTTTGAAGCCTTTCCTTGACTTCTCCGATCTTTAGAACGTCAGGAGCAAAGAATTTAGTTCATTATGAGGCCATTTTCTAGTTGGTTGTGATCTTCATTATGAGTTCCCATACCTCCACCCTGGTAATAAATGTGGTGTTGAACTCTATTCTCCTCACTTTGCTTCTCCCTAGTTTGGTTTAGTCCAGGCATGGTATGTACGACTCTTCTTCAGTTTAAACCATTTTTTGGAGAATCTCTATATCATCAACTCCTCCGTTAACTTTATTTGCATCAATGTTCGTGCTGGTATCTTGCTGGAGCGATTCACTTGGAGTCACACTACACCTGGAGGAGCACGAGTTGAGCAAATTTGTCAGCCTTGCGAGTTGGAGGTTGGGGGCCTCCGTGTTCTTCTAGACCTTCGGTTGCTAGACATGACCGGGTTTGACGAGATTCTCGGTATGGACTAGCTGACGTCATACCGACTCGTCATCAATTGTGGGCGTCTTAGGGCGACTGCTTGGACACCTGATGGCGCTCGTTTTGTTTTGTTGGGGGATCGTCAGTCGACCGATTCCCTTACTTGTTGTTGTTTTCCTAGATGCAAAGGCCAGCAGTCAACTTTACTAGCGCATCTTTCCTTGTTCGTTGTAGAGGGCAGTCGAGAGAGCAGTCTCCCAACATTGGTTTGTGAGTTCACAGATGTCTTCCCAGATGAGCTACCTGGTCTTCCTCCTACCAGAGCTGTCGACTTCGAGATAGATCTCGTACCAGGCACCGGGGCGATTTCACTACTAGCTTTCAGGATGGCACCAGCAGAGTAGAGGGAGTTGAGGACACAGCTAAACGAGTTGATCGGCAAAGGTTTCATCCGTCCCAGCACATCACCTTGGGGAGCTTCTGTGTTGTTTGCGAAGAAGAAGGATGGTACTCTTCGTCTGTGTTGATTACAGGAAGCTGAACAACATGACAGTGAAGAACATGTATCCTATGCCCAGGATAGATGACTTGTTCGACCAGCTTCGGGATTCGTCAGTCTTCTCAAAGATTGATCTCCGTACAGGCTACCACCAAATGAGGATTCGGGATGGCGACATCCCGGAGACGGCTTTCCGTACGAGGTACGGATTGTATGAGTTCAGATTGATGTCATTTGGTTTGACGAACGCACCAATAGCTTTCATGGATCTGATGTAGAGGGTCTTCCGACCGTACTTGGACCAGTTCATAGTGGTGCTCGTCGATGACATCTTGGTCTACTCACGCACAGAGGAGGAGCACGGGCAACATTTGAGGACAGTGTTGCAGCTACTGAGAGAGCATAGGTTGTATGCTAAGGCCTCAAAGTGCGAGTTTTGGCTCCCAAAAGTGAAGTTTCTGGGGCATGTGGTGTCAACGACATGCATTTCAGTGGATCCAACCAAGATCGAGGCAGTGTTACAGTGGCAGAGGGCGAAGACAGTGTTCGAGGTCCGTAATTTCCTCAGCTTGGTAGGGTACTACAGGAGGTTCGTTAGGGACTTCTCCAGAGTTGTAGGGTCGTTGACCAGATTGACACAGAAGGTGATCTCGTTCGTTTGGGACGATGCTTGCGAGAAGGCCTTTGTGCAACTGATGACCAGGTTGGCCAATGCACCAATCCTGATAGTTCCAGAGAGAGGCGTCGGCTACAGCGTGTACTGTGATGCCAGCGTGTACGGCGATGCCAGTGGAGAGGGTCTAGGTTGTGTGCTGATGCAGGAGGGTCATGTGGTGGTCTACGGTTCCAAACAGCTGAAGACCCATGAGAGGAACTATCCAGCCCATGATCTAGAGCTTGCAGCAGTTGTCTTCACTCTGAAGACGTTGCGGCACTACTTCTATGGCGAACGATTCCTGGTATACTCAGATCACAAGAGTTTGAGGCATGTGTTCACCCAACGTGATTTGTTGCATCAAAATCTTCAATTTCTGGCTACGCCTGAGTCGGATCGATCCTTCTATGATTGTAGGATCGATCCTACTCAATAGGATGGATAGTAGAATCGATCCTACTGAGATCATCTGAAAAGTATGTGTTCTGTCAGGTCTGCGCATAGACGGATCGATCCTACTAGGGAGAAGGATCGATCTTTCTTTCATGAGTATTTACTGTTTTGCCATCCAGACTGCGCCATTGGTACTAAAATTACCGTACCTTCCTCTAGGAAACTCAGAATCATGAACCGTAAAATTCTCCATAAACTAGACTTAAAGAGCTTTCTAACCATATATGGCACATCATCTACTTCTTCATGAGAAGGTACATTTTAATATTTAAAGTTGATCCATGTAATCTTTTCAGCTTCTTTGCTCTTTTTTCTTGCATTTTTCAAACAACTATGTGAAGTAACATATAGATATAAAAATAGTAATAAAGATGTTGATTAAGGATAATAATCTAGCAATTGAGATGGTTATAAGACTGTTCAGAGTGCACTTTCATGCACTCATCACCTCAACCTTAGGCAACGCCGGTGGATGGAACTACTAGAGGACTATGACTTCTAGTTGCATTACCACCTGGTAAGGCAAATGTCATAGCGGACACTATGAGTAGACAGGCCAGAGACAGCAAAGTGACTTTTGCAGCGTGATCGGCTCGACAGTGGCAGATGATAGAGACAATTAGTCAGTTCAGGCTCGACTTCGACAACCAGGTGCCAAGCAGTTTCCTCTTTACTGTTCGCAGCATCCCCGTTCTTCTGGCGAGAGTGATAGAGGCACCTAGCAGAGATCTGGAGCTCATGGAGATCCGTGCAGCGGTCGGCACCGAGCACGCGATCGAGGGCTGGATAGTTTCAGCAGACGACAGTCTACACTTCAGCGGCAGTGTTGTAGTTCCAGCTGACCCAGTATTGAGGGAGGACATTCTTCGCAAGTTCCATCACTCTAGCTTTGTAGTTCATCCCGGAAGCACGAAGATGTACCACGATCTATGCCGATAATTGTGGTAGTGCGGGATGAAGAGGTATGTTGTAGAGTTCGTTTCTAGATGCCTCACCTGTCAGAAGGTGAAGGCAGAGCACAGGTGGACACCAAGTTTATTACAGCCACTTCTAGTGCCAGAGTGGAAGTCACTAGAAGTGGGAGCACATCGCGATGGACTTCGTCACCGGGCTACCCAGATCACCAAGGAGAAATGATGTGATTTGGTTCATCGTTGATAGATTGACCAAGTCAACTCATTTTCTTCCCATGAGGACTACAGACGCAGCAGCGAGGCTAAGCCAAAGGTACATTGACGAGGTAGTCAGACTGCACGACATCTTGGTATCGCTAGTGTCAGACAGGGACCCCAAACTCACCAGCAGATTTTGGGGCAGCTTTCAGGAGTCCTTGGGGACAACACTGACGTTCAACACATCATTCCACCCTCAGACGGACAGTCAGTCAGAGCGGACGATCTAGATCTTAGAGGACATGCTCAGAGCATGTGTGCTAGACACTGGAGGTACTTGGGAGCAGCACGTGACACTGGTTGAGTTTGCCTACAAGAATAGTTATCAGGCCAGCTTGGGTTTTGCACCCTTCAAGGCATTGTACGGCAGGCCGTGTCGCTCATAGGTGTGCTGGACAGAGGTTGGTGAGGCATCACTTACCAGTCCAGACATCATCAGGCAATCGTCAGAGAGGTTCGCTCAGATCAGACAGAGACTCCTGACAGCGCAGAGTTGGCATAAAAGCTATGCAGATCAGAGAAGACGACCTTTAGAGTTCGTAGTTGGCGATAGAGTGTTGCTGAAGGTGTCCCCGCACAGAGGGTCAGTCATATTTGGCAACAAGGGCAAGTTAGTGATGAGTCACTAAATGTTCATGATTAAACCCCTTAACTTAGCTTTGTTAGGCCTAGAGTGTTTGTATTTGATAGCTTGTTAGTTGATTTCAGGTTTGATCATGCTTTGAGGAGAAATGCAAGAAATTCGGTTAATATGCTGAAATACACTGCTCTGTCGATTGTTAGCACAATATTCACCAGATATTCTTCTTATGTCCAAATATTCTGAAATTTGGCTGACATCTAGTAGACATCAAGACGTACATCTTTGATGTTAGACACTTTCAGAGATTCCCGATGGTGTGATAGCAGATTTGAAGGAGATGAAGATATTTAGCTGCTGGAAGACTGGTCCGTCGACGCTCGGGAGAATATTCGCCAAATATTCTAGATAAGTTCAAATATTACAAACTCTTTGGGAGAAGACAGAAGACTTCCAAATCTACATCTTTTGTGTTGGACTCATTCTCAAATTCCAAACCGGTTGAGCCCAGTCGCGATTAGAAGAAGCTGTCAGGGTTGGACCAGGAATTCCGAGTTGCACTTGAGGTCTAACTTAACCTTGAAACCCTAATCCGGGAATTAAGATATAAAAAGGGCTTTGTGGCTGGAAAACCAGAGGCCTCCATAGAGAGAAAAACAGAGGAATTCAGATTGGAGAAGAAGACGGAGATGTGGTGTAGATCTCAAGCTTTCTTCATCGAATACATGGATCTCATCCAAAAGATGAGTGGCTAATCTTCTAGATCTAGGGATTTCATGAAACTCTAGTGTAACTTTCTGTATTTTCTAGTTGATTCTTGTATTTCTTTCTCATAGACATGATCTTATGGATTTGAATTTATTGATAATAGAGTTGATGGAAGTATTTCCCTTGACGTATTTTATGTCCTACTTGATTGCTGTGCTTGATGGTAGAGTTCCATAAGATGGTTTTCATATGGTTTTTGACATGCTTTTGAGATAATCTATGCTAAGTAAAGATAGATTGTACTCAGGTTAAGTCCGAAGACAATCTATGCTACACGAAGATAGGTTATGCCTTAGGTAGTCACCAACTTTCTTTTAGGGTTTCATGTGAGCTTAAGAAGCCATGATTCCATAATGTCTAGAGAAGAAGCAAGATGATAGCTAGAGGATACAGGAAGTGAAGCTAGAGTGGATTGAGGGATCCCTAGGTTGTTTCTCTCATTGATCTACTTCAACCTTTTCATTGCTTTTTCAGTAGTTTAATTCCTTAGATAACAAAACCATTGAAACTCCTTTTCTCCGCCTTAGGACTTGAGTTTAGAGATTTAATTTGATTTCTCCTTTTGTTAAACAATCTTTCCCTGTGGTTCGACTCCGGATCTCACCACTGTTCTACGTTTGTAGAGTAGTATTGATTGAAGGATTATAAATTATAAATTGCGTTTTGCATCTGATTTAACGACGCATTTGCGAGCGATCAGTTAGCACCGAGATTCACGGGCCCTTTCGAGATCGTGAGACGGGTTGGAGAGGTCACCTACAAGTTGGCTCTACCCCTGCACATGTCAGCAGTCCACCCCATATTCCATGTGTCGATGCTGAGGAAGTACATTCCAGAACCGACACATGTGATCAGACTCGATGATATCGAGCTAGAGCAGGATGCCACCTACATAGAGCAGCCAGCGCAGATTCTGGACAGAGGAGATCAGGTGCTAAGAGGCAGATCGATACTGTTGGTGATGATCAGATGGCAGCATAGAGAGCCTGACTTGAGAGCGAGAGGATCGCATGCGTTGGGAGTTCCCACGACTGTTTGACCCAGCAGGTAGTTTTCCTTGTTGTGGGCATTGGTGCCACTAGGACTAGTTGGTTCTTCTTTTCGGGATGAAATTCTTTTAAGAATGTTAGTGAGGACCCGTTTCTCTAATCTGACTCGACCGCGTAGATCGAGGGCCATTTTTCTATGGTTTGGTCCCGCGTTGGATCGTATTGGCATTTTGAACCCTAAGGGCAATTCGGTAAAATTGTACCCTGACGGTCGGTTTTACACCCGCGTTATACACACACTGCCTTGGATTGATGAATGTGATTGATTAGAACTTTAGGGGTGCTTCTGTTTGGAAGATCAGAGCTCGATCGGGAAAGATCGAATCGGACTACCGATATCGTTTCAGATCTCAATAAATACCCCTTCTATTTTCTCTCTCTTTTTCCTCTCTTTCTTTTTCTGTCCTCTCTCTCTCCCTTGGCTGCCGGCTAGTGCTTGGGCTGCGGTTTTTTGTGCTAGATCCGTGATGATCGAAGTTGAGGATCTCGTAGATCGCCTGCACGTCTATACATGTAGGTGTTTCTACCCAATTCCTGTGAATTGGCAACCCTAGGATTGATTAATTTTGCTTTGGTGTGGTTTTATGCGTTGGAATGGTTTGTAATCCTGGATTCTAGTTCCTTGTTAAGTGTTACACGTTACTATTGTATCGTTTCCGTATTCTATCGAACGAATTCCATATTTTTGTCGGTTTTTCGGCTAGATCGGCTGAGATTTGATATTTGACGATCTAAGTGTGGTTTGTATTGCATGAATGGATCCCCCACCATCTAATCTACCTTCCCTCAAAGTTTGAGTGGATTTCATCGACGTTTGTGATGCGGGAATTATTTCCACACATCTTCTTAAGATTGATTATCAAATTCAAGTGTTTTACATCATTCCTTGCTCTTTTATCAAGAATTTTAGGTGACTTCTGCATTTACTTAATTCTTGGGAATTTTTGGATAATTGCAGGTATTTAGATATTGAATCATTTGAACTTTGGATGATGGGAAGAAGCAGAATTCGGGCTAGGCCTGGATGCAATTGAAGACCTAAAGTACAAAACGAAGCTAATTGAGCAATTCTGGACATTCTGCACAGCAGTTAGTAGTTTGAACATAACTTCTTCATACAAACTCTGATTGGGATGATCCAAGATGCGTTGAAAAGATAAGGAAGAGCGCTACAACTTTGATGTTTGGAGTTTTTGCTGATTCAGGCTGAATAAAGACAGAAAAATTGATGAAGCCATCAGACTCGGAATTGCTGCACCTGCACTTGGGTTGGACGAGATTCATTTTTTGAAGTCCAGATTTGATTCATGAAGATCCCAGCAGGGAGCACCACATTTCCTAGTTATATTAGGAGTTTATTTGATCTTTCCTTGATTAGTGGGATTGGCATGTGGTTAATGGAAGAAAGGGTGGACACTTTAGGAAAAAAGGGCTGGAGGAATAGAGGGGAGAGCAGAGAACGGCTGGAGGAATAGAGGGGAGAGCAGAGAACGACTGGAGGAAGAGAAGAGAGAGCAGAGAACGGCTGGGCCAGAAAAAAAAAAAGAAGCAGAAAAGGAGCAGAGAAAGAAGAGAACGGTCAGGGAGAAAGAAGCAGGACGAGCAGAGAAAGAGGAGGACAACCAGAAGAAGAGGATCAGAGTTTTCATTCTATTCTCTTCATCCTAGTTCTGATTGATGATGTGTCTTTATGAAACATTGGTTTTCTTTCTATCAACCATGAATACCTAGTTTTCTTATTCTAGGGTTTGGATGAAGTCATTGAGTTTCTGATTTGAATTGAGTTGGGTTGTTGAGAATATTCTTGTTAGTTGCTATTTGATGAAATCGTTTCTTTTTCTTGCAAGTTACTGGCCATGACTTGTATGTTTCAGATGTTGAACGAAGTAACGAAAGTTGAAGTTTAACATTAGTTCGTGGTTTCATCAAACCTTGGTAGTATATGTTAGAAATAAATATATGACAAGGTGATTTTTGTTTAAGGATTCCTAAGAGCCCAATGAATCTAAATTAATTCCTGTGATCACGAAAGTAGACATAGAATTAATTTAGGTATTTGAGTTATACCTTGAAAGAGGATTTCACATAAAAAAAAGGGAATTTAGTCATGATAATTAACAAAGTTCTAATTTCAGCAACCAGATTTAAATTCATTAAAGAGATTCAATTGATGAAATCCAAATCCTAGAAACCTTTCGTACTCTTCTATTTGATATTTATTTGCTTGCAGTTCAGATTTGTCAGTGTTTTATCTCGTTTGGATTGCTTAGATAATATAAGAACTTGGATAAATTGGTACTTAAATCATCCTCCTTGTGGAAACGATACTCTTTTTGCCCTATTCTACTTGTCACGAACCATGCACTTGTGGTAGATTTCAGGGAACATCAAGTTTTTGGCGCCGTTGCCGGGGAGGATTGTTTTCAATATTGATGCAAGTTGTTCTTGTATTAATCTAGGCTATTTTTGTGTTTTGGTTTAATTTATTTTTATATATATTTCTCTTTATTGATTGTATGCAACTTACTGGTCGACTAATTCAACCTTTTGATCCAAAAATCGAGAGAACCTTACGTGCGTTAAGGAGAAAACGAAGGTTGGAGTTGGAGCAAGAATCAGTAGAATATATGGCAGAGGAAGAGAATCAAAGGGTGTTGCGTGACTATGCTATGCCAAATATCAATGGTGCTCAATCTAGCATTGCGAGACCTGTGGTAAATGCTAATAACTTTGAGATTAAGCCTGGTTTAATCCATATGGTGCAGCAAGACCAATTTGGTGGAGGAGCTGTTGAAGACCCACATGCACACATTGCTCATTTCTTGGAAATATGTGACACAATTAAGATGAATGGGGTAAGTGATGATGCTATTCGGCTTAGACTTTTTCCATTCTCTCTAAAAGATAAGGCCAAGGCCTGGTTAAATTCCAAGGCACCTAGCTTTTTCACCATTTGGAATACTTTGTCTCAAGGTTTTCTAACCAAGTATTTTCCCCCAGGTAAAACTGCTAAACTTAGAACTGATATTACTAGTTTTGCTCAGTTTGAGAGTGAGTCTTTATATGAAGCTTGGGAAAGGTTTAAGGAGTTGCAGAGGAAGTGTCCACATCATAGTATTCCTGAATGGCTGATTATACAAACTTTTTATAACGGACTAACACCTTCACTTAGGATTACCTTAGATGCAGCTGCAGGAGGTGCCTTAATGGGTAAGTCGTTTGATGACGCATGTGACTTGTTGGATGAAATGGCTTCTAATGATTATCAGTGGTCTAATGAAAGAGCTATGTCTAAGAAAGCTCCAGGTATGTATGATTTAGATGGCATAAACATGTTGAATGCCAAGGTTGATTCTTTGGTAAAAATCTGTGGTAAGTTAGGTAATATGAATGCTGTTTCTAGCCCTGTAATGACCTGTGAATTTTGTGGAGGAGCTCATATAAGTTCCGATTGTATGCAGGTAGAGCAGGCTCAATTTGTGTCTAATTTCAGCAGGCAACAATACCGAAAGAATCCTTATTCCAGTACATACAACCAAGGTTGGAGGAGTCATCCGAACTTTTCATGGAAAGATCAAGGTAATACAGGGAGCAGTAATCCGAGAGCTTTCATTCCTCCTGGTTTCCAGCCAAGACCTCCTCAACAAGAGGGTAAGCAACCATGGGAGATAGCTATTGAGAAGTTAGCCAATGCTAGTTCAGAGAGGTTTGAGAGGATGGAAGCAAAAGTTGAGCAATTGGCGAGTTCCAACAGAAATGTAGAGTTACAATTGGGGCAATTGGCCAATTCCATCAACTCTCGTGGACAAGGTAATTTGCCTAGTAAAACAGAGGTTAACCCAAAGGAGCATTGCAAGGCAGTTATCTTGAGAAGTGGTAAGCAGCTTGGTCAGGTAAGTGGTGAGCCTATACATAGTGATGAAGAAGATCCGTATGAAGTGAGCAAGAATGTCAGAGAAGAAGTCGATGACTTAGTAAATGCACCAGCTACATTACCACCGGTTGAACCATATATCCCTCCCATTCCTTTTCCTCAAAGACTTAAGCAGAATAAAATGGATCAACAGTTTGAGAAATTTTTAAAAGTGTTTAGGCAACTTCACATTAATATTCCTTTTGCAGATGCCTTAGCACAGATTCCTGCTTATACAAAGTTTCTAAAGGAGATCATGTCAAAAAAGAGGAAATTGGAGGACTTCGGGACCATTGCCTTGACAGAGGAATGCAGTGCCATCATCCAAAATAAGCTTCCACCAAAGCTGAGAGATCCAGGGAGTTTTTCTATTCCCTGTACTATCGGTGATGTTAATTTTTCTAAAGCTTTGTGTGATTTAGGTGCTAGTGTCTCGCTAATGCCTTTATCTGTTGCTAGGAGGCTTGGATTAAAGGAGTTGCAACCTACTACCATTTCATTACAGCTAGCTGACCGATCAGTGAAGTATCCAGTCGGTATTCTTGAGAATGTTCTGATCAAGGTAAAAACGTTCATCATACCGGGTGACTTTTTTGTGTTAGAAATGGAAGAAGACACCGAGATCCCTATAATTTTAGGCCGACCTTTTCTAGCCACGGCTGGAGTTGTCATAGATGTTAAGAATGGTAGCTTGACTTTGAAGGTTGGTGAAGAAGAGGTAGAGTTCAATTTGTTTCAAGCTACTAAATATCCTTCTTTTACTGACCATATTTGTCGAGTTGATTTAATAGATGAGGCAACCAAGGAGGTTCTTATATATGGAATAACAAAGGAACCTCTTGAGACTTGTTTAGTGAATGCCGGGACAACTAATGATGATAACATGGAGGTTGCAGAAGTGGCGTGTGCATTGGATGCTATAGGTCCAAAGTTGAAGCAAAGAGGTAATCATTTTGAGGATCTTGGTAAAGGTAAGCCACTCCCTCTTCCTTCTAATGTGCAAGCACCAACTTTGGAGTTGAAACCATTACCATCACATCTCAGGTATGCATTTTTAAGTGAGAATAATACTTTACCTGTGATTGTGAGCTCTTCTTTGTCTGATGTTGAAATTGACAAGTTGATGCGTGTTTTGAGATTGAGAAGAAAAGCCATAGGATGGACTCTATCAGATCTTAGAGGAATTAGCCCTTCACTGTGTATGCACAGAATTCTCATGGAGGATAACCATAAACCTATTGTTGAAAATCAAAGAAGGTTAAATCCTAACATGAAAGAAGTGGTGAGGGGTGAAGTTCTTAAATGGTTAGATGCCGGAATTATCTATCCTATATCTGATAGTTCATGGATTAGTCCAGTACAGGTGGTACCTAAGAAGGGTGGGATGACTGTAGTGCATAATGAAAATAATGAAATAATTCCCACTAGGACAGTAACTGGGTGGCGAGTATGTATAGATTATAGTAAACTTAATAGTGTTACCCGTAAGGATCATTTTCCTTTACCTTTTCTAGATCAGGTGCTAGAGAGACTTGCTGGTATAACTATTATTGTTTTCTAGATGGTTACTCAGGGTACAATCAAATTCCTATATCCCCTGAAGACCAAGAAAAGACAACCTTTACTTGTCCTTATGGTACATTCGCATTTCGTAGAATGCCTTTCGGATTGTGTAATGCACCTGCTACATTCCAAAGATGCATGATGGCTATTTTTTCTGACTTTGTTGAAAGAATAATGGAGGTTTTCATGGATGATTTTTCGGTTTTTGGATCTTCTTTTGATAGCTGCTTGGACAATTTGTCTCAGATTTTGCTGCGTTGTGAGGAAACAAATTTGGTTTTGAATTGGGAGAAATGTCACTTTATGGTGCAGGAAGGTATTGTGCTAGGTCACAAAATTTCAGGTAGAGGTATTGAGATGGACCGGGCAAAAATAGAGGTTATTGAAAAACTGCCACCACCTATCAACGTGAAGGGTGTTAGAAGCTTCCTTGGTCATGCAGGATTTTACCGGCGGTTCATTAAAGATTTTTCTAAAATCTCTAAACCTCTTTGTAATTTGTTAAATAAGGATGTGGTGTTTGACTTTGATAAGGATTGTTTAAATGCTTTTAGCAGGTTGAAACAAGAACTGATGTCAGGACCAATTATGGCAGCCCCAGATTGGAGTTTACCATTCGAATTAATGTGTGATGCAAGTGATTTTGCTTTGGGTGCTGTTCTTGGCCAGAGGAAAAACAGGAAGTTGCATGTTATATATTATGCTAGTAGAGTTTTAAATGATGCACAGCTGAATTATGCAACTACTGAGAAAGAATTTCTGGCTGTTGTATTTGCTTTTGACAAGTTTCGATCTTATCTTGTAGGTTCCAAGGTGATTGTATTCACGGACCATTCAGCGATCAAGTATTTGCTACAAAAGAAAGATGCCAAACCACGCCTAATTAGATGGGTGTTGCTCCTTCAAGAATTTGATATTGAAATTCGAGACAAGAGAGGCATGGACAATGTTGTGGCAGATCATTTATCTAGATTAGAAGGGCAGTCAAGAGAAGATGATGTTCCCATTAATGAAAGTTTTCCAGATGAGCAGTTATTGGTGGTTTCAGCCATTCCTTGGTATGCAGATTTGGTAAACTATTTAGTAAGTGACATTGTTCCCCCTGATTTGAGCTATCAGCAAAAGAAAAGGATTTTCTTTGATGTGAAGCATTACTTTTGGGAGGAACCACTTCTTTATAAACATTGTGCAGATGGGATGATTAGAAGATGCGTTCCTGAGGATGAGATGAAGGATATCCTTGATCATTGCCATTCCTTGGAGTGTGGTGGACATTTTAGCACCTCCAAGACAGTTGCAAAAATATGGCAATCTGGTTTTTATTGGCCAACCATGTATCATGATGCCAGGAAATATGTGAGTATGTGTGATAGATGTCAGAGGGTTGGCAGTATTTCGAAAAGGAATGAAATGCCCTTGACGAGTATCCTGGAAGTTGAATTGTTTGATTTATGGGGAATTGATTTCATGGGCCCATTTCCTTCATCCTTCAACAGTCAGTATATTTTGGTAGCAGTGGATTATGTTTCCAATTGGGTTGAAGCGATTGCAACCCAGACAAATGATTCTCGGGTGGTGATGAGATTTGTGAAGAAGAATATATTTTCAAGATTTGGTGTGCCGAGAGCCATTATTAGTGATGAAGGTTCCCATTTTTGTAACCGGTCATTTGAGAACTTGTTGAAGAAATATGGGGTTACTCATAAGGTGGCGCTTGCTTATCATCCCCAGGCAAATGGGCAAGTGGAACTGGCTAATAGGGAACTGAAGCAAATCTTAGAGAAAACAGTGAGTAGTTCAAGGAAGGATTGGGCAAACAAGTTGGATGATGCTCTTTGGGCATATAGGACAGCTTTCAAGACACCCTTGGGTATGTCTCCTTACAAACTTGTCTTTGGAAAGTCTTGTCACTTACCAGTTGAATTGGAGCATAGGGCCTATTGGGCAGTTAAGGAGCTAAACATGGACTTGCAAGCTGCAGGAGAAAAAAGGTTTTTACAGTTGAGTGAGTTGGAGGAATTCAGGTTGGATTCCTATGAAAATGCTAGGATTTATAAGGAAAAGACCAAGCATTGGCATGAAAAGCACATTCAGATTAAAAACTTTGAAATTGGACAGCAAGTGTTACTGTTCAACTCAAGACTTAAGCTATTCCCGGGCAAGCTTCGATCTAGGTGGTCCGGTCCATTCACGGTAACAAAAGTATATCCTTATGGTGCTATTGAGGTGCAGAGTGAATCCACTGGGACATTCAAGGTTAATGGGCAGCGTTTGAAGGCTTATTTTGGTAGCAATGCAGTTCCTAAAGGAGTTACTTACCACTTGGAGAATCCTACCTATGGTTGATGATGTGGTTGTCAAGCTAATGACATTAAACAAGCGCTTCAAGGGGGGCAACCCAAGCTACATCTGTTAAATTTATGTATTCTGTTTTAGTTGTTTTAGTTTTCAATAAATGATGCACTGACCCACTCATTTTGCTTGTGTGGTACAGGTTCAAAAGAAGGAAGAATTTGTTGTTATCAAAATGCTCGTTCAATGATGATCAACTGGGCACTCGTTCAACTTTCTTACAAGGGGAGTATTAGTATTCCATTTTTTCTTTCCTTTTACATTGAGGACAATGTGAAAAATAAGTTTGGGGGTGTGACTTTTGCTGGTTTGGTTATGATAGTGGTGTTGGTGTTGATGCTGAATTTTTTTACTTGATGATCACAAGCCTATGATATTACCTTATTGCAATTTGTTGAAAATGCTATTCTGGTCTTGGTTTGTGCTTAATTCTTGTGCTAGCTTGGTTTATTTGAATTCCTTTGAACAATTCTGTGCACAATACCGTGATCAATAAGTTACTTTTTTAGCTTAGAGTATATTTATGTGAATGAGATAGTTTTTCAAGATCTCACTGAACTCTAGAACCTATTTGATAATCTCTCGAGGCGAAATTCTAGGCAGCACACCATTAGAGAAATGATTTAGGCCATCTTTGGAACGTTTGAGCTTTTCTAGCCTACCTTTGTTATATCTATCTCTAGTCATCCTTTTGAACTTTAAAGTTAGCCATTTTTCTTGCAATAACCTACAATAATCGTACCATTCAACCCATGAACACTTATCCTACCTCTCTTCAAGAAAATTTGCATTTCCAGAGCCATTGGAGAAGGGAATAGTTTGTAAAATGAAGAGAGCAATTGCAAGTTTTGCAATTTTATAAATGAAAAAAAAAAGAGTGTGTGACTATCTAAGATTCGAAGCCTATAAGGCTCGAGTAGAAGGTCCGAGGGGTATTTTATACCTAGTGCCCTAAAGTCATCTAGCTTGGGAGTCACTGATTTGATACTCGCTACATGGGTCCTGTAGACAGCGTAATGGATCAAGGTATTTTGTGTGTGACTAGCTAAGATTCGAAGCCTATAGGGCTCGAGTAGAAGGTCCGAGGGGTATTTTATACCTAGTGCCCTAAAGTCATCTGGCTTGGGAGTCACTGATTTGATACTCGCTACATGGGTCCTGTAGACAGCTTAATGGATCAAGGCATTGCACAATCATACCACATAAGTTGCTCTTGAAAGTAAATGTAAATTTCTCGTTCTCTTCCTTTCATTGGTGAAGCTTGTGTTAAATTTTCTTGCTTTGAATTCCATATCCATCGTGTTAGCAAACACCCTCAGCTGACCATTACAAGCCCTTGTGAAGTCCTTTTGATCTTTGGTGGTGTGCTTGTACTACATTAGTGGAGAGCTGATTTGAAAAATAGGCATATGAAGTTTGAGAAACTCATTCTCATAGAGATCAGACATACTGCAATCAAGTTTGCATAAATTGATCCGAGTTGATAGAGTAGCAAGTTGAGATTCGTATTCACACACACAAACTCAAAGGATTTCATGTGAATCTAAGCATGTTCTTGAAATAATCTCAAAACTTGTATCATGTTTAGACTTTTCCCTATTGACAATCTTGAGGCAATTATTTTGAGAAATCAATCTAATCTGTTTATTTTGTTTCCGTTCCTTTTACTTCTTGCTTGAGGACAAGCAAACATTCAAGTTTGGGTGTATTTGATGCGGGAATTATTTCCACACATCTTCTTAAGATTGATTGTCAGATTCAAGTGTTTTACATCATTCCTTGCTCTTTTATCAAGAATTTTAGGTGACTTCTGCATTTACTTAATTCTTGGGAATTTTTGGATAATTGCAGGTATTTAGATATTGAATCATTTGAACTTTGGATGATGGGAAGAAGCAGAATTCGGGCTAGGCCTGGATGCAATTGAAGACCTAAAGTGCAAAACGAAGCTAATTGAGCAATTCTGGACATTCTGCACAGTAGTTAGTAAATTGAACATAACTTCTTCATACAAACTCTGATTGGGATGATCCAGAATGCGTTCGAAAGCTAAGGAAAAGCGCTACAACTTTGATGTTTGGAGTTTTTGCTGAATCAGGATGAATAAAGACAGAAAAATTGATGAAGCCATCAGACTCGGAATTGCTGCACCTGCACTTGGGTTGGACGAGATTCATTTTTTGAAGTCCAGATTTGATTCATGAAGATCCCAGCTGGGAGCACCACATTTCCTAGTTATATTAGGAGTTTATTTGATCTTTCCTTGATTAGTGGGATTGGCATGTGGTTAATGGAAGAAAGGGTGGACACTTTAGGAAAAAAGGGCTGGAGGAATAGAGGGGAGAGCAGAGAACGGCTGGAGGAATAGAGGGGAGAGCAGAGAACGGCTGGAGGAATAGAGGGGAGAGCAGAGAACGGCTGGAGGAAGAAAAGAGAGAGCAGAGAACGGCTGGGCCAGAAAAAAAAAGAAGCAGAAAAGGAGCAGAGAAAGAAGAGAACGGTCAGGGAGAAAGAAGCAGGACGAGCAGAGAAAGAGGAGGACAACCAGAAGAAGAGGATCAGAGTTTTCATTCTATTCTCTTCATCCTAGTTCTGATTGATGATATGTCTTTATGAAACATTGGTTTTCTTTCTATCAACCATGAATACCTAGTTTTCTTATTCTAGGGTTTGGATGAAGTCATTGAGTTTCTGATTTGAATTGAGTTGGGTTGTTGAGAATATTCTTGTTAGTTGCTATTTGATGAAATCGTTTCTTTTTCTTGCAAGTTACTGGCCATGACTTGTATGTGTTAGATGTTGAACAAAGTAACGAAAGTTGAAGTTTAACATTAGTTCGTGGTTTCATCAAACCTTGGTAGTATATGTTAGAAATAAATATATGACAAGGTGATTTTTGTTTAAGGATTCCTAAGAGCCCAATGAATCTAAATTAATTCCTGTGATCACGAAAGTAGACATAGAATTAATTTAGGTATTTGAGTTATACCTTGAAAGAGGATTTCACATAAAAAAAGGGAATTCAGTCATGATAATTAACAAAGTTCTAATTTCAGCAACCAGATTTAAATTCATTAAAGAGATTCGATCGATGAAATCCAAACCCTAGAAACCTTTCATACTCTTCTATTTGATATTTATTTGCTTGCAGTTCAGATTTGTCAGTGTTTTATCTCGTTTGGATTGCTTAGATAATATAAGAACTTGGATACATTGGTACTTGAATTATCCTCCTTGTGGAAACGATACTCTCTTTGCCCTATTCTACTTGTCACGAACCATGCACTTGTGGTAGATTTCAGGGAACATCAGTTTGATAGACCAAATCCACGTAATTGAGCTTTCGTCAGTTTTTATGTAATTTGTTTAAAATCTGAGGATTTGATCATCTAAAGTTGGATTTCTTTGTTTCGTTAGATTCCCCACACCCAATTACATATCCCCTCCAAGTTTCATTTTAATGCAACGAGTTTTGATTGTCCAAATACAAGAAATTGGATTCACATCACTATTCATAAGTGTTGCCGACATGAAGAAGGATCAATCTTCATAGGCATGATATGAAGAAGGATCGATCTTCATGCCTATGAAGATCGATCTTCTTGTTGCCAAGTAGGCTGCCGACTATGAAGGATCGATCTTCTTGGGAAGAAGATCGATCTTTTGTGAGTTAGCGCTATGTCTCTTCTGAAGAAGATCAATCTATTGTGTATGAAGATCTGTGAGGACCCATACCTCCAATCCGGTCCGACCGCGTAGGTCGAGGGTCTGGTTCGGTTGGTTTGGCTCGGTTGGCCTTGTTTCACGATCTCCTTTGATCGTTGCGGCTCCGGGGGTAATTTTACCAAATTACCCTTCACAGAGTGGGTTTCACACACGCGGAATGCACACACGGCCCATATGATGATGTATGTATTTGATTACACCATTAGGAGTACTCTAGATCGGAGGATCTGAGTTCAATCACAAGGATCGGGATTTGAGCGGCTAGGATCAGATTTGGCTGATCGGATGGCCAGGATCTAAAAACCCCCTTATCCGTTAGGGCTCTATTTGTGATCGGGAGAGCGAGAGAGGAGAGGGCGGTGGCCCGAGGAGATTGTGAGCGGCGGAGAGCTTGGAGACAACGACCTCGGCCAGAGGAGAGACCGCCGGCGGCGACATGGCCGGAGGGGGATCGCGACCAGCGTAGCGGCGGTGCTCGCAATCTGATGTGAGAGAGAGACCAGTCGCGACCAGAGGAACCGACGGCGTCGACGACCGGAGAAGGAGAAGGAACTTTCGTACGACCCAGAGGTAGGGAACGTACCCCAATCTTGGATTCGGCTATTAGGAATGCATGTTGATGTTGTTAGCTTGGATTGTGCACCAGCTTTGTGTTCGTGGCTGCTGTTGGGAGTCCTTCCCTTCCTTTTGTTATATTGCATAGATTTATGGGTTTGTGATGAGATTTCTTTCCCCTTTGCTCTGGATTTGAGGGATTTTAACGCTATGCCATGGTTCCCGATGCTGTGTCATGACCCTGTTTTCCTCCCCTGCTCTTCCTCTTCTCTTTGCTACCCGTGGATTAGTGGTGAATGTTGATGAGTGTTGCTTCCCTGCTTCCAGTTTGATGGATCTCGATGTGCAGCTGGTGGTATGACGGATTTCTCTTTGGTTTTCACGGTTGTTCCTCTCCCTGTTCTTGGGTTGCCGGATGCCTGAGGAAATGTTTCAAAGCTTTTCCTTGTTTCCCCCTTTTGAACCTCATGGTGGTTAGTTGGGTTTTATCGGCTCTGTTTTCTAGGCTTCATTGGTGTTCTTCATGTCCCCTGGATGCATTTCCTTGGTTTCTCTGCTTTGGATCAAATTGGTGAACTGGATGGTTGTTGGGAAGTTGGCAACCGCTGGCCTTCCCTTTTCTTTGAAACTGGTCATCTTAAGACGTATGCATGCAAGGTGTGGCCGGTTTGTCTCTTTACTACAACGGTTTTTGCTGAGCTTTGTCGAGCTGTTTTTCCTCGAATTTCTAGTGGATGTTTGGATGATTTAGTTCCATTTCGGGCTTTCCCCTTTTTCTCTGTGCTCTCGGATTTTATTCATCGTATTTGTTGAAATGGCAACATGAAAGCTTTCTAATCAGACATCTGATAACCTCTAGTTCCTTGTTTGCTCTGGGGGATTCCCTTTATTTTCTGTGGAAATGATCTTGTATAGTAGTTTGGCTTAGATGTAAACCCCTTGATTTAGTTTTATGCCAATTATGTGTTCTTATAGTATGCCTAAGCCTTGGGCCGGTTGTGTGCCCGTTTCTTTTCGATTTGTGGGATTAACCAAGGAAGTGATGCCCTTGGGAATGTTTCGTGTAAATGGACCGAAGGTGTGCCCTTGTTTGATGATTGAAATCATGCATGGCTTGGCTATGATAGGTATGATTACTCATATGTATGCTTCATTTATAACATATTCCATGTTAAATGCCTATGATACATGCATAGCCCAAGAGATGTTCTATGAAATACTAAAGAAGGATGGCATGGGCTAAGATAAGCATGAAGGCTATGTTTGGTTGTGTAATGTATAGCTGGAAGCTATTTAACCTTTGGTGGATTGTAAAGATAGCCTTATATTGTTTATCCCTTGATAGCCTTCTGTATATGTTTGATGCAATGTCATATAGAGACACGTAGGCTAGTTGATTGTGCAGGCTCATGCATAATGTTTGCATTAGAGGTATTCAGGCTAGGTCGTAGGCTGTGAGGACCTGTCTCTCTACTCCTGGGTCAACCGTTTGGGTTGGGCTCGTGGCTCGTTTGCTTGTTTCGCATCGAACGCGTGATCCGGTGGATCGTATTGTTTTGTGGGTCGCAAGGGCAATTTGGAGAATTGTGCCTTGTCGGTTTGTTTCACACCCGCGTGTGCACACACTACCGTGTTTGTCTTATTGTTTGTTTAGAATGGTTAGGTGGATCTGGGATCGAAAGATCCGAGCTTGGGCTTGTGTTCTAGCCCAAGTCTAGCTTTCTGCACCAAAATGATCGATGATCTCTTGCTAAGAAGATCGATCCTTATTAGTGCCAGAAAGTCAAACTGCATCGTCATGAAGGATCAATCTTTCTTGAGGAAAAGATCAATCATTCATAAGTCGGTTCGTTTGTCTATAAAACATACGCGGTCACCTTCTTTAATCTCTTTTGAAATCCACCGTTCCTGAGCTCAGATCCGGCTGGATTTGGAATAGGTTGAGGGCGATCTTTGGCTTAGCAGCGCGAATAGAAACTGCTCTAGTCTAGGAAGGGATCCTGCCTACTTGAGTTCCCTGTTTTTGGTGGTTTGGAGTTTGTTTGTGATCTTTTGCTTAGATTTGCTAATATGCATGTTTGTTTTCAACGCAAGTACCGGTTTTGGACTCGTGGTCCTTCGTACTACCAGATCCCAAGGTTTTGAGGGATTTAGTAGAGTTTTCCGATGATATTTCTCGCCGGTCGGTCGCCGGAGAACCCAAAAGGATCGATCATCTGGTGGAGATGATCGATCATTTCCCTTGGCTGGCATGGATGAGGTCTTTGTCGCGAGGATGATCGATCCTTTCCGAGGAATAATCGATCACCTTGGGCTTGACAAGGATGGAACCTGATGCGGGGATTATTTCCACACATCTTCTTAAGATTGATTGTCAGATTCAAGTGTTTTACATCATTCCTTGCTCTTTTATCAAGAATTTTAGGTGACTTCTGCATTTACTTAATTCTTGGGAATTTTTGGATAATTGCAGGTATTTAGATATTGAATCATTTGAACTTTGGATGATGGGAAGAAGCAGAATTCGGGCTAGGCCTTGATGCAATTGAAGACCTAAAGTGCAAAACGAAGCTAATTGAGCAATTCTGGACATTCTGCACAGCAGTTAGTAATTTGAACATAACTTCTTCATACAAACTCTGATTGGGATGATCCAGGATGCGTTGGAAAGCTAAGGAAGAGCGCTACAACTTTGATGTTTGGAGTTTTTGCTGATTCAGGCTGAATAAAGACAGAACAATTGATGAAGCCATCAAACTCGGAATTGCTGCACCTGCACTTGGGTTGGACGAGATTCATTTTTTAAAGTCCAGATTTGATTCATGAAGATCCCAGCTGGGAGCACCACATTTTCTAGTTATATTAGGAGTTTATTTGATTTTTCCTTGATTAGTGGGATTGGCATGTGGTTAATGGAAGAAAGGGTGGACACTTTAGGAAAAAAGGGCTGGAGGAATAGAGGGGAGAGCAGAGAACGGCTGGAGGAATAGAGGGGAGAGCAGAGAACGGCTGGAGGAAGAGACGAGAGAGCAGAGAACGGCTGGGCCAGAAAAAAAAGAAGAAGCAGAAAAGGAGCAGAGAAAGAAGAGTACGGTCAGGGAGAAAGAAGCAGGACGAGCAGAGAAAGACGAGGACAACCAGAAGAAGAGGATCAGAGTTTTCATTCTATTCTCTTCATCCTAGTTCTGATTGACGATGTGTATTTATGAAACATTGGTTTTCTTTCTATCAACCATGAATACCTAGTTTTCTTATTCTAGGGTTTGGATGAAGTCATTGAGTTTCTGATTTGAATTGAGTTGGGTTGTTTTGAATATTCTTGTTAGTTGCAATTTGATGAAATCGTTTCTTTTTCTTGCAAGTTACTGGCCATGACTTGTAAGTTTCAGATGTTGAACGAAGTAACGAAAGTTGAAGTTTAACATTAGTTCGTGGTTTCATCAAACCTTGGTAGTATATGTTAGAAATAAACATATGACAAGGTGATTTTTGTTCAAGGATTCCTAAGAGCCCAATGAATCTAAATTAATTCCTGTGATCACGAAAGTAGACATAGAATTAATTTAGGTATTTGAGTTATACCTTGAAAGAGGATTTCACATAAAAAAAAAAGGAATTCAGTCATGATAATTAACAAAGTTCTATTTTCAGCAACCAGATTAAAATTCATTAAAGAGATTCAATCGATGAAATCCAAATCCTAGAAACCTTTCATACTCCTCTATTTAATATTTATTTGCTTTCTGTTCAGATTTGTCAGTGTTATATCTCGTTTGGATTGCTTAGATAATATAAGAAATTGGATACATTGGTACTTGAATCATCCTCCTTGTGGAAACGATACTCTTTTTGCCCTATTCTATTTGTCACGACCCATGCACTTGTGGTAGAGTCTAGGGAACATCAGAACCTTCCCATCACTAGGAAGATCGATCATTTCCCTTGACAGGGACGAAACCTTCCCATCCCTTGGAAATGATCGATCCTTTGTGTGTCAGGGAGGTGTTTTCAATGGCTTTTGCCCGCGGGGCTTCACATGTACTGGTTTTCTCTACCGCTTTATACCTTGTACATATGTTAAGCATGTTAGCCCCATAATGAGGTGTCACACCCCGACCCAAAAAACCTATCCAGGCCGAGGTGTGAGGGTTCCTATTACTATTCACATCCAATCTGACGCGATATAAGCGGAAAACATAGATAATTTGAACAGTTTGACTTCCATGAATAAAGTTGTAATCCAAATATCCAACAACTTAAGACTAGCAGAAACAAGATTCAATTAAAATAACATCAAGTTGTTCTATATAGACATCCGGCACAAATTCTGATCAAAAACTCCTCCAAGGGAAAAGATTATACATATAACCCAAAAATCCTCGAATGATGTCTTTAATATACATAATTTATCAAAAGTACAACTGTTCTCCCACAGTAACCTCAAGCACCTCTGGAAGTCGGCGTGCCGCCTAAAGCTGATCCAGCTGGTTCCACTGAAGAAGAACTGGCGCATGCACCAGCAAAATGCAGCCCGGGTAGGAGTGTCCGACGGTCGACCGTGACGCTAGGTGGGAAAAAGGTAAGGACCCACAGTCGATCGGAGCATCGACCCTGGGAGGCCCAAAACGAGACAGAGCCTCACGGTCGATGCGACGGTCGACCGTGAGGCCAGGATTAAGCGTGCCAACACCTGATGGTCAATCCGACGGTCGACCGTCAGGCCTGGGGCACAGTTCCTAAGAACAGTTCCAAAAATCCAGTCTATTGGATTTGATCTATCAAAGCTTGTCGAAATTCGATGAAACTTTGCAGGCATGCGTAATAAATGGTGGGGAAACTATTGGTACAAAGAAAACAAGAATTTGATAGTTAAAACCCAAACCTAGGTCTAAACAGACAAAAACTGACAAACCCGACAATAAAATAAGAATCGTACGATAAAATACGAAACCAACTGGTAGAAATACTCTAAGTAAGTCATAACACCAACGTATTAAACTACACAACATTTTACCATGCACACCTACATAAAAAAGCACAATAAACCTATCCTAGGTGAACTCGACCACACGATCGGGGTAGAAACGCCTACTTTACCAAGCAGGGCAGCTCCTCCACGTATCCTCCAAGCTCAATCGCCAAGATTCGCTCCTCGACTATCGCGATTCGAAGCCCTAGCATAGCCGGGAGGAGAGAGAGATAGAGAAAATGACAGGAGAAGAAAGAAAGAGAAAGAAAAGAAAGAGAAAATCAGGGTATTTATAGAGATCAGGATCTGATCTCTGCCATCCGATTCGATCTTTCCAGATAGAGCTCCGATCAGAATCGGAGGCACCCTTAAGGTCCTAATCATTCACATACATCAATCCAAGTCTGTGTGTGCATTACGCGGGTGTGAAATTGACCACCAGGCGTAATTTACCAAATTGTCCCTGGGGTTACAAGAGCAACACGATCAACCTGATCGCACCCGACGCAAAACCAAACCATTAGGGAACGACCCTCGACCCACGCGGTCGAGCCAGGTTAGAGGAACGGGTCCTCACAACCTAACATCCTTAAAAAGAAATTTGTCCCGAAATTCAATGAGGATAAGGTCGGGGAGAAAAGAACCGAGTAGGCCTACCTGCACAAGCAAAGCTACAAGCTAGGGACACCAACGCCCACAACAAGAAAACTACCTGCCGGGGTGAACAGTCGGGGAAACTCCCGTTGCATGTGATCCTCTTGCTCCCAGGTCAAACTCTCTACACTGCCATCTCTCCATCTGGCCATGACCAATGGTAACGATCTGCCCCTCAGTACCTGGTCTCGTCGGTCTAAGATCTACACTGGCTGCTCTACATATGTGGCATCCTCCTCTATCTCGATGTTGTCGTGCCTGATCACATGAGATGGATCTGGAATGTATTTCCTCAGCATCGACACATGGAATGTGGGGTGGACTGCTGACATGTGCGGGGCTAGAGCCAACTGGTAGGCGACCGCACCAACGTGCCTGATGATCTCGAAAGAGCCCGTGAATCTCGGTGCTAGTTTGCCCCTGCTACCAAGCCTGATTGATCCTCTACGCGGAGACACCTTCAGTAGCACTCTGTCGCCAACTGCGAACTCCAGGGGGTCGTCGCCTGCGATCTGCGTAGCTCTTCTGCCTACTCTGCGCTGTCAGGAGTCTCTGTCTGATCCAAGCCAACCGCTCTGACGACAGTCTGATGATGTATGGACTGGTAAAGGACGCCTCCCCAACCTCTGTCCAACACATTGGTGAGCGACACGGTCTGCCGTACAACACCTCAAAGGGTGAAAAACCCAAACTGGCCTGAAAGCTGTTGTTGTAGGCAAACTCCACCAGAGTCACGTGCTGCTCCCAAGTACCTCTAGCATCTAACACACATGCTCTGAGTATGTCTTTCAAGATCTGGATCGTCCGCTCTGACTGTTTGTCTGTCTGAGGGTGGAAAGCTGTGCTGAACGTCAACGCTATCCCCAAAGAGTTCTGAAAGCTGCTCCAAAATCTATCGTTGAATCGGAGATTTTTGTCAAACACTATCGACATTGGGATGTTGTGCAGTCATACTACCTCGTTGATATACCTCTGGCTCAGTCTAGGTGTCTTGGGTAGCCCCGTGACAAAGTCCATCGCTATATGTTCCCATTCCACTCTGGCACTGGAAGTGGATGCAGCAAACCTGGTGTCCGTCTGTGCTCTGCTTTCACCTTCTGACATGTGAGGCATCTGAAAACGAACTCTGCTACTGACCTCTTCATCCCGGACCACGAAAACTATCGGCATAGATCGTGGTACATCTTGGTGCTCCCAGGGTGAATGACGAAACAAGAGTGGAGGAACTCACGAAGGATCTCCTCTCGCAACGCTGGGTCTGCTGGAACTGCAACTCTGCCTTTGAAGAGTAGACTATTGTTTGCCGACATTGTCCAGCCCTCAACCGTGTGCTCGGTGCCGACCGTAGCACGGGTCTACATGAGCTATGGGTCTCCACCCTGTGTCTCGATCACCCTGGCCAAAAGAACTGGGATGCTGCAAACAGCATACCTGAAAACCACCTGCCACCTGGTCCTCGAAGTCAAGCCTGAACTGACTAATTGTCTCTAGCATCTACCACTGTCGAGCTGATATCGCTGCCAAGGTCACCCTGTTGTCTCTGGTCTACCTGCTAAGAGCGTCTGCTACGACGTTCGCCTTACCAGGGTGGTAATGCAACTCGAAGTCGTAGTCCTCTAATAGCTCCATCCACCGTCGCTTCCTGAGGTTGAGGTCACATTGGGTGAACATGTGCCTCAAACTCTTGTGATCCGAGTACACCAGGAACCGCTCACCGTAGAGATAGTGTAGCCACGTCTTCAGAGCGAAGACAACTGCTTCAAGCTCTAGATCGTTGATGAGTCACTAATTATGCACAATTAAACCCCTTAAATTACCTTTGTTAGGCTTAGAGTAGGTGTATTTGATAGCTTATTGTTTGATTTCAGGTTTAAGTAGAATTCGAGAAGAAATACAAGAAATTCGGCCAAAAATCACTAAATTATGCAAAAAAGACTGCTTCATCGACTGTTTGGAAATAAATCACCAGATATTCTACCAAACTCCAAATATTCTGACATTTAGGGGTATGAAAGAAGACGTCAAGAGCTACAACTTTCATGTTGAAAACTTTGTGAGATTCAGTATACATTGGCACCAGTTTTGAAGCAAAGTTGGATCTATGAAAGCTAAAATTTGAGAAAGGCTGAAATTAATTAATGATGTGGCAGTGGAGACCCAATCAAACCGACTGGAGCGATGGATCGGTTTTGAGTCCGATCGGTCGAGCGGATGACGTCAGCAACACGGAATTTAGGGAAATTAGAGTTTAAGTTCAATTATAACTCTGAATTCCGGGATTAAGGGTTTCTATTACATAAAGGGGTTATTCCAACCAAATTTAGGATCTTTTTTACGATCTTTGGAGAAGGAAAAAGAAGACGGCGAGGATGGGGATGGTGACAGCTTTCTATTCCAACCCGATCGCTTTCATCCAAAAGATGAGTTGCTAATTCTTGTATTTAGGAAGATCATGAAACCCTAGTGTAGTTTTGGTTTTTCTTTAGTTTGATTCTTGTAAACTTCTCGATGCATGATCTCATAAATACGGTTTTATTGTTAATAGAGTTGAAGGAATAGAGCTCCCTTGACGTACTTTCAGTCCTACATGATTTTTGTGATTGATTGTAGAGATTTATGAGATGGTTTTCATGAAGTTATTGGTTTGCCTTTGAGATAAGCTATGCTACGCGAAGATAGGTTGTGCCAAGGTCATTAGGAGTAATATAATTTAAAGTAATCGTAGGACCAAAGACAATCTATGCTAAGCAAAGATAAGTTATGCCGTTGGGAACATTAACTTTATTTTAGGGATTCATATGAGCTTGTAGCCATATGATCCATAATGTTGAGAGAATGGAGTAAGATGATAATTAGAGAAGACTAATAATGAAACTAGGGCAGATTGAGTAGTTCCTAAGTAATTACTCAATTGATTCGAATTGATCAACCTTTTATTTCTTTTCTTTATTAGTTTAGATAACTCTATTCTATCTTTGATTCTTTTCCTTAGTTTTAGGGTTTTGTGAATTGATTTTAGTTTCCAACATTTTCCCTGTGGATCGACTCTCGATTTCACCGCTATTCTACCTAGTAGTGTAGTGAATGAATAAGGATTATAAATTTAATATTTGATTGAGTTTGCAATGTTTTAACGACGACGTTTGCGAGGGATCAATTTTTGGTGCCAGTGCCGGGGACTTCGACGGTTAACTAATTGATTTTCTCTTAACTCGTTTTCTTTGCTTAGTTAGGTTTTTATCTTTCTTATTTTCCCCTTTCTTTATTTTACATTTTTTTAGGATTTTTCTAATAATTTTTTGAAATTTTTGCAACATTGGAATGGATTTTTCTTGAAGGAAGCATCTCATCCGCGGCCTGGAGTGATCAGTCGGACCCCAAACCGACCAATTGGAACTGCGTAGTCAGGTAAGTTTTCTCAATTCAAAAATTTTCATTTCGATCATTAATTTCCGGATTTTCTCCTCTCCTCCGAATCTTCTGTTTTCTTTGTCTTTTTCTGATATATGATTTTGCATGCATGGCCAATTTTTATATGCCACCGAGTGCCATGTCGAATGGCGATTTGCCTTTTGGTTATGGACCCGCTTACAATAATGACATATATGGTTTCTCAAATCCGGCATATAATTCACATCTATACACTTATAATTTGAATTTTAGAAATCATACAAACCCTAATTGGCAATTTGAAGGTTATCAACCTCCTAACGTTCGATCATGGAATATAGAAACACTGGCCCAAAATTTTGAACCTAGTTTTGGACAACAATATCCTTCACATGCATCACCTCCTGCCCCTCAAGTGACCTCTAACACACAGTTTGACATGCTCATGAGCACACTTACAACCATGAATGCAAACATGAATGTGAAGTTTGAGAACATAGATGCCAGTATAGCTAAACTTGGAAGAGATCGAGCCTCCTATGCTCAATCTATATCCAAAATAGAGACACAAATAGAACAACTAGCCCACATAGTTGATTCGTATTATGAGAATGAGGATTATGCAAATAATTCTATTCCTGTTGTTTGTGATGACAATGTTGGTGAAGTTTATCTTTCTAATGATGTTGATGCATGCTATAATGCTTGTGATGCTTTGCCAGTTCATGATGCTATTGATGATGTTTTGTCAGCTGCTGAAAATAAAATTGATGAATGCTACCCGGTTTTACATTATGGGCTTTATATGTATTTTGATCATTCTTATGAAGCAAGTCTTTTTGATGATAGTGATGATGAGGGTTGTTATGCTAAATTGCCGATTTTTCATGATGAGTTGAATGATGATAATATGTCTATTTACAATGATCATAATGAGGATGAGCATATTAGTGAGATCCACTATGCGGAAACCTCAAGTTGAACTTTTACATGATGAGTTGAATGATGATGATGTGGCTATTAGTGATAAACATAACGAGAATGAGGGTGTTAGCAATATTCCTTATCTAGAGCCTCAGTTTGAGATTCTACCTTTAATATCATCCCCATTAGTTGAACTTTAGCAGGAGGAGAACCTTGTTATGAGTGAAGACCATGCCAATTCCTATCGTCCCTTCCTCAAAGATCGTATCAAAATTTCCAGTTCTGTGCATATTTTGTTTGCTAATGACTTCTTTTTATTCTTTGATGAAGTATGTCTGCATACCTTCTGTCACACCCCGACCAAGAAAACCCATCCGGGCCGAGGCATGAGGGTTCCTATTACTATTCGCATCTAAACTGTCACGATAGAAAGCGGAAAACAAAGATAATTTAAACAGTTTAACTTCCAAGGGTAAAGCTGTAATTCAATTAAAAGAAACATCAAGTTGTATTATTTAGACATCCGATACAAATTCTTATCAAAATTCCTCCAAGGGAAACAATTATACATTTATCCAAAAAGAAACCTCGAAGGATGTCTATAATATACGTAATCCATCAAAAGTACAATTGTCGTCCCACAGTGACCTAAAGCACCTCTGGAAGTCGTTGCGCCGTCAAAAGCTGATCCAGCCGGCTCTACTGAAGAAGAGCTTGCGCTTGCACCTACAAACGCAACCCGGGTAGGAGTGAGCGACAAGCTCAGTAGGGTTCTACTCTACGAAACACTAAAGGGAGGAAAACAACAACTGTGATGTCTCTCCGCTCAAGTCTAAGGAATGCCATGAGGTTCCACAACCCCTACCGATGTCCCAAGGGCTCCTGCCGTGAAACCTCTCTCCTGAACATGTTACCAGGAGGCCACGAAATAGTAACATGCAGGATCACCCTTACCCAAGCAGGATTCCCATGCCTTGGGGACCCACGTCGGGAACGCATCGACATCCATCCCTAGCACTTGGTATTGGGGAGACAACACGACCTCTAAACCTCAAAGCAATATGATTATAGCCAACTACATCATATCCTCGATAACATGAAAATCCCAATAATACAATCACGTCCTAAACCTTACTACCCAACCACTGTCCTAAGGCTAGATCCGAGCTACCTGAGAGCATCGGATCGGCGATCAACCCATCGCCCCACCTAACCTAATATGCCTCTAATGCATACAATGCATGAACCTATGCAAACATCTAACCTAGATGTCTCTATATGCCACAACAATAATTATGAGTTCAACAGTTATACAATAGCCCTCGGCACACGCCGGCAATGGGCTAAGGTTCCACAATGCAGCGTAAGCTAGCACTCATAGCTATCTAAATGCTAAGCAAACAATAATCATTTAAGTTTACCATCCAACTAGGTATTTAAATGCGAGTCAATCCATAAATCCGTCAAAAAGGGTAAACGCACGATCCAATTCCCAATCTCAATCAAAATCCATTGAAAACCCCGTGATAACAACGTGCATGCTTCCTAACATGATTGGATATCTATTATGAATGAAAAGCCAATCAAAAGAAGCCTGAAAACACTATTTATGGGCTCACGGTCGATGCGATAGTCGATCCGACGGTCGACCGTGAGGCCACGGTCGATGCGACGGTCGACCGTGAGACCAAAAAGAGAGAAAAGCACACGGGCCACGATCGATTGGGACATCGACCCTGGGAAGCCAAGAAGGAGACAGAGCCTCACGGTCGATGCGACGGTCGATCCGACAGTCGATCGTGAGATAAAGTGGGAAAAATGGTAAGAACCCACGGTCAATCGGAGCATCGACCTTGGGAGACCAAAAATGAGATAGAGTCTCACAGTCAATGCGACGGTCAACCCTGAGACGAAAAATAAGTGTGTCACCACCTGACGGTCGACCTTTAGGCCTGGTGCACAGTTCCTAAGAACAGTACTAGAAATCCAATTTCTTGGATTTGATCTATCAAAGCTTATCGGAAATCGATGAAACTTTGCAGGCACGCGTATTAAATGATGGGGAAGCTATTGGTACGAAGAAACCAATATTTTGATGTTTAAAACTCAAATCTAGGTCTAAACGGTCAAAAACCGACAAACCGGCGATAATACGAGAATCGTCCGATAAAAATACGAAAGCAAATGGTAGAGTCACTCTAAGCAAGCTATACCACCCATGTATTAAGTTACACAACATTCTACCATGTATACCTACATCAAAAATACAATAAACCTATCCTAGGAGAACCCAATCATACGATCGGGGTAGAAACACCTACTTGATCAAGTAGGACAGCTCCTCCACGTATTCCCCAAGCTCGATCGCCAAGATCCGCTCCTCAAAGATCACGACTCCAAGCCCTAGCTCAGCCGGTAGGAGAGAGAGAGAGAGAGAGATAGAGACAATGACAGGAGAGGCAAGAAAGAGAAAGGAAAGAGAAAGGAAAGAGAGAGAAGTCAGGGTATTTATAGAGATCAGGATCTGATCTCGCCCATCCGATTCAATCTTTCCCGATCGAGCTCTGATCTTCCGATCGAAGACACCCTTAAGGTCATAATCAATCACATACATCAATCCAAGGCCGTGTGTGCGTTACGCGGATGTGAAATCGACCACCGGGCGCAATTTACCAAATTGCCCCTGGGGTTGATGAGTCACTAATTATTCATAATTAAACCCCTTAAATTACCTTTGTTAGGACTAGAGTAGGTGTATTTGATATCCTAGTGTTTGATTTCAGGTTTAAGTAGGATTTGAAAAGAAATACAAGAAATTCGGCCAAAAATAACTAAATTCTGCAAAAAGACTGCTTCGTCGACTGTTTGGAAATAAATCATTCGAAATTCTACAAAACTCCACATATTCTGAACTTCTGGGAGATGAAAGATGACTTCAAGAGCTACAACTTTCATGTTGAAGATTTTATGAGATTTTCTATAGATTGCCCCCAGTTTTGAAGCAAAGTTGGATTTATGAAAGCTGAAATTTGATAAATGCTGAAATTAATTAATGACGTGGCAGTGAGGACCCAGTCAGACTGACTTGAGTGAGGGATCGGATTTGAGTCTGATCGGTCATGCCGATGACGTCATCAACCCAGAATTTAATGAAATTAGCGTTTAAGTTCAACTATAACTCCTAATTCCGGGATTAAGGGTTTCTATTATATAAAGGTGTTATTCCAGCCGAATTTCTCATCTTTTTGACAATCTTTGGAGGAGGAGGAAGAAGACGGAGAGGATGTGGATGGTGACAGCTTCCTATTCCAACCCGATGGCTTTCATCCAAAAGATGAGTTATTAATTCTTGTATTTAGGAATATCATGAAACCCTAGTGTAGTTTTGGTTTTTCTTTAGTTTGATTCTTGTGAACTTCTCGATGCATGATCTCATAAATACGGTTTTATTGTTAATAGAGTTGAAGGAATAAAGCTCCCTTGACGTACTTTCAGTCTTGCATGATTTATGTGATTAATTGTGGAGATTTATGAGATGGGTTTCATGAAGTTATTGGTTTGCCTTTGAGATAAGCTATGCTACGTGAAGATAGGTTGTGCCAAGGTCATTAGGAGTAGTATAATTTAAAGTAATCGTATGACCAAAGACAATCTATGCCAATGAAAGATAGGTTATGTCGTTGGGAACATTAACTTTCTTTTAGAGATTCATGTGAGCTTGTAGCCATATGATCCATAATGTTGAGAGAAGGGAACAAGATGATAACTCGAGAAGACTAATAATAAAACTAGGGTGGATTGAGTAATTCCTAAATAACTACTCCATTGATTCAAATTGATCAACCTTTTATCTCTTTTATTTATTAGTTTAGATAACTCTATTCTATCTTTGATTCTTTTCCTTAGTTTTAGGGTTTCGAGAATTGATTTCAGTTTCCAACGTTTTCCCTGTGGATCGACTCCCGATTTCACCGCTATTTCTACCTAGTAGTGTAGTGATTGAATAAGGATTATAAATTTATATTTGATTGAGTTTGCAACGTTTTAACGACGACGTTTGCGAGCAATCAGGGGTCACAAGAGCAATACGATCAACTTGATCGCACTCGACGCGAAACTAAATCAACAGGAAACGACCCTCGATCCACGTGGTCAAGCTAGATTCGAGGAACGGGTACTCACAACCTAACATCCTTAAATAGAATTTCATCCCGAAATTCAATAAGGATAAGACCGGGGAGAAAAGAACCAACTAAGCCTTCCTCTACAAGCAAATCTATAAGCCAGGGGCGCCAACGCCCACAACAAGAAAACTACCTGCCGGGGTGAACAGTCGAGGCAAGTCCCGACACATGCGATCCTCTCGCTCCCATGTCAAACTCTCTACACTGCCATGCCTCCATCTGACCATGACCAACGGTAATGATCTGCCCCTCAGTACCTATTCTCGTCTGTCTAAGATCTGCACAGGCTGCTCTACGTATGTGGCGTCCTCCTCTACCTCGATGTCGTCGTGTCTGATCACATGAGATGGATCTGGAATGTACTTCGTCAGCATCGACACATGGAATGTGGGGTGGACTACTTACATGTGCGGGGGTAGAGCCAACTGGTTGGCGACAGCTCAAACGCGCTTGACGATCTTGAAAAGACCTGTGAACCTCGGTGCTAGTTTGCCCTTGCTACCAAACCTGATCGATCCTCTGCGCGGAGACACCTTCAGTAGCACTTTTTTGCCAAGGGTGAACTCCAGGGGTTGTCGCATGTGATCTGCGTAGCTCTTTTGCCTACTCTGCGCTGTCAGGAGTCTCTGTCTAATCTAAGCCAACCTCTCTGACGACTGTCTGATGATGTCCGGACCGGTAAGGGACGCCTCCCCAACCTCTGCCCAACACACTAGTGAGCGATATGGTTCGCCGTACAACGCCTCAAAGGGTGCAAAACCCAAACTGCCCTGAAAGCTGTTGTTATAGGCAAACTCCACCAGAGTCATGTGTTGCTCCCAAGTACCTCCAGCGTCTAGCACACATGCTCTGAGCATGTCCTCCAAGATCTGGATCGTCCGCTCTAACTGTCCGTCAATCTGAGGACGGAAATATGTGCTGAACGTCAGCGCTGTCCCCAAAGAGTCCTGGAAGCTGCTCAAGAATCTACCGGTGAATCGAGCACTGGGATGTTGTGCAGTCGTACTACTTCGTCGATGTACCTCTGGCTCAGTCTGGCAACTGGATCTGTCATCCTCATGAGGAGGAAATGAGGCTATTTGGTCAGTCAATCGATGATGACCCAAATCGCATCATTCCCTCTAGGTGTCCTGGGTACCCCGGTGATGAAGTCCATCGCTACATGTTCCCACTTCCACTCTGGTGCTGGAAGTGGCTGCAGCAAACCTGGTGTCCGTCTGTGCTCTGCCTTCACCTTTTGACAGGTGAGGCATCTCGAAACGAACTATGCTACGGACCTCTTCATCCCGCACCACCAAAATTATCGGCATAGATCATGGTATATCTTGGTGCTCTCGGGATGAACGGCAAAACAGGATTGGTGGAACTCGCGCAGGATCTCCTCTCGCAATGCGGGGTTCGTTGGAACTGCAAATCTACCTTTGACGAGTTGACCGCTGTCTGCTGACACTGTCTAGCCCTCAACCGCGTACTCGGTGCCGACCGTAACACAGGTCTTCACGAGCTCTGGGTCTCCACCCTGTACCTCAATCACTCTGGCCAAAAGAACTGGGATGCTGCTAACAGCATACAGGAAACCGCCTGCCACCTGGTCCTCGAAGTCAAGCCTAAACTGACTAACTATCTCTAGCATCTGCCACTGCCAAGCTGATATCGCTGCCAAGGTCACTCTGCTGTCTCTGGTATGCCTGCTAAGAGCGTTTGCTACGACGTTCGCCTTACCAGGGTGGAAATGCAAGTGGAAGTCGTAGTCCTCTAAAAGCTCCATCCACCGCCGCCGCCTGAGGTTGAGGTCATGCTGGTTGAACATGTGCCTCAAACTCTTGTGTTCCGAGTACACCAGGAACCGCTCTTCATAGAGATAGTGCCGCCACGTCTTCAGAGCGAAGACAACTACTGCAAGCTCGAGATCGTGGACTGAATAGTTCCTCTCATGGGTCTTCAGCTGCCTTGAACCGTAGGCCACCACATGGCCCTCCTGCATCAGCACACAACATAGACCCTCCCCACTGGCGTTGCAAAAGACACTGTAGCCGACACCTCGCTCTAGAACTATCAGGATCGGTGCACTCATCAGTCTGGTCCTCAACTGTATGAATGCATGTTCGCAAGCATCGTCCCAAACAAACGGGACCACCTTCTGTGTCAATCTGGTCAACGGCCCTGCAACTCTGGAGAAATCCCGCACGAACCTCCGGTAGTATCCCGCCAAGCCGAGGAAGTTGCGGACCTCGAACACTATCGTTGGTCTCTATCACTGTAGCACCACCTCAACCTTGGCCAGATCAACTAAAATGCCCGCCGCTGACACCACATGCCCCAGAAACTGTACCTCAGGAAGCCAGAACTCGCATTTGGTGGCCTTGGCATACAGTCTATGCTCTCTCAGTAGCTGCAACACTGCCCTCAGATGCTGCCCGTGCTCCTCCTCCATGCGTGAGTACACGAGGATGTCGTCGATGAACACCACCACGAACTCATCCATGTACAGTCGGAAGACCCTTTGCATTAGATCCATGAACACCGCTGGTGCGTTTGTCAGGCCGAACGGCATCACCGTGAACTCATACAACCCATGCCTCGTACGAAAAGCGGCCTTCGGGATGTCGCAATCCCGAATCCTCAGCTGATGGTAGCCGCTACAGAGGCCGATCTTCGAAAAGACCGAAGAACCTCGGAGCTGGTCGAACAAGTCATTGATCCTCGGCATCGGATACTTGTTCTTCACCGTCATCCTATTCAGCTTCCTGTAATCAATACAAAGACGAAGCGTACCGTCCTTCTTTGCGAATAGCACAGGAGCTGCCCAAGGTCACGTGCTGGCATGGATGAAACCTCTACCGATCAACCCGTCCAGCTGGACCCTCAACTCCCTTTGCTCTGCTGGTGCCATCCTGAAAGCTGACAAAAGAGATCGACCCGGTGCCAGGTACAAGATCTATATGAAAGTCTACAGCTCTGGAAGGAGGAAGGCCTGGTAGCTTATTTGGAAAGACATCAGCAAAATCACAAACTAATGCAGGTAAACTGCTCTCTCGACTGCCCTCTGCAGCGAACAAGGAAAGGCGCGCCAGTAAAGCTGATAGCTGGCCCTCGCGCCTAGGAAAACAACAACACACGAGGGAATCGGTCGATGATAAGACGTGAAAAGTGCACAAATTATCCTTTTAACTAGGTCTTGTTAGTCTCCGAGCAATGTTATTTTGATAGTCTACGATGTATTTCAGGTATAAGAGCCTTCAATGACGATTAGATCATGTTTGGTGCTAAAACGAACAAATAAAGAACCTGCTAGGAGCAAAGGAATGAAGATGGATTAGCTTTGAAGATTAAACTGTACTTGCTCATGAAGAACCAGATGATATGCCATATATTTTTGGAAAGCTCTTGAAGTCTAGTTTCGGGAGAAGTTTACGGTTCGTGATTCCGAGTTTCCTAGAAGAAGTTATGACATTTTTAGTACCAATGGCGTAGTCTGGATGGCAGAACAGTAAATAGTCAGGAAAGAAAGATCGATCCGTCTCCCTAGTAGGATCAATCCGTCTATGCAACAGACTGACAAAACACATATTTTTCAGATGATCACAGTAGGATCGATCCTACTATCCATCCTACTGAGTATGATCAATCCTACATCCATGGAAGGATCGATCCGACTCGGACGTAGCCAGAAATTGAAGATTTTGATGCAAAGGATCGATCCTACACCCATGGAAGGATCGATCCTACCTTCGCAGTGAAGAAAATCAAAGGTCCAGATCTAATCCGAGTTAAGGGTGATACGTAGGCTATAAATAGGCATCTTTTAGGGTTTTTGGGGGGCTTCTTCTCTCTTGGAGAGGGAGAACAGTTTCTTTCCTCTTTTTAACTTTTTTTTAGAGATCTTTGGGAGGAAATCTATGGCGGAAGAGCTTTATCAACCTTCATCTATGGATCAAGCCCTAAAGATGAGTAGCTAAACTTTTTACCATTGGATTCTTATGATGTAACTAGGGTTTCTATTAGGGATTTCTTAGATCTAGGGCTTGTACACATTATTGATTGGCTTGTATGGATTAATTTCTATTTCTTTTATACCTTGGCGTCGATTTCTTGCTGGATGTATGGATTGTTCTTGTTTGCCCTTGATTCCGGAGCTTGTGTATGCTAGGGCTTGGATTGGATTCATCCAAATAAGAGGATCATGCTAGTCCCATGGTATCTCGGATGAAATCTTCTTCATGGTTAGGGATTGTATAGTGCTAGTCCCACTATAGTAGTGCTAGTCTCAATACTTTCAATCCCTAATCCTTCATGCATCCTATTTTTGTAGATTTGGCCGTCGAGATGCTAACCCATCTTGATCTTACACCTAAATCCATATCCGTACTACTATTTATGATGAACTCATCCTAATAAGAGGGTTCATTAGCAGTGAACGTAACTAATCATTCGGTCACTGACATTTTGATAATTGTTCTTGCCAACAAGGAATCCTAACCAGAACTTGTTGAGTGATAAAGAGAACTAGCCATTCACTTATCAACTATTAGGAAAGCCATTCAGCGTCATTAATGTGCCTTGATCTTAGGAAGACATGATAGAATCCTGGTTATTGATTAAGAATTCACTGGTACTTTTTCTCGTATTTATTAATCATTTAGTATAAACTTAGTTTAATTTCAATTCTTGATTTTTTATCAACTTATCGGTAGGAATACTTAGATTGAGTTAAGTAGTTTTATTATTTTCCTACGCATTCCCTGTGGATTCGACTCGGACTCACTGCTCACTACCCCTACAGTAGTTAGTTAGTAGTTTGATTATAAATTTGTAATTTTGAGTAGACTTGTTAAGGAACGGCACTTTTCAAGTCGTATCAGCCGACTGGCGATCCCCCAACAAAACGAAACGAGCGCCGTCAGGTGTCTAAGCACTCACCCTACGACGCCCATAGTCGATGACGGCTCGGTATGAAGTCAGCTAATCCATATTGAGAATCACATCAAACTCAGCCATATCTTGCCTCCAACTCGCAAGAACGGCAGATCAGCTCAACACGAGCCCCTCCACCGACCAACGTGTCTAGCTGTAGTGTGACTCCAAGTGGCTCAGTCTCTAGCCCTAGCGATGCCACACACTCGCTAGCTACAAAGGAATGCGACGCCCCAGAATCTATCAGAACATCTACGAATGAACTGAAAAGCTGAAAGGTACCTCTGAGAACTGGAGGGTCAATTGGGGCTGGTGGAAGAGCTAGTGTCTGCTGGGGTGGTGGGTACTGGTAGGGTTGGAAAGGTGGTTGAACTCTGTCTAGGTACTCGCGGTCTGGAAGTGCGTAGACTCCCCCTCTGGAACCACCTCGACCACCGCCGCGATCTCTGCCTCTCCCAGCTCCTGGTGTCCACCAACCTCCGCCTGCTTCGCCATGAATGGACTATGCTCTCAACGTCAGACAGTCTCGGCGAAAATCCCTTGTCTGCTGGCACTCGTAGCACACGGGTAGTCCAAGCGGTAGCTGCTGGCTCTGGCCTCCTCCCCCGGATGTTTGTCTCTGAGACCCAGCAGTGAGAAGTGGCTAGCCTCCCTGCCTGGGCTGCTGCTGGTACTAGGGTGGGTGACACTGGTATGATTGCCGGTGTCGTAAGTATTTATGCGGTCTCCATGAAACTCCTCTGCCTTGAGCTGCTCTCTGCGGCTGTCCTCTGCCACTGGCACTCACAGACGATGCCGAGTGGACTGCCCTGGGCGCCGGCTCCTGCAACTGAGCCTCTACTGCTAAGGCACAGTTCAACGCCTCTGTGTACGTGCTAACGCGCTGTGCCGCGATCAACCACTTGAGCTCGGGCTTAAGCCCATACTAGAACTGCTCAGCTCTGGCAAGAGGGTCCGCCGACACCGCCCCAACAAACCTGGCGAGTCTAGTGAACCTAGTTGCGTACTACACTATGGACCGAGTACCCTGAGAAAGGGTCTGGTACTCATGGACTAGGGCCGAGCGCGCACTACGGGAAAAGAACGCGCCAAGAAAAGACGAACAAAACACGGCCCATGATGGGTCACTCCCATCCCTGGCGGCCTGAACAGAATGCCACCAGTCCAAAGCGTCCCCGTCGAGCTGGAACGTGGAAAGTTTGACCCGAACTTGGCCATCATGGATGAATAGAGTGTCAAGGACACGACTGAGTCCATCCAGCCAGTCGTCCGCCACCGCTGGAACGCCCCCAACACCGCTGAACCTAGGCGGGTTCAACCTCTGGAAGTCAATCACCGCTGTCGCAACAACACACTGGTCGAGTGGAGGAGAGACCTCCTCGGCCACAAAAGAAGCATCCTCCTCCATCACGACCTCACCTCAATCCTCGGCTCTAGCTCTGGTGCAGGTATCCTGGGCAGGGTTGCGTTGGCCCCTAAGGCCCGTCGGGGTGGGGGGCGCTCGTTGCATGCATTTCCACGACCCAAGACAGGATAGCTAGCCCGGCTCCCTGTCATCTGCACGTTTACTCATAACAAACCAAAACACAACAGCAATCAAGAAAGCAAAAGAATATCACACACGAGCACGAACAAGCAAACATGGATGCTCTACTCCTAGAACTATCCCAATCCACGTTCAAAACCTTAACCGCAAGCCTAATCCTATCCCTGGGACCTACAGCCTGCTCTGATACCAAGTTGTCACACCCTAACCCAGAAAACCCATCCGGACCGAGGCGTGAGAGTTCCTATTACTATTCACATCCAAACTGGCATGATACAAAGCAGAAAACAGAGATAATTTAAACAGTTTAACTTCCAAGGGTAAAGCTATAAGTCAATTAAAAGAAACAACAAGTTATACTATTTAGACATCTGGTACAAATTCTCATAAAAATTCCTCCAAGAGAAACAATTATACATTTATCCAAAAAGAAACCTCGAAGGATGTCTATAATATACTTAATCCATCAAAAGTACAACTGTCGTTCCACAGTGACCTCAAGCACCTCTGGAAGTCATCGCGCCGCCAAAAGCTGATCCAGCCGGCTCTACTCAAGAAGAACTGGTGCTTGCACCTGCAAACGCAGCCCGGGTAGTAGTGAGGGACGAGCTCAGTAGGGTTCTACTCTTCGACACACTGAAGGGAGGAAAACATCATTTGTGATGTCTCTCCGCTCAAGTCTAAGGAATGCCACGGGGTCCCACAACCCCTACCGATGTCCCAAGGGCTCCTGTCATGAAACCTCTCTCTTGAACATGTTACCAGGAGGCCACGAAACAGTGACATACAGGATCACCCTTACCCAAGCAGGATTCCCATGCCTTGGGGACCCACGTCGGGAACGCATCGACATCCATCCCTAGCACTTGGCATTGGGGAGACAACACGACCTCTAACCTCAAAGCAATAGGATTATAGCCAACTACATCATATCCTCAATAAGATGAAGATCCCAATAATACAATCACGTCCTAAACCTTACTACTCAGCCACGGTCCTAAGGCTAGATCCGAGCTACCCGAGAGCATCGGATCGGCGATCAACCCATCGCCCCGCCTAACCTGATATGCCTCTAATGCATACAATGCATGAACCTATGCAAACATCTAACCTAGATGTCTCTATATACCACAACAACAATTATGAGTTCAATAGTTATACAATAGTCCTCGGCACACGCCGGCAACGAGCTAAGGTTCCACAATGCAGCGTAAGCTAGCACTCATAGCTAGCTAACGACTAAGCAAACAATAAGCATTTATGTTTACCATCCGACGGTCGATCCGACGGTCGATCGTGAGACCAAAAATAAGCGTGTCACCACCTGATGGTCGATTCAACGGTCGACCGTCAGGGTGCACAGTTCCTAAGAACAGTACCGGAAATCCAATTTCTTGGATTTTATCTATCAAAGCTTATCAGAAATCGATGAAACTTTTCAGGCGCGCGTATTAAATGATGGGAAAGCTATTGGTATGAAGAAACCAAGATTTTGATGGCTAAAACTCAAATCTAGGTCTAAACGGCCAAAAACTGACAAACCGGCGATAATACGAGAATTGTCCGATAAAAATACGAAATCAAATGGTAGAGGCACTCTAAGCAAGCTATAACACCCATGTACACAACATTCTACCATGTATACCTATATCAAAAACACAATAAATTTATCCTAGGAGAACCCAATTATACCATCGGGGTAGAAACACCTACTTGATCAAGTAGGGCAGCTCCTCCATGTATTACCCAAGCTCGATCACCAACATCCGCTCCTCAAAGATCGCGACTCCAAGCCCTAGCTCAGCCGGTAGGAGAGAGAGAGAGACAGCGACAGGAGAGGGAAGAAAGAGAAAGGAAAGAGATAGAAGTCAGGGTATTTATAGAAATCAGGATCTGATCTCGGCCGTCCGATTCGATCTTTCCCTTAAGGTCCTAATCAATCACATACATCAATCCTAGGCCGTGTGTGCGTTACGCGGGTGTGAAATCGATTATCGGGCGTAATTTATCAAATTGCCCATGGGGTCACAAGAGCAATACGATCAACACGATCGCACCCGACGCGAAACCAAATCAACAGGAAACGACCATCGACTCACGTGATTGAGCTAGGTTGGAGGAACGGGTACTCACACCTTCACCATGATTCGGGCCATGTATTTCTTCATATGGAATCATCGACGTCCTAAATTTTATTTCAAGAGCGTCTAGCGAAAGACGTAAACTTACACTCTTTCTAGGAGGCAACCCTATTTTTAGGATTTTTCCTTAGCTTTTTAGAGTTTTATTTAATTTTTATAATTTTTCCCTGATTTTTAGGATTTTCCCCTTATGTTCCTAGAATTTTTCTCCACCTTCCTATTTTTCCTTATTTTACGCCGGATTTTCTCTCTCCTCCCGCAATGTTCCTCGATTTCGGCTCATCATCCCGACTCATCGGTTTGTCCCCGAGCCGTCACCCACCGCCGCCCGTCGCCACCTCTCCGGCCATCGCCATCCCTCCAAACCACCACCTACATCATCGCCATCCGCTCCTATACCTCCTCACGACCTCCTATTCCCCCAATTTCTCCTCCTCCGACGCCGGTGAGCCCCCACACTTCCGCCGGCCATCTCCGATTTCCTCATCCCGTGCCTCCCATCACCCATTAATACCTCCAGAACTTTCTTTCAGCCACCATGAAGCTTCCGCCACCATCAAATCCTTTCCTTGTCACCGGGAACATCGGCTTTAAACTTCGACGAAACCACCTTCAATTCCACGGCTGGAAGCTAAATTCGTCCATCTGCCACCATTGGACAGTTCCCCACACATCCACGAACATTCCTCCACCATTACTTACCTCAATTAGAGCTTGGATCACCGGAATCCGTCTCCAGCGATCTAAACCGCGCCGCGGCCATCTCCAATCCACCGCCAGGAGCCACCAATCCATTGATCAGACACCGTGCATAGACTCCTTGAGCTTCTACGATTCTTCCTGTACCCTTCCCGTCCTCCGGTGAAGCTGTTTCGCCGTTGATCACCTCCAGCGAGCTCTCAGCCGCCCGACTGCTACAGAACCCGATTTAGGTGCTACAGTGCTTCAATTTCCGATCGGATGGTCTCGATCTTCAATCAGGATGATATTATGGACGCTGAATATTTTGGATGCTATGCATGGACGATTTAATGTATTTTAATGCTTTCATATTTATATTTTAAATCCTGTGTATGAATGTTTGTACATATCAATACATCAGGAAAATACAAAGGAGACTTTGTCGAAATTTTCTATGATTCCAATACCTTTTTAGACTTTTATTAGTTATTGTGGGGAAGGAAGTATTTGTTCAATTATGACGGTGCCTAAACTTAAATTGGAAGAGAGAGAAATCTATTTTTGGGGCGTTCATTATGGTTATATCTATCCTTTACTTCTTGATTTATTTTTATGGCTTAGTGTAATTGGGGACAATTACATTTAAGTTGGGGGTAGCATTCATAAATTTCATGGTCATATTTTTTTTATGGTAACCAAATATTATACATCCCTTGAATTATGTCAAAAGAATGAATTTATGATACGATTTGACAAAGGTGCATGTTTTAGATTTTTATTTTATGAATTATTCTGAGACTTGTATGTCATATAAGAAATAGTAAATTTTTGCTATGCGTGATATTATTTCTATACTTTAACACTTTTACTATGATTTAAGGATAGCTTGACATATCCTGATGCACATGTTCACTTCCACATGTTAAGGGGTGATATTAGATTCTAAGCATGATACTAGGATAGATTTACAATTCTATGTCATGACATAGAAAATACATGAACACATGCAATTATCTGAGTATGCGAAAAAAAAAGGACTTTCAGCTTAGTAACCGGGAAGTGTGCCTGACCAGTATGGTGTTCGCGTAAAACGGTTGAATTTCTTAGAAAAAAAAGAAAAAAAAGAAGGGTTTCATACTTAGTAACCAGACAAGGTGCCTAACAAGGTGTGTTGTTCGCGTAAAACAATTGAAATTCCTGTGGAAAAAAAGGAAAAGGGAAAAAAATTAAAAAAAAGAGAGCAGAGATTGCTATATGATAAGTGGAAGATATGTGCTTGGCTATGATTGTGATCTTGAATAGTTGAAGTGTTTAGATATAATTGATGCTCTGAAGCATGTGGAACCCTATTCACACATAGGAGTGTTAAAGTTATTTTTAGTCATGATTAAATATATTAAAGTGTTGGAAATATGTAATGATATGTTTTGATTAACTATGTTTTTATGCGACTATGAGTTGAAAGGTGTATTCATGAATACTATTTCTATTTCATGCATTGGAGTTAGTGAATATTATAATCGATTTCTAATGATATATTCAAGGGAATGTATAGATGTTTGTGGGTGTCATCCTTGAAAACCCTCAGGAGACTATAACTCCTCCACTGGGGTAACCCAGGGGTTTAAAGGCTTGTTGCACATGCTAAGTGCAATCGTGAGATCTATGAAAGTGGTTAGTTAAATTTATTGTTTTTTTTTATCTTTTCTTTGCTCGAGAACTAGCAAAGTGTAAGTTGGGGGGTGTGATAAGTCACTAATTATTCCTAATTAAACCTCTTAAATTACTTTTGTTAGACTAAGAGTAGGTGAATTTAATATCCTATTGTTTGATTTTAGGTTTAAGTAGGATTTGAGAAGAAATATAAGAAATTCCGCCAAAAATCAGTACATTCTGCAAGAAGACTGCTTCGTCGACTATTTAGAAATAAATCACCATAAATTCTATAAAACTCTAAATATTCTGCAATTCTGGGATATGAAAGAAGACTTCACGTTCTAAAACTTTCATGTTGAACACTTTGTGAGATCCTATATCGATTGGAGCAAATTTGGAAGCAAAGTTGGATATATGATGATGATGTATAATGTTATATTTTTACCACTTAATATTTAGCCTCTTGTGCTTATTGGATACCTAAATACACTCATTATTTTTATATTTTGATTTAGGATGCAATTGGAAGTCCTTCAGTCCAAAAAGAAGCTGAAAATAGTATATAGATCAACTTTAAAGATTAAACTGTACCTATTCATGAAGAACCAGATGATATGCCATATATGGCTGGAACGCTCTTGAAGTCTAGTTTCTGGAGAATTTTACGGTTCGTGATTCTGAGTTTCGTAGAGGAAGTTACGGCAATTTTAGTACCAATGGCGTAGTCTGGATGGCAAAACAGTAAATACTCTAGAAAGACAGATCGATCCGTCTCCCTAGTAGGATCGATCCGTTTTACAGCAGACTTGACAGAACGCATATTTTTCAGAGGAGCACCGTAGGATCGATCCTACTATCCATCCTACTTAGTACGATCGATCCGACATTCCTGGTAGGATCGATCCGACTCGGGCGTAGCCAGAAATTGAAGATTTTGATGCAAAGGATCGATCCGACATCCATAGAAGGATCGATCCTACTTTCCCAGTGAAGAAATTCAACGGTTCATTTCAAATCCGAGCATGGAGACACTTAAGGATATAAATATGACTCTTTTTAGGGTTTGAGGGGGGATTGGCTGCACACTTTTGGGCTGCTATTTTCTACTATTTTATATTTTTCCTAGGTTTTCTCTACCTTTATGGAATCTTTTGAAGGATTGTTCTTGATGGCCCTGCGTGGCTAAATCTTGATTCTTGGTCAAGGAAACTGAAACCTCGGAATCAATGAAACTGTGAGATCTAATCTATTTTTATTGTTCAATTTATGCTTGAGTATTGGATGTTCTTCTGTGATTAAATATTCATGATTGTCTTGTCTAATTACTAAGAGGCCTACTAGTATATTATTCATTTTGATCTACTGCTAGGTTGGATATCAAATCCGTAATTGTTTGATCCCTCTAATCTGCGAGGCAACTAGGGTTTAATGATCTACTGCGTTTCAGAGATTGTTAGATCTTAGGAAGAGCATTCGACTAAATTAAATTCAACCGCTTGTGCTTGTGTTGTTTAGCTTCATCGATCTCCCTATTTTTAAGGCTGCTACCAGATTAAATCTACAGCGCGTGTCTTAGGTTGTTTAGTAGTTAGGGTTGATTAGATCGCTTGTTTCTAATTAACTATGATTGAGGAGAGATTCGAATTTAATTCGAACGGTGAATATTCATGGTATGAATTGATATATACTTGCATCGATGATCAGTTGTTGGATTCCAATGGTGGATGTTGACTTAGACCAAGGTTTGTTCTCTTGATTCAATTCATTTCTTCGCTTTAGATTATTTTTTTATTGTTTTCTTTTTACTCAAAACCCCTCATCTTTGTTTGCTAAGCACAAAATCAGACTAAACACTCTTCGTGGGATCGACTCGTACTCGCACTACTACATTTATTTTGAAGAGTATTGGTTTTATTTTTGAGTGCCTACTACAGCACATCAATATATGAAAGCTAAAATTTGAGAAAGGCTGAAATTAATTAATGACGTGGCAGTAGAGACCTAGTCAAACCGAATAGAGCGATGGATCAGATTTGAGTATGATCGGTCACTCTGATGATGTCATCAACACGGAATTTAGGAAAATTAGAGTTTAAGTTCAATTATAACTCCTAATTCCGGGATCAAGGGTTTCTATTATATAAAGGAGTTATTCCAGCCAAAATAATCATCTTTTTGACAATCTTTAGAGAACGAAAAAGAAGACGGTGAGGATGCGGATGGTGACAGCTTCCTATTCCAACCCCATGGCTTTCATTCAAAAGATGAGTCGCTAATTCTTGTATTTAGGAATATTATGAAACCCTAGTGTAGTTTTGGTTTTTCTTTAGTTTGATTCTTGTAAACTTCTCGATGCATGATCTCATAAATATGGTTTTATTATTAATAGAGTTGAAGGAACAGAGCTCCCTTGATGTACTTTCAGTCCTACATGATTTCTGTAATTGATTGTAGAGATTTATGAGATGGTTTTCATGAAGTTATTGGTTTGCCTTTGAGATAAGCTATGCTACGCGAAGATAGGTTATGCCAAGGTCATTAGGAGTAGTATAATTTAAAGTAATCATAGGACCAAAGACAATCTATGCCAAGCAAAGATAGGTTATGCCATTGGAACATTAACTTTATTTTAGGGATTCATATGAGCTTGTAGCCATATGATCCATAATGTTGAGAGAAGGGAATAAGATGATAACTAGAGAAGACTAATAATGAAACTAGGGTGGATTGAATAATTCCTAAGTAACTACTCCATTGATTTGAATTGATCAACATTTTATTTCTTTTCTTTATTAGTTTAGATAACTCTATTCTATCTTTAATTCTTTTCCTTAATTTTAGGGTTTTGAGAATTGATTTTAGTTTCCAACGTTTTCCCTGTGGATCGACTCCCGACTTCACCGCTATTCTACCTAGTAGTGTAGTGAATGAATAAGGACTCTAAATTTAATATTTGATTGAATTTGCAATGTTTTAACGATGACGTTTGTCAATTAGTTAACCGTCAAAATCCACGGCAACGGCGCCAAAAATTGATAGCTCGCAAACGTGTCGTTAAAACGTTGCTAACCTCAATCAAATATAAATTTATAATCCTTATTCAATCACTACACTACTAGGTAGAAATAGTAGTGAAGTCGGGAGTCGATCCACAGGGAAAACGTTGGAAACTGAAATCAATTCTCGAAACCCTAAAACTAAAGAAAAGAATCAAAGATAGAATAGAGTTATCTAAACTAATAAAGAAAAGAAATAAAAGGTTGATCAATTTGAATCAATGGAGTAGTTACTTAGGAATTACTCAATCCACCCTACTTTCATTATTAGTCTTCTCTAGTTATCATCTTGTTCCCTTCTCTCAATATTATGGATCATATGGCTACAAGCTCACATGAATCCCTAAAATAAAGTTAATGTTCCCAACGGCATAACCTATCTTTGCTTGGCATAGATTGTCTTTGGTCCTACGATTACCTTAAATTGTACTACTCCTTATGACCTTGGCACAACATATCTTCGCGTAGCATAGCTTATCTCAAAGGCAAACCAATCACTTCATGAAAACCATCTCATAAATCTCTACAATCAATCACAGAAATCGTGTAGGACAGAAAGTACATCAAGGGAACTCTGTTCCTTCAACTCTATTAACAATAAAACAATATTCATGAGATCATGTATCAAGAAGTTCACAAGAATCAAACTAAAGAAAACCAAAACTACACTAGGGTTTCATGATATTCCTAAATACAAGAAGTTAGCAACTCATCTTTTGAATGAAAGCCATGGGGTTGGAATAGGAAGCTGTCACCATCCGCATCCTCGCCGTCTTCTTTTTCGTTCTCTAAAGATTGTCAAAAAGATGATTATTTCGGCTGGAATAACCCCTTTATATAATAGAAACCCTTAATGTCACACCCCGACCCAGAAAACCCATCCGAGCCGAGGCGTGAGGGGGAACCTACACTATTCATCTCAAAGTGGCGCGATATAATGCGGAATTATAGATAAACTTAAACAAATTATATTCCAGAGGTGAAATAGAAATTCAATTCATATATACATCAAGTTGTACAGTTTAAACATCTGAATACAATTCTTATCAATTTCCTCCAAGGGAAAAGATCTTATACAATAATCCAAAAGTCCTCGAAAGATGTTTACAATTTACAAAACTGTCAAAGTACAAAAATCTTTTTGGAGTAACCTCAAGCACCTCTGGATGTAGTCGCGCCTCCAAAAGCTGATCCCGCCGGCTCTACTGAAGAAGAACTGGCGCCTGCACCTGCAAATGCAGCCCAGGTAGGAGTGAGCGATAAGCTCAGTAGGGTTCTACTCTACGGCACACTGAAGGGAGGAAAACAACAACAGTGTCGTTTCTCCGCCTAAGTCTAAAGGATGCCACAGGTCTCATAGCCCTATCGATGTCCCAAGGGCTCCTGTCATGAAACCTCTCTACTGAACATGTTACCAGGAGGCCAAGGAACAATAACATGCATGATCACCCTTACCCAAGCAGGAACACCATACCTTGGGGAACCACGTCGGGAACGCATCGACAACCATCCTTAGCACTTGGCCTTGGAGAACCGACACGACCTCTAAACCTCAAACATTGATCAGAGTCAACTATCGCAAATCCTCAATAACAAGAGATTCTGATCAGACAATCACGCCCTAATCCTGACTACCCAGCCGCGGTCCTAAGGCTAGATCCGAGCTACCCGAGAGCCTCGGATCGGCGATCAACCCATCGCCCGCCTAACCTCATATGCCTCTAATGCAATCAAGATGCATGCAACGCTCAGGCACAGAAAAAGAGATATAAGCATGCAACACGATGTCATCAATTATACAGGGCTAGGCATGGCTTATAGCTAGCCAAAAGGGTAAGCATAGCGAAGGCCTCAGATACAGATAATCTATGCTAATCACACAAGGATTAGAACAAAGCTATAAATACAGATATACAATAGTCTTCAGTGCTCTCTTGCACCTGACAGACTAAGGTTCCACAGTTTCCCCGTAGGTAACTGTCCATAGTTATACAATAGCCCTCGACACTCGCCGGCAAGAGGCTAAGGTTCCAAAATTCCACATTAACTAGCACTCATAGTTTGCTAATGGTTAAGCAACACAATAAGCATTTAACTACTTATCAAACCAAGTATTAAATGCAAATCCATCCATAAATCCATAAAAAGGGCAACGTCCAATTCAATTCTCAATCTAAATAGAAATCCCTCAAAAATCCCATGAAAACGACGTCCATGCTTCCTAACATGATTGGGTATCTATCATGGATGAAAACCAATCAAAGGAAACCAGCAAACACAGCTCAGTGGCCCACGGTCGATGCGACGGTCGACCGTGAGGCCACGGTCGATGTTACGGTCGATCCGACGGTCGACCGTGGGGGTCAATCGAGGGAAAATCATAAGGGCCACGGTCGATCGGTGCATCGACCGTGGGAGATCCAAATCGGGACAGAGCCTCACGGACGATGCGACGGTCGATCCGACCGTCGACCGTGAGGCGGGATGGAAAAGAAGAAGGAACCACGGTCGATCGGGCCATCGACCGTGGGAGGCCAAAAACGTGACAGAGCGCGACGGTCGATACGACGGTCGACCGTCAGGCCCGAAAGCAGCGTATTAACGCTTGACGGTCGATCCACCGATCGACCGTCAGCCCCACGGCACAGTTCCTCAGAACAGTGTCGGAAATCCAATTTCTTGGATTTGAATGATAATCAAGTTGGAAGTTGATGAAACTTTGCAAGCATGCATAAAAGATGATGGGGAATCCAATGGTGCGAAGAAATCACATTTTTGACGGATAAATCTCCAATTTAGGTCAAAACGTCCGAAAACCGATAAACGGCGACAATACAAGATTCAACCGATAAAATACGGAAATCGCGAGGTAGGATTACTTGAAATCATCCACAACACATATGCAACAAGTTACAAAACATTCTAATAAGTACTCCTACAGCGAAAATACAATAAACCTATCCTATGAGAACTCGATCACAAGATTCGGGTAGAGACACCTACTTGAACAAGCAGGGCAGCTCCTCCACGCATTCCCCAACTCCGATCGCCGGAATCCGCTCCTCGAAAGCCGCGCCTCCGAGCCCTAGCTCAGCCGCATGAGAGAGAGAGAAGAGAGAAGAGAATGGCAGGGGAAGAAAGAAGGAAAGAAAGAGAAAGAAGGAGCTTAAATAGAAAGCTGGAATCCATCACAGCCGTCCGATTCGATCTCTCCCGATCGAACTCCGATCTTCCGATCGGAAGCGCCCTAAAGGTTCTAATCAAACATATACATCAATCAAAGGCCATGTGTGCAACGCGGGTGCGAAACTGACCACCATGGAGCATATTTACCAAAATGCCACTGGGGTCAAAAGCAGCGATGCGATCAACCGATCGCATCCCAAGGCCAACCGAGCCAAACCACAAACCCAGACCCTCGACCTAATGCGGTCGGACCGGGTTGGAGGTACGAGTCCTCACAACTTATCACCCTTAAAGAAATTTCGTCCCGAAATTCAAGGGTAGGGCTGGAAAAGAAGAACCAACTAGTCCTAGTGGCACGAACGCCCACACAAAGGAAACTACCTGCTGGGGTGAACAGTCGGGGAAACTCCCGACGCACGTGATCCTCTCGTCCCCACGTCAAGCTCTCTGCACTACCATGCCTCTATCTGATCATCACCAACAGTATCGATCTGCCTCTCAGCATCTGATCTCGTGTGCCCACAATCTACGCTGGCTGCCCTATGTAGGCGACGTCCTCCTGGACTACGATGTCGTCGTGTCTGATCATGTGGGACCGATATGGATTGTACTCCCTCAACACCGAACATGTGGCGGTAGGACACACAACTGACAAGTGCGTGAATAGATTCGATCTGTAAGCAAACCCTCTGTCGCCGACTGTGAACTCTAACGGTTGTCACCTCTGACCTGATCTGTACTGACCTCTCTACCTCAAAAGGTGCAACGCCGGTGCTAAGCCGTCAACTGTGGAAGTAGGCAAACTCCGCCATGAGGATGTGCTCTCGTCGTCTGACGTCTGCATCAACAATACGTGCTCTAAGCACGTCACCATGGATCTGAATGGTCCGCTCTGACCGTCTGTCCATCTGTGCCGCGAGATGCTGTGCTGAAAGTCAACGATGTGATCATCGGCTCCTAAGAGCTGTAGTAAACTCATGTCTGTGATCCCGGAATCACGGCCCGAGGTGATGGAAGCTGAAGCGTCACACCATCTGATCACCTCTCTGACATGTGGACTGCTATGTGGCACACATACTCATCACATACGGTATATGTGCTGACTTGACCTCTGCATCTGATCCTGAATCTGACCTCTGCGTCTGATCCTGATTATGATCTCTGCACCTGATCTTTGTATCTGGTCTCTGCATCTGATCCTGAATATGATCTCTGCACCTGATCTCTGTATCTGGTCTCTGCATCTGATCCTGAATATGATCTCTGCACCTGATCTCTGTATCTGGTGCCAACCAGGCTAATGACAAAATCCATGATATACCTCCATGCCTCCTGAATGAACAACAACATGAGAGGAGTGAACCTCACGTAGGATGTCCTCGTGCAACTCTGGATCTGCTACTCCACCTCTGGAGTATAATCGACTGTCTGCTAAAGCCATCAGGAATCTCTGTAGGCTCGATGTCGTCGTCGCTCCACGTCGTCATGGTTCTGGTGCAGATTCTCGGGGTAGGGTTGCCTCGGCCTCCACCTCACACTACAAGAAAAAGGATGTTTAGTGACAACACTTTGTGTCACTGAAAACATGGTTCTCATCACTAAAGATTCTTTAGTGACGACGGTAGTGACAACAACTGTTGTAGCTTGTGTGGTCGTTGCTAATACGTTAGTGATGACAGCTGTGTCTTGTCACTGATAACTATTTTTTTAGTGACAACTGGCGGTGTCACTATAGTATATACACTTGTCACTATAACTCGTTCTAAATCGGAAGAGGTGTGAATTAGTGATAATATTAGTGACAAAATTCTTGTCACTAACTAATTCTTTCTGTGACAATATTTTTCTCTCGTCACTGGTAAGGATTTAGTGACAAATATATATTAGATTTCTTGACACTAATTCGCGTCACTAATTTTAGTATGTGACAATAAGTGTTGTAACTAATAATATTATCAGTGACAATATTAATTGTTATCACAAAAGATATTTGTTAGTGACGACAATTGTTGTCACTATCAAATGTGATGTTGGTTATGAAAAACGTTAAAATGACAACTCTTATCGTCACAAAAACCATAAATAGTGACAAAACATTATTATTGTCACAATTACATTTGCTAATGACAATAATTGTTATCACAACTGAAAATTATTGACAATCTTCATTGCCACAAATCGTAGACTAGCTACATGTTACATTGTACATACAATTTTGATCTAATGAACTTATCGATTGACATACATTCAATATAAAATAAAAAGAGCATTACAAATAAAATTTTATTAATCAAATTGTTCATAACAAAAGTAGTCCAAAAAACATAAATAAACTCACTACATAGTTCCTAATAAATGACAAAGAGAGCTAAAAGTTCTGTTAAATTAGGCTCTAAGATCTCAATGAAAAACAATCCCAATGCAGAAGAGCAACAATCGATGATCCTGCAAAAACATATCATGAAGCATGTTACTTTGGAAAAATAAATATCAATACTACAATAAAAAATAACTTCAACTACTATCACAATATACAATTGCAAATTTACCTATCACCGTGATGATTGCGAGCTAGCAGCATTAAAAAATGAACTCATGAGTGTTTGAAACACCTTATCAAACTGAGCTTGCATTCTCTTTTCAAGTTCCAATTGCATAGTTTTTTCCAGCTCCGCTCGCACTTCATCAACTACTTCAGCACGTGCTTCAGCACCTTTCCCATGAAAGTACCCAGATTTCTCACCAAGAACGTGCAAAAGAATTTCATCATCATTCATTTGCTGGTCACTTTCAAGTTCTGTATGCTCACTAACAATATCTTTGAGTTTTCCCTAAAATAAACAATTGCCGCAATTACGATGTTGAGCGATACAAATAAGATCAAGTAAGGTTTATAATTGTGTACTTATATGAATCTCTTGGGATTTTATGTCAGACCATATCACTTCTCTTTCTTTGTTTTTCTTAGTATGCTGTTTTAACCATACTTCATTAATAAAAAACAACTCTAGGCTTCTCTCCAGTGGTAGGATCTCTCTATTATATATAGTTCACACCAAACAAATAAGCAAAGAATATATATTTGGATATAATCCATAAAACAAATAAGCAAAAATCATATATCTTACTGTTGATTCCTCCACTTCTGTATAAGATCTAGTTCCACATGTGTGCTTCACAATTAGTTTTGATCTATTCTCAGTATTACATTTGCTAACTTTCTGTATTATTTGAGAAGTCATATTATGCACATGATTAATTTAGTATTTAAAATATTAGAACATAATGCAGAACTTAAAAGAAAAGGTGAAGCATTACCTGAAACTCATCAGTTGCAAAGTAATCAATAAGAAAGGCCCAATCTTTAGGACTAACAGCCTCAGGAAGATTAAGAGTGCTGAAAATCCAAAATGATAGGATGTAAGGAAGTTGGAGGAGATGGAAGGGGAAGGAGGCCGTAAACAAACAACAACACATTCAATCGAAATTTCAGCATTACAATGACGTCCACAACCGTCAACCGCGATTTCTACAACGGGGGCACAACCTCGGCCACACAATCATCAATTGACAACAAATATAATAAACACAACTACGATACAACCCCTGTCCATTTAATTATCTAAACATCCCAAGGGGCATAACTCCCTTGGTTCAACCACAAGCCTCACGTAGGGCTGGGCCACACATAGGGCCTACATATATATAGATATATAACATGCTAAGAAAATGCTAACATAACATTGATAAGAGGAATCAAGGAAATTCATCAAATACATCATTTTCGTAAATAGGAAACCCAATTCTATTCTCTCGAGAAATCCATGTTACATTCACAGGAAATCCAGCTGAAAACCGCCTACTAGCATACTAGTATTTATCACACATAATATATCGATTTGCACAAAAGGAGAAGATCTCCATAAACATGACATAGAACTAAACATGCACAAATCTATCAAAATCCTACTGGGATTAACATACATGTTATCTAGCAATCTTATAAATCTACCGCGAGAAGATCAAAGCAAGGAAACCAAGATAAAACCCGGAATTCGGCCAAAATCCAAACTTTATCAAAGGTTCAGTTTCGTCGTAGATCAGGGAAAAATTCATCAGAAATCATAGAAAAATTCAAAAATTATGAAATTAGCGGCAATTGAAAGTAGATTCGATGATCTACAACTTTCATCTAGAAAGTTTCCCAAGATCATGATCACACATCTCAGAAATCGAGCTGGAAATTGACTGTTCATCGAAGAACAGAGCATCGACGAAAATCCGGGAAAAACATGCTTAAAAACCCAATTAAATCACAATCACATCCTAAGAAGCATCTACCAGATGAAGAACATGCATCAAGGGACTAATTAGAACATTGAAATCAACTAATCCAACAAAGATACCCTAGATCTAGCTTAACCTAAAGATCAATGTAGAAATCCTACCTTAAATCCCAATCCAAGCTTCATTCCTCTGCTAATCCGCCGTCCTATGTCGCCGCCGCCGTCTCCAGCTCGTCGGAGAGCCGCCGAGGGTCCTCCCATATCCACAGCCGTCGCCGGAGAAGGAAGAGGGACAGCCACGGGAGAGAGGAAGGAGAAGGGAGAGGGGGTCTCGCCGCCGCCTCTGGCTTGCCGGGGAACCGTCGGGAGCCGTCCGACGCCTCCCTCCAAACACGACGGGAAGATGGAGGAGAGGAGGGAGAAGCCGGAGGGGATCTGGGAAGAGGAGAGGAGAGCTCGGGAGGGACGAAGGTGGTGGCCGGCAAGGGTGGCGAAACTCCGGAGAGGGGAGAGGGCCGGCCGGCGTGGTCGCGAGCGGAGGAGAAGAAGGGAGGGGGTCGAGCGCGGGGAAGAGCAGGGGAAGAAAAGAGGAAAAGAAGAGAAAGAAAAGAAAAGAAAAGGGAGAGAGAAGAGAGAGGGTTAAGCTACTTGAATGGCTTAGCCGGTTCAGACGAGCCAATTGATCGGAATGGATCCAATTTGACTTCAAATTGCGATCTCGTCGCAATCTCGTCCAGTTCTGTTGATCCCGAACACCCCTACTGGATCTATTCAATCACGTACATCAATCAAGGCCGTGTGTGCACTACGTGGGTATGAAACTGACCGTCAAGGCGCAACCCAAGGCCAACCGGGCCAAAACCAACCAAGCCAAGCCCTCGACCCAACGCGGTCGGACCAGGTTGGAGGAACGGGTCCTCACAAATCAAATAGACATCCTTAATGAACAAAGCTCTCTTTAGTCTAGCTTTACACACAAAAGCAGAGCAAAGAAGAGCATTCCTTTGCTTTCTTTCTATGTAGGGAGCATGTTGAAAGCTTTCATTCCAAATGCATAGAGATAGAGATTACCAAGAAAAAACATGAAATAATGATGGAGGAGGGCAAAAATCCAAGTACCTTGTATAGAAATATCACGAAGATGACCCAATTAATCAAGCGGCGACGGAGCCACCCCTCAGGAGCTTCTAAACGGAAGCTCCGCTCGTCTTCAGACACCTCGACCACCGTGAGGCTCGCTTTACAATGGTAGGCTAGCCGGAGAATAAAAAGGGAAGAGTAAGAGATCGAGAGATCGAGAAATCGAGAGAGAGATTAAAACCGCGAAAGATGAGGATGAGACCTTACCGTAGAGGGGACGTTGGGAGAATCAAGGACGCCGGAAACACAAGATCGCCGGAGCACGTCATCGAAATCGGGATCGATCACGCGGTGGAGAGGTGTGGGGTCGGTGTAGGGTTGAGCAAAGGAAAGAGACGGGAGAAGGAGGAAGTAATAAGAAAAGAGGGATGACTGGCTTAGGACATAGGTTTTTTAAATCTAAAAACTTTTTAATTGTTATTATTATTTTATTTTCTTTTCTTTTCATTTTTTTAAAGAAAAGCTCTCCATGTTTCTAAAAGAATTAACAACCCCATTAAGCTCCTTGGATTTTAGCTCGTTAAAATTGATTGTAAGTGACCCCTTATATGATTTCCTAAACATGCAGTACTATTTTCTATTACCAGTGGTTTGGGGTTTTCGTCAAAGTAGAAATGTAATTTTAATTACAACCCAATCTTAATGAATGTGGCCTAGGATTTGAGTCAAAGTACAAATCTAATTTTAATTTGAGCTCAATCTAATCACAAGACTTGGATTTGAGTTAATAAAATAAAAATGAAAGTGGATGTCCTCATAAGCAGTGATGTAATTGAATTGATTAAGTGGCGCAAGGTAAACGTGAAAGCCTCTCGTCGAGAGAGACAACCGTCCTCTTTATGGGAGAGACAACAAGAATTCTCAAAGAGGAGAAAACTACTCAAATTTTACTAATCTTAAAGGTGACCTAATAACTAATGAGACAATCCAGAAACAAGGAAGAAGAAAACCGGCTAGAAATAGAAAAACCTGCTAAAAATAGAAAGACCGATAACCTGCCTAAAAAACAAACTTTTACACAAAAATAGAAATTTAGGCTATAAGGAAAAGGAATCTGGAGATTTGAAGGCCCAGGTCATGGAGAGATCTATGATTCTCGTCGGGCTCGTCGAGCCGATCGAAACGGCTGGTCGCACGCCCCGATCGGACATTGGGGTTGAAACTTATGCCCATCTGAGTCGAACAGACGGAGTTCGAACGCGACCGGATCGCCTAGGGAGTCTCTCCGGCTCGGACTCAGCCAAGTCTGGATCTAGACTTGGGCCTACATCATTAAGCCTTGAGCTCGAGCCAAGCTCGAACCCATAAATAGGACTCGAATTAAAAACAAGCTCAAACTTGATAACTATTCGGTTCAGAATGAAAGCTCGCGAGCCGAACTTCAACTCGAGATCTACATACAGCAATCACACTCCACAGAAATAAGAATGAAAGTAGTTGGTTGACTCGGAAATAAACAATATTCAATATTCATATTTGTTAGAGTACTTAGAGTACCTTGATTTTCTTTTTAATTTCGTATGGATGGGTAAGATCTGCTATAGAAGAGAGAAAATGATGATGACCATTAGTGACAACATATTGTTGTCACTAAACAACTTTAGTGGCAACAATCAATTGTCACTAACAACTATTAGTGACGTCCAATATATTATTGTCACAAATGAAAAAATATGTTTTTCCGAACTTATTGATATCATTTACAGTGACAAATGTCAGTGACAGAAAATAGAACTTGTCACTAAATCGTCACTAATGTGTGACAACGCCAATCACTTGTCACAGATGATTAGATGACAACCAGCTATGTGTGACAACAAATGAAAGTGTCACTAAATACTTATGTTTAGTGACAAGTTTTCCCATTGTCATTGAAACCTTGTCACAGAAAGATGATTTTCTTGTAGTGTCATATGGTCTCTGCTCTCTGCCACCTCTGACTGATCCTCTACGTGAAGGAACCTCCAGGAATACTCTGCCAGGAACTGAGAACTCCACAGATCATCGCCTATGTCCTGAGTAGCTCTCTCGTCTGCTCTGTGCTAATCTCTCTGAGGACTGTCTGACGACGTCTGGGATGGTGGATGATGCCTCAACAACCCCGGTTGAGCAATCGGATGAACGGCACGAACTGTCGTGCTACGCCTAGAATGGCACTGCATCCGTCTGGACTGATGGCTGCTGGAATAGGCAAACTCTGGCAGTGGGACGTACTCTACCCAGCTGCCTCCTGCAATCTGGTGATGACGTCTGCCATGGTGTGATTCCGCTCCCACTCTTACACAGCAAGGGAGGCTGCAATAGATCTGCCGGATCTGCAACACTGCTAACGAAGCACAACCTGCGATCTACTGATGCTGTCCAGCTCTCAGTCACGTGCTCGGTACCAACCGCAGCACGGATCTCCACGAGCTCCGGATACATACCCTGGGCCTATATCACTCTGGCCGGGAGAGCTGGGATGCTGCAACCACCAAAGGGAAAGTCATCTGGAAATCTGATCCTCGAAACCCGAATCAACTGACTGTCTGTCTCCGACAATCCGCCAAACCTGCTCTAGCCTCTCTAACAACTGCTGGTGGCTATCACCCTTAAAGACACTGACTTAGTGACTTTAAGGCAAAAGCTCCGGTCTCCTGGTCACTCTGGTCAACGGTCCCGCGGTCTTGGAGATGCCTTCACTGAATCTCGAACACCATCTTCGACCTCTGCCGTCGCAGATCTGTGTCAAGCCCAGCTGAATCAATCGATCTGCCTGCCGCTGAGACTGCCTGTCGGTCGAAACCTGCCTCTGAAGGCCAACACCTCGAGCTGGGAGCCAAATAACACCGATACACCCTCGGCAGCTGCGATGCAAACGCCAAACATCGCTCGTGCTCCTCCTCAACGCGCCAATAGATATGATGCTGTCGACGACGCCACTACAACTGATCAGGATACGCCCTGAAGATCCTCCACATCACATCTGTGAAGGTTGCTGGTGCATTCGTCAGACCAAACGACATCACTGTGAACTCGTATAGTCCGTATCTCGTACGGAAGGCTGTCTCCGGGATGTCGCAATCCCGAATCCTCAGCTGGTGTAGTCGATGCGAAGGTCAAACTCTGAAGGAGTCGACGAGTCTCTCAACTGCTAATCCATCATCGTTACACTGCAGCGGACGCATACTTTGTGCTGCAACACTGTCCAGCTTCCTGAATTCTATGCATCTATGGAGGGAACCATCCACAATGAGAACCGGAACACACTCTGAGGCAACACACCTGGGCGAACGAAGTCCCGAGCTACCGACTCGGCCGATTGAGTCCTCGACTCTCCAAATACTGCTGGCATCCACTTGCAAACCCGCAATGCTCAAAACCGCCCCAAATGAACCTCAACCTCAAACTCGGTGTCCCACGAAGGCGACAATCAGAAAGCTCTTCAGAAAGGACAGCTGCACAAACAACAACAACAAGACGAGGGGAAGCTGCTCTCCAGAGCACCCTCGAAAACAACGGGGATGGAGTTCACCACAAGCCGGTGAACAAACCCCACCTCTCGACAAGCAGAAGGATCGCCGAACCGCGATCTCCAACGAGAGCAAAACAACGCCATCAGGTGTACCCACGACACCTTCCCACGGCCAAAGAAGCACAACTCGGTGCGTGGCCAACCGACGCAACCGAGGAAGCCATCGAACCCCAACGTGTACCACACGTGGGCGACGAACACCTAGACGTCTCCAACCTCTAGCGAACGCCCCGACAAGAGCAACCAACCCAAGCTCTTGTCCCAATCGTTGGCTACACCCAAAGCCATGCCCGACTCCAGTCCCAAGCCAACACGGCTGCACGAGGACGAGTCACAAGGGGGAAACACCCAGCACCACAAGAAAACCACGAGCCGCAAGACACTCCAAAAGCTGAAGGCTGAAGCTGAAAGCTGAAAGTCGAAGCTGGCGGCTCTGAAACTGGCTCCTGCTGAAGCTGCTATCTCCTCTGGAGTGCGCGAACCACTGGCTAGAACAGTCGCCGCCTCATCTCCAGCAAGCTTCTATCTGGAATCTGGATTCCTGCGTCTGCCCCAGGTACCTGCCCCAACTGAGGCAACAGTCCACCGCTCTGGCCCACGCCATGCGTCACGCCCGACTGCTCTGCGGTAAGCGCCCAGCGAACCTCGCAACCAGCACCGTCGGCGGAAAGACCCACAACGGCTAGCACTCGAGCATCCGGTGGAATACCTCTCAGTATGGCGGTCCAGGCTACCTCTCAAAAGACCGGCATGACGCTGCTGCTGCCACGGCTGTCGCTGATGCTGAAACCACTGCCTCTGCCGACGGCCAACATGCCGTTCCCTAGAAGCAGGAACGACAACCCCTAAACTCACCACGACCACCGGCCAACTGCCCGGTGTCAACCCTCAAGTCACCTCTCTCAGTAGCTAGCGCACAGTCCAGGGTGCACCCTGCTATCGCCCTAGCACACCGAAACAGATGAACCAACCAACTCACGTGTCGTCACGTGGTGCGAGTACCCAGAACCAGAGGAGGGTGCTCCCAACTGCACCACCCTCCAGGGGTAGGTGCCAGAGAACAGTACGCGAACTGTTCTCAACACACAACCAACAGTGTCCCTAGTTGCCCCGACAAGCGCCACTACGAATCGCTTCCTGGGAAGGTAAGAAAACAACAGCTTCCCAAGCAAGCGATACTCCAATATGTCTCAAACATCCGGGATCCAGGTCACCTCCTTCAATCAGTCCTCTACTGTCGAAGGATCTCCAACACCGTCTCTGAACCCTAGCAGGTTCACCTCTCGAGATTTCGAAAGTACAAAGACGACACACATCCGATTCCCTACTCGCTCGTCTCCAGCACGAGGGGAGACGCTGTCAGGCCAGGGAACGGACGACACCGGTGCGCATGCACATCTCCCCCCTGAGACGTCATGACGCAACTGGGAAGAAACAAAACACAACAGCAAACAGATAGATAAGCACGCCACGCACAATCGCAAACAGACATGCAAGGATGTTCTAGACCTAGAACTATCCCATTCCACACTCAAAACCTTAACCGGAAGTCTAATCCTATCCCAGGAACCTACAGCCTGCTCTGATACCAAGTTGTCACACCCCGACCCAGAAAACCCATCTGAGCCGAGGCGTGAGGGGAAAACTACACTATTCATCTCCAAGTGGCACGATACAATGCGGAATTATAGATAAACTTAAACAAATTATATTCCAGAGGTGAAATAGAAATTCAATTCATAAATACATCAAGTTGTACAGTTTAAACATCTGAATACAATTCTTAGCAATTTCCTCCAAGGGAAAAGATATTATACAATAATCCAAAAGTCCTCGAAAGATGTTTACAATTTACAAAACTGCCAAAGTACAACAATCTTCCAGGAGCAACCTCAAGTACCTCTGGATGTAATCGCGCCTCCAAAAGCTGATCCCGCCGGCTCTACTGAAGAAGAACTGGCGCCTGCACCTGGAAACCCAGCCCGGGTAGGAGTGAGCGATAAGCTCAGTAGGGTTCTACTCTACGACACACTGAAGGGAGGAAAACAACAACAGTGTCGTTTCTCCGCCTAAGTCTAAAGGATGCAACGGGTCCCATAACCCTATCGATGTCCCAAGGGCTCCTGTCATGAAACCTCTCTTGAACATGTTACAAGGAGGCCAAGGAACAGTAACATGCATGATCACTCCTACCCAAGCAGGAACACCATGCCTTGGGAAACCACGTCGGGAACGCATCGACAACCATCCTTAGCAGTTGGCCTTGGAGAACCGACACGACCTCTACACCTTAAACATTGATCAGAGTCAACTATCGCAAATCCTCAATAACAAGAGATTCTGATCAGACAATCACGCCCTAATCCTGACTACCCAGTCGCGGTCCTAAGGATAGATCCGAGCTACCCGAGAGCCTCGGATTGGCGATCAACCCATCGCCCGCCTAACCTCATATGCCTCTAATGCAATCAAGATGCATCCAATGCTCAAGCACAGATAAAGAGATATAAGCATGCAACACGATGTCATCAATTATACAGAGCTAGGCATGGCTTATAGCTAGCCAAAAGGGTAAGCATAGCAAAGGCCTCAAATACATATAATCTATGCTAACCACACAAGGATTAGAACAAAGCTATAAATACAGATATACAATAGTCTTCAGTGCTCTCTTGCACCTGACAGACTATGGTTCCACAGTTACCCCGTAGGTAACTGGCCACAGTTATACAATAGCCCTCGGCACTCGCCGGCAAAAGACTAAGGTTCCACAATTCCACATTAACTAGCACTCATAGCTAGCTAATGGTTAAGCAACCCAATAAGCATTTAACTACTTATCAAACCAAGTATTAAATGCAAATCCATCCATAAATCCATAAAAAGCGCAACGTCCAATTCAATTCTCAATCTAAGTAGAAATCCCTCAAAAATCTCATGAAAACTAATCATTGATTTTCATGTTAGGAAGCTGTGTTTGCATGCTTCCTAACATGATTGGGTATCTATCATGGATGAAAACCAATCAAAGAAAACCAGCAAACACAGCTCAGTGGCCCACGGTCTATCCGACGGTCGACCGTGAGGCAACGGTCGATGTCACGGTCGATCCGACGGTCGACCGTGGCGGTCAATCGAGGGAAAATCATAAGGGCCACGGTCGATCGGTGCATCGACCGTGGGAGATCCAAATCGGGACATAGCCTCACGGACGATGCGACGGTCGATCCGACGGTCGACCGTGAGGCGGGATGGAAAATAAGAAGGAACCACGGTGGATCAGGGCATCGACCGTGGGAGGCCAAAAACGCGACAGAGCGTGACGATCGATACGACGGTCGATCCGACGGTTGATCGTCAGGCCCGAAAGTAGCGTATTAACGCTTGACGGTCAATCCACCGATCGACCGTCAGCCCCACTGCACAGTTCCTCAGAACAGTGCAGGAAATCCAATTTCTTGGATTTGAATGATCAAATCAAGTTGGAAGTTGATGAAACTTTCCAAGCATGCATAAAAGATGATGGGGAATCCAATGGTGTGAAGAAATCACATTTTTGACGGGTAAATCTCCAATTTAGGTCAAAACGTCCGAAAACCGATAAACAGCGACAATACAAGATTCAACCGATAAAATACGGAAATCGCGAGGTAGGATTACTTGAAATCATCCACAACACGTATGCAACAAGTTACATAACATTCTAATAAGTACTCCTACAGCGAAAATACAATAAACCTATCCTAGGAGAATCCGATCACAAGATTGGGGTAGAAACACCTACTTGAACAAGCAGGGCGGCTCCTCCACGCATTCCCCAACTCCGATCGCTGGATTCCGCTCCTCGAAAGTCGCGCCTCCGAGCCCTAGCTCAGTCGCAGGAGAGAGAGAGAGAAGAGAGAAGAGAACGGCAGGGGAAGAAAGAGGAAAGAAAGAGAAAGAAGGAGCTTAAATAGAAAGCTGGAATCCATCACAGCCGTCCGATTCGATCTCTCCCGATCGAGCTCCGATCTTCTGATCAGAAGCGCCCTAAAGGTTCTAATCAAACACATACATCAATCAAAGGCCATGTGTGCAACGCGGGTGTGAAATTGACCACCAGGGAGCATATTTACCAAAATGCCACTAGGGTCAAAAGGAGCGATGCGATCAACCGATCGCATCCCAAGGCCAACCGAGATAAACCACAAACCCAGACCCTCGACCTAACGCGGTCGGACCGGGTTGGAGGTACGGGTCCTCACACTTAATCCCGAAATTAGGAGTTATAGTTGAACTTAAGCTCTAATTTCCCTAAATTCTGGGTTGATGACGTCATCGGAGCGATCCATCGAACTCAAATCCGATCCATCGCTCTAGTCGGTCTGACTGGGTCATTAACTGCCACGTCATTAATTCATTTCAACTTTTATCAAATTTCAGCCTTCATAGATCCATCTTTGCTTCAACACCGACGCCAATATATACAGAAGCTCACAAAGTCTTCAACATGAAGTCTTTTTTTATCTCCCAGAATTTCAGAATATTTGAAGTTTTGTAGAATTTCTGGTGATTTATTTCCAAACAGTCGACGGAGCAGTCTTTTTTCAGAATTTAGTGATTTTTGACCGAATTTCTTATATTTCTTCTCAAATCCTACTTAAACCTGAAATCAAATAATAGGATATCAAATACACCTACTCTAGGCCTAACAAAGGAAATATAAGGGGTTTATTTAGGAATAATTAGGGACTTATCAATGGCCCTCCTGCATCAGCACACAACCTAGACCCTCCCCACTGGCATCGCAGTAGACACTGTAGCCGACACCTCGCTCTAGAACTATCAGGATCGGTGCACTCATCAGTCTGGTCCTCAACTGTATGAATGCCTGCTCGCAAGCATCATCCCACACAAATGGGATCACCTTCTGTGTCAATCTGTTCAACGGCCCTGCAACTCTGGAGAAGTCCCGCACGAACCTCCTGTATTATCCCGCCAAACCGAGGAAGCTGCGGACCTCAAACACTGTCATCAGCCTCTGCCACTGTAGCACTGCCTCGACCTTGGTCGGATCAACTGAAATGTCCGCCGCTGACACCACGTGCCCCAGAAACTGTACCTCAGGAAGCCAAAACTCGCACTTAGAGGCTTTGGCATACAGTCTATGCTCTCTCAGTAGCTGCAACACTGCCCTCAGATGCCGCTCGTCCTCGTCCTCCGTGCGTGAGTAGACTAGGATATCGTCGACGAACACCACCATGAACTGATCCAAGTACGGTCGGAAGTCCCTTTGCATCAGATCTATGAACGCCGCTAGTGCATTCGTCAGACTGAACGGCATCACCGTGAACTCGTACAATCCGTACCTCGTACGGAAGGCTGTCTTCGGGATGTCACAATCCCGAATCCTCAGCTGATGGTAGCCGGTACGGAGATCGATCTTTGAAAAGACCGAAGAATCCTGGAGCTGGTCGAACAAGTCCTCGATCCTCGACATCGGATACTTGTTCTTCACTGTCACCCTGTTCAGCTTCCTATAAACAATGCAAAGACGAAGTGTACCGTCCTTCTTCTTCGTGAACAGCACAGGAGTTGCCCAAGATGACGTGCTGGCATGGATGAAACCTCTGCCGATCAACCCATCCAGCTTGATCCTCAACTCCCTCTTCTCTACTGGTGCCATCCTGAAAGCTGGCAAAGAGATCGGTCCAGTGCCCGGTACAAGATCTATCTAGAAGTCTACAGCTCTGGAAGGAGGAAGGCCTGGTAGCTCGTCTGGAAAGATGTCTGCAAACTCACAAACCACTGTAGGCAAACTGCTCTCTCGACTGCCCTCTGCAGCGAACAAGGAAAGGCGCGCCAGTAAAGCTGACAACTGGCTCTCACGTCTAGGAAAACAACAACACAAGAGGGAATCGGCCGACTGGCAATCCCCCATCAAAAACAAACGAGCGCCGTCAGGTCTCCAAGCAGTCACCCTGCGACGACCACAGTCGATGATGGCTCGGTATGAAGTCAGCCAATCCATACCGAGAATCACGTCAAACCTGACCATGTCTAGCACCCGAAGGTCTAGAACGACACGGAGGCCCCCAACCTCCAACTCACAAGAACGGCAGATCTGCTCAACGCGAGCCCACCAACCGACCGGTGTGTCTATGTGTAGTGTGACTCCAAGTGGCTCTGTCTCTAGCCCTAGCGATGCCACACACTCATTGCTACAAAGGAATGTGACGCCCCATAATCTATCAACACATCTACGAATGAACTAAAAAGCTGAAACGTACCTCTGAGAACTGGAGGGTCAACTGGGGCTGGTGGAAGAGCTAGTGTCTGCTGGGGTGGCGGGTACTGGTAGGGCTGGAAAGGTGGCTGAACTCTGTCTAGGTACTCGTGGTCTGGAAGTGCATAGACTCCCCCTCTGGGACCGCCTGGACCTCCGCCTGCTCCGCCACGAATGTCGGACAGTCTCGGCGAAAATCCATGTCTATTGGCACTCGTAGCACACGGGAGGTCCAAGCGCTAGCTTCTGGCTCTGGCCTCCTCCCACGGACGTCTGTCCCTAAGGCCCAGCTGTGAGAAGTGGCTGGCCTCCCTGTCTGGGCTACTGCTGGTACTGAGGTGGGTGACGCCGGTATGGTTGCTGGTGTCATAGGTATCTCTGTCGTGGCCTCCACGGGCCTCCTCTACCCTGAGCTGCTCTCTGCCGCTGGCCTCTGCCACTGACACTCACAGACGACACCGGCTAGACTGCCCTGGGCCCCAGATCCTGCAACTGAGCCTCTACCGCCAAGGCATAGTCTAGCACCTCTACGTACGTGCTAGCGCATTGCGGCGCGATCAACCGTCTAAGCTCAGGTCTAAGCCCCCACTGGAACTACTCAGCTCTGGCAAGAGGGTCCATCGATACTGCCCCGAAAAACCTAGCGAGTCTAATGAACCTAGCTGCATACTGCACTACGGATTGAGCACCATGAGAAAGGGTCTGGTACTCAAGGACTAGGGCCGAGTGATGAATAAATTTTATATCTCGCAAGTATACGAATCGGTGCAATCAGTATAGTAGCAAGACGAGTATCGTACCCACAGAGATTTGTAGAGATTATTAGAGTGAAACGCTAAAGAACAGAAAAGAAAGAAAATAAGGAAGGGAAAATAAGAGATATGAGGTATTGAGAATAGAAGATCTAATAACGAAATAAGAAAATGATAGAAATATGATGGATGAATACTAAGGTTCCGATTTCACCATAACACCCTCATTCTATGCATTGAATCAATCAAGATTTCAGTTTAATTCCAAGGGCTCGTTCTTCCGGTATGATGATCCGTTCGGCCGCGGTCTTCACCAAGTACCCTCAATTAACCCTAGTTAATGAACCCATAACTAAGTGTTAATCAAGAATCCATTAAGCTCTGAAGAACACTTATGAACCAAGAATACTCTTAGCTTGAACCCGGCCTCGACATAAACTCATTCATTCATAGATCCTGCAAGATTAGGGAATGAACCCTCGCCCAATCTCACATAAAACAATCCATAATACTTTTATTGGCCAGATAAATGTATTTAAGATCTCAGTTAAAATAATGAATGAAACAAGGAAAATAAACTGATTAAATAATCATGATCCAATAACATAGAATGATTCAGTTAGGGCTACATCGGTACCTTAGAAAAGAAACTAGCCACTCATGTTCACCATGAGGGCAACAAAACTAATGAAGAAATAAAGAAGAAATAAGAAAAGAAAACCAAGCCTGGAACCCTTCTCCTCGCCTCCAAACGCTGCCAAAAAGTCCTCCAAAAGTCCCCTTTTGATAACCCTAAGTATCCTATTTATAGGCCTAAACTCGGGTTAAATCAAAACCGTTGATTTAATTCACTGAAACGTAGGATCGATCGGACTTTAGGTGTTGGATCGATCCGTCTCATTAAAAACAACAATTCCTGGCTTCGCCCGAGCCCGATCGATCGAACTATAAGCGCTGGATCGATCGGATGCGTAAAAATCCATCTTCTCTGGCTATTATTGAGTCCGATCGATGGACGGATCGATCGAACTCTGCTCCTCTAAAAAGCATATGTTCTGTCAACCTTTAATTCCCAAGTCCGATCGATCGGACTATGAGTGTTGGATCGATCGGTTGAGTAAAAATTAGCTGTTTTTGGCTTTTCCCGAGTCCGATCGATTGGACCATTGGTGTCGGATCGATCGGACCCCTTAGGAGGGATGGAGAGATCGATCGGACTTCGTTCAGCAAAAAAAAATAGGTTCTGTCACGTTTCTGCGTAGTCCGATCGATCGGAGGATCGCTCGGACTTCCAGCTTATTTACTGTGCTGCCATTCAGACTGCGCCATCGGTACTAAAATTGCCGTAACTTCCTCTAGGAAACTCGGAATCACGAACCGTAAAATTCTCCAGAATCGAGACTTCAAGAGCTTTCCAACCATATATGGAACATCATCTGGTTCTTCATGAGCAGGTATAGATTAATTTTTGAAGTTGATCCATATACTCTTTTCAGCTTCTTTTAGCTCCAATTTCCTGCATTTTCCAAACAACCATGTGAAGCAACATATAGATATAAAAATAGTAATAAACATGCTGATTAAGAATAATAATCTAGTAATTGAGATGGTTATAAGGTAGTTCAGAGTGCACTTTCATGCACTCATCACACCCCCCAACCAGCTTATTGCTAGTCTCTGGCAATTTTAAGTGCATAAAATATATTAAGCACACCAATGGTTCAAGGATGTAGACATGTTTGATAAAAATTCTACCTTATCAAGTCAATAGTGTTTCATACAGTACAGAGTACGAAAACTTCTTATACTCATACACATACTACCAACACATGAAATCAACTTCTACACATCAAACATGCTAATCACCATCCAGAAGAACACATGTGACGTGACAAATAAATGTTACGTGCAGAAGCAACTTCTATCCACCATTAGTCCAAGCACACTACTATCTTCATGACCAATCATCCAACCCTCGCACTTTAAGTACAGTATGCTCTTTCTTTTTCTTTTTTTTCTTTTCAACTATCAGACATTTTGCCTTTTTACGCGAGCACTCTTCGCTTCTTGAGGCGCAGAGACCCGGTTACTTAGCAAAACACTTAATAGTTTTTTTTTTATAGCTATAAGTGGTTCTACCTTTTTACGCGAGCTCCCCGCTTCCTGAGGCAAGAACACCCGGTTACTCAGTAGATCACTTAACAGTCGTTTAGGCACAGCTTAATCAAGCTCCAGAACTTTTTCTCTTTTTTTTTTTTCTCTGCATGCAATACTCAACACTAGCTAATGCTGAAATCATGGTCTAGATTAACAATAGCATGCTCATTCCTCTAGTGAGTATAATTACCGCTGCACATAAAGTGTTCGTGTGTGGATCACATGATGTTATACTTTCAGGTTATCACGCATGCAATCAATGTATTGGTCAATCCATATGAAAGCAACATGCATAATAAGCATAAAAAATTTCAGCTCATGTACAATTTCTAGTAACATAATCAATTCAACACTATTAAACTCAATAAGGTAACATGCATAAGGTCATGCATGCCTACATCCCCCAACCTGAAATTCACATTGTCCTCAATGTGTGCATTTATCCAATAAAATATGTAGGAGGTGGCCATCCAAAAATTTCCAGAGAAAGAGGAGACAAGATAATGTAATTAAGAAAGAGGCCACCTGATAGAGTAGCGAACATCTCCTCAAGGATCCTCAGGGTGGCTGAAAACCTAAAAGAAAACAAAAGAGAAACATAAAAATAAAAACTAAGAATTGAGACTTAAAAACAAGTTACCTTGGTGGGTTGCCTCCCACCCAGCGCTTTATTTAACGTCTAGGCAAGACGTACTGCAAAGCCTTAAGGTTCAACAAAATTTGCGGCATCCACAACTTCTGATGGTCCTTCCAAATACAACTTCAAACGGTGCCCATTGACTTTGAATTTGCTTCCACTCCTTTCATTCTCAATTTCAACAGCACCATGAGGAGATACTTGTGTCACTTTATAGGGACCCGTCCATCTTGACCTTAATTTACCTGGAAAGAATTTCATTCGTGAGTTATAAAGTAAAACTTTCATACCTGGATGGAACTCCTTCCGTTGTATTGCTTTGTCATGATAGAGCTTGGTCCTTTCTTTGTAGATTTTAGTGTTCTCGTACGCTTCATTCCGCAGCTCATCTAATTCGTTCAATTGCATCTTTCTCATATCCCCCGCTTTTCCCATATCAAAATTCAGCTGCTTGATTGCCCAATATGCCCTATACTCCAACTCCACAGGTAAATGACATGTTTTTCCAAAAACAATGCGATAAGGGCTCATACCAATAGGAGTCTTATAGGCGGTGCGATACGCCCAAAGAACATCATTCAATTTCACCGCCCAATCTTTCCTTGTAGTGCCAACAACTCGTTCCAGGATCGTTTTTATTTGCCTATTGCTCACCTCCACTTGGCCCGACGTTTGAGGGTGGTAAGGAGTTGTGACCCGATGAGTGATGTTGTATTTCTTCAACAATGCATCAAGCGCTCTATTGCAAAAGTGTGATCCCCCGTCACTAATAATCGCCCGAGGTGTACCAAACCTTGTAAAAATAATATCTTTCAAGAATCCCACCACGGTCTTGCTGTCATTGTTCCTGGTTGCAATTGCTTCAATCTACTTAGATACATAATCTACAGCAACAAGAATATACGTGTACCCGTATGATGGAGGAAACGGTCCCATAAAGTCTATGCCCCAAACATCGAACAATTCCACCACCAGATTATTTGTAAGAGGCATCTCATTCCTTTTGCTTATATTCCCTGACCGTTGACATCTGTCACACTTAGCAACAAAATTAAATGCATCTTTGAATAATGTCGGCCAAAAGAAACCAGATTGAAGAACTTTAAAAGCAGTTTTCTTACCTCCAAAGTGTCCTCCACACGTTAATTCATGACTAAATTTCAATATATCATCATGCTCATATTCTGGAACACAACGCCTTATTATTTGATCAGGACAATGCTTAAATAAATAAGGATCATCCCAAAAATAATAGCGAACAGTAGATAAAAATCTTTTCTTTTCCTGTGAACTCAATTCAGTACGCAGAACATTACTAGCTAAATAGTTAACAATATCCGCATACCAGGGCTCTTTACCATTCACAGAGAAGAGTTGTTCATCGGGAAAGCATTCTTGGATGGGTGGTACATCCTTAGGGCTGGCTATGTGCTCCAATCGTGACAAGTGATCTGCCACTACATTATCACTCCCTTTCTTGTCCCTTATTTCCAAATCAAACTCTTGCAGCAATAGGATCCTCCTGATTAACCTTGGCTTGGTATCCTTTTTGGTTAGTAAATATTTCAATGCTGCATGATCTGAATAAATAACAACTTTAGATCCAATCAAATTAGAGCGAAATTTCTCCAATGCAAAAACAACTGCAAGTAATTCTTTCTCAGTGGTTGAATAATTGATTTGAGCATCATTGAGGGTATGACTTGCATAATAGATAGCATGAGAAACCTTATTCATCTTTTGTCCTAACACAGCCCCTATAGCATAATCAGACGCATCACACATTATCTCAAAGGGCAACGACCAATCAGGAGGCATAATAATAGGTGCAGTAATCAATTTCTCTTTTAAAGCATTAAAAGCATCAAGACAGGCTTTACTAAACTTAAACTCAACATCCTTAGCCAATAAATCACACAGGGGTCGTGCAATCTTAGAAAAATCTCTAATGAATCTGCGATAAAATCCTGCATGGCCCAAAAAACTTCGCACACCCTTTACAGAAGTAGGGGGCGGTAACTTCTCAATCAACTCTATTTTTGCTTTATCTACTCCAATACCTTTACTAGAAATAGCATGTCCCAAAACAATACCTTGCCTTACCATGAAGTGACTCTTCTCCCAGCTCAATGTCAAATTTGTCTCTTCACATCTTTTAAGCACCAAGGTTAGGTGTGCAAGGCAATTATCAAAAGAATTTCCAAATACAGAAAAATCATCCATGAATACCTCGACAAACCTTTCTATCATGTCGGAGAAAATCGATATCATGCATCTTTGAAAGGTGGCAGGTGCATTGCACAATCCGAACGACATCCTTCTGTATGCGAATGTTCCAAATGGACAGGTGAAAGTTGTCTTCTCTTGGTCCTCTGGGGCGATAGCAATTTGATTATAACCTGAAAATCCATCAAGAAAACAATAAAATGAGTGACCAGCTAAGCGTTCAAGCATTTGATCAATAAAAGGTAAAGGAAAGTGGTCCTTTTTAGTAGCCGCATTAAGCTTGCGATAATCGATGCAAACACGCCATCCAGTAGTCATCCTTGTGGGTATGAGCTCATTGTTCTCATTCTTCACAATCGTTATCCCTGATTTCTTAGGCACCACATGAACTGGACTTACCCATTTGCTGTCAGAAATAGGATATATCACGCCAACATCGAGCAACTTAAGGATCTCTGCCCGAACAACGTCTTTCATGTTTGGGTTGAGGCGACGCTGGGCATCCCGTATAGGTTTGGCATCCTCTTCCAAAATAATGCGATGCATGCACATAGTAGGACTTACTCCTTTAATATCTGCAATTGTCCAACCTATTGCAGTTTTATGCTCCCTAAGAACTCTCAATAATTTTTCCTCTTCCAATGGAGTAATGTCAGAAGCAATAATCACAGGAAGGGTTTCATTCTCACCAAGATATGCATATTTCAGATTACTAGGAAGAGGTTTTAACTCAAGCTTTGGTGGGGAAACTATTGATGAAACCATTTTAGAATAAGATTCGTTTAGCATGTCTAACCGAGATTCATCAGGGAAACATGGCTGCAATGCCTCAAGGGCTGCTATAACCTCCTTTGCTCCCTCGTAATTCTGCAACTCCTCCTTTTCCATCGTCAATGCCGCTTCTAGAGTAGTCTTCACTTGCTCCTGCATGAAACTAGAAAACACCAATGAATCTAAAACATCTATCGAGAAACAATCAAAAGAGTTTGAAGGGTAGGACATAGATTCAAAAACTTTAAATTCAACAGTTTCACCTAAAACTATCATGCTGAGCTTACAATCCTGCACATTAATCATAGTCTTGGCTGTGGCCATAAATGGACGTCCCAACAAAATCAGTAAATTTCTATCATGCAAGGGTGCATCATCCATATCCAATATCACAAAATCAGCAAGGATAATTAATTTATCAACTTGTACTAAGATGTCTTCTACAATGCCTAATGGATATTTAATTGAACGATCTGCAAGTTGTAGAGACATCGTAGTAGGTTTTAATTCACCCACACATAACTGAAGAAAAACAGAGTAAGGCATCAAATTAACACTGGCTCCTAAATCAAGCATTGCCTCTCCTATTTTTGTATCACCAATAGTAATAGTAATGTTAAAACTCCCTGGATCCTTAAGCTTGGGTGGAAGCTTCCTTTGTAGAACCGCGCTTACCGTCTCTGAAACCATCACTTTTTCATGAGGTTCATACTTACGCTTTGAAGTACTTAGTTCCTTGAAGAACTTTGGAAAGGCTGGCATTTTCCTAATCACATCAAGCAATGGTAAGTTCACATTAACCTTAGATAGAATATCATAAATTTCATAATAAGACTTATCCATTTGGGCTTTCTTCAGGCGGCCTGGAAACGGAATCGGCGGCACATATGGTGGAGGAGAGTTGTGATAAACCTCCGGAACTGAATTTGCTCTCTTTCCATGCTCAGAAGCAGATGTGGCCGGTGGTGGCCCTTTCGAGCGTTCCTTCGTTTCAACTTCCTCACTTGCTCAGCAACTTTAGCATTAATCTTATTATCAATAATTTTATCTGAACGAAGAACTGTAACTGCTTTCGCTTGCTCAGGTTGGCTTGGGAATTTGCCTGGAACATGGGCTCTTACAGCGTCAGCAAGTTGTCCCACTTGAACTTCCAACTTCCCAACAGATGCTGCAACATTCTTCAATTCGACATCATGCCGAGCAATGGCCGAATCTTGTTGTTCCATCCTTGAGTCTATTTTCTGTATAAAAGCCAACATCGTCGCTTCCAAAGACGACTTAACATGTGGGTTAGACTGATTAGCAGTCGGCATACTAGCATTAGCAATATTTTTCCATGAAAAATTCGGATGCTCCCTCCAACCTGGATTGTAAGTATTTGCATAAGGGTCAAATCTAGGTCTCGGGTTATAAGCATTCATCAAATTAGCTTGTTCTTGCACATATTCAGGAAATTGACTACCAAAAGGACATGAATCAAACCTATGACCAACAACATTGCAAATTGAACAAACCTCAACTGGTTTTGGTTGTGTGGACATCATCGCGTCTATCTTCTTGTTAAGGGTTGCAATCTGCCTTGCCATGTCATCATTCTGGTTCAGCTCATAGATGCCTCTCGCCTTATTCCTCGTGTCCCTCTGCTGCGAATTCGATCCTAGCATCTCATAAATTTTGTACGCCTCTGGTGGTGTCCTTTTGAACATCGCTCCACCTGCAGCATTATCTGCCATGGTCTGACAAGAAAGATTTAGTCCATCATAAAAATATTGCATCTGATTTTCTAAGGAATAGTTATGATGTGGACATTGCATCAAAAGCATCTTAAATCTATCCCATGCTTCATGGAATGGTTCTCCATCAGATTGCTGAAAATTTGGAATTTGCCTTCTCAAGTTAGTAGTCATGGCATGAGAATAAAATTTACTAACATTCTTGTTATAAATTGCATCCCAAGTAGTTAGTGATCCAGGAGGCGACGACATCAACCATCTCTTCGCTTTATCCTTCATGGTGTAAGGAAAACAACGCATCCTCAATTGATCTTCAGTAATGCCACCTAGAGGAAAAGTCTGAATAGTAGTATAATAATCTTTCACAAAAGTTAGTGCATCCTCAGAAGGTAAACCATGAAATTCAGGAAGCATAGAAAAATGTAGATTTTTAAGTTCATAATTTCTAGCCTCTGCAGGTAACGCAATGCACGAAGGTGAGGTAGAAATAGTAGGCCTCGCGTACTCCTCCAAAGGACGTAAATTATTATTGAGCGCCATCTCCTCTTGTTCCTCCTCTTGAACTCCTAGATCTGATGTGGACAGGCTGTCTTTGTTAGATGTTTTTCTTCCAACCAATTTGATCTACTTTATCGTTCAAGGGCAACAAATTTTCTTTCCGTGATCGGCGACCTTGCATTCACTACAAATAAACTCTAATCAAATCCCCGGCAACGGCGCCAAAAACTTGATGAATAAATTTTATATCTCGCAAGTATACGAATCGGTGCAATCAGTATAGTAGCAAGACGAGTATCGTACCCACAGAGATTTGTAGAGATTATTAGAGTGAAACGCTAAAGAACAGAAAAGAAAGAAAATAAGGAAGGGAAAATAAGAGATATGAGGTATTGAGAATAGAAGATCTAATAACGAAATAAGAAAATGATAGAAATATGATGGATGAATACTAAGGTTCCGATTTCACCATAACATCCTCATTCTATGCATTGAATCAATCAAGATTTCAGTTTAATTCCAAGGGCTCGTTCTTCCGGTATGATGATCCGTTCGGCCGCGGTCTTCACCAAGTACCCTCAATTAACCCTAGTTAATGAACCCATAACTAAGTGTTAATCAAGAATCCATTAAGCTCTGAAGAACACTTATGAACCAAGAATACTCTTAGCTTGAACCCGACCTCGACATAAACTCATTCATTCATAGATCCTGCAAGATTAGGGAATGAACCCTCGCCCAATCTCACATAAAACAATCCATAATACTTTTATTGGCCAGATAAATGTATTTAAGATCTCAGTTAAAATAATGAATGAAACAAGGAAAATAAACTGATTAAATAATCATGATCCCATAACATAGAATGATTCAGTTAGGGCTACATCGGTACCTTAGAAAAGAAACTAGCCACTCATGTTCACCATGAGGGCAACAAAACTAATGAAGAAATAAAGAAGAAATAAGAAAAGAAAACCAAGCCTGGAACCCTTCTCCTCGCCTCCAAACGCTGCCAAAAAGTCCTCCAAAAGTCCCCTTTTGATAACCGAAAGTATCCTATTTATAGGCCTAAACTCGGGTTAAATCAAAACCGTTGATTTAGTTCACTGGAAACGTAGGATCGATCGGACTTTAGGTGTTGGATCGATCCGTCTCATTCAAAACATCAATTCCTGGCTTCGCCTGAGCCCGATCGATCGAACTATAAGCGCTGGATCGATCGGATGCGTAAAAATCCATCTTCTCTGGCTATTATTGAGTCCGATCGATGGACGGATCGATCGAACTCTGCTCCTCTAAAAAGCATATGTTCTGTCAACCTTTAATTCCCAAGTCCGATCGATCGGACTATGAGTGTTGGATCGATCGGTTGAGTAAAAATCAGCTGTTTTTGGCTTTTCCCGAGTCCGATCGATCGGACCATTGGTGTCAGATCGATCGGACCCCTTAGGAGGGATGGAGAGATCGATCGGACTTCGTTCAGCCAAAAAAAATAGGTTCTGTCACGTTTCTGCGTAGTCCGATCGATCGGAGGATCGCTCGGACTTCCAGCTTATTTACTGTGCTGCCATTCAGACTGCGCCATCGATACTAAAATTGCCGTAACTTCCTTTAGGAAACTCGGAATCACGAACCGTAAAATTCTCCAGAATCTAGACTTCAAGAGCTTTCCAACCATATAGGGCACATCATCTGGTTCTTCATGAACAGGTACAGATTAATTTTTGAAGTTGATCCATATACTCTTTTCAGCTTCTTTTAGCTCCAATTTCTTGCATTTTCCAAACAACCATGTGAAGCAACATATAGATATAAAAATAGTAATAAAGATGCTGATTAAGAATAATAATCTAGCAATTGAGATGGTTATAAGATAGTTCAGAGTGCACTTTCATGCACTCATCACCGAGCGTGCATTACAGGGAAAGAACGCGCCAAGAAAAGACGAATGAAACACGGCCCACGATGGGTCACTCCCATCCCTGGCTGCCTGAACAGAATGCCACCAGTCCAAAGCGTCACCGTCGAGCTGGAACGTGGCAAGTCTGACCCGAACCCGGTCATCCTGGATGAATAGAGTGTCAAGGACGCGACTGACTGCCTCCAGCCAGTCGTCCGCCACCGCTGGATCACCCCCAACACCGCTGAACCTAGGCGGGTTCAGCCTCTGTAAGTCGATCACCACTATCGCAACAACACGCTGGTCGAGTGGTGGAGAGACCTCCTCGGTGACAAAAGAAGCATCCTCCTCCATCACGACCTCAATCCTCGGCTCTGTCTCTGGTGCAGGTGCCCGGGTTAGGGCTGCGTTGGCCCCCAAGGCCCGTCAGGCGGTCCGCTCGTCGCGCGTACTACCACAATCAAGACTGGACAGCATTCTTGACTCCCGATCATAAGCACGTTTACCAGAGACGACAAGCATCCACTCGTAAGAAACCAAAAAACAAAAGAAATCAATAAAGCAAGAACATATCACATACGAGCCAGGACAAGCACACATGGATGCTCTACTCCTAGAACTATCCCAAACCACGCCCAAAACCTTAACCGCAAGCCTAATCCTATTCCTGGGACCTACAGCCTGCTCTGATACCAAGTTGTCACACCTCGACCCAGGAAATCCATCCAGGTCGAGGTGTGAAGGTTTATATTACTATTCACATCCAATCTGGCGTGATACAAGCAGAAAACCGAGATAATTTGAATAGTTTGACTTCCATGAATAAATCTGCAATCCAAATATCCAGCAACTCAAGACTAGCAGAAACAAGATTCAATTAAAATAAAACCAAATTGTACTATTTAGACATCCGGTACAAATTCTAATCAAAAACTCCTCTAAGGGGATAGATTATACATATAGCCCAAAAATCCTCGAAGGATGTCTTTAAAATACATAATCTATCAAAAATACAACTGTTCTCCCATAGTAAGCTCAAGCACCTCTAGAAGTCGTCATGTCGTCAAAAGCTGATCCATCTGGTTCTACTTAAGAAGAACTGGTGCCTGCACATGCAAAACGCATCCCGGGTAGGAGTGAACGACAAGCTCAGCAGGGTTCTACTCTACGCCACACTGAAGGGAGGAAAACAACAACTGTGATGTCTCTCCACTCAAGTCTAAGGAATGCCACGGGGTCTCATAACCCCTATCAACTCCCTAAGGGATTCTACTCTTCTCAACCGACCACGCTGGGAACATCAACCAACACGCTCGGAGGAACAAGAAACAGAACTAGTAGGATCACCCTTAGCCAGCAGGAAACCATTGCCTGGGGACCACGTCAGGGACGTCGACAACCATCCTTAGCACTGGGCCTTGGAGAAACATCACGACCTCTAAACCTCAATAACAAGAATAATCATAGCCAACTATGTTATATCCTCGATAACCTGAAGATTCCAAAGATACAATCACGTCCTAAACCTTACTACCCAGCCACGGTCCTAGGGCTAGATCCGAGCTACCCGAGAGCCTCAGATCGACAATTAACCCATCCCCCCGCCTAACCTAAAATGCCTCTAATGCATACAGTGCATGTTGATCGGAGCATCGACCCTGGGAGGCCCAAAACGAGAGAGAGCCTCACAGTCGATGCGACGATCGACCGTGAGGCCAGGTGGGAAAAAGGTAAGGACCCACGATCGATCGGAGCATCCACCCTGGGAGGCCCAAAATGAGACAGAGCCTCACGATCGATGTCACGCCCCGACCCAGAAAACCCATCCAGATCGAGGCGTGAGCCACCTAAACCTGTTTACATCATCAATTGACGCACAAATATATAACTGCTATGAATTTAAAACATCTAGTCCTCCTATTTATAAAAAATTTGGCAGAATCTCCCTTATAATAAAAACACAAGAAACATGTACATTTTATAATTTTACAACTTCAACAATGACACCATTGTAAAAAACTAATTATTACATTTCACAAATGTCTACATTAAAGAATATTACAACATTTTTCAAATACAGCTGAATTAATGATCATACAATTATGTCCTCGAATACATCATGTTATACCTCGATCTATACATCAATTTGTACATCATTGATTAAAACAGTAAATTATCTGAAAAAGAACTCCTCAGAGCTCCAAGTCCTCGATCACCTCGAAATATCGTGCCATCTTCTAGAAGAATACCTGAAAGAAGGAACTGCATCGACCTGCATAGCCGATACAGCCCAGGTAGGGTGAGCAACAATACCCAATAAGGTTCTACTCTACGTCACACTCAAGGAAGGGGAAACCACAACAGTATTGTCCTTCATCCCAAGTCTAAGGTGCCACTAGAGGCATCACACCTCGTCGATCCAGAATGGGCCCCTAAATGGGTCACCCTCACCGCCGGAGGACGGCCAACACGAGCCCGGACACAGGGTCGGTGCATCGCCGCTACACTCACCGCCGGAGCTCTCACCGTACACCACCCCTTGTACGGGGACATACGTCATGGACATCGACATCCACACTTAGGCCTTTGGGACAAACAGACAATACGACCTCTATTCCTCAAGATCATAATAGAATATTCAAGTCCGACTACCTAATAATCCTCGAATGATATCAAACATAATCATTGATGACAATCACGTCATAATCCTCGACTAACCAAACCCCGGTCCTAGAGCTAGATCCAGGCTACCCGAGAACCCCGGATCGACGATCGAATCCATCGCCTACCACCTAGCCTTAATGCTTCTAATGCAATCAAGATGCATACAATGCTCAGGCACAGAGATACAGAAATATAAGACATCACAACATACAGGGCTAGGCATAGCCTATAGCTTGCCAAAGGGTAAACATAGCAAGGGATCTAAAGCAGTTACAGATCTATCTACCACGACAACGGCAACACAGGCCGTAAATGAACATCTCAATTCAAATTTCAGCATTACAACGACATCCACAGCCGTCAACCGCAATTTCTACAAAGGGGCACACCCCCCAGCCACACAATTACAACAATCAACCACAAATACAATATACATAAACTAGGGCACACCCTCGGCCCAGTTAATTATCTAAACATCCCAAAGGGCATAACTCCTTTGGTTCAACCACGAGCCTCACATGGACTTAAGCAAATATAAATTACATAAGCGGATAGCACACTACAGTTTGAATGAGAAGCTTCTAAGCACGGAAAAATCGGGGAAGGAATACACGGAGTATAATACATAGTAAAACCCAATCCATTAGCCCAAGACTTGGCATTTAAATATACTAGCATGATCCGAATTACAAATACACATTAGGCATACATGCTCATTATAGTAACCCAAATCACTTATAATTAATAGGCATACTTCACAATCTAATTTCTAGTTAGAGGAGGGTTTTGCAACTAACTAATTAGGCCGAAATTGAGGTAATTAAGTATACAAAGATCATCACATTGAACATGTTAATCCTAGAGATCATTAGGAGCATTAACTTCATAGTTCCCGGAGAATTAAACACAAGGAAAACATCGAAATCCACAAATTACACATTTTCGGATTGATACTGTAATCCTAACTTTGAAGCCATGAAATCTTGTCAACTCAACATCCAAACGACGTCAAATCATAAATTAAACTTGGACAGATATTGATTAACATATGAGGAACATTTCCTCCAAGAATTGGATCTAATTGATCTCTAATTTCTACTTAATTATCTTACTAATTTCACAAATCCAGCTTCGCAGCAGTTCGGTAGAAAAATCATCAAAATTCGTATATAACTCCAAAAATTATAAAACCAGCGGCAATAGAAAGAAGATCCGGAGATCTACAACCTTCACGATGAAGGTTTCTTGAGATTACTCACGGAATAGCACCAGAACTGCACAGAATAGGGCTGGATGCACAGAAATAGGGGCAGGAAACCAAATCCGGGAAGAACAGATGGATTAAATCCAATTAAAACCCATCACCACACGACTCTAGGTCAGATGAAATCCAAGTTCAGGGAAGCAAAGCAGGAGGAAGAAATCCACAACGAATCCAAATCAAAAACCCTCTGATCAAATCCGAAATCCATACAACCAAAACCAGTCAACATCTAGCATGAATAGCATGAAAGAGATGAAGGATACAACCCACAATCACAAGAAGTTCCTAACCTAAGACTGAATCAAAGATTCAGGTAGGAAACCCTACCTCAGAGCTCGGGGAAGAAGAGATTTGAACTTGGTCTTCGTCTCCGACGCTGTCCCGGGTGCTGAAGCTCGACGATGGCGAAAGAACTCCAAGGGAACGCCGGCGGATCTCATCGATCGGCAACGATGGCTTCCAGCAAAGTCGGGAGAGAGGTAAGAGAGAAGAGAAGGGTCGGATCTAAGGAGAGAGAGGAGGATGTAAGGAGGATGACGGCCGGCAACGGTGGCGAAGAAGTTCCGACAGAGAAGGGAGATTGGCCGGCGCGGTCGCGGGTAAGGGAGAAGAAGAGAGGCTGCCGCACGGGGAAGAACAAAAGGGAAAAAAAATGAGAGAGAGAGAGAGAGAAAAAGGGTTTAGTTGCTTAAGTGGCTAAACCGACGTAGCCTAGCCAGTTTAATCGGACCGAATCCGATTAAACCCCAAATTGTGATATCTCTTCGCAATCTCGTCCGGATCTGTTGATCCCGAACACTCCTATTGGGTCTATTCAATCACGCACATCAATCAAGGCTGTGTGTGCACTACGCGGGTGTGAAACTGACCACCAGGGTGCAATTTTACCAAATTGCCCCTGGGGTCCAAAAGCAGCGATGCGATCAACCGATCGCTAGACAAGGCCAACTGAGCCAAACCACAAAACCAGACCCTCGACCTACTGCGGTCGGACCAGGCTGGAGGAATGGGTCCTCACAATCAATGCGACTGTCGATCCGACGGTCGACCATGAGGCCAAGATTAAGCGTGCCAACACCTGACGGTCGATCCGACGGTCAGGCCTGGTGCACAATTCCTAAGAAAAGTACCAGAAATCCAATCTATTGGATTTGATATATTAAAACTTATTAGAATTTCATGAAACTTTGCATGCATGCGTAATAAATGGTAGGGAAACTATTGGAATCGTCCAATAAAATATGAAACCAACTGGTAGAAATACTCTAAGCAAGTCATAACACCAATGTATTAAATTACACAACATTCTCCCAAGCACACCTACATCAAAAGCACAATAAACCTATCCTAAGTGAACCCGACCACACGATCGGGGTAGAAACACCTACTTGACCAAGCATGGCAGCTCCTCTACGTATCCCCCAAGCTCAATCGCCAAGATCCGCTCCTCGATGATCGTGATCTGAAGCCCTAGCACAGCCGGCAGAAGAGAGAGAGAGACAACGACAGGAGAAGAAAGAAAGAGAAAGGAAAGAGAGAAAATCAGGGTATTTATAGAGATCAGGATCTGATCTCTGCCGTCCGATTCGATCTTTCCCGATCAAGCTCCGATCTTCCGATCGGAGGCACTCTTAAGGTCCTAATCATTCACATACATCAATCCAAGTCTGTGTGTGCGTTACGGGGGTGTGAAATCGACCACCAGGCGCAATTTATCAAATTACCCCTGGGGTCACAAGAGCAACACGATCAACCTGATCGCACCCGATGCGAAACCAAACCAACAAGGACGGCCCTCGACCCACGCGGTCGAGCCAGATTAGAGGAATGGGTCCTCACATGAGGGGTAGTGGTGAACCGGGAGAGTGGTGACTCTCAGGAAATATAGAACAAACGGGCGGGTTGCTCTATTGCTTTCACTAGCCTAGCATGACAGCGTGCGTCAAGGGCTTGTTATGTTGTATTGTTAGCCTTGCTTGGTTGGGTTGCTTCCCGTTGTTTGTTTGCTTTGTGAACTGGCTGGCAGCTGGTGGTGTTACCGCTGCAGCGGTTCCCCGACCTTACTTATCTGTTCACCACCCTGGGGCGGCAGGGTGCCGAGCCCAAACCTTGTTTATTATATCATCACATGTGTTGCATGTTTACCTGCTTATCTGTGTGTGTTCATAGCATGCATTTTGATTGTGCATTAGATGCGTGGGCGATGGGTTGATCGCTGATCCGATGCTTTCGGGTAGGTCGGATCTAGCTCTAGGACCATGGTGGGTAGCGTGGTCCAGGATTGGATGGTAGTATTTAGTCGATATTGATGATAGGCTTAGATGACTTGAATACATGCTGATTAAGGTTTAGAGGTCGTGTCGGTCTCGAGCCGGGTTCTAAGGTGTAGCCGGTGTCCAGTGTTCTATGACTCATGAGTAGAAAGTGTGCCTATTCAGCGGTGTCGTTTCCCGCCAGCAGTGTTAGTTTCGTGCTTGTGAGTCAGCAGTGTTGGTTTCCTGCTTATTGAGTGTGACCCATCATGTAACCAGTTATGGGACCCCTGTGTACACCCAGGCTCTGCTTAAGGGCGACATTGTTGTGTTCCCTCCTTCTTGTGTGTGTCGTAGTGTAGTTTCCCTACTGAGCTTAGTTGGTCACTCCTACCCCAGCTGCGTTTTGCAGGTGCAGGCGTTAGCTCCTCTTCGGTGGCCCCTACCGGGCAGGTGTTTGGTGGTGCGGCGGCGTCTGGCGGTGCTTGAGGAGCGGTGATCGTTGTCTATACCCCTTTTTCTTTATATAGTCTCCTACGAGAGTATGTGGTATAAATGTTAACCTTTTCGTGAATTTGAATTATTATATTATGTCTGTTGAGGTTGGTTAATTGACTGCTTAAATAAGGTTGCTTATGAATTGTTTAGGGAGACCAATAGATTAGAGGGAACCATTGTCAAAAACTTTTCGCATTTAGTTAGGTTCTGGTTCACGTCGCCCGGCCCGGCTGGGCCTTCGCGGGTCGGGAGATAGGTTCGATTGCCGATCCGAGGGTCTCGGGTAGCTCGAATCTAGATGAGTCTAGGCCAGGGTCGGGTCTAGGTGCTTGCGATCGAGCCTATGGGTAGAGGTGGGTCCCCGTGATCGATCGGAGTTTTAAGTGAATGATTATACAAATCAAATTAGAAGAGAACAATTAAATTGTTATTGTTTCGAGGATTGATTGATTTTCTGGAACCTTAGTCTTAGTGGCTATTGGGAGGTGGACTAATGTCTGCTGGTCAACGCCGATATAGCTAGGCCCACAGTTGGTACGGTAGTATCCCGAACTGTGGTGGAGAGCGATGGGTTGATTGCTAGATTGGGCTTAGGTTGCGACGTCCCTTGAGCTAAGACTAAGGCGCCAGAGTACATTATTTATTTATGTTGATTATTAGTTAGTTATTGTGGGGCGTAGAGTAGAACCCTACTGGGCATTATTGCTCACCCTACCTGGGTTGCATCGGCAATGCAGGTCGATGCAATTCCCTTTTCAGGTGATCGAGGACTTGGAGCTTCGAGGAGTTTTACACAATTTTCTTTATAGTTTTATATTCTGATGTATAAAATGATGTATAATCTGATGTATTCGATGACAGAATTGTATGATGCTTAATTCAATTGTATTTGAGAAAGGTTGTAATAATTAGTGATTTGTTCCAATTTTAATTTGTTTAAATTTGTAGCTGTAAATTCATTTTGATCAAACATATCTTGCGCCAATTGAAGTGTTGTACAGATTCCTTATGCTATAAATATAAAGGAGATTATGTCGAATTTGTTTTTTTGAAAATATGGTTAGGTGGCTCACGTCATGATCTGGATGGGTTTTGTGGGTCGGGGCGTGACAAGATCGATCTCTTTTATTTTAGACAGAGCACCCACTTTGGGAAGATCGATCTTCCTGGATAGAAAGATCGATTTCTTCTGTTCCATACAGAAGACCCCCTTGTGGAAGATCAATCTTCATGGGACATGAAGATCGATCACTTGTTTTGATGATGGTTGGCAGCGAAGAGAAAATCCGGCAACCAAATAGCTTAACATCGATACAACCCATCCAGCAAGAAAGAACTAAGCATTGCATCACATAACATCAAGTGAGAACAGAGCATTGCAGCAGGAGAGGGAAAAGCAAAGCTTGCATTAACAAACCAGACAAAGCATGGCATCGGAAGCCATGAAAACAACAGAGAAGCAAGGAAACTATGGTAGCATGCATCTCGACGGAAATAATGGAGGGAGAGGGAAAAGACTCATCAATCCGGAAACAGGGGAAGCAACACTCATCAAAATCTACCACTCATCCATGGAAACGAATAATGGCAGCAAAGAGAAGAGGAAGAACATGGGACAAAAACAGAAGCTCCGATCAAACCCAAGGAAACAAGGGAGGAAACCCATCAACCAACCAAAAACCAAAGAAGAGAAGTAGGAAGGGTCATCGGAAATCCATCGGAAAACCATCGACATTCAATGTTCTAGGCAACAACAACAAGGAGGAAAAGAACATCAGCTAGAAGCCATGAAATCCACAAAGCAACCAAGATCCTAAGCTAGCAAGCATCAAGATTTTCGGGTCACCAACAACTCAACCAAGCAGTCAAGGGAACCAGGGAATCATGCATCAAGCCAACCCTATTCTAGTCTAGTAGAGTCTAAGCAAGAGATTAGATCAGAAACCCTACCTCTGGGCGTCGAGATGTTCTCCTATCTTCTCTTTCCCTGCCGCGGTCGCCGTCGCCAATCTCCTCTCCAGCTGCGTCTCCGGCCGCGGTCGCCGCCACCGGCACCAAGCTCCTCCTCGGCCGTCGTCGTCGATGTCCGCCTAGATCTCCATCGTTGAAGAGGGAAGCTCGGCCGCCGCCACCTCTCTCTCTAAGTGGTCGCGATCGAGGGTGCCCTAACGAGAGAAGGGTTTAAATGGGATCTGGGTTTAATCGAGCAATGATTAAGTCTCCTGACCGCTTGATCAGCCAGATTTAATCACGGCCACTCATATCTCGATCCTTACGATCGAACTCAGATCCTCCGATCTGGGGTACTCCTAATGGTCTAATCAAGCATATATATCATCACAAGGACGTGTGTGCGTCATGCGTGTGAGAAACCAACTCCGTCAAGGGTAATTTACCAAATTAACCTCGGAGCCGCAAGGATCAAGGAAGATCGCGATGCAAGGCCGACCGGGCCAAACCAACCGAAGCATACCCTCGACCTAAGCGGCCAGACCAGGTTGAAGGTATGAGTCCTCACAGAGGGTTTGTATAGATCAGAGGTGATAGCTGTTGGAGTTCGTAGTTAGCGACAGAGTGTCCTTTCGGATGATACGATGCAGAGGTCCAGTCAGTTTGACAGCGAAATAGCAGAGTATATGTTATTCAGTTTCGTCCGGCATCATCAGAGGTGATGATTCGAGCTTGGGTCAGATATATTGCACAAGAGGGCGGTCAGTTCACATTATTAACAGGAGAGACCAGTCTCGAGAGACAGGACAGTTTCATCAGTGTTCATCCTCTGGAGGTGCAGAGGTGTTGTGGGATGTGACTTGGGAGCGCTGGGGGCGCGTGTGCAGAGTGTCCCAAGTGGTTCTCACCCCGAGGCGTGTCTCCTATGTTTTGTGGTTATTGTGGCCGTTGGTGCCCTTTGTTTGTGTGGTCACTAAGGTTGTGAGCTTGCTGACCTTCTTGTCTTGTGCAGGTGTGCTTGTTTCCTTTCTGTTGTTTTTGGCCCTACCCTTATCGAATTTCGGGACGCAATTCCTTTAAGGGTGATAGGTTGTGACGACCCGTCCTTCAACCCGGTTCGACCGAGTGAGGTTGAGGGTCTAGCCCGTTTGGCTTTGTTCCACGATCAGGTTGTTCGCGAAGACCCCAAGGGCAATTTGGTAAATTACACCTTGGCGGTTGGTTTCACACCCGCGTGGTGCACACACAGCTTTATGATTGATTTATGTGCTTGCTAGAACTTTAGGCGAGCTTGGGATCGAAAGATCCAAGCTCGAGTGTGACAGCTTGTCTTTAGGACAGCTGTTATGCCCGGACGATCGATTGGCAAGGCCGATCGATCGGTCCCTACACGATCGATCAGTCTGTGGGCCGATCGATCGGTCTGTAGGCCGATCGATCCCTAGACGATCGATTGGTCTGTGGGCCGATCGATCGGGCTTGATGTCAGCACTGCCTTTTATGTGTCTGGATAAGGTCAGCTGAACCGACATAGGACGATAGATCAGTCCGTGGGGCGATCGATCGACCCTTGAACGATCAATCGGCCAGTGGGACAATCGATCGGTTACGAGCTTATAAGAACCTGTGAACCGCCTCTGTTTCTCTTCTTTTTCTTCCCTCTTCTTCTCTCCTCTGATCCGCGGATTGCATCATTGCAGACGCTTGGGAGGCTTGCCAAGAGATGGGTGAACAGCTCTAGATCTCCTCTACACGGTTTAATCGAGGATTAAACGTGGATTAAACGTAGTAAGGTAGGATTCTATGTTTATGATAGTTTTGGTGTTCTTGGTTGTTTTAATTGATTGTTCTTCAATTAAAGTATGCTAGGTGGTGTGTTATATCTTGCTTTACATCCGATTAAGTTTGGTAGGAATTGGATTTGATTCTATACGGATTTAAGCATGTTTTCATTGAGGTATTTTCAGATTTTATGTTCTAATCAGAACAGTGGTGTTCTAACGTGATTTTCGAGCAGTACATGCACGATCTCAGTTTCTGTTTTGCATGACAGTTGTAGATCTCTGAGTTAGCTTTCATATCCAATTGGTTTCATGATTTGTAGAGCTACATAGACTTTTTGGTGAATTAAATGGATTGTCTGTGCTGTAACAGGGCAGCCATCTTAATTAGTGTAATTAAGTGGTTTTTCTTTATTAGGTGGATCTGATTTTTGGAGGGGATGATCTCAGTAATATTTAGGTGTGATCTGCAAAGTTTTGTTTTAATCCAATATATTTGCACTAGGATTTTGATTAGTTTGTTAAATCTAGATTTTTACAAAAAATTGTGAGTTTTGATCTATTATCGTCTATTCAATCAATCTAGTTTCCGGATATGTGATCCGAAGTATGCCATTGAGTGGGAATATCAAGTTTCATATCGATCCGACGGTTGGATTGAAAGATATGATTCTCCGAGTTTCATGATATATATTTTAATCATATCTTGGATATATATTATTTTAAGCCCGTGTGTGGTTTGTGGTTGAACCAGGGGAGTTTCGCCTCCCCTGGGATGTGTAGAATAAATGAGCCTTAAGTACGCCCTCAACTTTGAATAAAATATTATTATATTGTTGTCATAGCTGCTTGATAGTTTAGCTGGGGTTGTATCTCGTTTGTAGTCCTTCGTGTCTACTTTATCCCGCTTTATTCTAGACCGATGCTATGTAAACCCTTGGCGAGCTGTAGGCTACGCCCGGACTTGTGTTTTATCTGACATCATGTTGCATGCTTACACTTTTGTTTCTGCATGAACATAGCATGCACCTAATTGCATTAGATGCATAGAGGATTGGACGTGGGCGATGGGTTGATTGCCGATCCGAGGCTCTGATTCTCAGACAGCTCGGATCTAGCCTTAGGACGGAGGCTGGGTAGCAAGGTCTAGGATTTAATGTGTTATAATAATATAATGATTTGATGTTACTGTCTAGTCGGCTGCAAATTCTGCTTGATCAAGGTTTAGAGGTCGTTCTAGGTTCCAGGCTCAGTCTTAGTTCCATTGTTAGGGGGAGTGACGTATCGCCCTGGGTTCTACCCTTGTTGTTTTAGATTGAATCACTTGGTTTAGAGGGACGAGTGATGACAGTAGCACAGGTCATCAGGGTGCGTGCCCTGGGGTAGACGGTGTACGTGACGTGGGGTTCCCCTAGAGATGAGCTGGATCCTAGGACTTTACTGTTCCCTTCCTTTGTGAGTATCATAGCATAGAACCATGCTTAGCTTATTGCTCACTCCTACCCGAGTTGCGTTTAGCAGGTGCAGGCATAAGCTCTTCTTCTGTAGATCCAAACTGGACAGGTACATGGTGGCGCATCGGCTTCAGAGGTGTTCGAGGACTTGGGGTTCATTTCATCGTGTTGGATGACTTAAATGTATAATTTTCTTCTGTAAGGATTTCGAGGATTAAATATTATATCAAAATCTTGAATTTCATTAGAAATTTTATATTGACCCCAGAACAATCGTTAGTTTAGTTGTATTTGTTTTATTATAAATGCGCTAGTGATGATTGAGTAGAGTAGGAACCCTCACGTCTCGGCCCGGATGGGTTTTCTGGGTCGGGGTGTGACACCAGTCGTCTATGCTCACTGCGCTCGACCGGGCATGCGTGCAATGGTATCATTACAAGTCGATCATAATCGCCGTCGTCGGCCTGTTCACCGACTCATACAACCTCTTTTATATCACGCCGGTGTTGCAGCTCATCAGCCGTATCTACTACGAGAGCCAAGGCAATAAGCCCGCCGTGACGCCGCCGTGCGTGATGACCGCCACGGCCGCAATCTCCTTGGTCGGCACCGTGATCAGCCAACTCATTTTCGAAATGCTCGGTGATCGCATTGATCGGTGACGTGTCTATGGTATCTCGCTAATTCTCAGGGTGGCCAGTTCCTTTGCTTCCAGGTTCTCGATATGCCGGGCGAGGATGTGCGTGCTGACCGGTCTGTGCTTCTTTCTTTCTTGGCCTGGGTATCGGTCGCGACTGCCCGATCTCTACCACACTAATGTTCGAGTTCACCAACACTGGGACGTGGGGGGCGTTCATCTCCGCGGTGTTCTCCATGCAAGGGTTCGGCACCATAGCCAGCTCAAGCATCACCATGGTGGTCACCGCCATCTTCAACCGCACCACCAAATTTTTTGATATCAGCCCTCTTCACACGCCGGAGGTCGCCGACCTCGCCTGGCGGGTCATTTTAAAAATCGGCGCCATCCCTACCACCCTCACCTTCTACTGGAGGATGTTGATACCGGGAACTGCCTGAAGAGGGACGAGGCAAGGGGCATCAATGACATGAGGGGGTTCGTACCTGATAGTGCAATACTTATCCACCCAAACATCTCCTCCAGATAATGAAGTTGACAGCCAGCTTCAGTGTCGACAAAAATGGATGGTGAGATGGAGCGCCAGCGCTTCTGGTCATCATCAATCGTACAAAGGATGACCTTTTCGCGGAGGAGTCATTCCAGAGCTTGGCCACAACATCTATGCCATCTATCTACGCTGAGTTCACCGTCAATGTACTGGCAAGTCCTTTGCGTATCTCCACAACGAGGTCGTCCGTTTCGTCATTCCCTACTCGAATTATCGTTTTTTTTTGCCGCCCACATAGGCTAGCATCACCGTCCTAGGCACAAGGAGGGGGTGCCGCCTACGTCGCCGACGTACCCCTCCGTCACATTCTCTCTTGAGGGCGTCGTGAGATCGAACCAAGGTCGCCTTTGGCAAGCATGTCTCCGTTGTCCACATTCGCACCGCCCGATGTTGTCGGGTGACAAATCCGAAGACGATGGCCGTCGTTGAGCTCTAGCATCGTTACGAGATGTCTCTAAATCCTCCCACCATCACACGCGGTTGAAAGACCATATCGCCATTGAAAGCGCGAGCTCTGGCAAAGCTCGTCGCCAATCCAGCGCGCTGTCTCCTTAGATCTCACCATAGCTTCATCGCTCAACCTCACGCTGCCACACAGCTTGATCTCCAAGACCTCGCTATCGTCGTGGATGCCGTCGTGAACCACCACCGACCAGCCAAAAAGCCGGCGTCGCTCTCTAAAACTTGGGTGCTACCATCGTCCAAGCTCGCCATCGCGACTTTGGACCGTGTGTCACCCGCCATTGCCAGCAATAGGCACTACTAACCAGCCATTGATCTTTGATCTCTTCTCCCACTCACCACCAACGCTGGCGCGAGCTCTAGGAGATAAGGTGGGGCTATCGCCGACGGATCTGGTCGCTCCAAAACTTTTAGCGCTCATTGGCTGCAAGCACCCATGCTTTGCGCCTCACACAAGCGGGAACCGTTGAAGCAGCCAACCTATTGCTCACCCAGAGAAGACGCTCACGGCCCGAGGTGGAGATGATAAAGCCTTGGCTTCGCCAAGAACTCGACCTCGACCAAGCTCGAGATCAGTTTATAGAGCCTTGGCCTCGCTAAGCACTCGATCTCGACTAGGCTCGAGATCAGCTTATAGAGCCTTGGCCTCGCCAAGCACTCGATCTCGATCAAGCTTGAAATCAGTTTATAGAGCCTTGGGCTCGCCAACCACTAGACCTCGACCAAGCTCAAGATCAGTTTATAGAGCCTTGGCTTCATCAAGCACTCGATCTCGACCAGTCTCGATATCAACTTATAGAGCCTCATCAAGCACTCGGTCTCGACCAAGGTCGAGATCATTTTATAGAGCCTTGGCCTCGCCAAGCACTCGATCTCGACCAGGCTCGAGATAAGCTTATAGAGCCTTGGCCTCGCCAAGCACTCGATCTCGATCAGGCTCGAGATCAGTTTATAGAACCTTGGCCTCGCCAAGCACTCGATCTCGACCAGGCTCGAGATCAGCTTATAGAGCCCTGGCCTCGCCAAGCACTCGATCTTGACCAAGTTCGAGATCAGTTTATTCCCATGCCTCAACAAGCACTCGATATTGACCAAGTTCGAGATCAATTCCTAAAGTCTTGCGTGATCTTGACCAAGCTCGAGATCAATTCCTAAAGTCTTGGCCTCGCCCAACAGTTACTCTCAACCAAGCTCGAGGTCATTAAAATGAAGGAGAAGGAACAACTATCTTACTCCCACCCCGAGCTGCTTCTTAGCTCAGGCACAGAGTGGGGGGCTCGTGATAGTGCACAACGCATCTTGGAATAGATGGTATGAGATATCGCCGGCAAATCAACTACGATCATAGCAATTCACATGGAATCCGAGTATCCTACCGTTATGGAAGTGGTTTGAAAAATAAGACTTTGGTGCTATAAATATATACGGATATATATGGAGACCAACCACCTTTAGCATCCTACCGTTACGGAAGCAGTTTGAAAAGGAAGACTTTGGTGCTATAAATATATATATAAATATATATATATATGAAGACCGGTCACCGTTAATATCCTACCGCTAATAACCTTCAAGATCACATGAGATCTTAATGAGATAACATGCGTTGTCAAAATCTCCAAGACGTATCCATTGGACTCCCCTCCATCTATAAATAGAGATGCGCCTGTCGTTCACATGTACACTTTTTTTCTCGGCCCCAAAACTCTAACGAAAGATGGTCACGGATTCATGAATCTTGACTTAGCCATCGGATGAGAGTCCCGAGGCCACCCTACCTCGGGTTTCTTTTGATCCTTATCTCCCCTGTAGGGTCGGCGACCGTGCTCCGAAGACCGGCGTTCTGAAGATCCATCGTCTTCTCCGACGCCCCCACAACCTATTGTCACCGAGGCTCGTGTGTACCCGCTTTTCAGATCCGTTCACCATCAGAGAAGATTGTCGTCTTCACGATTCCCGCGCCCTACGTCATGCGTAGAAAAGTGTTTGAGAAGAAGCTTGAGAGCTGGGAGATTATGAAGAGGAGGAGGAGGAGCTTTAGAAAGGACACCATAGTGGCATTTGCATGGTTGCTGGCGGCGATGTTTTCCTATAAGGTGGTGGTGCCACTACCTATACTCGAAGAGATGGAAGTGATCACGTCCCTAGAAGAGTTTTTTGCCGTAGGACGCTCCGAGGAGGGAGTTGTTGATTAGTGGAAATATTTTGTGTTGAAACTTTGTATATAAGTTGTCGTTGATTGGAGATGAGATATCAATGCCAAGAATCAAGCAGCCACGGAGGCGGCGCTTAAAGAGCTCCTCGGGAGTGAGGCGGCACCAGAACAGGAGGAGGTCGCTTGAGGTCAAGGAAGGGCTTTGTCGTGGTTAAAAACTGGATTCGATTGAGCCGAATGTTAGAAATAAGAGCAAGAGAAATCGTGATTTTGAGGCGTGTATAAACACTATCTTTAAGATGATGTTTGCCCCCACTCGTATTGAGTTTGCTGATGGGTTTCAAGCAGATCACCTTTAGGATACAACAAAATCACCAAGCCTGCAGACAACAAATCTGAAGAACTTGCGTAGGAACTCTCTTTTGAACTTTGTATTGAGTACTTACTAAAAAGCAAGAGAGTTTGATTCAATGATACATATATATAGACTTCCAATAGTCACTAATGGTGACTATTCATCAAATGGGTGTGACTTATCAAATCAGAGCATAACTGCCACTAAGGATAACTACCACCAACGTATCTCTTCACAGCAGTAGCAGACAGTTACCTCTTTATAGACAGTCTTCACCTATGGTAAATAATTGATGTCTATATACAAGCAGTTACAAGTATTGCAATGTATTATTAACTCCAACAATCCCCCACTTACATTGCAATATATATAATTAAACTCCATCATTCCCCAACTTATATTGCAATTTACTTTCATTCCCTGAATACAGATATAATCATACATAAGAGATGATATCTTTCGATTTAAACCATCCATTAGTGTAGGTATTTCAAAGTTTCAACGAAATCTATGGTGGCCGAAGCTTAAACCAAGATTCCTTTACGTTAGAACCGAAAATACCACACATATGACCATATCAAGTTCAGTGAGATGTTCACAATTTATTTGGTGCACTAATTAAGGCCATGTGCACCATCCTAATTTAATGAACATTTACAAAAGCTAGCCCACACTTTTGTTAGAAGCGGCACCACTTGTAATGTTCATATATAGGTGAGGTTTCTTTCTTGTCCCTGTCACTTTGGACACATTAAATTTAAACCTCATTAAGAGTATTAACTCATCCTCTATTATGTGACAGAATGCACCGGACATCCTAGAATGGGTCTCAATTACAAAATTGATTCATTCACAGTGCCAAACATCCACATAACAGTAACTTGTTATTACCCATTAAACCTTTAGTCTATCAATTTTGCTAGGAAAAGGTTGCGTTCCCATTACTGATGGCTTTAACAAGGGGATGCAAACCCATTCCACAAGATGTAGTTCTGATCAAGTCTCTAGATAATCCTTTTGTAAGAGGATCGGCTAAGTTACTACTTGATCTAACATAAATAATAGTAATTATTCCTTCTGCTATCAACTGTTTGATATAATCATGTCTTAAACTTATATGTCTAGACTTGCCATTATAAATTTTACTATAAGCTCTAGACATAGTTGCTTCACAGTCACAATGCAAAGAAATGGATGGCATTGCCTGTGGCCACAACTTTATATCTAATAATAAATTTCTCAGCCATTCCGCCTCTTTGCTTGCCGCTGCTAATGCGATAAACTCATATTCCATTGTGGAATGTGAAATACACGTCTTCTTTTTAGAGGCCCATGATACTGCTCCTCCACCAAGGGTAAATACCCAACCAGACATTGATTTACTATCACTTGCTCCAGCAATCCAACTAGCATCAGAATACCCTTCTAATACTGCTGGAAATCTGTTGTAAATAGTCCTATATCAATTGTTTGTTTCAGATAACCAAGGACTCTACCAACAGCCTTCCAATGTAGCACACTTGGATTACTAGTATATCTAGAAAGTTTACATATTGCAAATGCAACATCTGGCTTAGTGCAATGCATGACATACATTAAACTGCCTATTGCACTAGCATACTCTAATTGAGCTACTGCTCTCCCATTATTTTCAACCATTTTGAAAGAGGGATCACACGGGGTGTTTGCTTTTCTTATTTCCAAGTGTTGGAACTTAAGAAGCACTTTGTCAATATAATGGGATTGACACAAAGCAAAACCCCCACTATGTTTTTTAACTTTGATTCCCAGGATAGTATCCACTTCATTAAGATCTTTCATTTTAAAGTTATAAGTTAGATACTTCTTTGTATCACTGATCCCTATCATATTAGTACTAAAATAAGCATGTCATCCACATAAAGACAAATAATAACACCATAGTCATCAGTAAACTTGGAGTAAATACACTTGTCAACACTATTATGCTTAAAACCAGGAGCTAAAATCACAGAGTCAAATTTCTCATGCCTCTGTTTAGGTGCTTGCTTTAATCCATATAATGACTTGACTAACTTGCAAACTTTCTTTTCATTTCCTGGCAAGACAAATCCTTCAGGTTGTTCCATGTAGACCTCTTCGCCGAGATCACCATTTAAAAATGCCATTTTAACATCCATTTGATGCACAAACAAATCATAAATAGATGCAAGTTCTAATAGAACTCTAATAGATGTTATTCTTGCTACAAGTGCATAGGTATCAAAATAATCTATGCCATTTTTTTTCTATAACCTTTAGCAACTAACCTTGCTTTGAAGGTTTGTATAGACCCATCTGTATGATACTTTCTTCGAAATACCCAATTACACCCAATTGGTTTGGAACCCAATGGTAAATCTACTAGAATCCATGTATTATTAGAAAGGATAGAATCCATCTCATCATTTATGGCTTCTTTCGAAAACGAAGAATCTCTAGAACTGATGAGTCACAAAATATTCATACTTAAACCCCGTAATTTACCTTTGTTAGGCCGAGAGTGTTTGTATTTGATAGCTTGTTAGCTGATTTCAGGTTTAATTATGCTTTGAGAAGAAATGCAAGAAATTCGGTTAATATGCTGAAATACGCTGCTCTGTCGACTGTTAGCACAATATTCACTAGAAATTATGCTTATCTCCAAATATTCTGAAATTTGAATGACAGATAGTAAACATCAAGACGTACAACTTTCATGTTGAATACTTTCAGAGATTCCAGATGGATTGATAGAAGTTTGGCAAAAGATGAAGATATTTAGCTGCTTGAAGACTGGTCTGTCGAAATATTGTAAACTCTTCGGAAGAGGACAGAAGACTTCCAAATCTGCATCTTTCGTGTTGGACTCAGTCTCAAATTTTGGACGGGTTGAACCCAATCGCGATTGGAAGAAGCTGTCAGGGTTGAACCAGGAATTCCGAGTTGTACTTGAGGTCTAACTGAACCCTAAAACCCTAATTCGGGAATTAAGATATAAGAAGGGTTTTGTGGCTCGAAAATAGGAGGCCTCCATAGAGAAAAAGAGAGGAATTCAGATTGGAGAAGAAGACGGAGATGCGGTGTGGATCCCTAGCCTTCTTCATCGAATACATGGATCTCATCCAAAAGATGAGTGGCTAAACTCTTTACTTAGGGATCTCATGAAACTTTAGTGTAGCTTCCTTGTATTTTCTAGTTTGATTCTTGTATATTTTCAAAGACATGATCCTATGAATACGGTTTTATTTTATAAAGAGTTGAGGGAACAGAGTTCCTCGACGTATATTCAGACCTACTTGATTGCTGTGCTTGATGGTAGAGATTCGTAGGATGATTTTCATGTTGCTTTTGTGTATGCCTTTGAGATAATCTATGCTAGATGAAATAGGTTGTACTCAATTAAGTTCGAAGACAATCTATGCTAAGTTTGGATAGGTTATGCCTTAGGGAAGCAATCGCATTATTTTAGGGATTCATGTAAGCTTAAAAAGCTGTGAATTCATAATGTCGAGATAAAAAAACAAGAGGATAATTAGAAAATACAGGAAGTGAAACTAAAGTGGATTGAGTAATCCCTAGGTTTTCTCTCATTAATCTATTTTAATTTCATTAATTGCTTTCTTAATTAGTTTTATTAATCAGTTCCTAAAAACCCCAAACCAATCCTTCTTCGCTTTAGGATTAGAGTGTTGAGAGTTAATTCTGATTTTTCTTGTTAGTCAAAGTTTTCCCTGAGGATCGACCCCGTATTTCACCATTATTCTATCTTATTAATTTAGTGCTGAAAGAAAGGTTTATAAATTTCTAAATTTCCTTTTACATCCGTTTTAACGATGACGTTTGTGAGCGATCAATTTTTTGTGCCGTTGTCGGGGAAAATCTTTTGATTTACAACGGAGTATCGATTTAATCTTCTCTCAACTCTTTTTCTGAGTGTAGTTAGATTTTTATTTTTACTTACGTTATTTAATTTAATTTTTTTATTTTTTAGGATTTTTCTGATAATTTTCTGAAATTTTTGCAGCGCTGGAACGATCTTACGTTGAAGACTATTGACGGTCGACCGTGACATCGACCGCCGGATCGACCGTCGCCCTCTAAGATAGCCACGGTCGACCGCGACATCGACCGCGACATCGACTGTAGCTCTCTGTCACAAAAACAGCCTCTCACGGTCGATGTCTCACGGTCGATACGAGGATCGACCGTCGCGTCTTCAAATAAGGTTGCATAGTTCCACGGTCGACCGCGAGCAAGCCACGGTCGACCGCGAGCCATCCACGGTCGACCGCGAGCCATCCACGGTCGACCGCGAGCCATCCACGGTCGACCGCGAGATCGACCGTGAGCGCAATCAGGTTAGTTTTATTGTTTTAAATTCCTTAGCTTTCAATCTTTGTTTTCCGGATTTTCTCCTCTCCTCCGAATAGTCTGTTTTCTTTTTCTATTTCTGCTATGATCTTGCATGCAAGGTAGATGATCCCTAAATAATCCGTTGGAACCTTTGGATCTAGAAATAGAGACCACACTTCGAGCAGCTAGAACCTTAGCACAAAAGTCTCTAAGTAATTACCAGGAAGCCATAAGCAATTTGCAATCCTTAATGGCTGAACACGAGGAACATGTCATTGACCCTAATGATAATATGGGTAGGGGTGGAAATGATCACAATAATAGAGACGTCCCAATTAGGAATCACTTCCTACCTGGACCTTATACCTATGCTTCTTGTATCAATCCACCGACCATCAATGCTACCCATTATGAGATTAAGCCTAACTGGATTACAGCCTTACCTTCTTTCTATGGGCGAGAGAATGAGGACCCTTATGAACACATTGCTAGCTTTCTTGAAATTCTTTCCATGTTCAAGCTTCAGCATTTTAATGATGATGCCTTTCGACTCAAGCTCTTCTCTTTTTCTTTGAAAGACAAGGCTAAACATTGGCTCCAAACTTTAGCGCCGAATTCGATTTCAACATGGGACCAACTTCAGGATGCCTTCCTTAAGAAATATTTCCCGATCATTAAAACTCAAAACTATCGAACCATGATTATCTCTTTCAAGCAAAATGAAGATGAGATGTTTCATGAAGCTTGGGAAAGATTTAAGGATCTTCTAAGAGAGTGTCCCTATCATGAGGTACCTGAGTGGCAGTTAGCCTATTCATTTTATAATGGTCTTAATGATCGTTATAGAACAATGGTCGAAGATTGCTGCGGGGGTGTTGTTCTTAGTAAGCCATGGACCGCCCTTTGGGAAATGTATGATAATCTTGCTGAAAATTCACAACACAATGCCTCAGTCTCTAGGAGTCGGTCTACCACTGTTCATAATTCTCGGGGAATTCATGAAATTTCTGAAGTCCAAAGTCTCTTCGCACAAGTAGCCCTCCTAACTAAAGACTTAAACCAGTTGAAAACAGGCCAATCTCTTGCTCAACAAGTGCCTAATACTTCTCGTGAAATCTGTTCCCTTTGCCTTAATTCTGATCACCATATTACCGATTGTCATCTGGCCTCCAATTTCCCTGACTTTGTTCAGGAACAAGTTAATGCAACCAATGGTTTTTCCAAACCTCAAAATAACCCTTATTCGAATACCTACAATCCAGGTTGGAGAAATCACCCTAATTTTAGTTGGAAGCCGCAACAATCAAGTAACTCTCAAGGGCAAAACAATACATCCACTACTTCCACTTTCAAGTACCCACCTAAACCCTCGGCAAATCCAAACCCTGGTTACCCTCCACATTATCTGCAGAACACACCTTAGCCTCCTCCTGCTGAACCATCTAATGAACCTACTTTGAGTTTCATACTTGCGGTCATAAATGAAAATTTTAGTGGAATGAGAAGTGATCTTAAAAGTGATATCTCTAAAATTCAGAATAATGTGTCTAGAATAGAGAACCAATGTAATTCTAATACCCAGTCTATTGCTAAACTTGAGAATTCATTGGGCCAACTTTCTAACACCCTGTCTAAAAGGGAGGAAGGTCATTTGCCAAGTCAATCGGTCACAAACCCCAGAGGCCAGCACTATATAGAAAGCCAAAACTTCGAGAGTGCCAAAGCCGTTGTGACCCTTAGAAGTGGCAAAACAGTAGATAACCAAATAGGTGAACCTGTCAATCTGGATGATCAAACACCCGATCCGACAACCAAACGTCCAGCCCAAGATAATTCTCATTTTTCTTCTAATATTGACACATCTGATTCTAGAGAGCCTGATCCAGATAAATATATCCCTAAAGTCCCTTTTCCAGCAGCTCTTAAGGACCCTTCTTCAACCATAAAAGCCCGAAAAACTGCCGAAGAGATCCTGGAAACTTTTAAGCAAGTCAACATCAACATTGCTTTGCTTGATGCCATTAGACAGATTCCTTCTTATGCCAAATTTCTTAAGGATCTGTGCACCCATAAACGCCAGGCTAAATCCAAAGTGTCTAAAAAGATCTTCCTCACTGAACAGGTTAGTTTAATTTTGAAACATGATACATCCCCCAAACTAAAAGATCCTGGTACCCCTACCATACCTTGTTACATAGGAGACTACCATATTGATGGTGCCCTTCTTGATTTAGGTGCCAGTGTGAACCTGATGCCCTATTACCTTTATAAAGAGTTTGGGATGGGAGAACTTAAACAGACACCTGTGATTTTGCAATTAGCTGATAGGTCAATTAAGACACCTAGAGGTATCTTAGAAGATGTTTTAGTCAAGGTGGATAACTTCTTCTTTCCTGTAGACTTTGTTGTCTTAGACATGGAACCTGCTATCCACTGCAAAAAGACTGTACCTATTATCCTAGGACGTCCATTTTTGGCCACAACTAATGCATGCATAAATTGTAGAACTGGGGTGATGGATGTTTCTTTTGGTCACATGCATGTTAAATTGAATATTTTTAAAACTGCATGCTTGCCCGATCCTGAAGATGATGAATGCTTTAATGTTGACATTTTGACTGAATGAATTGATGAGAGATCGCATGCCATGATTTTTGATAAATTATCTGGTGGTCTGCATGATTATGACTCTGACAGTGATGATGATGTTAATTTAGAAATTGCACAATCGAAAGATGATAGTGGAACACATATGGATTCTGGACCGACCGATCGGCCTCTTGGGAGATCGGTCGCTTCAGATCCGACCGATCGCACACCTGAGCGACTGGTCGGTCATGATTCTGGAAATGGCCGAGAGACCGTCGCCTGGGTTGTTGAACCCCTTCCATCACTCTCATCAACTCCTGATCCTACCTCTCTGGAGTCACCACCTGAACTTGAACATAAACCACTACCTAAAACTCTCAAATATGTTTTCCTTGGATTAAACTCTACTCTTCCCATTATCATTTCGTCATCTTTATCTTCTAATCAGGAGAGTCAATTTGTTAATGTTCTTAAGGATCATAGGAAAGCAATAGGTTGGACCGTCGCTGATTTGAAAGGTATTGACCCCTCGATTTGTATGCATAAAATTCACTTAGATGATGAGTCTAAAACTGTTAGGGAAATGCAACGCCGTCTGAATCCGAATATGAAAGAGGTAGTGAAGAAAGAAGTGGTGAAACTTTTAGATGCCGGTATTCTTTATCCAATTTCTGATAGCCAATGGGTCAGCCCTACGCAGGTAGTACCTAAGAAATCTGGTCTAACTGTAGTAGAAAATGATAAAGGAGAGCAGATTCCAATGCGCCAGACCACGGGATGGCGTGTTTGTATTGATTATAGAAAACTTAATGCTTTGACTAGAAAAGATCACTTCCCTCTTCCTTTTATTGATCAAATCTTAGAAAGACTTTCCGGCCAGAGCTATTATTGTTTTCTAGATGGGAATTCAGGGTATACCCAAGTGGCAGTTGATCCTCAAGATCAAGAGAAGACTACTTTTACTTGCTCTTTCGGTACTTTTGCTTATTGTAGGATGCCTTTTGGTCTTTGTAATGCACCTGCGACATTTCAAAGGTGTATGATGGCCATCTTCTCTGACATGATTGATAAATTTCTTGAAGTCTTTATGGATTATTTTTCGGTGTTTGGAAATTCTTTTGAATCTTGTCTTGAAAATCTCTCCAAAGTTCTTGATCGATGCATTGAAACCAATCTTGTCCTTAGTTGGGAAAAGAGTCACTTCATGGTTCAAGAAGGAATCGTGTTAGGGCACATTGTGTCAAAGCGTGGTATAGAGGTCGATAGGGCTAAAGTTGAGTTAATTTCTAAATTACCCCCACCGACTTCTGTGCGTCAAATTCGCTCTTTTCTGGGTCATGCTGGATTTTACCGCCGCTTCATCAAAGATTTTTCTAAAATTTCACGACCCTTATGTGAATTACTAGCCAAGGATGTCCCCTTTGTCTTCAATGATGCATGCTTGACTGCTTTCAAGACTATTCGTGATTATTCCCTACCGTTTGAACTAATGTGTGATGCCTCTGATTCTGCCATAGGAGCTGTGTTAGGACAGCGAGTAAATAAAATGTCGCATGTGATCTATTATGCTAGCAAGACCCTCTCTGAATCGCAATTAAATTATACGACTACTGAGAAGGAATTGTTAGCACTGATTTTTGCATTGGAAAAGTTCCGTTCCTATCTCCTAGGTTCCAAAATCATTATCTATACTGATCATGCCGCTCTGCGCTATCTTTTAGCTAAAAAAGATGCCAAACCAAGGCTGATTCGCTGGATCTTGCTTTTGCAAGAATTTGAGCTAGAGATTAGGGATAAGAAGGGTTCAGAAAATGTAGTTGCTGATCACTTGTCCCGCCTTCCTTTGGAACACATTCTTGATAACACTCCTGTTAATACCTCCTTTCCAGATGAGCATCTCTTTCAGGTGACTCGTTTTTCACAGCCGTGGTATGCCCATATAGTAAATTTTCTTGTTTCCGACAAGCTTCCTGATTCTTGGTCTAAAAATGCCAAAGACAGAGTCTTTTCCCAGATCAAATATTATATATGGAAAGACCCTGAGTTATTTAAGCACTGCTCGGACCAAGTTATCCGTAGGTGTGTGCCCGAGTTTGAAGTTCATGATATTCTCACTTTCTGTCATACACATGCATGTGGTGGTCATTTCTCAGGAAAGAAAACTGCTGCAAAAGTTTTACAAAGTGGATTCTATTGGCCTACGATTTTTAAGGATGCTCAAAATTTTTGTCAATCCTGTATTAGATGTCAAAAGACTGGAAATATCTCTCGTAGGAGTGAGATGCCTCAAACTCCGATCTTAGTTGCCGATATCTTTGACATTTGGGGCATTGATTTCATGGGCCCCTTTCCACCTTCCTTTGGTTTTCAATTTATCCTAGTAGCTGTGGACTACGTGTCTAAATGGGCAGAAGCTATAGCAACCAAGTCGAATGATCATAAAGTTGTGGTTAAATTTCTGCAAAGTAATATCTTTTCTCGATTTGGTTGTCCTCGTGCAATTATTAGTGATGGTGGTTCTCATTTCAATAATCAACATTTTGCTTCCCTTCTTAGAAAGTACTATATTACTCATAAGGTAGCCACCCCTTATCATCCTCAGACCAGTGGTCAACTAGAACTTTCTAATAGGGAAATAAAGCGTATTTTAGAGAAAACCGTTCGCATTGACCGCACAGATTGGACCATAAAGCTAGACGATGCACTATGGGCGTACAGGACTGCTTATAAAACGCCTATTGGTATGTCCCCATATCGATTAGTTTTTGGTAAGCCTTGTCATTTACCTGTTCAATTAGAGCATCGGGCTATGTGGGACATTAAAAAGCTTAATACGGATATCAATGCCGCCACAACACATGCGAAACTTAGTTTATGTGAACTTGAGGAAATTCGCAATGAGGCATATTTGAATTCCAAGATCTATAAAAACGAAACAAAAGCTTTTCATGATAAACACATTTCGAAAAGGACTTTTGTTGTTGGGCAGAAAGTGTGGCTTTTCAATGCCAAATTGCGCCTTTTCCCTGGTAAATTACGTTCTAGATGGTCCAGGCCTTTATCATAAATAACGTATTCACGCATGGTGCAGTAGAAATCCGCAATCCACACACGAATGAGATTTTCACTGTTAATGGGCACAGATTAAAGCATTATGTGGAGGACATCGTTCATGGTGAGGTTATTGAGTCCATCGAACTGACGGATCCATGCTTTAAGTGATCCTTTTATGGACGTCAAGCGAAAGACGTAAAAGTACGCGCTTCCTGGGAGGCAACCCAGTTTTATGATTCTTCCTTAGCTTTGAAAATTGTTCTTTGATTTTTAGGATTTTTCCATGATTTTTCCGATTTTTCTGTGATTTTCTGTGATTTTATTTAGCAAATCGAATTCCTAGATCACGGTCGACCGCCACAGCGACCGGTGCATCGACCGTCCGGCTCTGTCGAAAAAACAGTCTCTCACGCTTGCTGCATCGATCGACCGTCGGCACATCAATACCTATCCTATCAGTCACGGTCGACCGCCGCATCGACCGGTGCATCGACCGTCCGTCTCTGTCACGGAAACAGCATCTCAGGGTCGATGCACGGATCGACCGTCGGAGTATGTTGGCATCTCACGGTCGATCGACCGATCGACCGTCGGCTTACTTTACCCTCTCATGGTCGACCGTCGCTATAGTCGTTCATGATCACCCGAGCCCACGGTCGACCGTGGGATCGACCGCCAACCTTGTTTTTCCGCTCGAGCGGCACTTTACTCGGATTTTAATCCTACACCCAAGGATTGCCGTGCCGTTGGCACGCGCCGTGCCGGCAACCCACCGGTATGGTACGCGCCGCCGGTACGCGCCGTGCCGGACCGGTACGCGCTGGTGTCGGTCCAGATGAGTGAAATTCACTCGTTTTCAATATCTCTAATTGGCCAAATATAATCTCTTATACTAGCGCAGAGCAAAAACATATCAAAGTAGTATAATACAATACATGACACATAATCAACGACTCAGTACATCTCTTATATGAGTACACACCAAGCTCTTTTTCAGATTAACCATAATCTGTCATCCAGTGGTCTAAGATAAATGTTTCTAGTAGAACTCAAAAACAGATAGCACTCCAACAGGAAATTCATGGAAATTTTTAAACTTTTTTTTTAACACCTTCAAATATGAACAAATACTAGTTTTCTCAATTGTCCACCAATTTGAATTAATTTTGATGTAAAATAAAACATTTATCAATTAATATGAAAATTATCGTAAGTAATTAACATAGAAAATAGCATCAGCAATTAATGTAAAAATTAACATGAATAAGTCATTAAAAAAACTAAATAGCATCAAAAGATAATATAATAACTAAAATAATTATTAACATAAAATTTTAAATTTTCATATGATACATTTAATTATTGGAAAATTACCACTATTAGATAAAAAGAAGGTTAAAAACAATCATTATTAAATAAAAAATGTTACTAATTACCATCATTAAATAAAAAAATAACATTTATATGAGGGCTATCATTGATAAATAAAAATTAGTGATAAATAACATGTGAATTTTTATTTTTAACTTGTCAGCACTTACTCACCCCCACCAATTCACGTGTCCACTCTCTCTATCTCTCCCCTATTCATTTTCTTTTTTCCCCCACCCGTCCTCTCTCTCTCTCTCTCTCCCTCACTTTTCTTTTACTTCTTCACCACGCCACTTCTCTCCCTCTCCTTCTCTTTTTTTCTCCCGCAGCCCTTCTCTCCCTCTTCTTCTCTTTTCTTCTCCCGCAGCCCTCTTCACGCGTCCGCGTCCGCCTCCGCTCGACCTCCTCCGCCGCCTCCGCCCCGGCTCCGTCTCCTCCTCTTCTCCGCCTCGTCCTCCTCCCGGATCCGGCCAGCCCTCTGCCCCGGCTCCTCCCCTCTCTCTTTCCCTCCTCCCCTCTCTCTCCTCCCTCTTCCTCTGTTCCTCTCTCTCCTCCGGCGCCTCTGTTTCTCTCCTCTTTCCCCCCTCCCCTCTCTGTTTCTTTCCTCCCCTCTCTCTCCTCCCGCTTCTTCTATTCCTCTCTCTCCTCCGGCACAACTCCGGCACCCCCCCGGTATCGTGTACGTACCGGGCGATACCGTATGTATCGCCCGGCACATATCCGGCACCCCCCCGATACCGATTCGGGGGGGTTTTTTGCCCCGGTTTGCAGCCGGTCCGGTACATACCGGGCGGCACGGCCGGTACGCGTCCGGCACGGCAATCCTTGCCTACACCTACTCGATTTCGTACTCTAACTCAAATTGGAGTTTATCCTCTATTTAAATCCGTCCGTTCCTGACTTCCTAGGGTATCTTTTCTTCTTTGATCATCAACCTCCTTCCATCGTCCCGTCCCGGCTCTGTTCTTCCCCTGTTCTTCCTTTGTACCATCGTCGATCATCGCTTCTCTTGTCTTCTACCACCCAGCAGAGACCGGACTTCTGAGATGTCTCGATCGAGCCAATCTTCCTACTATTCTGATGATAGTCCGCCCCACTCCCCGATATCCGACTTCGCACCTAGATCTCCAATGTCGCAAGCGTCGTGGTTCTCCTCCGATGAGGACTCGATGAGCACTGCCGATTCTTCACCACCATCATCGCCACCCACAGTCTTATACTTTCCGCCTCGAGTTCGTTCTGAAGATGATGAAACTGCTGATTCCTCTGACGCCTATCCTAATGGTTTTGAGTTCTATGGGCCGTTACCTCCAGCAGAGCTGTTTGCCCGTATTGTTTATGATATTCAGTATGATCCAACCCTTGACGATGCTGGGGTCTCCTTCGAAAGTCCCGGCGGTTCAAAGCTCGTCGTCCCGCCACGTTCCCTCATCGATCCTGCTCTTCTCACGCCTCCTGATTCACCGTATGCATCGGATGATCCTGATCGTCCGTTGACACCGATGTCCAGTGATTTTGAGTCTGACGATGAAGGTAGCGAGGATGAGACGGATGACGACTGAAGAGTGTTGCTGATTTAGTTTCTTTAGGACTCTCTTAGTGGGTGGTTGTTTTTCTAGTTTTCTTTTATCGTGGTGATATGGTTTCCTATAGAGTGGCTTGAGCAGTGAGCTTTTATTTTGGATTAGATTTTCTATGTTATTTTGGATTCATGTCGATGTTGGAACATCAATTTTTATGCGTAATAAAGTTTTAGGATCTTTTGCCAATTGTTCCCTTTATACCTTTCAGCTTTCCTTTGGGCTATATTTATCATTCTATTTTCTTTGATCTTTTGGAAATGTATATATTTATGGCAGGTGTTCCTGTGGAACTTATTAAGGGGCACATGTACACATCCTATATGATCCATCAGGGGGTTATTCTTCCGTTGTTATATATGTCTCTAATGTTTTATGGGGATTTCTATGGTTTTACTCTTTTAATCTCTTCTAGAGACATGAATTCATTTAAGGGCGACGTATTCTTCTTATGGGCGGTGTGGTGATCGTCTTTTATACAAGCCATCTACTTCTGAAGCGAAATTTACGGTGATCTCTACCCTTTTTCCTTGCTTTATTTTTATGACTTAGTGTAATTGGGGGCAATTACATTCAAGTTGAGGGGTATATTCTAGGAATTTAATTTTTATTATTTTACATCCCTTGAAATATGTCAAACGGATGAAATTATGATATGATTTGATAAAGATGCATGTTTTAGAAATGTATCTTATGAATTATTTTGAGACTTGTATGCCATATAAGAAATTGTAAATTTTTACTATGCATGACACTATTTCTATACTCTAAGACTTTTACCATGATTTAAGGATAACTTGACATATCCTAATGCATGACTCACCTTGAAATGCGTCGTTAATTATCTCAAAGGCGGACAAAACAAAATACCGAACTATTACTTAACTACAACGTAGTTAGTAGGAGTACGGGTCGAATCCACAGGGAATTTGATGGTTGAATTACAAAGATGATCTCTACAAGAGTTGTATAAAATTTGAATGGTTTTGATTAACTAGTTAACTAAAGTATTTTAAAAAAACAAGTAAAGAAGGTGGTTTATTAGGATAAAGGTCCTAGGGGATTTTGATCCGAATTAGGGTCTAAGGATATTCTCTATAAATTAAGATGCATGACTTCTAAATGAGATGGTCAAAATAAGAGATCGACGAGCATAGGATTAGTATCGCTCATCGCTAATGAGAGGTCGGGTTAGGATCAACTCATCGCATTTAGCACAAGTGTAGGATCCATGATCAAGGCTTTAATTCGATCATGGCTCAACAAAGGCCGGCTAGGGTCCTATTGTTGGCAACAATGGCCGGCTTAGGGTCATATTGTTAATTAGAGATCTAGGCTTCGCATGAATAAGGATGGTAGATAAGGTAGAATGAGGCTTGGATGGTTCTAGCACCCAAGTAGTGGATAGGATAGCTATGGCTTGGGTGGTTCTAGCACCTCAAGATCATAGCTTGCCTTGAGTAGTTCTAGCACCTCAAGATCCTATCCCTAGATCAAGGAGAATTGGCCATGGTTCTAGCATGGACCACTCTTTGAAACATTACATCAAACACCTATCAAACATCTATTTCACAAGTAATTACATATAAGAATTTATCATGAAACCATTCGATTATTTAATTCCTCAATGAATTATGATTCAAACCCTAGAATTAGGCATGATTCTAATATGACCTCTTCTTTGGGGAAATGAATCAAAGACTAAACAAGCATGTAATCTCTCTACAAACACTTGTAAGAAATAAAGCATTCATTGAAGAAAACTAAGAATTACATGTGAATCCATACAAAATCCATCATCACAAGAGTCATTACATGAAGAATTATAAAGAAATCAAAGATCTAACCCTAAGACATCACAAAATTCCCAAGGAAGAGGGATTTAGCTACTCATCTTAGGTAGGATCTCCATGGAAGAGGAGGATTTACCCATCTTCTCCATCAAAATCCAACCCTTGAAGCACTCAATCTCTCTCTCACACTAAGGGGGAAGAAGGCTGGAGAAAGGAGGGAAAAAGAGGGAGAAAAGATCATCAAATTAGAGCCAAAACCCCTATTTATAGACCCCAAGTCGTGGATCCTCGAATTAGATCCGAGCCGTCCATTTATAACCGTCAGCGATCTTGGATCGATCCTAAATAAGATTGGATCGATCCAAGATGAGCAAAAGATCATACCTTTCTGTGAGAAGGAAGTATGGATCGATCCCATTTAAATGTGGATCGATCCAATTTGTACCCAAGAATAAGTGCTCTTGGGAAAAGAAATATGGATCGATCCCATGACGGTTTGGATCGATCCATTTTGTACCGAGCTCTCTAGGAAAAGATATTTGGATCGATCCATTAAGAATCCGGATCGATTCAACATTGGATAAAAAATATGGCCTTCTGGAAAAGGATCGGGATCGATCCAAAATGTCCTTGGATCGATCCAAATTTTCCTTGGCTCGATCCAAATTGTCCGGATTGATCCGAATTAAGCTGAATCTATATAATTGATGTCTTTTGGTTCGAAATCAATGCAACTCTCTTCGTAAGCTCTTGTACCTGAAACCATAAGAAAAGATATTAAAAATGCATTGCTTGAGAGCTAACAAAGCCCAGTTGAATGGGTGAATTATGTATATTTCGTGACTTATCAATGCACATGTTCACTTCCATATGTTAAGGGGTTGATATTAGATTCTAAGCATGATACTATGAGAGATTTACAATTTTATGTCATGACACAGAAAATACATGAACACATGCAATTATCTGAGTATGAAAAAAAAAAAAAAAAAGAGGATCTTCAACTTAGTAACCGGACAGTGTGCCTAGCCAGCGTGGTGTTCTCGTAAAACGGTTGAATTTCCTAAGAAAAAAGTTCTGGAGCTTGATAAAGCTGTGCCTAAACAAAACTATTAAGTGTTTTGCTAAGTAACCGGGTCTCTGCGCCTCAAGAAGCGGAGAGTGCTCGCGTAAAAAGGCAAAGTGTCTGATAGTTGAGAAAAAATGATGAAAAGAAAAAAAAACACAGATATTGCTATGTGATAAGTGGAAAATATGTGCTTGGATAGGATTGTGATCTTGAATAGTTGAAGTGTTTAGATATAATTGACGCTCTGAAGCATGTGGAACCCGAATCACACACAGGAGTGTTAAAGTTGTTTTTAATCATGATTAAATATGTTGAAGTGTTGAAAATATGTTATGACATGTTTTGATTTATTATGTTTTTATGCGACTATGAGTTGAAAGGTATATTTATGGATATTATTTCTATTTCATGCATTAGAGTTGATGAATATTGTGATTGATATCTAATGGTATATTCAAAGGGATGCATAGATGTTTGTGGGTGTCATCCCTGAAAACCCTCAGGAGACTATAACTCCTCCACTGGGGTAACCCAGGGGTTTAAAGGCTTGTTGCACATGCTAAGTGCAATCGTGAAACCTACGAAAGTGGCTAGTTAGATTTATTGCTTTCTTTTTATATTTTCTTTGCTCGAGGACTAGCAAAGTGTAAGTTGGGGGGTGTGATGAGTCACTAAATATTCATACTTAAACTCCGTAATTTACCTTTGTTAAGCCGAGAGTGTTTGTATTTGATAGCTTGTTAGCTTATTTCAGGTTTAATTATGCTTTGAGAAGAAATTCAAGAAATTCGGTTAATATGCTGAAATACACTGCTCTGTCGACTGTTGGCACAATATTCACCAGAAATTATTCTTATCTCCAAATATTCTGAAATTTGAATGACAGATAGTAGACATCAAGACGTACAACTTTCATGTTGAATACTTTCAGAGATTCCAGATGGATTGATAGCCGTTGGGGAAAAGATGAAGATATTTAGCTGCTGGAAGACTGGTCCGTCGACGCCCGGGAGAATATTCGTCAAATATTCTCGTTAAGTCTAAATATTGTAAACTCTTCGCAAGAGGACAGAAGACTTCCAAATCTGCATCTTTCGTGTTGGACTCAGTCTCAAATTTTGGACGGGTTGAACCCAGTCGCGATTGGAAGAAGTTGTCAGGGTTGAACCAGGAATTCCGAGTTGTACTTGAGGTCTAACTTAACCCTAAAACCCTAATCCGGGAATTAAGATATAAGAAGGGTTTTGTGGCTGGAAAACGGGAGGCCTCCATAGAGAAAAAGAGAGGAATTCAGATTGGAGAAGAAGACGGAGATGCGGTGTGGATCCCTAGCCTTCTTCATCGAATACATGGATCTCATCTAAAAGATGAGTGGCTAAACACTCTACTTAGGGATCTCATGAAACTTTAGTGTAGCTTCCTTGTATTTTCTAGTTTGATTCTTGTATCTTTTCAAAGACATGATCCTATGAATACGGTTTTATTTTATAAAGAGTTGAGGGAACAAAGTTCCTCGACGTATATTCAGACCTACTTGATTGCTGTGCTTGATGGTAGAGATTCGTAGGATGATTTTCATGTTGCTTTTGTGTATGCCTTTGAGATAATCTATGCTAGATGAAGATAGGTTGTACTCAGATTAAGTTCGAAGACAATCTATGCTAAGTTTGGATAGGTTATGCCTTAGGGAAGCAATCGCATTATTTTAGGAATTCATGTAAGCTTAAGAAGCTGTAAATCCATAATGTCGAGATAAGAAAACAAGAGGATAATTAGAAAATACAGGAAGTGAAACTAAAGTGGATTGAATAATCCCTAGGTTTTCTCTTGTTGATCTATTTTAATTTCGTTAATTGCTTTCTTAATTAGTTTTATTAATCAGTTCCTAAAAACCCCAAATCAATCCTTCTTCGCTTTAGGATTAGAGTGTTGAGAGTTAATTCTGATTTTTCTTGTTAGTCAAAGTTTTCCCTGAGGATCGACCCCATATTTCACCATTATTCTATCTTATTAATTTAGTGCTGAAAGAAAGGTTTATAAATTTCTAAATTGCGTTTTACATCTATTTTAACGACGACATTTGTGAGCGATCAAGAACCTAGAGCTTCTTTATATGTTTTGGGATCCTCCTCTACATGCAGTAAAATGGGTATTTTTCTAAGAACAACATTTCTATTTCCTTCTACTAAGAAAACAATAGATTGAGAAGAAATAAAATCAGGACTCAATACCTTTTCTTTTCTAATTCTTTGACTCTTCATTGGCACAATTATAGTACATGGAACTTTTCTTTTGTTATTTTCCACTGGACTTGTAGGAGAGTCCTTTTCAAGCACAGTAGCAGGTTGAGAGATGGGATCATTAATGAATTTATTTTCAATAACTCAACATCCCTTGATTCTATTATTACATTAGTCTCCAAGTCCAATAGTCTATAGGCTTTAGAATTTTCTGCATATCCTACAAATTTGCTTTTCAAAGCTCTTGGTCCCAGTTTTGATCTTTTTGGATCAGGAACTCTATAATATGCTATGCATCCCCATACTCAAAAGTATGTTAGAGTTGGTCTTTTACCTTTCCATAGTTCATACGGTGAAATATGTGTCTTTTTAGATGGAATTCTATTGTGAATGTAACATGTTGTAAGTAAAGCTTCACCCCATAAGCATAGCATTTAACATTTCTACTAATGTTCTATTTTTCCGTTCTGCCAATCCATTTTGTTGAGGGGTATATGAAGTAGTAGATTGATGAACAATACCATATTCTTCACAGTAAGAATTATATTTTGTGGAGAAATACTCTCCACCTCTATCACTACAAAGAGTTTTAATTTTCTTTTCCATTTGATTTTCAACAACAGACTTGTAGCATTTGAACTTATCAAATGCTTCATCTTTAGATCTCATTAGATAAACATAGGTATACCTAGAAAAGTCGTCAATAAAAGTAATAAAATACCTATTGCCTCCTCTAGTCAAAACATTATTTAGTTCACAAATATCTGAATGTGTTAATTCCAGCAAAGTAGCATTTCTATTTGCTGTATGAAATGGTTTTCTGATAATTTTAGCTTGGATACAGATTTCGCATTTGTCATAATTACTATTATTATAAGATATTAAACCATGTTTTGACATAGATTTCATATATCTATAATTCAAGTGTCCTAAACAAGCATGCCATAAGAAAGAACATAACTCAACAGTATAAGCAGAAGAACTAATTTTATTAATAGATAACTTAAACATGCCATCGCTGGAATATCCCTTTCCAACAAACACTCCATTTTTTGACAATACTAACTTGTCGGACTCTAACACAGCTTTTATGCCTTTCTTACATAATAAACTTGCAAACACGAGATTTTTCCTAATCTCTGGTACATGAAGAACATTCATTAAAAGAATCTTCTTTCCCGAAGTGAACTGAAGTTAAACACTTCCTTTCCCCAAAACTTTGGCAGAATTATAGTTTCCCATTAGAACTTCTTGACCTTCGACAGCATCTTCATAATTCTTGAACTGATTCTTATTGTTGCAAACATGTACTGTAGCACCCGAATCATACCACTAATCAAAAGACTTGGTTGTTGTCATCATATGAAGTTCAGTAACCATGCCAATATGCATTTCGGAAACCATAGCAATTAGTTCTGTCACTTCGTTTTCAACCAAGTTGGCTTGGCTGCTATTATTGGCATTCTCTGTCTTTTGCTTTTTGAACCTGCAATCACATTTGAAATGGCCTTTTTCCCACAATTATAACAGGCTTTAGCTTTCATGTGCTTGTTGTTGGAGCCTCCATAGTTGTTTTGGTCAATATACTTCCTCTTGAAATTGTCTTTCTTTGTCTTTCCTTCGAGATTTTTCTTGTCAACATAGTTTACATTAGAATCTGCAAGAAAAAACTTCCTCCCACGAATCCGAGTTTCCTCTTCTATTCGTAGGTGTTTTTGTATTTGTTCTAAGGTAAAATCCTCTGTTGTATGTGGAAGTTTCTTTTGATAATCACTCCAAATTGGAGGCAACTTAGCGATTATTGCATTCACTAGCAATGCTTCTGAAACTTCAACCTTGAGATCTCGAAGTTTAGTGACTAAGATTTGCAATTCATCTACTTGATCTAGGACAAAAATATTATCAAGCATGCTAAATTCAAAGAATTTCAGACTTAGAAATTTATCCGCACCTTGCTTTTTGGCTCTATATTTGTATTCAAGAGCCTCCCAGATCTCTCTTGGCGACTTAGTAGAAGTAAAGAGATCATAAAGTCGGTCTGATAGAGTGTTGAGAATATGTCCTCTGCAAACCAATTCATCCTCTTCACGCTTCTTTTGTTGGGCTTTAATATCGTCGTTGGCATCCGTAGCTTCAGGAATTGGTTCCAAGTTTGGATCCAAAACATATGAAACCTTCAAAGTAGTGAGAAGAAACATCATCTTGTCCCGCCATCGAGTGAAATTGGTACCATCAAACTTGTCCAACTTCACAAAATTTTGATTCATGACTTTAATGGCAGATTCTAATCCTTGCTCCATTGAAAACATCATCTTAAACTTGTTAGAAATAAGAGCAAGAGAACTCGTGATTTTGAGGCGTGTATAAACACTATATTTAAGATGATGTTTGCCCCCACTCGTATTGAGTTTGCTGATGGGTTTCAAGCAAATCACCTTTAGGATACAACAAAATCACCAAGCCTGCAGACAGCAAATCTGAAGAACTTGCGTAGGAACTCTCTTTTGAACTTTGTATTGAGTACTTACTAAAGCGAGAGAGTTTAATTCAATGATACATATATATATACTTCCAACAGTCACTAATGGTGACTATTCATCAAATGGGTGTGACTTATCAAATCAGAGCATAACTGCCACTAAGGATAACTACCCCCAACGTATCTCTTCACAGCAATAGCAGACAGTTACCTCTTTACAGACAGTTACCTCTTCACCTTTGGTAAATAATTGATGTCTATATACAAGCAGTTACAAGTATTGCAATGTATTATTAACTCCAACATCGAATCCAGATAAAATTGGATTGGTTTCATTTAAAATTTTAAAAGATTTATATTTTCTAAGAATTTATTACATTAGAGCTCCCAAGCTGATCATTTCCAAAATAAAAATAAAAATAAAAACGCAGCTAATTAATTTATGACGGGTTTTCAAATAGGAATTGGAATCCGGAGTCTTACTTCAGTTACACTGCCCCCTCCATGTCTCTAACTAAACATGCTCTTATAATTTAGCTTATCCACTCTTTCTCTCTATATATAAGGTTGATGTAACAGTGTTCTTCAGCTAATTAACTAGTTCCCACAAGAAGCATTCAAGAACAAGAACAAGAACAGGTCAAGACTGACGAGAAAACAAACGTCAATGAGCCTCATCGTCTCTCAAAAACAACATCAAGAAGAAGAGACCCTAATGATAAATCGTCGCGGCTGGGATTCAAATAACAAGCGAGAAGAGCTAAATGAAGAAATCCTTGGGAAAAAACATTGCCGGGATATCGACAAGAGAATAAAAGATCACAACAACAAAGACAAGAAGAAGCCGATGGCGACGACTGAGGAGGAGGAGAAGCCTGCACCCTTCGTCATGCCGAAGAAGAGGAGTTGTAGGAAGGACATGAGAGTGGCGTGTGCGTGGTTGCCATCAGTGTTTTGCTATGGGGTGGTGGCGCCGCAGCCCAAGAATCTAGAGGAACCGGGCGAGATCACGTCCCTGGAGGAGTTCTTCGCCGGATGCCCCGTGGCAAGTTGTTGATTAATATTTTGAAAAGTGTTGTTTTTTTGTTGATACTTGTTAATATATGTCAGGAGTGAATATCATTAGTTAGGGCAAGGTTTTAAAAAACGCTAGGCGCTAGTCGGGCGAAAGCCCGAGGACTAGCGCCCAGAGGACTAGTCGGACGCCTAGGCGGGGACTAGGCGGTTTTATTTTTTTTTAATTTTAATTTAATTTTTATTACATATAATTATATAAATAAAAATATAAAGCTTAAATAGCAATACTATTCCTTTCAAAGTTTTGATTCTAACAACTTTCAAGCATATGCCTCAAACAGGGGTGAGATCTCTCAAGGTCGGTGGAGATTTGAGACCAGAGAACAAACAAAGGTGAGATCTCTCGAGGTCAAGGTGAAGGCAACGCGGAGCGGCAAAGGTGAGATCTCGAGTCCCGAGATCCGTCTACGCGCCGGTGGAGATCAGAGAGGGCGGCGTGGCGCGGGGGTGAGGGTGGCGCGGAGCGACGGAGATGAGTCCTTGAGTCTCGAGATCCGTCTAGGCGCCGGTGGAGATCAGAGAGGGCGGCGCGTGGAGGGGTGAGGGCGCTTGGCGGTTGCCGATCGGTGGAGATTAGAGAGCAAAAGACTGGGTTAAGTGGATAAGGTATAAGTGAGTAACTAGAGAGCAAACCGCCCAGCCCGCCTAGCCGCCCACCGAGCCCGCCTAAACGCCCACCCAGCCCACCTAGGCGACCGATTTTCAGCCGAACGACTAGCTCGATCGACTAGGCCTTAATCGGGACGATCGGAAAACACCCAACGCCTAGGCGACCGCCTAGACTGTTTTTTAGAACACTGAGTTAGGGCATGGATTAGGAATGCCAAGAGTTAAGCTAGAGTTGCATGAATAATGTGTTTAGTTTAGCGAATTAGGAATATTAAAAAGGTCATGAGGCGAGGATGTGTAGGTTATGAAGCACGGTAAGAATTGTAAGTTGAGCAAAAGGGGTGTGTAAAGTTTGAGCAAGTATATTCAAGAGATTATTTTGATCTCCTCCAAAGTAATTTGAGAGGTGTCAAACGGCCAGCCCTCCATTGGCCGTGCTCAGGCGTGCCCGTGCTGGGCCGAACTGGGCCATCAACTTAGCGGGCAGGTGCCCGTGCTAAGTCAAAACTCGAGCCCAGCCTGGCCCAAAGGCCCAGCCGATGGACCGCATGCCGTGCTGGGCGGGCTTAGCCCACGGGCTTACTTGGAAGACCACGAATGTCTTGAGACTCTTGTGAGCCCAAGCACTGCCCAACAAGAAACAACCCAACTACTCAGGGGCCAAGGCCAAGACCAAGGCCGAAGGTTGACCGGCCACGCGGGAACCGGAGAGCATCACATGAGGCCGCAGGGGGACCAGAGAGCATCATAGTGGCCAGAGGGCCGCGGGGGAGCCGGAGATCATCACAGGAGGCCGAGGGGGGCACCGGAGGGCCAGAGTGCATCACAGGGTCGATCCGGCCAGGGGAGTGCCGGAGAAGAGCCAGGACCCCGGATCCGAATAGCCGGCCCAGCAGGTAGGCATAGGTGGCTAGGGTGGCGAGAACGATGGCCGTAGAAGGGCCTGGAGGCGAGCGTTACGGGCCTCGCGGCCATCGGAGGGGCGAATGCGTGCAGGCTGTGCTACGAGACCGGTGGAAGGACGGAGGGGAGCGGCGACGGCATCGGAGAGGGTGGGGGGGCCTGGAAGGGTCGGGAGGGCTGGAACCGGATGGCCTTGTCTCGAGCCCCTCAAGGATCTCAAGGCCGGCTATCCACCACCGGCGCAGGAGGAGGAGGTCGGAGCGATGGATTCTCCGAGCGGCGGAGGTATGGGAGACCATCGGAGAGGAGGGGAGGCCGGAGGCCGCTCAGGAGCGGGGAGAGCCGGAGAGGAGGGGAGGCGGAGCGCCAGGAGAGGCTAGAGCGCCAGGAGGGGAGGCCGGAGCGCCGGGACGGGAGAGAATGAGAGAGAGCCGGCTACTGGCCCTAGAGAGGAGAAGAGAGTGGAGAGTTAGGTTAGGGATTAAATCGGGATATTGAAAACAAAAAAAAGTTAGAAATTCAAAAAAAATTGAATGAGTGGCTGCCATTAAAAGGCGGCCACTTTTTGAAAAATGTGCTTTTTTTTAATTAAATAGAATGATTGGATAGGAATAAGTGGGCGTTTTTATATAAAAAAAATTGAATTTGAAATAAGTGTAGCATGCAATACCTCAAAAAAAAAATTTTGTTTTTGAAGAGTTGAGCCGAGAGCTAAGAACAGAGCAAATTACAACAACCTATCTAAAACATCATATCCATCTTTTTGGATCCAAACAAAGCTCATCCTCAGACGACGACAAAAATAAGCAATTCCATCTGCTTTATCATTACATGAGCGTGGAATATAGAGAAATAGGATAGAAGTAAATCGCAGGGCATCAAACCAAACCTCGTTAGCTAGCCCCTCCAATTCTTTTGGCCATAGACGTGCACCAGTTAAGATCTGGATCGCATCTAAGGAATTCGATTCTGCAACAATTCTTATAAATCTCCTAGCAGCCGCTTCTTTCAACGCCAAGTCTATGGCAACCATTTCTACTTAAAGCACACCTCCACATCCAATTGGAGCACCAATCACCCATGTCATGGAACCGTCCTCCTCAAAGCCCACCGCGCCAAACGCCGCATCACCAGAACTTGGATCAACTGAGGCGTCAAATCGCACCACCTGCACTCCTCTCCTCCATTCAACCAAGTTCTCCGTCTACATTGTAATTTTACCATCCTCCCTTACTAACCTTCTAATCTTGCAAGCCACAGCCCAAGGAGACTCTCCCTGGTGATCAAAGATCCAAGAATTACGATCTTTTCATATAATCCACATCCCTACCGCCAAAAATGACCTATGCTTCCTTGCCCTCTCCCCTCCTACCGAGCTCACCAAGAATTCCAAGAGTATATCAGGATCCCAGCTTGGCATAAGTATACCTTCCTTTGTAGCTATGATATCAAATACCTGCCTAAAGAAATAACAACCGAGCACAGCATGTAGAATTGTCTCTGGCTCACGTCCACATCTAGGACAATCACGATCCGATGACATGGAAATTCTCCAAAGAGAATCTCGCACCGCCAACTTTCCCATGAGAACTCTCCAAATAAAATATTTGACTCTTGGACCAACCTTTAGTCGCCAAGTATTGATCCAGCAGTCTTGAGTTTCCAGAGACAAAGCACCAATTTTTTTTTGCAATAACATCAAGTATGCTGATGACGATGTAATCTTCCCCAAACTATTACATCGCCAGCGGGCCTCATCTCTATCCCCAACATCCGTTACCAAGATCTGTGAAGCCAGGGAAGGATGGAATAAAGCTCGGACTTTAACCTCATCCCACCCTCTTCCATGTAGTAAACATCCCACCATCAACGAATCAAGGTTCGCAGACATATCAATGATCGTCAGCCATCTAGAGATAGGCTGCTCGGAAAACCAGACATCCTTGCATAGTGAGATGCAGCTTCCTTCCCCAATCGACCACTTCAAACCTTTCCTCACCTCCTCTGCTGCCATACAAATGTGCATCCAATGAGATGAAGTGGTCCCCGTCGGCCCAGCATCAGGTAGCAACCCAAGCCAATGATACTTGGCCCTTGCAAATTCCTTCCATATGTTAGGTTCTTCCTCTAGGAATGTACCGACTCTTCTCATCTTCAATGCCTTCTGCCACACCAACATGTTCCACACACCCAGGCCACCAGCCTCCTTGGGGAGGCAAACATCCCTCCATGCAACAATGCCAAAACCTGACTTCCTCCCTGTCCAAAGAAATTCTCTAGCGATACACTCAAGCTTTGTGATGACAGAAGCTGGGACATGCGTGGTTGTCATGACAAAGGCCGGGATTGCTTGAAGAATTGCCTTGAGAAGAACCAAACGACGGGGGTCCGAGAGAAGCCTGCCCTGCCAAGAGAGCACTCTTCCAACCATATCATCCAGCATCTTGGAACAATCTGCAGCCTTCACCATTCCTGGTCCAATTGGGGAACCCAAATAGGTCCATTGTCCATTAGCTTCTTCAATGCCCAAAATATGACAAATGGTAAGTTTCCGATCATTAGGAACAGTGGGGGAGAAACGGATAGATGACTTAGTGCAATTCATCTCTAAACCTGACAGACTCCGAAATCTTAGAAGTAGTTGCTTTAGTTGTCTTGCCTCCATACAATCTGCCTTGGAGACAAGCAAACAATCGTCCGCATAGAGGAGATGAGAGAGCACAAACGGGGAGCCCCGAAAACTCAAACCTTGTAAACCACTGGGTCGGCTCTTAAGGAGTCTCGAAAACACCTCCTGCACCACAAGAAAGAGGTAGGGAGAGAGAGGGTCACCCTGCCTCAGCCCACACCTAGGCGAAAGCCGACCATGTACCCTACCATTGAGGATGAAAGAATACACCGGTCCCTCAACACAAGCCATAACCCATTGCACCCATATGACTGGGAAACCCATAGCCATAAGAGTTCTACGCAAGAATCCCCATTGCACTCTATCATAAGCAGCCCGAATATCAACCTTAAGGACCATAAGACTTTTTATCTTGGGAGCTCTTTGCATTGAGTGCAAGACTTCTTTGGCGGCATCGATATTATGATGTATACATCTCCCCGAGAGAAATGCAGATTGTTCCATGCCAATAGGGCACCCAAGCACCCACTGCATTCGCCTAGCTAGAATCGTTGTTACAACCTTGTAGCCTATGTTACATAGGCTAATAGGTCTAAACTCTTTCACCAACCTTGGAAACTTGCACTTGGGCACGAATGAAACAAGAGTTTCATTCCAGCTAGGAGGGAGATGCACCGAGCGAAGGAAGTTGCGAACAATCTCCACAAAATCTGCCCCCTACCACATTCCAGAACTGCAAATAAAACTACACAGGAAACCCGTCCGGACCCGGACACTTCCTCTTACCCATCTCTGCTAATGCCTCCTTGACCTCCACCTCTGAAACATCTCCTTCCAATAGATGAAAGTCTTCCTCTACCACCCTCGATAGTACTGGAAGCTCCAGCTCCTCTTCAGTAGTATATCTGCAGACCAAAGTCGAGTATAGTATCCAACAAAAACCTCAGCCATCTCCTTCTGGCCAGTCACTACAACCCCATCATCTCTCACCACCTCCTTCACCTTCGACCTGCAGGATCTGTCTGCCACTAGCCGATGGAAGAACGATGTATTTCTATCACCAGCTTATAACCAACAAGCCCGAACCCTCTGAGCTGCCTTAGCTTGCTGCCTAGCAATTGTCGACTCCCATTGGTCTTCAAGTAACCTGATTTGATCTACCTCCACCTCTGAAAGTAGGCCTTCCTCCTCCAAACGGTAGAGATCCTCTAGACATCCCTCCACCCTCCGACCTACTCTAAAAATGTCCTCCCTTCCATCTCTACGATCCCACTCCTTAACCTCCTTCTTCAATGCTTTAAGCTTAGAGGTAAAGACATACTGTCTATTACCACCAAAGGAACCATTCCATGTATGTAGCAGTACCTCCTTGAATTCAGGCGTTTTCATCCATGCATGCTCCAGCCGGAACAGGGTTGGGCCAGTTCTAACCACTGGGTCGACCAAATTGATCGGTAATGGGGAGTGGTCAGAGCCAATTTGTTACACCCCGACCTAGAAAACCCATTCAGGAATGGGTGTGAGGGTCCTATCACTATTCAACTTCAATCGGCGTGATACAAAGCGGAAAAGACGGATAAATTAAACAACTGTATTCCAGAGGCGAACAGATTCAATTGTAATATAACATCAAGTTGTATTGTTCAATATTTGATACAAGTCTTCCAAGAGACAAATATAATACATGATTCCAAAATCCTGAAAATGTTTACAACATATACATATATATATCAAAAGGGTACAACAGGTAATCCTCCAGCAACCTCAAGCGCCTCTGGATGTACTCGCGCCACCAAAGGCCGATCTTGCCGGCTCCACTGAAGAAGAACTGCCGCCTGCACCTGCAAACGCAGCCCAGGTAGGAGTGAGCGATAAGTTCAGTAGGGTTCTACTCTACGGCACACTGAAGGGAGGAAAACAACAACAGTGCTGTCTCCCAGCCTAAGTCTAACGGATGCCACGGGTCCCATGACCCATCGATGTCCCAACGGCTCTTGTCATGAACCTCTCTCTTGGACACGTTACCAAGATCACCCTAAGCACTGACAGGGGAACAGTACCATGCAGGATCATCCTCACCCAGCAGGGATACCACTGCCTGGGGACCACGTCGGGAACACATCGATTGCATCCTTAGCACTTGGCCTTGGAAGACAATACGACCTCTAAACCTCAAAACACTGATCAGAGTCAACTATCGCAATCCTCAATCACAAGAGATTCAAATGATACAAGATCACACCCTATTCCTGACTACCCAGCCACGGCCCTAAGGCTAGATCCGAGCTACCCGAGAGCCTCGGATCGGCGACCCAAACCATCGCCCGCCTAACCTCAAATGCTTCTAATGCACACAATGCATGAGCTTAGGCAAACATCTATCCTAAATGTCTCTACATGCCACATCATCAGTTATAAGTCCAACAAATATACAATAGCCCTCGACACTCGCTGGCAAGAGGCTAAGGTTCCACAATTCCTCATTAACTAGCACTCATAGCTAGTTAATGGCTAATCACACCATTTAGCAATTAACTACATCCAACATGTATTAAATGCAATCGAAATCATAGGTTTTCTCAAAAAGGATAGACTATTCGAATCGATCCTCAAACCCGATGGAAATCCTTTGAAAACCTCATAAAATCCGCCTACATACTTCCCAACATGTTTGGATGTTAATCACAAGTCAAATCCATTCGAGAAAAACCAGAAAACCAAGTTCAAGGGCCCACGGACGATGTCACGGTCGATCCGGGGATCGACCATGAGACCACGGACGATGCCACGGTCGATCCGGCGATCGACCGTGACGCCAAAAAGAGGAAGATCCCCTGGGTGATGGTCAATCGGCCCATCGACCGTGGGGAGCCCAAAACGAGACAGAGCCTCATGGACGATGCGACGGTCGATCTGACGGTCAACCGTGAGGCGGGATGAAAAAGAGAGAAAACCCACGGTCGATCGATCCATCGACTGTGGGAGGCCAAAATCCCGACAGAGCCCGACGGTCGATGCGACGGTCGATCCGACGGTCGATGCGACGGTCGATCCGACGGTCGATGCGACGGTCGATCCGACGGTCGACCGTCAGGCCCAGAAAACCTAAATCAACACTTGACGGTCGATGCATCGATCGACCGTCGAGCCTTTGGCACGGTTCATCAGAACAGTGCCGGAAATCCATTTCTTTGGATTTCAAGGATCAAACTAAGTTGGAATAAGATGAGATTTTGGAAGCAAGTGTATTTAACAATGGGGAAGCTAATGGAATGAAGAAATCCAGCTTTTGACGGTTAAATCTCCTATCTAGGTCCAAATGGACAAAAACCGACAAAACGGCGTTCATACGGAAACCAACCGTTAGAATACGGAAAAAGAGAGATATGAATACTTCAAATCCTTCACCCTATATGCACAAGGAGTTACATAGCATTCTAACATGTATACATACAGCGAAAGTGCATAAAACCTATCCTAGGAGAACCCGATCCAAGGATCGAGGTAGAAACACCTACTTGAGCATGTAGGGTAGCTCCTCCACGCATCCCGCTGGTCAAGCCGTCGAGATCCGCGCTCCGAAGCCCAAGTCTCCAAACCCTAGCTCAGCCGAAGGAGAGAGAGGGGAAGAAAACGACAGGAGAAGAAGAGAAGGAAAGAGAAGAAAGGGACAGGGCTTTTATAGAAAATCCAGATCTATCTCAGCCGTCCGATTCGATCTTTCCCGATCGAGCTCCGATCCTCCGATCGGACGCACCCTAGGGATTCTAATCAAACACATACATCAATCAAAGTCAGTGTGTGGAACGCGGGTGTGAAACCTACCACCAGAGGGCATATTTACCAAAATGCCCCCGGGGTCCAAAACCGCCACACGATCGCCCGATCGTGCCCGACGCGGAACCAAACCAACAGGGAACCGGCTCTCGACCCACGCGGTCGAGCCAGGTCAGAGGGACGGGCCCTCACAACCTAACAACCTTAAAAAGAATTTCGTCCTGAAATTCAAGGTTGAAGCCGGGGGAAAAAGAAACAACTAGGCCTACCTGCACAAACAAGGCTACAACTAGGGGCGCCAACGCCCACAACAAGAAACTACCTGAAGAGGTGAACAGTCGGGGAAACTCCCGACGCATGCGATCCTCTCGCTCCCAAGTCAGACTCTCTGAACTGCCGTGCCTCCACCTGACCATGACCAACGGTAACGATCTGCCCCTCAGCACCTGATCCCGTCTGTCCATGATCTGCACTGGCTGCTCTATGTAGGTGGCATCCTCCTCAACCTCGAGGTCGTCGTATCTGATCACGTGAGAAGGATCTGGAATGTACTTCCTCAGCATAGACACGTGGAAGGTGGGGTGAACTGTTGACATGTGCGGAGGTAGAGCTAACTGGTAGGCGACTGCTCCGACGCGCCTGACGATCTCAAATGGGCCAGTGAACCTCGGAGCCAGCTTGCCCCTGCTACCAAACCTGATCGACCCTCTGCGCGGGGACACCTTCAGTAGCACTCTGTCGCCAACTGCGAACTCCAGGGGTCGTCACCTGCGGTCTGCGTAGTTTTTCTGCCGACTCTGCGCCGTCAGAAGCCTCTGCCTGATCTGAGCCAACCTCTCTGATGACTGCCTGATGATGTCTGGACCGGTAAGGGACACCTCCCCAACCTCGGTCCAACACACCGGTGAGCGACACGGTCTGCCGTACAACGCCTCAAAGGGTGCAAAGTCCAAACTGGCCTGAAAGCTGTTGTTGTAGGCAAACTCCACCAAAGTCACGTGCTGCTCCCAAGTACCTCCAGGGTCTAGCACACATGCCCTGAGCATGTCCTCCAAGATCTGGATAGTCCGCTCCGACTGTCCGTCTGTATGAGGGTGGAAGGCTGTGCTGAACATCAGTGCCATCCCCAAGGAGTCCTGGAAGCTGCTCCAGAACCTGCCGGTAAATCTGGGATCTCTATCTGACACTATCGACACTGAGATGCCGTGCAGTCGTACCACCTCATTGATGTTCCTCTGGCTCAGCCTGGCAACTGGATCTGTAGTCCTCATAGGGAGGAAATGAGCCGATTTGGTCAGTCGATCGACAATGACCCAAATCGCATCATTCCCCCTCGGTGACCTGGGTAGCCCGGTGACGAAGTCCATAGCTATATGTTCCCACTTCCACTCTGGCACTGGAAGTGGCTGCAATAAACCTGCGGTCCGCCTGTGCTCTGCCTTCACCCTCTGACAGGTGAGGCATCTGGAAACGAACTCAGCTACTGACCTCTTCATCCCGCACCACCAGAACTGTCGGCGAAGGTCCTGGTACATCTTGGTGCTCCCGGGGTGAACGGCGAAGCAGGAGTGGTGGAACTCGTGAAGGATCACCTCTCGCAACGCCGGGTCCGCTGGAACTGCAACTCTGCCTCTGAAGAGTAGACCATTGTCTGCTGACACTGTCCAGCCCTCAACCGCGTGCTCGGTGCCGACTGCCGCACGGGTCTCCACGAGCTCTGGGCCTCCAGCCTGTGACTCGATCACTCTGGCCAAAAGAACTGGAATGCTGCGAACAGCATACAGGAAACCACCTGTCGCCCGGTCCTCGAAGTCAAGCCCAAACTGACTGACTGTCTCCAGTATCTGCCACTGCCAAGCTGACACTGCTGCCAAGGTCACCCGACTGTCTCTGGTCTGCCTGCTGAGAGCGTCTGCTACGACGTTTGCCTTACCAGGGTGGTAATGCAACTCGAAGTCGTAGTCCTCTAGAAGCTCCATCCATTGTCGCTGCCTGAGGTTGAGGTCACGCTGGGTAAACACGTGTCTCAAACTCTTATGATCAGAGTACACCGAGAACCGCTCACCGTAGAGGTAGTGCCGCCACGTCTTCAGAGCGAAGACGACCGCTGCAAGCTCAAGATCGTGGACTGGATAATTCCTCTCATGGGCCTTCAGCTGCCTGGAACCATAGGCCACCACATGGCCCTCCTGCATAAGCACACAGCCTAGACCCTCCCCACTCGCGTCGCAGTAGACACTATAGCCGACGCCTCGCTCTGGAACTATAAGGATCGGTGCACTCGTCAGCCTGGTCCTCAACTGGATGAAAGCCTACTCACAAGCCTCGTCCCAAACAAATGGGATCGCCTTTTGTGTCAACCTGGTCAGCGGCCCTGCAACCCTGGAGAAGTCCCGCATGAACCTCCAGTGGTAACCCGCCAAGCCGAGGAAGTTGCGGACCTCGAACACTGTCGCCGGTCTCTGCACTGTAGCACTGCCTCGATCTTGGCTGGATCAACTGAAATACCTGCCGCTAACACCACGTGCCCCAGAAACTCCACCTCAGGAAGCCAAAACTCACATTTTGAGGCCTTGGCATATAGCCTATGCCCCCTCAACAACTGCAACACTGTCCTCAGATGCTGCCCGTGCTCCTCCGCGGTACGTGAGTAGACTAGGATGTCGTCGACGAAAATCACCACGAACTGATCTAAGTACGGTCGGAAGACCCTCTGCATCAGATCCATGAACGCCGCTGGTGCGTTCGTCAAGTCGAACGGTATCACCGTGAACTCGTACAACCCGTACCTCGTACGAAAAGCCGTCTTCGGGATGTCGCAACCCCGAATCCGCAACTGGTGATAGCCAGTACGGAGATCGATCTTCGAAAAGACCGAAGAGCCTCGGAGCTGGTTGAACAAGTCATCGATCCTCGGCATCGGATACTTGTTCTTCATCGTCACCCTGTTCAGCTTCCTGTAATCAATGCAAAGACGAAGCGTACCGTCCTTCTTCTTTGCGAACAACACAGGAGCTGCCCAAGGTGACGTGCTGGGACAGATGAAACCTCTGCCGATCAACCCATCTAGCTGGACCCTCAGCTCCCTCTGCTCTGCTGGTGCCATCCTGAAAGCTGGCAGAGAGATCGGCCCGGTACCCGGTACAAGATTTATCTGGAAGTCTACTGCTCTGGAAGGAGGAAGGCCCGGTAGCTCGTCTGGGAAGACGTCAGCAAACTCACAAACTACTGCAGGCAAACTGCCCTCTCGACTGCCCTCTGCAGCGAACAAGGAAAGGCACGCCAGTAAAGCTGACAGCTGGCCCTCGCGCCTGGGAAGACAAGCACACAAGAGGGAATCGGCCGACTGGCGATCCCCCAACAGAACGAACCGAGCGCCGTCAGGTGTCCAAGCAGTCACCCTACGACGGCCACAGTCAATGACGGCTCGGTATGAAGTCAGCCAATCCATACCGAGAATCACGTCGAACCCGACCATGTCTAGCACCCGAAGGTCTAGAAAGACACGGAGGCCCCCAACCTCCAACTCGCAGGAACGGCAGATCAGCTTAACACGAGCTCCTCCGCCGACGGGTGTGTCTAAGTGTAGTGTGACTCCAAGTGGCTCAGTCTCTAGCCCTAGCGATGCCACACAGTCGCTAGCTACAAAGGAATGAGACGCCCCAGAATCTATCAAAACATCTACAAATGAACTGAAAAGCTGGAAGGTGCCTCTAAGAACAGGAGGGTCAACTAGAGCTAGTGGAAGTGCTAGAGCCTGCTGGGGTGGCGGGTACTGGTAAGGCTGAAAGGGTGGCTGAACAAAGTCTGGGTACTCGCGGTCTGGAAGTGCGTACACTCCTCCTCTGGGTCCGCCTCGACCTCCGCCGCGACCTCTGCCTCTCCCGGCTCCTGGTGTCCGCCAACCTCCGCCTGCTCCGCCACGAGCGAACTGTGCCCTCAACGTCGGACAGTCTCGGCGAAAGTGCCCCGTCTGCCGGCACTCGAAGCACACAGGAGGACCAAGCGCTAGCTGCTGGCTCTGGCCTCCTCCGGACGTTTGCCCCTGAGGCCCAGCCGGAAGAAGTGGCTGGCCTCCCTGCCTGGGCTGCTGCTGGTACTGGGGTGGGTAACGCTGGTATGGCTGCTGGTGTCGTGTGCCCCTCGGCTTCCTCCACGAACCTCTCCTGCCCTGAGCTGCCCTCTGTGGCTGTCCTCCGCCACTGGTGCCCGCAGACGATGCAGGCTAGACTGCCCTGGGCCCCAGCTCCTGCAACTGAGCCTCAACTGCCAAGGCACAGTCCAGCACCTCTGCGTACGTGCTAGCGCGCTGAGCCGCGATCAGCCGCCTGAGCTCGGGCCTAAGCCCCCACTGGAACTGCTCAGCTCTGGCAAGAGGGTCCGCCGACACCGCCCCGGCAAATCTGGCAAGTCTCGTGAACCTAGCAGCGTACTACACTACCGACTGAGTACCCTGAGAAAGGGTCTGGTACTCACGGACAAGGCCCGAGTGCGCACTGCGGGGAAAGTACGCGCCGAGAAACGAAGAAAGAAACACGGCCCATGATGGGTCACTCCCGTCCCTGGCGGCCTGGAAAGAGCGCCACCAGTCCAAAGCGTCCCCGTCGAACTGGAACGCGGCAAGTCTGACCCGAACCCGGTCATCCTGGACGAACAGAGTGTCAAGGACGCGACTAACTCCCTCTAGCCAGTCGTCCGCCACCGCTGGGTCGCCTCCAGTACCGCTGAACCTAGGAGGGTTCAGCCTCTGGAAGTCGACCACTGCTATCGCAATAGCACGCTGGTCGAGTGGAGGAGAGACCTCCTCGGCGATGAACGAAGCATCCTCCTCCACCACGACCTCAATCCTCGGCTCTCGCTCTCGTGCAGGTACACGGGGCACGGCTGCGTTGGCCCCTAAGGCCCGTTGGGCAGCGCGCTGATCGCGCGCGGTACCCTGACCCAACACTGGACAGCTAGCCCGGCTCCCTGCCATCTGCACGTTTACCAGAGACGACAAGTGTCCACCCGTAAGAAAACAAAACACAGCAACAATCAATAAAAGAAAAGCATAGCACACATGAGCACAGTCAAGCACACAGGGATGCTTTACTCCTAGAACTATCCCAAACCGCGCTCAAAACCTCAAGCCTAATCCTATCCCTGAGACCTACAGCCTGCTCTGATACCAAGTTGTCACACCCCGACCCAGAAAACCCATCCAGGACTGGGCGTGAGGGTCCTATCACTATTCAACTTCAATCGGCGCGATACAAAGCGGAAAAGACGGATAAATTAAACAACTGTATTCCAGAAGCGAACAGATTCAATTGTAATATAACATCAAGTTGTACTCTTCAATATTTGATACAAGTCTTCCAAGAGACAGATATAATACATGATTCCAAAATCCTCAAAATGTTTACAACATATCTATTATATAAGGACGTTTTTTGAAATGTCCCCCTATAAAATATAAAGAGTGGTCAGGATTTGCCTATAAACACATCCAACGGTCCAGATTAGATGATCAACTTTGAGATCCGTAGCCAAAGTTTATCTCCGCCGAAATCTCCCGCCCAACTTTTCACAGCTCTCAAAACTTTCACCAGCGTTTGAAAAAAAGAAGAGAATGTAGAGAGAGGGAGAGGAGACGGCAGCCATCCCATCCCCCTCTACTCTTCTCTCCCCTATACTCTTCTCTCATCTCCCACCCCACTCTCACCCTCTCTTCCCACGCCATCGACCTCGCCCCGAGCTCCCCACGTCATCGGCCACGGCCATCCCCCATCCCCCTCTCTCACTTTCTCTTCCCTTCCGATAGGAGGCGGCGCTCGCGACCGAGGAGAGGGAGAGGAGAGACCGGCAGCGACCCGCGATCGGAGGAAATAGAAGAGGAGGCGGCGACCTGGGGAGATCGCGACCGGAGGGAGAGCTCACGACCGATCGGCGACGAGCTTGGGACGACTGACGGCTGGGGGAGAGAAGGGAGAAGGCGAGCTTGATCTAGAAAGGCAGGGATCCTACCCCAATCTTCTTCCTCTCTTCGTTGCTTTGGATTGGAACTATGGCTGCTGTTGGTTTTGATCGGAGTTCGTTGTTCTCTCTTGGATTTTTGGATCTCTCCTCCTTCGTTGCTTTCCTTTGGATTTTCGAATTTCTTCCCCTTCGTTGCTGCGAGATTTCTCCCTCTTTCTGCTGTAGCCGAGCTCTTTGGATGCCGATGGTTTTCCCCCTGTATCCCTTGGGTTTGATTGGATCCCCTGTTTCCTTGGGTTTTCGACCGGATCCCTCTGTTTTCTCCATTTGCAAGATTCTTTAAATCCCAATTGATTTTGGTGGATGTTTGCACTTCTAGATTTGAGCAACCTCCAGATTTGAGGTGGAGTTAGAAGCACTTTAGAAGAAGAGCAACCTCCAGATTTTAATATTTTCCTCTTATGTTTGCTAGCACCGAATGGCTCAGAACTGATTCGAGACGAACAGCTGTGGGTCTGGATTTGGACCTTGAAGCTCTTAACTGGTGTCTGGACAACAATATATCGAAGATTGGCTCTGATGGGTATTCTAGAATTTTTCTTTTTCACGGCAATGTTTTGCAGCCTCGATAAGCTTGCTTTATTAAACACAAATTTCAAGATTTTGCAAAGAGTGGTCAAGATGTTTGTTCAGAAACTGATAATCAAAATGAAGAATCTGAATCTAAGAGATCTAACAGTTCATAGTGCATCTAATGTTGTTGTAGATCTGTTTATTTTGCTGAAATTATTGGTTTCTGAATATTTTCTTCCTTTTCTTCTATTTTCCTCGAGAAGCTTTCTTTTCTTCTATTTTCTTCACATTAGTTTCATATACTGCCTAATATTTCTTGCTATTAGGTCATATCAGACGACTCACTTGCTCCTCAGGCATTTAAATTACAATGTGATTATGTAAATAAAGTCAAATGGAAGAATAGCATGCTTTGTATTTACATAAGATAAAATTGAAAGAACATGGGTACTGTTACACTACCTACTTTTTATTAGGTAATAAAGAAGTTTTACATGGTCTGAATACGAAAAGGTTGTGTTTTTTTTTATAACTATAAGAATCTCCTTCAGATTTGAGTTTACCTTCTGTCATCTTTCTTCTCTTCTAAAAGGTTTTAAGTTTTAAATTCTTGGAGTTGAATTGGAAACTATTGACTGTCGAACACCTCTGCATCTATTGCTTTTCACTTATTTCAGTTTTGAATGTCCAGAACTAAGTTTTCTACTCCGAAAAGCTATGATGGTGTCCAAACATCCATATTGACCAATTAATGAGCAAATGGTTGTTCGTAAGTTGTCAATGGTTGTTTGTTCGACTCCGTTTTTTGGATGTCACACTCTAACGAGTTTTGTATGTTTGACAGACACATGTGAAGTTTTAGAGTTTAAAATCACGCATGTAGAAAGCTTTTCATTACTATTATGGAAATACTGTGTGTGATTAAGTTAGCTATCTATCTTTAGATGTGGTAAGCCGGAAGATCTTGAATGTCGAAACTGCGTCGCTAGGCCGGTTATCCATCATTGATGTTGGGAAGAAGCCGTTTTTCCATGCAAACATGTATCTCCACCTTGAAGTACAGCAGGTGAGCCCGCAGATTACACTTGAACAAAAAAAAAGAGCACAAATGTAGATTCATAGCAATAATCAGGATTAATGCATTCATACAAATGGAAGGTACACATATTTTAAACTAAATCCAAAGTAATGTTTTCAAATGAAGGTACAAAATGAGAGCTCCATTTGCATACAAAGAAGAGCAGCTCTGTTTTCAGCAGATTCAAAGGCAGAAGCACTATCAATTCTTGGAGATTCTGGAGATGAAAAGTTCCCAATCTACATGACGGGTAATTCACGCCCGGCTCAAATAAAGTCTTTTTTCTGTCTCGCCCTTGCAATTTTCACTTAATCAGCTGATACAAACTGTTTTTGCTTGGAATATTCAGGTCCAACACTATACACTCTGTGCACTGCGTTTATCGACCTTGATGAGATAGGAGCTCTCGCACAATCCAGAGGTACTCTTCTCTTCTCTTCTCTTCTCTTCTCTTCTCTTCTCTCTTGCGTTGATGCTTGCTAGCCTAGGAACTTAAGGTATGAAAAGTTCATAGGAATCTAGAGTGCCCTTAAATTCGCTCCTAATTACCTTTCTCATGTGATCTGTTCAATGATGGATATAAATTAGTGTGAATAGAGATTTGCCTTTTAGAGGTAGATTCTCTTGGTACTGTTAGATTTGTGTTATAGTTTAGGTGCATGTTATCTATATGGTTTTCTCATGTGGTGAATTAAATTGGTTTCTTGCTCTCAATATTAAAACTTGAGATGACAGATTAAGGGCATTTTTCTTTTATAAAGGTTTGTTCATCTTTTATTTATTCCAGATACATTATAGATGGATGGTCTTCCTTGAGCATTTCTCTTCATGTAGGGGCTATCATTTCAGATAAAAAAGGGAAATGTTGGTAATTAGTGTAAAGAATTAGGTTTCCTCCCTTTAGGACTTGATTATTCATATGTGGAAAGGAAAAATTCTCATGCTTGGAGAATTTGATTAGATTGTGAGTAGAGAGTCTCATAAAACTGTGTAGCAATATTAGTATTGGGTTACTATTGCATTATGGCCTTCTTTCTTCTATTTTTAATGGCAAGGTGGTTCCCATTCTTTGTTGGGCTATATATGTTTTCATGTGTACGCAAGTTGAATGTGTATCAAAGAGGTTTCTTTGTTGCAGGACTTTTGATTCCATCTTGCAGTTAACAGGAGACTTGACTCAGTGGAGGCTGACACCTGGGTTTTACAGTTTACTTTTTTCTGAGGTTAAATGTGCTTCTTCGTGATTTTGACTTCTCTTCTTTGAAGCTTGAGATTCAAAATTTTCAACAAAATCCTATTTATGCGCTTGCTTGGTTACATTGAACTGCTTTTCTCTGAGCTTGATAGTTGTCCTTGAATGAGGTGATGAGATATCTAAATTATGGGCCGTAGTTCCTTGGCTAGAATAGTATGATTCAGTGGCTGGCATTGAAAGGATTTATGCATGGTTAGAAATTCATAAATGAAAATCTAGCTGCTAAAGTTTTGTCTAATTAGGATTCCCCATGTCTAGCTAACTTCTTCTTTGGTTGGTACTTTTGGCGGTGCTTCATTTGATTTGTTTTCTAATTTCTGGCTGACAACCTTAGCATTTAATTGTAACCTCAGTTTTCATAGGAAGAAATTAACTTATAGTGTGATGTTGCTGACAATAAGTTCCTAACTTTTGCAGGCATCTCTCTTCATAGACACATTTGCACCATCTTGAAGTCTACTAATAGTAATTGATACCACCGTGTCATAGATGGTATGCACCAACTTCTTCATCTGTTCTGAAATTTTCATGGATTCACCAAGATTACAAGACTGGGTCATCTAAGCTAATCTGACCTACTTTTGTTGTATTACATCTATTTTCTTTAATTTCATTACAAGAGATTTCCTATCACTACCATGAGATGAGCTCACTTGCTCTCTCAATATGTTTGTCTCAGATCATTCATGATCATGCTACTTTTGTTGCTTTTTTAAGTTTAGATGTCTTTTATGTACGATGTTGATCATTTGTATTTAAATGACATGGTGTTTTAGTAAGCTTTATGTTAGCCATCAACTGACTTTAGATTCTGTACGATGTTGATCATTTGTCTCCTGCAAACACAATGCTGTTGTTTTTCTAACTTTAATTTCGATTCTCCATGAGAAATTTTGGAGATTCATCTAAATCTCTAAATTTTGTGTGCGTACTAAAAGTTTAGAATGCTTGAATCCATTCATGGTTACACTCTCAGTAAATGTTTCTGTGATAGATGCCAACTTGAAGGAGCCTTTCAAGATTTTGGATTTTCTGATCCAGGGCCACGCATCAATGAAGTGGTGGTGGTGTTGTGAGAATGCTTGGAGCTAGAGTTAAAAAGAGAAAAAACCAACGGTTAGATTTTGCTAGCCCTGGAGTTGGATTATTGTGAAATTAGAATATTTGTATTTTTGTTTTTTCTTTGAAGTTGTGGTTTGTGAGGGATAATGTTGTATTTGAGGATACTATAGTTTGTAAAGTTTGTGGGGACAAGGTTTGCCCCGAGGACAAAGTTTGTGAGGGATAATGTTGTATTTGAGGGATAGTGTTGCACTTATAAGGTTTGTCTCGGTACAGGTGAGGTTCTACCGAAATTTTTTGAAAAAACTCTATATATCCGTGACGTAGGCACGGGCATTCCCTAGTACATATATATATATCAAAAGGGTACAACAGGTAATCCTCCAGTAACCTCAAGCGCCTCTGGATGTACTCGCGCCGCCAAAGGCCGATCCTGCCGACTCCACTGAAGAAGAACTGCCGCCTGCACCTGCAAACGCAGCCCGGGTAGGAGTGAGCGATAAGCTCAGTAGGGTTCTACTCTACAGCACACTGAAGGGAGGAAAACAACAACAGTGTTGTCTCCCAGCCTAAGTCTAACGGATGCCACGGGTCCCATAACCCATCGATGTCCCAAGGGCTCTTGTCATGAACCTCTCTCTTGGACACGTTACCAAGATCACCCTAAGCACTGACAGGGGAACAGTACCATGCAGGATCATCCTCACCCAGCAGGGATACCACTACCTGGGGACCACGTCGGGAACACATCGATTGCATCCTTAGCACTTGGCCTTGGAAGACAACACGACCTCTAAACCTCAAAACACTGATCAGAGTCAACTATCACAATCCTCAATCACAAGAGATTCAAATGATACAAGATCACACCCTATTCTTGACTACCCAGCCACGACCCTAAGGCTAGATCCGAGCTACCCGAGAGCCTCGGATCGGCGACCCAAACAATCGCCCGCCTAACCTCAAATGCTTCTAATGCACACAATGCATGAGCTTAGGCAAACATCTATCCTAAATGTCTCTACATGCCACATCATCAGTTATAAGTCCAACAGATATACAATAGCCCTCGACACTCGCCGGCAAGAGGCTAAGGTTCCACAATTCCTCATTAACTAGCACTCATAGCTAGTTAATGGCTAAGCACACCATTTAGCAATTAACTACATCCAACATGTATTAAATGCAATCGAAATCATAGGTTTTCTCAAAAAGGATAGACTATTCGAATCGATCCTCAAACCCGATGGAAATCCTTTGAAAACCTCATAAAATCCACCTACATACTTCCCAACATGTTTGGATGTTAATCACAAGTCAAATCCATCCGAGAAAAGCCAGAAAACCAAGTTCAAGGGCCCACGGACGATGTCACGGTCGATCCGGGGATCGATCATGAGACCACGGACGATGCCACGGTCGATCGCCGTGACGCCAAAACGAGGAAGACCCCCTAGGCGACGGTCGATCGGCCCATCGACCGTGGGGAGCCCAAAACGAGACAGAGCCTCACGGACAATGCGACGGTCGATCCGACGGTCGACCGTGAGGCGGGATGAAAAAGAGAGAAAACCCACGGTCGATCGATCCATCGACCGTGGGAGGCCAAAATCCCGACAGAGCCCGCCGGTCGACCGTCAGGCCCAGAAAACCTAAATCAACACTTGACGGTCGATGCATGGATCGACCGTCGAACCTTTGGCACGGTTCATCAGAACAGTGCCGGAAATCCATTTCTTTGGATTTCAAGGATCAAACAAAGTTGGAGTAAGATGAGATTTTGGAAGCAAGTGTATTTAACAATGGGGAAGCTAATGGAATGAAGAAATCCAGCTTTTGACGGTTAAATCTCCTATGTAGGTCCAAATGGACAAAAACCGACAAAACGGCGATAATACGGAAACCAACCGTTAGAATACGGAAAAAGAGAGATATGAATACTTCAAATCCTTCACCCTACATGCACAAGGAGTTACATAGTGTTCTAACATGTATACATACAGTGAAAGTGCATAAAACCTATCCTAGGAGAACCCGATCCAAAGATCGAGGTAGAAACACCTACTTGAGCAAGTAGGATAGCTCCTCCACGCGTTCTGCTGGTCAAGCCGTCGAGATCCGCGCTCCGAAGCCCAAGTCTCCAAACCCTAACTCAGCCGAAGGAGAGAGAGGGGAAGAAAACGACAGGAGAAGAAGAGAAGGAAAGAGAAGAAAGGGATAGGGCTTTTATAGAAAATCCAGATCTATCTCAGCCGTCCGATTCGATCTTTCCCGATCGAGCTCCGATCCTCCGATCGGACGCACCCTAAGGATTCTAATCAAACACATACATCAATCAAAGTCAGTGTGTGGAACGCGGGTGTGAAACCGACCACCAGAGGGCATATTTACCAAAATGCCCCCGGGGTCCAAAACCGCCACACGATCGCCCGATCGTGTCCGACGCGGAACCAAACCAGCAGGGAACCGGCTCTCGACCCACGCGGTCGAGCCAGGTCAGAGGGACGGGCCCTCACACAATTCGTACCAGATGCTTAACTACACAGGAAGGAAACACTTCCTTCCATTCCTTATTTCCGAGAGCTCTGTCCAATCTTTCTTTAATTCTATCCCTTCCATGCTGAGAATTAGTCCATGTAAATTTAAATCCAGTAAATCCCAGGTCTAACATCTCCGAGGTTGTAACAAAATTCAGAAAGTCACGTTCTGATTGGTCGAAGACAAAAGGAGCTCCCCCTTCCTTCTCCTCAGCCGGATAATATTGCATTGAAATCTCCCGCTACCAATACCGGAAGGCCCAGGAAACTAAATCTAGCTAAATAGTCCCACATTTCCTTGCGACCACCAGCTGTTCTAGCCCCATATACTGTTGCCACTACAAACTGCCCAACATCCCTTGAGGTAACCACCCCGTGATTCACCTGACTCGAGTAATGAGTCATGTCTACCTTGCCTGCACCTGCCCTCCAAACCGCAATAATACCACCATGTCTGCCAATGGCCGGAATTAAGTAGCTGCACCAATCCCTCCCAAGTCTCCTCTTTACCCACGCTAATTTATTAGCACCAACCATAACATCAATGAGAAATATAAAAGATGGACTATAATCATCTGTCAGTCGACAACAAGAATTCACAACCCTCGTCGGCCCCGCCCCCCTACAATTCCAAAATATGAGCTTCATGGGGGGTCACATGGGAGACCCAGCTGTTCAACTGGTAAGGTGAGATGCGGTCGTTTTCGCATAGGGCTACTCTCCCCTACAATTTCCCCTTCTTCAGCCAGACCCTCCTCCCAAGCTTCTTGTATGCCATCTTCACCTTCTGAGAGTACCTCTGAACACTTAAGCCGCTCAAGTTCAAAAACCTCTGTTTCTAGCACCATCTTCATATTATCTACATCCTCCACATGCAATGTTTCCATCTCCTCCAAAGCAAGATGGCTCAGCTCTAGCAGATGGGCTGGGCTCAGAGCTTGATAGGTGTTTACGAGATGGGCCAGGCTCAGAATTATCAAGCCTCTCCATTAGCCCTCCTAACCCCGCTGATCCACGTGTCGCACCTCCAGGGGAAAGTCCAGAAGCTTCCTTCATCCCTTTCATTGTCATCCTCAAACCCTGAGGTCCATCATCCACTTTGTTCCCATCCACCTCAGTAGCAGAGGTCTTTCGCAGAGGGCTAGTATCCCTACAACGGCTTCTTCCTCTGTCAGAGGACCACCCCGCACATCGCCCATCACGAGAGGAGTAACGCCCACGTCGATGAGCAGTATTTAAATTAATCATCATTAATACCTCAAAATTAATCATCATTATCATTAGTATTTAAATTCTTGAAATCTTTTGTAATATTATCACCGAGATTTTGCATTCTGTCTGTTGCATCATCATAGTCCTTCAGGCACATTAGTGCATGTGCCTCCAGTATATCCGGCTTCAGGCACATTAGTGCATGTGCCTCCAGTACACCGTTCATCAAGTACCGTGCCGATTGCACTAATAGTAGATTCCGATGCTCCTGTGGATGCCAGAATCATTAGAAGATCACGTGCCATGATGGAGAGCATAGGATAATTATTTCTATTTGATCTCCATCGGCAAGGGCATGACTCATTGATACCTCTACTCGTGACCCATTTAAAGACCCGCAATCAATTTGAATTCATAACTTAATTAGTAAAATTGTAAAACAACAAGCGACCCAACCTAACCCACAACCCAAACCCAACTCATGACCCGTTTAAAATCATAACCCTGAGAAACCTCCAGCGTTGCCCAATGCTTGTGATCTCTCTCCTTCCAACATCGCTCGCGATCTCTCTCGCCACTGCTCCCTCTCTGGCCCCTCAAGGATCCGGGAGGGTTGAGACCAGATGGCCTTGTCTCAAGGCCGCCCATCCACCACCGACGCTGGAGGAGGAGGTCGGAGCGACGGATCCTCGAAGAGACAGAGGTATGGGAGACCATCAGAGAGGAGGAGATGCCAAAGGCCGCTCAGGAGCGGGGAAAGCCGGAGAGGAGGAGATTTGAGATCTCGACCCTCAGCAGTCGGGAGAGCCAAAGAGAAGGGGAGGCGGAGCATCATGAGGGAAGGGAAGGGGAGGCGGAGCATCATGAGGGAAGGGCGGAACGCTAGGAGGGGAGCCGGAGCGTCAGGAAGGGAGCCGGAGCGTCAGGAGGGGAGCCGGAGCCGGGCTCGTGGCCTAACCAGGCCCTAGTCCGAGTCGGGCTCTTGCCAGGCTAGGCCCCGCCCATCCCAAGGGTGGTGGCACTGCCCGCTTCGCCCGTACCGAGCCAGGCTGGGCCTTGCCACATGCTTATGCTCCTTCAATATTTAACAAAATGACACCAGAGCTTATACTGCCGATTATGCTTGAAATATTTAGAGCTTTTGAAGTATCTTTTTCTGGGCTGAGATTCCAGTTCTTTTGCGGAAAAGTGTCATTCTCGCGAGGAACGTAAAATTGACAGCTCACAGAGCAAGCCACTTAACAGTCAATGTAACAAAGAAAAATCGAGAGCTAGGAAAGAGATAATTGTCCGAAAGAAAAACCAAAAACAGCGGAAGAAATCTGAAAACCGAAATGTAATACTCAAGCCTCCAATTTACACTAGAAACATTACCATATGGATTAGAAGTAAACACTAAACACATGAATATCCAAAACAGTACCAACCTCGACGGTTTGCTCAAAGTTCCTGTTCAGGCTAAATTCTGTTATCCCCTAATTAGATTTCTGCGAGATTTTTCCCTGGTAATTAAGGAGCAATGGGTCTCACTTTATTGGATACATGCTACCCAAACGCAGTCGCAGAATGCATTAAATTCAGCAAACAACTCTCAAAAGAAATTGGATAAGGTGCCACTGGTCACTGTCTTCCTTTGTAGTTCACCTTATTTCTATCAACGCACTATTCACAGATGGAAAATCATGGAATAGTGCGTTGATAGAGGGGCAGTGCTCCTAAAGCCTCTCGCTCAGCCCTCTCTTTCTTTACCTGCATACACATGAAAGAGGAAATAAGATTCTGCAAAATATGTATGACTTGGAATAAATTAATCTACCACCAGCATCTCACCATGGCTAAATTCTGCAACCAGATAGCTAGATTTTTACATCACTAAGTCTTTCAGAAATACACCGACTATGGGAGTGACAAAAAGATCTGGTTCTTTTGGTTCACTACTTATGTATGCTAAAAAATAGCACATATCATAGTAAAACCACACAAATGACGTGTACAAGTCAGGAAGAACTTGGGAATGTGATGAACAAGATTGTACTAGATACTTCTTTTACTAGAAGAAATCAAATACCACAGAATGCCATGCCCAGGAAAACTAAGAATGAGAGCTCCTCTGACGAAGATCATGATATCTATATTTGGTTGCCACATTGGATGTGCTTAAAACAATTATCCATTTTCTGTTACATATGACAGACAGTTCAGAAGAATAGGCAATTGACCATGAATGTCTCTTTCAATAGAGATGCTTTTATGTGTGTAGCAGGTAAATAGCAAGAAAAGGTAATAAAGGGTGAAGAAGATCATTAAAACTGCTCGATTTTTCTTTTATAGTGAAATTTTGGTCACAGCTTCTTCGTAGTACTTGGTTATGATAAAACATTTCACATTGGTGGCTTAAGAACCATATACTCATTATTCAAGATAGTTAATGCCCAAGATTTTCAACTTAAACTCTGAAAAATCAAGCAAGAAGACCATGGATCGTGAAATAAGAGATTGACATCTTCTGCCAAATCAATCTTGTCAAAGCGAGGCTTGAACAAATCCATTCAGTACGGCAATATGGGGATAGGAGCACAAAAAAAAGGATATTTTCAGTTGTTTGGCGATTATAACCATCCCTTCCAATAATCAATGCTCGACATAATTTCATATTAACCAGCAGTCATTGTAAAGCACAGAAAACTCATCGATAAGCTAAGACTTGCTTGCTTAAGCCAACACCTGTCCCTAAGGATGGCCTGAATCAGAACTATCATAGATAACCAGGTGGGTTCCAATAACCAAAAGCCATTCTAAAATTAGATTGCACTCCACTAACTAAAGTACATTTTGAAACCCAACCAAAAGGTTTTGCAGCCTCAAACACATAGGCCATATAGGATGCAGGAGGATATCATCTCCTGGATATTGTCTGGAGATGTCATGAGGGGTAAAACTCTTCTCACGTGTTTAGTAAGCAATAGGTTGGGATAACATTTGATCAAAGGTTTAAAATTACAAACACGAATATGATAGACTTTTTATTTTATAGCCTATGGATCTCTTTTCCTGGGACTAGATATCCCATCACCCCCTTGGGATTAAATAATCTGACATACATCGGATATAGACTTCCGATGAGACTATTTATCCCATCGCCAAATTGGACCACATGAGTGCTATAATCCCACAAAACAAATATGCCCTATAATATGATCTAGCATTTTTTTTCGGGATTGGAAATAGGAGAAGAATTAATCAAGATGACAAACTTCATTCAAGATTATGATTAATACAAGCTCCGATCTTCATTTGCAACTATATGTTAGTGCCAATAGGTCAAGAAGAAGGAGATGACAGTGAAAATTGGGAGGGAGGTGCAATGAGGAAAATAAATAGCAATCATATGGAAAAACAATATCTTCTAAGAGAGGCCAAGAACATTTCATGCCAATAATAGGAACGAGTGGCATATGACGATGGTGAAATGGTTTGACAAAGAAAGCTGGTGCCACATAGCCAGCAAATAGTATTTTTCTAATAAGATTAACAAAAACTTTCAAAAATAATACTAATTCTTAACCTAGGGGTGTCAGCAAGCCATCAATATGATCAGCTCAGCCTAAGATTTCAGATCCTAGACCCGGGCTAAGACTTACTTGAAAACAAACCAAAATTCAGAATGAAACACTCAAACAAATGTATAACAGAGCTTTTCGGAAATCTGTGTTTTAGGCTTATTTGCGTAATAACTTTTATACACATAACCTCAATATGGCATTTTAACAAATGACTTACTGCAAAACAAACCAAAAGGTGGAATGAAACACTCAAACAAATGTATCATACAGTTTTTCAGTGATCAGAGCATTAGGCTTGCTTGCATCATAACTTTTGCACACATAAACTCACTATGGTATAACAAAGATCTGGTTCTTTTGATTCAAAAATTTTCTTCATCCTGTTAAAAATTAGCATGCAGCATGCCATAACAAGACAAACGACATGTCACATTCAAGATTTGGTGAATGTGATGGAGACGATTGGCCTATATATATATGTCTTTTACTTTAGGAAGTTTGTCATCACGAAATGGCTCGTCCAACAAGGATTGCTATCCAGACCGAACTTAAACTTTGAGCTGGAAAATCGAGCCTGAGTCTGACATTTTATGGGCTGCGTCCTTGAGACATGAGTCAATCTGCCCTGTTGATGCCATAAGCTCCTTAGGTGCACTAAAGCAATCCATGAACTAACAGATGTCGAAGTTTTCTGACTTGAGGTAATTACCACTTCAATCCCAATATTGAGATGTTCAACTATCTACATGCGTATCTAAAATCAGAGACAATTGTAAGCTGCTTAATGGAATGTATTGGTATGAGTATCGGTATGAGTATCGGTATGAGGTATTAACCACACAAGGAATGTAAAGACAAATCAAAAAAAAAAAAAAATGCGAGCACAAGAGTTGAACATTGTTCTAGCCTATTACATGATAATGTCTTAGAAAGTTTTTTGTCATAACCTCATTGTTCAAACAAAAAGTACATGAATGTTCTTGCTCCGTCGATAGACCACTTCAATTATATTTCCGAAGCAATAAAGAAATCATTTTCCCTTTTGACACACAACATAGGAGCACTCACATTCAAGATCTCGTCCATTTTGACTGTAAAATGTTTTGAGATTCAATCCTAAGGAAAATTGGTTAAAAGGGTCACATGAGTTGAGAAGACTTTGATGCTATCATCTGTATACGCTTCCACAGTAAACTAGTAAAACCATTTTTGACAATCATTGACCAAAGAAGGGAAAGCTCCCTAACTTGGGCTAACATTTTTCCACAAAAATCTCCTCATGCAAGAGTTTCCAAATAATGTCAAGACATACCAACATTCCAAATTGCAATTAATCAGCACATGGACTTCAATGCACACTTGTACATGGACCATAACGGAAAATGTGTGTAGGTTTCATAAGGAGAAAAGATTGCACAAGGAACATATCTATGGAAAAGAACACTTACAAGAGCCAGCATATCCTGAAGATAGTATCTGAAAGGTGTTTGTATTTTCTGTTGAAGAAAATTCCCTAGTCAATCAATGCACAAGGAAAAAATGCAAAATAGAAATAGCAGAATAAACACACTAGATATCAAGCATTGGTATTTAGCTTAGTACCGGGGATACTATCAGTTACAAAGATTAAGAAGTGTTTCAAGATTCAACGCCATTAATCACGCAAATTGGTTTCGAAGGCATCATGAAGTATAAAAAGGGCACATAAAAACCAAATGTTCAGACATCCAAATTTTCCGCCACCTTGGCATTAACGATGAAGAATAACTCCTATGGACATTTTCCCTGATCGTTTATTGCATCACCCCAGTCACCTAACAATGGTAAATCAGGCTACATTCGATTTCTGGTACAATCACATTGAACATTATACCTTGCTTAGGAATTTCAAAGAAAATCAATCGAAAAATAACATCAGATACATATTAGATCCCGTGAGCTACAATTGCAATAGCATAGAACACAAAAGCCAAAAAAATACAAACATTCATGTGCAGAAACAGAAACACCACCCTCAATTTGTTGATGCAATGAGCTGGAATTGGTACCATTACTTATTTACATTCTGTAATTTAACGTAATGTAATTTCATTTAACACAAGCATGATAGTCATGATTGCACCATTCTCCGATTGAAAGGTGTCTTGGCGACTTGTACTACAGCTCAATAAGCATTTCTAAACAGAATAACCCATAAACTCTTTACAAGACGATTACTAGAGGCGGTAATCTATCCAAACAACGCCAGGATTGCCCTCGAGAAGGTGAGTCTTGTAACCATGCATGCAAAATATCAAAAAATAAATTGACCATGTCTTTTCCGGAAAGAAGAAGGGGAAATTTAAAACCACATGCAGGATGTACATAACAAGCACATAATCTTTCGGTTCGCATGACAAAACGCCTAAAGAATCAAGTACATATACTCCATACAATCTCCACACACACCCCTTTTTGTCCATCAATGACCAACTACAACCTCAAAAATCCTTGAACTATATCTTCTATACTATCCCGTTCCATCAGAAACAGACATCAATTACAAAGCAAACGAACAACAATTCAGCACGAAGGACAATAACTTCAAAAAATCTTCAAATTACCTGCATCTCCTTAGGAAGGTACTCGTGCTTCATCGACAGATCCATGGCCCGCTTGAGCCGCTGGTTCCTCGCATCGACCACCTCCCGCGGAAGCCGCGCCAGCGCTTCCTTGATGTCCAGATCTTCCTTCGGATCGTACAAATCATCGTATCGCAGCCCTAAACCAACAAGAATAACCGAAGATCCAATCAGAAGGCGATATCGAAACCCTCCTAATAGAGATCGAGATATAGATAGAGAGAGAGAAGCAAAGAAAGGGCACCGTATTTCCTGAGGCGAGAGGAGACGGCCTTGCAGTGCATGGCAGCGAGCCAGTTGCGGCGTGGGTTGAGGAAAGCCTGAAGCCACGACGGCGCCATGGAAAACCTCGCTTCCTTCGTCTCTGGCGTCCCGGTGGGATGGCGCTCGGGGTTCTCCTGGCAATGGTCTTCTAGACCACCTAATGGGCCGAATCGGCCCATTAATATGCATGGGGCCGGTATTGTGACTGGGTTAAAGCCGAGTGGCTCGGGTTGGGGGATCCTGACTCGGCTCAAGAGAAATCCCAACGATTAAGAATTTAAATTCTTTATAGTATAAATTCAGATTGATTAGTGCTTTGAATTTAATGTATAGACGTGTATTTCCTCCTAAAGGGGCGTTTGGTGCGGGGTTAGCTTATTTCCGGGTTAATGGGGGTTAAGTGATTTTGGAGTTAGCTTATTCTGGGTTAAGGAGGTTAAAGAATGGGGATAGGAAAAAGTAGAGTGGTGATGGTAAGTGGTATGGGTGAGCATTCGGTTCTCGGTCCAGAACCGAAGAATCGAATTTTTTTCGATCCAGTTTTTAAAGAACCGAACCAAAGTTACATGGGAATCGAACCGAACCGAACTATGCAAAGAATCGATCCGAATTGAAATTTTCGGTTCTAGAACCGAACCGAAAATTTGTTCCTTATAACTAATACAAAACTCTATACTAATAATAGCTAATACATCATGTTCATGAATGCAAAACTCTATACTGATAGTTAATATATTATCATGTTCCTGATACATCATACATCATGTTCCTGATTTTCCGTTACGAGATGACAAGATGATTCCAACAATGAGACCAGAGCAAGAATTTCCGTAAAAATGAGAATTAGAATCATTCCCATAAATAGCTTTGGCTATTATGCATTAGCCCTGCAATGGACGCAAATCAAAAGGCCAAAATTCATTAGAATAACAGTAATCTAATGTCATGCATGAATAGTACGGTGGTGAATGGGAAATAGAATGAAATCAGAAAAGGCAATCCATAATTCCAATAAATCTCCTACAAAGCTACAAACTAAGCTGTGATTGAGAATGTTCAAATATAGAATCTCATTAGTTAAGCTAACTCAAAGGACATGCCAAAACCGAACCGAATGGACCGAACTAATTCGGTTCGGTTCTTCGGGTTCGGTTCGGTTTTTCTCACCCCTAGTAGGTGAAATGATGACAAAGTAGTAATGATTACTTTTGATATTTGAGGATAAGTGTGAAATACTCCCTCAACCCCATACCAAACAGAGCAAGAGAAAACAATTTTGTGGTGATCATTGATTGATAAAACAGACTAGTGGTTCAGTTCGGACATGCCAACCATATTTTAAAATATTTTACATATTAAATTATAGACTGTTTAATATAGATTGTTTAAATATATTCTTTCACATTTTCAGCCAATTTACCTATCTCACTCTCACCTACACGAAGTGTCACTTAACAAAGCTTGTAAATAATTGTTAACCGTTGGGCTCGACTCATAAAATAAAACCCAAACTGAAAGAGCTTTCTCTTCTAAATTTCTATTAAACAATATGGTGTGCGACTTGCAATGACCTGCAGCACTTTGGTTAAATACTGAAATTTGTCGATACAAGAGTGCAACATAAACTGTACATTTAAACATGTACATATAGTCAATAACGATTAATTGTATTTAACGGTATAGTTGTAGATTGTATTACAAATGGTAATGTGGAAATTACGAATAACTCATATGATTTGACACTTAATAAGAGTTTGTTTCTAAGCGATATGGGTAAACATCACCCTGAGCTTGGGAAATGCTTTTAAGGCTCGATTAATTTCTCTTTTATGAAGAAGTAGCAGGAGTTGACAAATTCTTCGGTGTTGGTATTCCGAAGAGTCCATTGGCCGTAGGGGGGGGGGGGGGGGGGGGGGGGCATTGGGATGGCTATGACAGGGTGGCTATGACAGGCCCTGTCATAGGTAATCGGGATCTAAAATCCACTTAATATTAACAAACAAGATTTACATCCACTTAACACAAGCTTTTAAACTTTGAATCGCGATTAAATTTTGGGAACTTGTGGGTTCGCGTCGATGGAGAACGCCCACGGCCTTGTCCCCTTTCTCTTCTCACCTCGCAATCCATTCCGACCAAGCATTGCCGGCGTGAATCATCACCGCGCCGCGCCGCCCTTACCCGGAGATCCATCGTCGGCTTGCCTCCCTGCCACGAGTCCCTTTCTATTCTCCTCGACAATCAACCTCTCGTCTTTCACCATCTCCAACTCCGACATGGAGTCTAATTTCTCACAACTCCAAGATCGATTTTCCGACGCCGGGAATGGGACACAACAATTGCCTACCACAATGGAGCCGGCCCTCCCATCAGAACTCGACGTTGGAATCTCCGCACCATTGCTGCTCTCCACAGTAAATGAGACTAGTGCATATAGGGTATGTCTGACATTGAATCTTGGTACTCTTGTGACAGTTTATGGCCTTTTTAGTTCATGATCTTATATGCTCTTTTGTTATTGCTTCCTTCCTTGATATTAGTTTTGGTGTCCTCTGTTGTTCTTGATGAATGATGATGATGAGTTCCAAAATCAGGAAATTGTAAGTACGTGCAGAGCTCTTAATTGAAATGGCTATAGAAGATTGATTTCACTTTAATTAATGATGATGTGTACATTATGAATGAACAGATACTCGGCAATTATTTCGTTACGCTTATTAGGAGTCAAAAACAAGTCTTGATTATCTCAAGGAAATTGATAGCTTCCCAATGCTCGTATCGTCCTAAACATCGTTAACTAGCTTGTTGGTTGGTTGTGGAAGCATCATTTTGACAGGTTAATTCCTTGTTGGAAGGTTTTGCTGTAACAATGCCTTATCTAGTTCCTCGAGGACGACATAGCTACAGTTATTTTGGTCTAAATTGCTTGGTACAATGTGCAATCCACTAAATTTGGTTCAAAGGAATCCAAGGGTTAACAGTGACCTAAGTTGGTTTAACCCTGAAATCCTGATCCTTGATATTTGGCCTCATCTTCATGCATTTTCCATTTTGCTTCCCACATATTTAGTGTTGTTTTTGAGAAACCAGCAATGTACTAATTGCTTAATCATATCAATTGATTTATCTTGTCTGTCATTCATCTTGATATCAGTGTATTGTATCCAGTGGAAAAACACATTGCATGATCTATTGCTACTAAGGGGAAAAATTACATTTGAGTCCTAACAATGAGGTTGAGTATGCTTATAATGGGCTTATTTGATTTTGAACAAGGTTTCTTAAGTTGACAATGATTGGCTAATTCTAGTAGCTATGCTTTTGGGACATCAAGCAACGTGATTTCTAGTATTATGTGTGATGTTATCAGAAACAAGAGCGATGTCAATAGCATTTTTGTCTAATAAATGCAATCTTCTTTTTATGATTTTTTTTTTGCCGCTCACAAACTATAGCTCCTTTGAGGGTGTTCTTTACTGCAAACCTCACTATGACCAACTTTTTAAGATGATGGGCAATAAAAGTGATGTAGGACACATGAGAAGAAGAGGAGGAAGAGAGGTGAAGCTTTAAGAAAGAGAGAAGAAGCTTTGAGAGGGATAGAAGAAGCTAGGAGAAGAGGAAGAAGAAGACAAGAGGGAGGTAGCAATCAGCAGCGTTCATTATTAATCATCAATATCCCAAAACAGAACCTAGGGTTTCCCTTTTATAGGAGAAGGGAACATACTCAACCAACTAAGTACAAATAGACTCAAACTCGAATAACAATTGGACTTGACTATAATAATAAATGGACTCAATACTAAATAAGCAAACTGATATAATATGAAACTGGCTTGACCCATCTGCTAAGGAATCTAAATCGATCTGGATCTGATGTCCGCATCAAAAAGCCATGTGATTCAATACCTTAAAAATTGGCGTTCTGCATTAGGTTTAAATCTTCTATCCTTGCAAGGCCTCTTCAGTCTTGACACCTTTTTTCTATGAGTTTCTATCAATGAATTTGCTTATGTTATCTGTACTTTTTTGGTTTAATGTTTACATTTACTTTATAGAGTGGAACATGGTTGTGTATTGGCTTTAGTCAAATTTATGAATAAAATGTACAGATTCCTCATGCTTAAATTTCAAGCTTAGAATCTTACTTTGCTGGCTTAGATTTATGTATAACTTTTCCGTGTTAAGTGATAAGCTGGTTCCACAAATTGTAAGCATTATAGGTGTATGTTTGATACTCCTAAGTGTCCAATTGGATCTTGTTGTTCACAAGAGGCAAAATTGGTTTGTATAGAAGACTTTGCTAGCTTACATGGATGTTCCAACATTTTTTTTTAAAATTTTGATTTGAAGCATATGGACGATGGCGTAGATGGGAGACCCCAAATCAGTATGATATTAGATACAACGGAGGCAATATAGAGTCTTTGGAAGAAATATGGAAGGCAAATTGGTTTTGGTGTTAGAAGACGTTTTGCAACTAAAAGAAAGAAGGATGGAGTAGTGACATCAGCTGCGTTTGTATGTGCTAAAGAAGGTCATCGAGTTGAAGATAAAAGAACCAAGGGAAAACCTTGTACTCGATGGGAAACAAGGACAGATTGTAAAGCTTGTAGAACTTGATACTTGATGAGTTCAGCAATATTAATTTGTGTGTCCCATATTTGTACTCTAAATTTGGTTTGGTTTTGACGCAAATATTGTAAATATACTATTGAGTCTCTCCCTTGTGGGGCTTTCTCGACGTCTACAAGTTGTCAAGAAACCAACGCTATTGGAAAAATTATACAACTTTCTACACATACATCCACCACGCGTTTTGAATTGATTAGATTCCATCATGAAGCAATTCAATGAGTTAAGAAGAAAGTACCCTCTACCACAAAACTAGGGCTTTCACCCGCTAAAATTCTAAAGAAGTCTCTATTCCACCAAAATTCCATTGGCAAAAGAACCCACCTGAAATCCAGGCAAGAGCTCAATGATTGATTCGGCCCCGCACAGATATCTCCAGGAGCATTAAGGAATCCATCGCCGGAAAGCTCACGTGCCGCTTGGAAAAGCCGTCTGAGGGCTGCCATTGATCCATGAATCTATTAGCAGGAATCAGATATGCGAGTGGCGCTTCCCCTATCTCTCTAGATCACACGCACGAGGCCAAGGGAAGCCTTTGGCGCGCATGGGATCCCGCTATGCTGGCGTAGTCTCCACTAGAGTGCGGAGACGCGAGGGGAGAGAGAGGGATGGTAATCAGGGATTCGGGGGGGGTGGGGGGGGGGGGTGGGGGGGGGGGTGTTTGACATTGGGATAGTTCTGATGGGAGGGCCGGCTCCATTGTGGTAGGCAATCGCTGCGTCCCGTTCTTGACGTTGGAAAATTGATGTTGGAGTTGTGAGAAATTAGACTCAATGTCGGAGTTGGAGATGTTGAAAGACGAGAGGTTGATCGCCGAGGAGAATAGAAAGGGACTCGTGGCGGGGAGGCAAGCCGAGGATGGATCTCCAGGTAAGGGCGGTGCGGCGATGATCAACACCGGCGATGCTTGGTCTGGAATGGATTGCGAGGTGAGAAGAGGTAGGCGGACGAGGGCGCGGGCGTTGTCCATCGGCGCGAACCCACAATTTCCCAAAATCTGATCACGATTCAAAGTTTAAAAGCTAGTGTTAAGTGGATGTATTAATCTTGGCCATTGATATTAAGTGGATGTAGATCCACGGTCATATACCCACTCTTGAATGGCTTAACCCCCCACCCCCCCCGCCCCCCCCCCCCCCCCCGGGAATCCGAGGACGAATAGACAGGACAACTAATGAGAATTTAGATCTCTCTAGCCTCTAGCATTTTGGAATGGAGATTGATTGTTGACTGCAAGAATCATGCAGGAGTGGGAACTTTATCCCGTAGTATGCGTGGAGGAAGAGATACGGATGCATAGAAATGTGTTAGTGTTAGTTTAATGTATGGCAAGGCCACTACTGGATTTTTTTTTTGTGATGAGTTGAACGAGTAGGCTAATATTTACATACTCGATACAACATATCGGAATGACTGGTTAACTGTGAGGACCTGTTCCTCCGACCCAGTCCGACCGCGTTAGGTAGAGGGTTTGGCTTGGTTGGTTTGGCCCAGTTGACCTTGGGTTGCGATCGGTTGATCACATCGCTGCTTTTGGACCCCAAGGGCAATTTGGTAAATTACGCATTGACGGTCGGTTTCACACCTGCGTAATGCACACACAACCTTGATTGATGTATGTGATTGAATAGATCCAATAGAATCGTTCGTGATCGTCAGATTTGGACGAGATTGCGATGAGATCGCAATTTGAAGTCAAATCGGATTCAGTCCGATCAGTTGGCTCGTCTGAACTGGCTAAGCCTCTTGAATGGCTTAACCCTTCTCTCTCTCTCTCTCTCTCTCTCTTCCCTTCCTTCTCCCCCGGGCCCGATCTCTCTCCTTCTCCTTTCTTCTTCCCCGCTCACGACCGTGCCGACCCTCTCTCTTCTCCGGAGCTCCGTCACCACTGTCGCCGCCCGCCACCCCTTCAAGCTCCTCTCCCTCGAGCTCTCTCTCTCCCGAGAACCTCAGATCCGAGCTCCTCTCCGCTGATCTCTCTTCTCCGGAGCTTCTTCGCCGTCGTCGTCCACCGCCGCTCCTCCCTGAGCTCGTCCTCACCCCTCTCGAGCTGCGGAACCCCTTCTCCTCTCAGATCCGACACCCTCTCCCCTCCTTTTTTCCCTCTCGAGCTTGCTGGAAGCCCTCTTCTTCGTCGATCGATGAACTCCGCCGGCCACCTCACGTCGCCTCTCCACCACCGCCAAGCTCCAGCGCCTGGAACAACGTCGGGAAGATCCTATCTGACCTTCCCTCTTCTTCTCCGAGCTGAGAGGTAGGGTTCCCACCTATGTTTTTGATTGCTTCTCTTCTAGATTGCTCTATGATGCATGTTCTTCATCTGGTAGATGCTTCTTAGGATTTGATTGTGATTTAATTGGGGTTTTAAGCATGTTTTTCCAGGATTTTCGTTGATGCTCTGTTATTCGATGAACAGTCGAGTTCATGCTCAATTTCCGATCTGTGTGAGATGGTTTTTGGAAGCATCCTTGACTTTGTTGTTCACAGTAGCAGCTTGCCAAGTGGGAAAATGAGGACTGTCGGCATGAAGGCTATAACATAGAGTTGGAGGCCTCATGAGCATGATCTCGTGTAACTTTCAAGATGAAAGTTGTAGATCATCGAATCTACATTAGATTTGCGTTGGTTTCATGCTTTATGGATTTGTATACTCTTTTTGGCGAATAGTTTCCTAAACTGCTGCGAAACTGAAATTAAGAAAATGATTAGTAAATTATGTGAAAATTAGACATTAATTAGATCCAATACATGGCATGCGTGTCCCTAACATTCTGAGATACATCTACCCAAGTTTAATTTGAAGTTAACTTTCAATTCCAACTGATTTCATATTTTTCGGATTAATGTATGATTTTTAGTGAATTAAATGGTAGAACTGTACAGAACAGGGCAGTGAGTTTAATTTGAGAAATTAAATGGAATTTCATTATGCAATTAATTTTATTTTTGGAAATGATAATCTTAGTGGCCTTTATGGTTGATCTGCAAATTTTGGTTTTAATCCGAGAAATTTTTGAATGGATTTTGACTCGTTTATCAAATCTGATTCGAAACCGAAATTATATGTTTTTATCTATTTCTTCTTATCCGATTGATCCAATTTTTTGATATATGATTCGAGGTATGTCAATGAGTAGGTATATCAAGTTTCACAATAGGTATAATCTATTTCTTCTTATCCGATTGATCCAATTTTTCGAAGTTAATAGTTACATTTGTTTCAATTCGATAATTCGAGCTTTTCAATTTTGTATCATATACATGTTATTATATATGTGTAAGCCTTATGTGAGGCTTGTGGTTTAACCATGGGAGTCACGCCCCCTTGGGATGTGTAGAATAAAATATTCAATTGCTAGATTGCATGTTAGCTTAGGTTGTATCCCTTTTGTAGAGTTTTGGTTGACGGCTCGTGTTTGCCGTCGTAATGCCGAAATCTACTTGAATGATAATTTAGATTGTTTGTTTAGTCTCGCGAAGATTTGTAGGCCTATGCGCATATTTCTCCGCTTTATCTAGACCTTTGCTATGTTCACCCCCTTGGCGAGCGGTGTGCTGCGTATCACAGGGCGAAAGGGGAGATAAATTTTCGCCTTACCTTTGCCAAGTGATGGCACCAAGAGACCCCATCATCGCTGCCCGCACACCGCTGCCATGCGCCCATGCGCCGCTTGTGCTTTGCTCGCGCGTCGTCTGCATGCCGTCTGTGCACCACTTATGCACTCCGCCTGGCAGCCCGACTGCCTCTTGACCAGCCCTCCTTTTCGCCTTGCACACACACACACGACCCACATGAATTTGGGTAAGGGATGAGATCCCAACTCCTTTATTGACTAGTGATTACAAGAACACTCTTCTCTCGCCTCCAACTCTTTGGAGTACAATCACTCCCAATACAAGAAGCTCTCAACCCAAAACCCTAGAATCTGGCCTCACAATCTGTTGTAGACGACGACTCCAAAACCCAACTCTCAGTTGCTCAATCCATGAACTGACCCATAACCTCGATGCCCTCACATTTAGCCGGCCTCCTCCTAATATAGAGGAGAGTCCACGACTTGCTCCAACAAGTCAAGTTCCCTAGTCCAACCCCAAGTCCTAGGCTTCATGCTTATCCAAACATGCAATCAGCCATTTAGAAAGCTTCATAGCCTATTTGGACTCTTACATGAGTTAAGACTTCCCAAAGATGGTTGTTTGCTAAAATTCGTCGCACTTTGCCTCGAAATAGGACTCCTTCCTATTTCCACGAGTTAAGTACAACTTCCCCCGTGCCATATTCCATATTTGTCGTGTCTTCCCATGCTGGAGATCTAGGCGAAGTGGAATTCGGTCACTTGCATGCTCAGTTCGGCCTCCATGGCCTAACTGCCTTCTGCCGGGCGAGTCGAGTCCTAGTCCAACTAGAACTCCGACACAACTAGGACTTTCTCCATGCCAAAACCTTCGTTTGCCGCGTCAAGTCCTTCCAAGATCCCAATCTAAGTGGAATTAGGACTTTTGCATGGCTGGTTTACTCCAGCTGACCAACCGCGTTGCGCCTGGGCATTCCGAGTCCTAGTCCGACTCGGACTTGGTCACCTGGCCGCGCCGATCGCGCACTCTACGTGTCAACACGCGTGCTGCGCGCGCTTATGCCCCGTGCGCCTTCCTGGGTTGCCTTGGCGCACGTCATGCTCACTTACCTCGTCGCATGGTGCGTCATACTTCGTCTTGGCTTGGGCCACCGTGCTATCTTCGAAATCCGCCGCGTCCTGCCGCGCCGCATCGCGTCCTACCGCATCCTGTCGAGCCATGCTGCGTGCCAAATTCCTTTGGCGCATGCATGTTGCTTATGCGCCTCCCTGGTTGCCTCGTCGCGCATCTCGCTCGATAGGATCCCTTCATGGCTCGTCAAGTTCTGCTTTGGCTCGGACCGCCATGCCATTTTTAACTTTCGCCGTGCCATCTTCAAGATCTCCCGTGCCATGGTCGTGTCATGGGCTCTAGCCCTTGACACTGCACCCAGCCCTGTATATTATTTTAACATATTATTGCATGTATGAACTCTTATCTATGCGCGTGTGAGCATACATGCATTTGATTGCATTAGGAACATAAATGCATTTGTCAGAAATCTTAAATTAATCGTAAGATCGAAGACAATCTATGCCAAGAGATAGGCTATGCCGTTAGGAACATAAATATTATTTTAGGGATTCATGTGAGCTTGTAGCCATATGATCCATAATGTTGAGAGAAGTGAACAAGAGGATAACTAGAGAAGATTAAAGGTGAAGATAGGGTGGATTGAGTAATCTCTAGATAATTCTTAACTTAATTCAAATTCCGATCACTTTATTTGCTCTCTTAGGTAATTATTAGATAATTTTGCATTCAATTCTGATTACTCCGCGTAGGATTCGAGTTTTGAGCATTGATTTCAGTTTCCAATGTTTTCCATGTGGATCGACTACAAACTTCACCACTAGTCTACCCTGCAGGATAGTGATAGAATAAGGATTATATTTTGATTGAGGTTTACTACACTTTAATGACATGTTTTGCGAACGATCAATTGTTGGCGCCGCTGCCGGGGATTACTTTTGGTAGACTAATTGATTTTCTCTTGACTCATTTTATTTGTCAAGTTAGGTTTTTATCTTTTTTATTTTTATCTTTCTTTATTTTACACTTTTTAGGATTTTTTTGATAATTTTCTGGAATTTTTGCAGCATTAAACCGAATTTTTCTGGAAGGAAGCATCTCACCTGCCGCGAGAAGGGATCGGTCGGACCCCAAACCGACAAATCGAAAACGCGCAGTCTGGTAAGTTTTCTAACTTCAAAATTTTCCGTCTTGATCGTGGCTTTTCGGGTTTTCTCCTCTCCTCCAAATCTTCTATTTTCTTTTTCTCTTTATGATATATGATCTTGCATACATGGCCGAATATTATATGCCACTGGGTGATACATCATGGGATTATTACACGCCCTCGACATATGCACCTGCTTACACTAATGACACATATGGTTTTTCAAACCCAACCTATGATTCATATTCCTATCCTTATAATCCGGATTTTAGAGACCATTCATACCCCAGTTGGCAATTCGAAGGTTATCAACCTACTAACGTTCAACCATGGAATATAGAAACACCGGCCCAAAAATTCTGCACCTAGTTTTGAACAGCAATATCCTCCACAAGCACTCTCTAACCTGACTTTGAACACAATCATGACTACTCTTGCAAACATGAGTACTAACATAAATAATATGACTGCCAACATCAATGATAAGATGGAAAAAATAGAAAGAGATGCTAACTCTAATGCTCAATCAATTAAGAAAATAGAGACACAAATAGAACAACTAGCCCACATGGTTGATTCGTATTATGAGAAAAAGGATTATGCGAATAATCCCATGCCTCTTATTTGTGATGACAATGCCTGTGATTCTTATATTTCTAATGATAATGATACATGTCATTATGAGATGAGTTCTAATGCTTTGCCGGATCGTGCAATAATTGACAATATTTTGCCGGCCCTTGAAAATAATATTCCTAAATATTATATTGATGAATGCATACCTGATGAAACTAGGCCTTATAGGTATTTCGATCATGTTTTAAAAGCCCAATGTTTTGATAGTGATGATGATGATTGTTGTGATGAGTTGTCGGTTTTACATGATGTGTTGAATGATGTGGTGCCTATTTGCATTGATGATAATGAGGATACGCATGTTAGTGAGATCCCTTGTCTGAAACCTCAAATTGAGCCTCTACAATCTGCACTATCCACATTAGTTGAATGTTGTGAGGATAAGAAACCTGACACGAGTGAAGACCATGCTAATTTCTATCGTCCCTTCATCAAAGATCGTATAAAATCTTCTCGCCCCATGCACCACTTTGTTTGTTATGGGCATTTCTGTATTCCTTGATGACGCATGCCTGCGTATCTTCGCCATTCTTCGGGCCATGTATTTCTTCATTCGGAATCATCGACATGCTAAATTTGGTTTCGGGAGCGTCTAACGAAAGAAGTAAAATTACACACTTGCTGGGAGGCAACTCAGTTTTCAGGAGTTTTTATTAATTTTTAGGATTTTTTTTTCTATTTTTTAGAATTTTTTCCAGTTTTTTTTCACTTTTTTTCTTCAATTTTTCCACAGGATTTTCTCTCTCTTCCCGATCGGCTCACTAGCGAGCAAGGACGTCATCGTCCCGGATCCACTGCAGCTCAATCGGCTCATCCCCGAGCCGCTAACCTCCGCCATCCTCTTTCGTAACTTTCTCTGACCTCCATCACCCCAAGCACCCCTTCTCCGACGCCGGCAATCCCCTACCAAGACCGCCACCACTGCCGACTACCCCTCCCAACCTCCTCACTCCACCAACCCTCCTGAAAAACCTACCAAATTCATCCCTAACCTCATCCCAATCTTCCTACACCATCCATCAGCCAAAACTCCCCTTATTTCACCGTCGGCAGCTGCCTCTCAAACCCACCTCCGCCGGGCACCACCACCCTGAACCAACTCCAAACACTTCCACAGACCGCCATGACCCTTTCCCACCCATCCACAGCGTCGATTACACCCCGGATCACCAGAATCCAATCCTGGCGATCCTCCACCGAGCTGTCCTTCTCTAATCTCCTACCTGGAAACCCCAATCCTTCGATCAAACCACTTAGATGAGCTCTTTAGTCCACCACGATTCTTCCTGTACCTTCAATGTCCTCCGGGATGATGTTTCACCGTCGTTCCACTGCCGGCAAACTATCAGCCGTCTGATTGTTCCCGAACGTGATGCAGGTGCTCCAAAGCTCATATTTTTGATCCGAGGGTATAGATCTTCAATCATGAACATAATCTACATGTTCAAGTTATACAGGCATCCCAAAACTTCCATGGATGTTCAATTCTTTCATTCTCCGTCAATTTCGAATCCGATCTCGTCGCAGGCTACAGACTGTGGATGAGACAGACATTTACAACGGAAATAGTTTGGTGCTTTGAATGGATGATATACTGTGTCACTATTATGTGCTCTCATTTACTGCTTACCTACATATGTTTTATTTTGTGGGATGAATGCTTGTACATGTTAGATATTTCAAGAATTCCAAAGGAGACTCTGCCAAAAACTTTCATGAATTTAGTGCCTTTTGTATTCATATGGTAATATTCTTTGTTATTTTTCATGATCTTTTGGAAAGATACTTCTTTTATTGACAGGGATAAACATTTTTGGATTTCGATCAGATGTGTGTGGTATCTCACTTTTTTGGGGAAATTTTCATTCTTTGTACTTCTTATTTTTTGTGGTTTGTAATTGAAATATTTATATGGGTTTCACTTGTTTAGTCTTCAGGTACATGACATGACTGGCAGGGATTTGATATAATTCATTGTTATTGGTGGAGGATTGCTAACCTTCAATTGCAAGAGAGAGATATTTTTGAGGCGTTCCTTATGGTTATCTCTACCCTTTATTTCATAATTTATTTTTTTGACTTAGTGTAATTGAGGACAATTACATTCATGAATTTCATGGTGATATATATATTTTTTTTCTAATAACTGATATTATACACCATTGAGTTATGTCAAAAGAATGAAATTATGATATGATTTGACAAAAATGCATGTTTTAGAAACTTATCTTCTGAATTATTCTGAGACTTATATGTAATATAAGAAATAACTAAATTTTTGCTATGCATGATATTATTTTTATACTTCAACACTTTTGCCATGAATTAAGGATGACTTGACATATCCTAATGCACATGTTCACTTCCACATATTGGTGAGTTGAGATTAGACTTTAAGCATGATAATATGATAGATTTATGATCTTATGGTACATTACATGAAAGTATGCAATTGAAAAAAAGAGCTTTATATGCAAAAAGGGTTTCACACTTAGTAACCGGGCAATGTGCCTAACAAGGTGTGTTGTTCACGTAAAACGGTTGAAATTCCTGAAAATGACTAGTTATGATTTGTAGCCTTCATGGTTTGAGCATTAGAGTCTGAAGGGTGTTCTACACTTACTGCTCTAAAGCTTTCTGGTTTGGGAGTCACTGGCTTGAACCTCGTTACATTGACCATGAAGAAAACTTAAAAAAACATAACATTGCACATGCCATTGAAAAAAGGAAGAAGAAAAGATTACAAAGTGGTGAACAAAAATATGTACTTGCCCAAGTTCGTATTCTTGAATGGTTGAAGTGTTTAGATATAATTGATGCTGTAAAGCATGTGGAAATCTATTCACACACATGAGTGTTAAAGTTGTTTTTAATTGTGGTTAAATATGTTGAAGTGTTGGAAAGGTGTTTGGCATGCATTAATTTTCTATTACTTTATCTTACTATGGGTAGGAAAATAAATTCATGGGTATGATTTCTATTTCATGTATTAGAGTTGATGAATACTGTGATTAATTTCTAATGATATGATCAAGGGTTGTATAGATGTTTGTGGGTGTCATCCCTGAAAACCCTTAGGAGACTATAACTCATCCACTGGGGTAACCCAGGGGTTTAAAAGCTTGTTGCACAAGCTAAGTGCAATGGTTAGTTAGATTTATTACTAGCAAATTGTAAGTTGGGGGGTGCGATAAGTCACAAATTATGCGTAATTAAACCCCTTAAATTACCTTTGTTAGTCTAAGTGTAGTTGTATTTGATATCTTATTGTTTGATTTCAGGTCTAAGTAGGATTTGAGAAGAAATACAAGAAATTCGATTAAAAAGACCAAATTATGCACAATCTAGAAATCTGGAATTAGCCGTTGACTGTAAGGAGAATATTTTCCACAAATTCTAAAAATATCTAAATATTGAAAAATTCTTAGAGGTGAAAGAAGACTTCAAGAGCTATAACTTTTATGTTGAAGACTTTCTGAGATTTCGTGGCAGTGAACACTCAGTCAAACCGACTTAAGCGATGGATCGGTTTTGAGTCCGATGGATTGATCGGATGACGTCATCAGTATGGAAAATTGGGAATATTGGAGTTTAACGTCAGTTATGACTCTTAATTCCAGGGTTAAGGGTTTCTGCTATATAAAGGGGTTATTCAAGCAGAAAATCATCATCTTTTGGTGAACAGGTAAGTAAAGTCTAGGAACTGCTACAGTGGTACCACCACCAACTGTCAGCAGTCCACCACAACACCTGCATCGGGAAGCAGCCCCACAAACAACATCTCACATACATCATAGATAAAGCCCTCGGCGCACGCCGGCATGCAAGGTTAGGGAAAGCTGTAGGGCTACCCCCCCGTTTATTCTAAACATCCCGGGAGTCATCACTCCCCCGGTTCACTACTGCCCCTATTATAGGGCTAACATGCATAAACATATGTACCAGATATAAAGCGGTAAGGAAAACCGTCATACAAAGCCTTGCGGGCAAAAGCCACTTGAAAACACCCCTCAACCACTAAGAGATCGATCCCACTTCCAAGGGAGATCGATCTACTTAGTACTTGGGAGAAGACTCGTCCCAGTCAACCGAAAGAGATCGATCTTCTCAACCATAAGGATCGATCTTCTTCGTGACCTGGGAACTGCCATACCAGTCTAGGCAAGGATCGATCTTCTCCAACCGAGGGATCGATCCTGCTCGGGCTGGGCATGACGCCCAACAAGGGATCGATCTTCCCTCAAGGGAGATCGATCCGAATGGGTTCTCCGGCAACCGGACGGTGAGAAATACCGCTGGAAAATACAACCAAACCCCAAAATCTCTGGGATCTGGTAGATCAAGAAACCACGAGTCCAAAATCGGTGAGATCATGGAAAACCAACATGTATTTTAACAGATCTAAGTAAAAGATCACAATCAAACCGGAAAAACTCCAAAAACCTGGAAGAAAGTAGGTAGGATCCCTACCTATGCAATAGCAGCTTCAATCCAAGCTACTAAGCCTTAGATTTTCCTCAAACGAAGTCAAATCCAGCAAGAACACGGCTCAAAACTCGGATTTTCCAAAAAAAATCAAAGGAAAAGGTTTCGTTCGTTTTATAGACGAACGAACCGACTCAAGAGAGATCGATCTCTTTTTAGAAAGAGATCGATCTTCCTTGCCAAATCGGGTTTGACTTTCTGGCACTAAGAGATCGATCTTCTAGCAAGGAAGATCGATCCCTTAGGTGCAAAAAGCTAGACTTGGGCTAAAACTCAAGCCCAAGCCCGGATCTTTCGATCCCTGATAAGTGCATGAAAGTGCACTCTGAACAACCTTATAACCATCTCAATTGCTATATCTTCACCCTTAATCAACTTCTTTAGCACTATTTTTATAGTATATGTTACTTCACATAGTTGCTTGGAAAATGCAGGAAATTGGAGCTGAAAGAAGCTGAAAAGATTATATGGGTCAACTTCAAGAATTAAACTGTATCTTTCCAAAAAGAATCAGATGATGTGCCATATGCCATTGGAAAGCTCTTGAAGTCTAGTTTCTGGTGAATTTTACGGTTCATGATTCCGAGTTACGTAGAGGAAGTTACAACATTTTTCGTACCAGTGCGCAGTGCTGAATGAATAGTGACGGTCGACCGTCAGATCTCACGGTCGACCGTCGCGCTCAAAAATCCTCACGGTCGACCGTCACGCTCAAAAATCCTCACGGTCGACCGTGGAGCTCAAAAATCCTCATGATCGACCGTAAGATGCTCACGGTCGACCGTCGCATCGACCGTGGCATCGACCGTCAGCCTCTGTCAAGGAAAATACTTCGCAGGGTCGATGCGAAGATCGACCGCAGCTTGTCAAAATAAATTGTACACCTCACGGTCGACCGTCAGGGTCTCATGGTCGACCGCCAGATCAGCCAGGGGCGTATAACGGGTTTAAACTTAACCCGAGTTTGCTAATTATTGGACCCTATAAATAGGAAAGTTAGGGTCAGTCAGAGGAACTTCTTGGACGTTTTTGAAGGCTCTTTCTGAACGTTTTCTAAGGGAAGAAGATGAAGACATCTCCATCCATGGCCGAGTAAGCCGCGGGCATGGCGGACGGATGATCTAGCGAGGACTAGGGTTTCTTCTCCAACAATGGTTCATAGTTTTAATCCTTATTGTTAAAATCTTTTCTATGTATTGGATCTTTAAAGATTATTTTCAGATTATAGATTCCTATGTGGATGATTAATATTATGAATCCAATCATGCTTCTTTCATGATCTTATAATCCCATAGTTTTACCTATTGTTTACCTACTTTATCTCGTGAAATTTTTGCTATGCATTGCCGATTGTGAGAGTTGGTATTGTGTATTCTTAGAGATCTGGTTAGATAGAGTTAGGGCTTTGTCCCGATGAACTATAATAAGGAAGAATCAATCGTAGGAAGAGACATTTATATATTTTGTTAGGTTTATAGTTCCATATCTTCCGGTTAAGGTGATTGGGATGTGAATCCCTTAACTGAGTATCATATGAACCATTGAGAAGAGAAGAACCTAAATCCGAGTGAAGTGATTCCCGATGCCTAGCCTTATTAAAATCCTGATATCCTTAGTTAATCTTATATTTCAATTAAATTCTTTGATCTAATTTAGTTAATTCTTAAGTTCTCGTTTGTCTTCAATTCATTATTATTTGTGTTTTGGACGTTTTCTACTTGTCTCTCTGTGGGTTCGACCTCTCTTATGCTGTATAGCACCGCGACCGCTGTACGTGACACATTTGAGTGACATCAATCCCGGGTCCCACTAACCATTCTAGCCAAACATTACCACAAACATGGTCAGTGTGTGCACACACGGGTGTGAAACAAGCCGATAAGGCGCAATTTACCAAATTGCCCTTGCTGTCCACAACGAGCCACATGAGTAGAGGGACGGGTCCTCACAGCTAGGGTTTTGAAGACAGAGATCTTTCCGTGGGGATTGACAGCTTTCTTCCCAACACCTAAGGATCTTTCCCAGAAGATGAGTAGCCAATTCTTAAACTTATGGATCTCATGAAACCCTAGTGTAACTTTTGATTTTCTTTATTTTTATTCTTGTAAACTTCTTCTCAACATGATCTCATAAATATGGTTTTAATGATTAGAGATTTGAGGGAGCAGAGCTCCTTTAAAGTATTTTCAGTCGTGCAAACTTTTTGTGATTTTTTGTACATATTTATGATATGGTTTTCATGTGATTTATGGTTTGCTTTTGAGATAGGCTATGCTGTGTTAGGATAGGTTGTGCCAAGGTCATTACGAGTAGTATGACTTAAAGTAATCGTAGGATTGAAGAAAACCTATGCCAAGAGATAGGGTATGCCGTTAAGAACATAACTCTTATTTTAGGAATTTATGTGAGCTTGTAGCCATATGATCCATAATGTTGAGAGAAGGAAACAAGAGGATAACTACAGAAGGTTAAAGGTTAAGCTAGGGTGGATTGAGTAATCCCTATGTAATTCTTAACTTGGTTCAAATCCCGATCACTTTATTTGCTTTTTTAGGTAATTATTCGATAATTTTACATTCAATTCTAATTACTCCACGTAGGATTCGAGCTTTGAGCATTGATTTCAGTTTCCAATGTTTTCCTTGCGGATCGACTCTGAACTTCACCACTAGTCTACCCTGTATGATAGTGATAGAATAAGGATTATATTTTGATTGAGGTTTGCTGTGTTTTAACGACACGTTTTGCGAATGATCAATGTGTCACAGATGGATTGAATTGATTTGGAACCCTCACCCTCACGCCCCGAACCGGATGGGTTCTCTGGGTCGGGGTGTGGCATCTCTGGTCCTTGCACAATGCCTTCTTTATTGGTCGTGATCATGGCCATTGCTTCATTGGTCTAATCCAATGGTGTCAACTGTGCCAACGCTGACTCATAGAAGAACGATGAGCCCAGAGTTTCTGACACATCAACAAAGGATTCCTTTAGCTCCTCCTCTCCTAACCATGAATGGTCACCATCGCCTTCATTAGGGTTGCCATAAATAAGTGGCAACATGTAGTTTTGCGCCACTACTAGCGGCATGGAACCGAATTGCAATAACATTGGTTCCTCATATTCATCATCATCATCTTCATTATCCTTGCCTTGATTGAATTTGGACCATGAATCGGTCTTAGAATCCGGGGTCTCCACCTCATATGTAGTTTTTTCCTCTTGAACTTTCATTTTGGCCTCCTTTTCGACGAATAACTGTCTTCATCGCATAGCTTGGCCGTACTGCCTATGGGATCGTGATGATGATGCATAATGTTATATTTTTATCCCTTAATACTTAGTCTCCTATGCTTATTTAGTTCCTAAATACACTCATTATTCTTATATTTTGATTTAGGATGCAATTGAAGTCCTTAAGTCGAAAAGAAGCTGAAAAGAGTGCAGGGATCAACTTTAAAGATTAATCTGTACCTGCTCATGAAGAACCAGATGATGTGCCATATATGGTTGGAAAGCTCTTGAAGTCTAGATTCTGGAGAATTTTACGGTTCATGATTCCGAGTTTCCTAGAGGAAGTTACGGCAATTTTAGTACCGATGGCGCAGTCTGGATGGCAGAACAGTAATACGCTGGAACGTCCGATCGATCCGACACCCAGGGTCCGATTGATCGGACTATGCAGAATCGTGACAGAACATATATTTTTTGGCTGAACATGGTCCGATCGATCCATCCATCCATCCTAAGGGGTCCGATCGATCCGACACCTAAAGTTCGATCGATCGGACTCAAAAAATAGCCAGAGAAGGTGGATTTTTACGCATCCGATCGATCCAGCACCCATAGTTCGATCGATCAGACTCGGGCGTAAATAGAAGTTGAAGATTTTAATGAGACCGATCGATCAGACTTTTCCAGTGAAGAAAATCAACGGTTTTGATCTAATCCGAGGATCGATACACTTGTGGCTATAAATAGGACTCTTTCTAGGGTTTGAGGGGGGATTCTTGGACACTCTTGGCTGCTCTTTCTCCTCCTTTATATTTTTTCTAGGTTTTCTTTTGCTTTATGAAATCTTTTGGAGGATTGTTCTTGATGGCCCTGCGTGGCTAAATCTTGATCATTTGTCGAGGAAACTGAAACCTCGGAATCAATGAAACTGTGAGATCTAATTTATTTTTATTGTTCAATTTATACATGAGTATTGAATGTTCTTTTGAGATTAAATCTTCATGATTGTCTTGTCTAATTGCTAGGAGGCCTACTAGTTTATTATTCATGGTGATCTACTGCTAGGTTTGATATCAAATCCGGAATTGTTTGATCCCTCTAATCTGCGAAGCAACTAGGGTTTAATAATCTACTGCGTTTCAGAGATTGTTAGGTCTTAGGAAGAATATTCGACTAGATTAAATGCAACCGCTTGTACTTGTGTTGTTTAGCTTCATCGATCTCCCTATTCTTAAAGCTGCTACTAGATTAAATCTACAGCGCTTGTCTTAGGTTGTTTAGTAGTTAGGGTTGATTAGATCGCTTGTTTCTAATTAACTAAGATTGAGGAGAGATTCGAATTGAATTCGGACAGTGAATATTCATGGTATAAATTGATTGATACTTGCATCTATGATCAGTTGTTGGATTCCGATGGTGGATGTTGACTCAAACCAAGGTTTGTTCTCTTGATTTAACTCGTTTCTTCGCTTTAGATTATTTCTTTATTGTTTTTCTCACATTTAAAACCCCCCATCTTGGTTCGCTAAGCACAAAACTAGGCTAAACACTCTTCGTGGGATCGACTCGTACTCGCACTACTACATTTATTTTAACGAGTATTGGTTTAATTTTTGAGTGCCTGCGACATCACATCAGATCGCCTCAATTTGGTCCTCGTTATTTCTTCGACCGGGACCGTCTTCTTCACGTAGAAGCTATATCTATGCTATGTGTTTGGCTTAGGCAGGTTTGGATTGAATGTTCTTGGGGGATAATAGGGCTAGTATGGAGCCCTTCGCTCAGCATGCTCACGACCTCACTTTGGTGGCTTGCATTGCTGATTCTTGGATACCCAATCTAGGCCCTTGGTGCCTCAATCTCCTTCTTGCTTCTGTCGCACAAGTTCTGGTTTTGATGATTATGGCTGCTTTCACCTTTGGACTCGATCCTCAAGAAAACATTAGGACATTTTTTGTCCTTAGTGGGACGCTTTTCTTCCATAGGAGTATCTTCGTCTAATACCAACTTAAACTTTGGTAGTTTAAGTTTTGTGATATCCGCCTGTGATGTGTTAACTCATGCTGACGGGAACGGGTTTTTGTCGACTCCCATCATGGGCTCCCTTTTCGGGAAGCCAATCCTTTCGCCATCGATGGCGTCCTCGCTCAGGTGTGCTCTTGGGGGATAATAGGGCTGGTATGGAGCCCTTCGCTCAGGCATGCTCACGACCTCACTTCGGAGATGAGGCCTTGGTGGCTTCCCTTGCTCATTCTTGGATACCCATTTCTGGGGCTTGGTGCCTCAATCTTCTTCTTGCATTTGTCGCACAATTTTTGGTGTTGATGGCTATGGTTGCTTTCACCTTTGGACTCGATCCTCAAGAAAACATTAGGATGTTTTTCGTCCTTAGTGGGACGCTTTTCTTCCATAAGAGTATCTTCGTCTAATACCAACTTAAACTTTGGTAGTTCACATTTTGTGACATTCGCCTTTGATGTGTTGACTCATGCCGATGGGAACGAGTTTTTGTCGACTCCCATCATGGGCTCCGTTTTTGGGAAGCCAATCCTTCCACCATCGATGACGTCCTGTAAAACATTGCGAAAAACAAGACAAGCGTCAGTGTTATGGGTCCATGCATTATGCCATTTGCAATATTTTTCCCCTCTAATTTGTTCTTTTGTTGGCAAGGCATGGTTCCCAACAAGCCTTAATTGCTTGTCTTTGTAAAGCTGATCAAATATTTGATCGGCTTTTGTGATATCAAAAGTGAATTTTCATGGCAGACGTTCCTCGTCCTTCACTTCTTTTCCTTTGATATCTTCTGTTAGTTTACTAGGGTTTACATACATATGGTGATGGTCTAAGAGGGGGTTGATCTTAGGCCTTATAAAAGAAAACCGATGATGGAAACCTTGAGAGGAGGAATCTAATAAAACCGTATGCTTGTAAGTGAATAGAGTAATAATTAAAGCAAGCAAATGAAGGATGAGAGTTAGAGAGATTGCACCATATTATTATAGTGGTTCGGCCAACCTTGCCTACGTCCACTTCACTCAAGGGTCCTCCTTGAGGTTCCACTACATGCAACACCTCTTACAAGATTTCCACCAAGCTTACGGGTGCTTGGTAACCTATCCACCAAGTTTACGGGTGCTTGGCAACCTTACAATCTCTCCAACTCACTATTGGATCTCTTTTTCAAAGTCTACTTCACAATTTGATGTAGTTTAACAAAGTCAAGCTCACAAATAAAGAAGATAGACTTGCTATAAAGATTTCTCAATGATCCCTTAGCTTCCCTTTGGCCTATCCTTGCCACCTTGCAAGTTTGCTACATCTCCCCTTTTGTAGCTGAGCACCAATGCCCTCCAAATAGCCTTCCAACGGCTATTTTCTCCCTTTCCAACGGCTCTTTAACGGCTATATTTTTGACTGGTGGTCGACCTTCAATCTCTCACGGTCGACCTTCAATCCTCCTGCGGTTGATCCACGGATGCATCCGCTAGGCTTCACTGTCGACCGTCGCATCATCTGCGAGCCTCTTTCATGAAAATGACACTCCAGGGTCGATGTACCGATCGACCGCCGCTCTTAAAGTATGGTCCGTGGTCGATCCACCGATCGACCGCCGCATCATCCGCGAGTACAAAAACTTATAGATATGAAATTTAAAGCTTTCAGATTAAGGGATATTAATATTCAAATTAAGTTTTATCATCATACATAATTGACATCATCAAAACAATATTAGGACCAACATATGGATCACCTTTGATTGACTCCGCTAGACAGACATCTATTTCATCGTATCCATTTGCATCCACACTATAAATTTCATAGTTTGGATCATGGAAATAAGTTCATTTCGAAGAACTTTTGGCTCTGGCTTCCTCTTTGAGCAGTTGTTCATACTTGACAACACTATGAGTTAATTGGAATAGGTCATTAAACTTTTTATCTTAGAATTTCTTCTTTCACTCGAAGGAAAGCCCTCCTTGTGCAATCTTGACAAATTCAAGCTCGAGTGATGGTATGAAGCATCTGCTTCTAGCCCTCTTAAATGGTCGAAGAAAATCTTCGACGCATTCTTCTGGTAGTTGTCACATTTGTGCTAAGTCTGCCTTGGACACGTTTGCTATTGCACTATATAACTGAGTATAGTATACTTGTTCCATATGTTGCCAAGTTTGCACTAAATTCAGAGAAAGGCTGATGAACCACGAAAAAGCCATTCTGGATAAAGAACTCCATTCTAGATAAAGAACTCGGGAAGAACCTTAACTCATGATAACCCCCTACATCCGCACATATTAATGAAAAGCGACCAATATGTTCAATGGATGAAATTTTGTCAGTTCCATTGAATGGTTGGAAGTTACGAACTCTACATCCTTTCGGGAATGGGTACAAGTGGTCGACCCAATCAGGGTATGGCTTCCTATACACTGGTGCACGATTTCCTTGAACTTCACCAATTTGCTCCTGGACAATGATACCAATCTAGTCCCTAAGGTCCATTTTCAAGTTGTGGCTCCGGATGCATTTCGAGCGGTGGTTTTGGGTTCATCTCCGGGATTTCATGATGCACAGGAGGCACATGTGGGTCATTGAAAAAATGGCCATTTAGATTAGCTCTATGGTCTGGCCTTTGTGCGTTGGTAGGAAAGTGTCTATTTAGGAATATGTTTCGATAGGTCTCTCTGTTCTTAAGGTCTCCAAGGTCTACATGTCCAACGAATTCGTCGAAATTAAATGGGCCACCTCGATTAGCTCTGGGATTTTCGTCCCGATGGCCATCTATTTGATCCCTATGACCAGCTACTCTATGATGCCTCTGATTATACCTTGGTACATTAGCACCATGATTGTGTTGTGGTCCAAATACATTCTTGACATGTGAGTTCCTAATTTCTTGTCTTATTTCATGCAACAAGATTTCAAAATAAGGCCTAATTGCTGCCCCTACGACAGTTTCAGGTGGTATATTGGGGTTATTTGACATTACCTGCTCACCATTCACTGGCGGGGCTTCACTTGATTTGCCTTTGCGATTCGGTTCTGCGCAAACAGGTTCGCCAAGTACTGGCGCTTGGTTTGGCATTGCATGAAACTGCTGCTCTTCATCATTGGCATTCTCGATGAGGGGCTCGTCTTTGAACTGCTCTCCGATCATATTGCTTGATCTCAATCGCATACAAATTTTTCTCCTTAGCACACCGTGTCCCACCGGACGTGCCAAAAATGTTTGCGCGTGAAATATGTTCGCTTTCGACGAACAAAATAGATCGTGATGAATCAAGGACGTGAGCTCTGCAACCTCCTCGAAAACAAGCGAGGGTGCTAAGATTGCAAAAAGAGATAGAATAAAAATAAGCTAATTGCAGTAGAACAAGGACAAAGTGATTTGTTTTGACGGCATTGAAGGTTCCATAAAAAAGATGAAATATTTGATTAATTGCTAAGACGGCACTGCTGACGATTCCGACGAAGTATCTACTGGCAAGTAGGTGCGAGTAAGTCTATTACAAAAGTGTTGGGCGGACCTGCGATACAAGAGTGCAGGGCGGACCTACGATGCAAGGGTGCAAGACGGACCTATGAAAGACCTAAGCTAAGATAGAAATAATAGTGGCTAAGGCTACTGATACAAGAATCTATTGCTCTGGTTTCTGAATTGCTAGAGAGTTTAACTGTTGTATTTCTTGGTCTTTTATACCGCTCCATTCCCTCAGCGGTTGGTAGCAGTTCCATTGGTGATTTTTCCTATCGTGTCTGGCAGTTGAACTACTAATCGGTTACATTAACTGACGTCTCTTTTCATTATTGACATTGAGTTTCTGTTTTGTGGTGAAATGTGCTCATTTTCATCGGTACTTTTCTTTCGTGTGTTGAAGTCATTCCAGACGATTCTCTTTTCACACTCATCTATGATTTAAGTGCATATGAAAATAAAAATGATTTTTCTGGTATACACAAATCATCTCATCAAACTCATTTCTTTGTGCGCTTTCAAGTGACTAAGAACAATGTATTGCATCAGCGGCTTGGTCACCCTCAACCTTATTTATACTTTGCACTCAGCTGGCTTGATTAGACTAAAAGGGAACCTCAAAATAAAATTTGTGAGCTGTTAGATGAGAAAGATGAGCAAAGTCTGGCTTGATTAGACTAAAAGGGAACCTCAAAATAAAATTTGTGAGCTGTTAGATGAGAAAGATGAGCAAAGTCTGGCTTGATTAGACTAAAAGGGAACGTCAAAATAAAATTTGTGAGCTGTTAGATGAGAAAGATGAGCAAAGTCTCTTTCATTTCTGGATCACGTACTAATTATGACCTTGAAAAAGTTCATTGTGATTCATGAGGTCGTGCTCCAACTTTGTCACTTGATTATAAATATTCATATTATGCTACTTTAGTTGATGATCATGGTCGCTACATGTGGTTTACATCTCTTCAAAAGAAATCAAATTTTTTCCATCACTTTAAAAATTTCTTGGCAATGATTGAGTGACAGTTCTCTCGCCAACTTAAAATTTTTCGAAGTGATATGGTGGGGGTGGGGGTGAATTTATTAGTACCGCTTTTCTCAGGAAAAAGGAATAGTCCTCCGTCACCGCTCTTGTCCTCGCACACCTGAACAAAATGGCTTAGTCGATCGTCGACGCCGTGTGATTTGAGAGCTGGGAATGACTATGCTCTATCAAAGTGGTATTCCAAATAAATTTGGGTTGATGCATTCTGCACTGCGGTTTATCTCATTAATAGCTTACGATGTGCATCTGATGGTAACTGCTCGCCTTTTTATATGTTACATGGTCGCCATCCTGATTATTAGATCTTTTGGATCTAAATGTTATCCATATATTTGGGACGCAAAGAAAAATAAATTTGATCTAAAATCTTTAACTTGCATTTTCATGGGATATAGCAGGCAACACAAGGGTTATAAGTGCTTTTATCTCCCCACCGGTAGAATGTGCAGCTCGCGGCATGTTGTTTTTAATGAATCGGAATTTCCTTTCAAAAATTTATGTATGCTGCGTTAAAGTCATTCTAAACCTGAAGACATTAGCATCTACAATGAGTATTTTGCCATTCGTCCTATGTAGCCTATACTGCATACACATGATATTTCTGCTAACCCTCTTGCCTCACAACAAGAGACTATGTTGCCTTTAGGCTTTAGTGCAAACATTTTGAATCCTATGCGGTTATCTTCTAAGAACATCAATGATACCCATGTGTCTCAACAAGATGTTTATGAAGCTTCACTTACTTACCATTCTATGCAAACCAATCAAAGTGCTGGCACCAACAATTCTGATCAAACTTCAATGCCACACTACCTAATACCCAACGACTTCATCAGATGGTGACAAAGACTTCATCAGATGGTGACAAAGGAGCAAAGCATGTACCTTTCGTCCTGATCGTAAATATGCTAACCTTCATAATGTTTTGCCTATACCTCAAGAACCAAGGACGGTCAAAAAAGCCTTGCAATATGAGAGATGGGTTTAAGTTGCGAATAAAGAGTTGCATGCAATTAGGAAAAATCAAACCTTGACATTAGTACTTAGAGAGCCCAATAAATATGTGTTAGAACAGAAATCTAACCATTGACCGGTCAAATAGTCAAGATTAAAATCTACTCCACACTTAAGAATCAGATGATTGTAGTTAAGTTCTACTCCTTCAAACTAAGTTCGAACAGAGGTGTCATGTTGAATGGAAACCTAAATTAGACCTAATTTAATAATCTGATTAATAACTAATTATCTAGATTAACTTAAAATAATCTAAACTTATCTATTGAAGGTCTAAATTATCTAATATTATGAAATTAGTTAAAGAAAATGATAAAGATCATCCTCAGTTGCTAAATCAAAAGAAAGCATATTTAAACCTAATGATTAACTTAATTTAACCTAGAAAGTAAAAGCTTCTAATATTAAATTAACCTAAAGAAATGCAGTAAAGAAATCTCTAAGAAATGAAGAATAAAGCATAACTATCTAAACCTAAATTATCCATCTAAAGTAGTAATCTAAACTACATTAAGCAGAAAAGATTAACTAAGTATTGAAGAAACGAAGACATTCTATTGAATTGAATCAACTTACAGGAATAGAAAATATCCTGAAAGAACAATAATGAAATCCAGACGCGCAGGCTCTGTGTTTAGTTTGCGAGAGAGATTACATAGTGAAAGAGAAAGGTATTTATACTAGAGCAGTTCAACTGCTTTGTCCAATACGTTCTCCATCGTCTTCCATCTTTCACTCTTAATACGCCGCGTGTCCCATGTTCTCCGATATTTCCTCATTTCTTCATTCTTTGCTTTGGCCGATGACGGTTGCGTCTTGGCGATGAGCTTATGGCCGATGATGGTTGCATCTGATTGGTGAGCTTGTCTATGTTGTAATGTCATCATTCTTGATTGGTGTTCTCTTCTCGTCCATTTCTTCATCATGGTCAGTTGGCAATCTGTTCTTTAAATGAACTAAGTTTTTTGGCCGATAACCTGTCATTATCTTTGGCCGATAACCTTCTTGTTTAAAGAAGATCATCATTCTTAGTTAAAAAATCTTTTGCTTTTAGATTGTCATCGTTCTTGACTAATGGTTTCTTTATATAGAAATGACCATCATTCTTGATTGATGATTTTACTCTTTGGGCGATGATCTTATCATTGAGCGATATCGCTCAATTGGGTTTGAAAGTCTATCGGTTATATTTATTATGCTGATATGTTAATCATTGATTGGTTAGCCATTATATTGGCTAACATTTTGCTCTCCATGCGGTAATCGAGGAGTTTGAATTTATGACGAGATGACCGCATCTGATGCGATTTGATAGCTTGCTTGTTAACCACTAAGGGCTAATCATGATCATTCTCTAGGAAACCGAATCGCCGTTCCATTCTCCTTCTCTATCCATATCTTTTGATATTCCGCATTTAATGCGTCGTCCTTATCTGACATGCATACCCTTTTAGCCATACGTCTTTGGCGCGAAATAACGCTATTGGTTCTTACTTCTTCAGTTAGGGCTTTAGCTTTCTTTCTTCTCTCACAATCGCGGCGCTTAGGCTTTCTTCTTCCTCCAATGACTTCTGAGATACCAAAGGCTCCTTCTTCTTCTTCTTCTCCGTCAAGGTTTTTTTGTTTTCCGCCATGGGTCATGAGCTCAAAGCCGGTGAGTTTGTACACAAGGAAGCCTGCAAGGCCTACGCAGAGTTTAATGATGTTTTGAGATCAGATGAAGCGAGAGGGACATATCTGGTCAGGACGGGTGATTCTTCTTTCAGGTTCTTTTCTTTGTGTCCTTGCTTCATCTCTAATCTTTTACCTTCTCTTTCCGCCGATCTCCAAGTTATTGTTCATAGTTTTCCAATTTCCGAAAATCTTCCCCTATCTCAAGAACTTAATCTTTCAACCCTTTCTTCCAAAAATCATATTACTCCATGGCCTTTGACCGATGACAAGTTCATCAAGTGGCATAGTAGAATGGTTAATCATCTTGAGTCAAAGAAGATTTTTTCTGATGCTGCCATTTTGGTTTTCTTGGATTTGAGCACTAGGGTTCCTGCTCAAGAGCCCAATTTACTTCTGTCGTCGTTTCTTTTTTGGTCGACAGAGTATAACAACTTTGTTTTTCCTTGTGGCACTCTTTCCATTACCCTTTTAGACATCGCTCTTTTGACCGGTCTTTCTCCTATCGGCGATCTTGTATCGGCCAATATGGAGCTTTCTTCTCGGGAAACGGTTTTTGATTCTGATAAAAACTATGGTGTTTTTATCAATGCATATGCCAAACTTGAAGAGACCGATGAGCCACCAAATGCTAGAGAATGATTAGCGTTCATTTATTACTGGCTTTGTAAATTCGTTCTTTGTCTCCCTGCTAAGAGACCGGTTAGGGGCTATATCGGTCTTGCTCAAGCTATTGCTTCTAAAAAGCAAGTCTTGTCCCTTTCCACTTTTGTTCTCTCGGCCATATACAGAGGCATCTACCTTAATCTTGAGCAATTGAGAGATGGTGAAAGCCTTACTGGTTTTGGCCCTCTTTGGATTGTCCAATTATGGCTTAGAGCCTATTTTCATGAACTCCATTTACCTCCGTCTTCTTCATCAGCCAGAACTCAATGCCATTTGTACCTTTCTTCATCGATCATTCCCAAATCCCTCCAACATAGTTTTGATTATTTTTATACTTTATCCAATTTTTCTTCCTATCGTCCTTTCAACCATAATTCTCACCCAGCTACTATTCGTCCACTCCTCGATTTGTCGGCCAATTTGGACGATGAGGATAAAAGATTGGCCTGGGCCTGTTTCTTGGTCGGCCGAGACTTACACTTTGACATGTCATGGGGTAAGGCCAACAACAAGTGCGGAGTAGAAGTCTATGCTCCAAACTTTGTCGTCCGCCAGTTTGGACTGAAGCAAGCTTGGCCAGTTCCTCCCTACTTTAGCTTCAATGTAATCGCTAAAGGTCGATGTGTTTTTCATAGCATCGATAGGGGTAGTTACTGTGGAGAAAAAAAACATAGCGCTTTGTAAGCGATTTAAGCTTACATATTTTGAACCAGTGGTCGACGTCGATCCCGTCATCACCGATGTTTGGAATTCGGCCATCAAAGAGCGTCTCTTCTCCCAAGACAAGAATGTCGTTTTCAATAACTTTGTTCCTCCCAAGAAATTGGGACGTAAAAACGATATTCTAGAACATGCTGAGGCAGATGATAGACCTCAGAAGAAAAGGAAAGTTGTTGCTTCCATTGGAAAGGGTGGAGAATCGCCCAAAAAGAGACGTGGAAAGTCTACTGAAGAGACTTCGTCTCGTAAGAAGAAAAGGGTATCAACTACTGAATCCAGGATATCTCCATTGGCTGAGAGGCCTTTTGTCGAGGAGACGATGGCCGATGAAGTAGTGGCCGAAGCTGTAGTGGTCGATGAAGTAGCGGCTGAGGAACCTGAACAACAAGCTCGCTCATCTTCAGCAGTGGAAGAGAATGTAGGATCGCCAGACAGTAGGCAAAGCGTTCATTCTGCTTTTGCTGCCAAGTGAGTGTTCTTATATATTCTTTTGTGTTTTTCCAACTTCACATTTTAAACTCACTTTTCTTTGTTTTTCAGAGAGAGATCAAACTCTTCTACTCCTTCCCACCTCTTATCTCTTTCTGGTTCTCCCACCAACTTGGGCGAGGAGGCTGCTTGTGAAGAAATTGAGAAAGACCCTGTCGCTGTCCCTAGTCAGGTTGAACCCTTGACGGAACAAGTATGTGTTAATTCTTGAATACAAAAAATTTGTGTTCACCAATAGATTCAAACATTTAATCATTGTTTTTCTCAATGATTTGTTTTATCGATCTTTTCTCGTTTCTATGTCAACAACTTTCTAATAAGGAAAACATCATCATTTCATCGTCCGAAGAAGAAGGACGAGATGATGTTACCGTCGAACATCTTTTCGACGTTCTCAACTTTACTCCATCCAGACCAGGTTTGTCATCTATTGGCCAGATGATTGTTTATGATCCATATAGTCTTTGAAGGGACCTTGGTGATATTCAACTATCATCTGAAATAGCTTTTACAGGTGTATCGACCTTACAACCCATGGTCGAGACATCGCCCATTATAGGGTTATTGGCCATTGGTGCTGAGCGCAGTGTCGATGTGCCCCCCAATGTTTCAACAGCAGACATTCCTGTCACCACGCCTGCTACAATCCCGATAACATCGCCAAGGATAATGGGCGAGAGCGCTTTAGTAGTTTTTCCTACTACAGTTGCGCCGACATTAGTCAACACCCCCCAAGCCGGTCCATCCACTTTTACTTCAGATGAGGTATGAATTCATTCTTAGCTAGTCAAATTTATATTTATGATCACTATCGATCATGACCTTTAATCATTTCTAAATTTAGGACGATATGGCTGACTTGGTCAACTACGTCCATTCACTTAATGAATCATGGCGAGCTCAACTTTCTGGAAAACAAACAGCTCCTGATCCTGTGTCCATCCAACAACGTCGACATCATGATATCATACGGGCTTTGGCCGACTACATGATCATTTTGGACAAGTCGCAAGAGGAAGACTTTTCAGCATCAGAGTATGATACTCTTGAGAGATCGACAGCTATATTCTTGACGATCGACCCTGAAGTGTTAGGTCTCTCAGCCCAGGAAGTAGAAGATATCCAAAGCTTAAAGCTGACAATTGAAAGCTTGGATGCGGAAAGGAAGAATTTAGCCAACGAGCTTGTCCTTGTTGGAGAACACCGAGAGCGACGAACACTCTTAAAAAATAAGATCGACAATAGCATGAATAAGTTGTCCACAAACTTGGATGCCATCAGTGAGAGAGAATCAGATATTTCCAAAGTTGATTCTGAAATCAAAGAGCTAGAAGCTCAAATCCTTCAACTCAAAACTCAAAGGAATTATCTTGTAAAAGAAAGTAGGCAAATAGGCCAAGAGAGCAGCAAAGATATGGAAGAGTACAATGCACTTGAAGCTGACTCCTCCAAAGATCGCCAAGTTGAGATCAACGCTGAGTTGGTTAAAAAAAATTATCGGCGTAAAGGAGTCAGAGAAAACATTGCTCGTATCTCTCAACATCTCTCCATGAGGAGATAACTTGTAATCGTTGAATTGTTGGTCGATCACTTTGTAATGAACCAATATTTTGTTAATTGCTATCATCCATTCTGAGGATGTCTTTCTTCTATGCTTTTGTTTTACATTGATGGATAATACTTTTTAATGTATCAACCATTTATCATTCATCGATGTAACCCACCATCAGTAGTTCTTAGTTGGTATGACCCATTTGGCAATACTTGATCGACCAAATATGGTCCTTCCCAATTGGGCAACCACTTTTCGTACTTAGGGTCATTCCGATCTATAGGTAGGATCATTTTCTAAACTAAGTCTCCTTCTTGAAAGCCTTTTGATACTACTCTCTTATTATAGATATCGGCCACTTTCAACTTTTGTGCCTCAATGTTTTCTAAGGCAATAGCTCGTTGTTCATCGAGCTCCAAAAGATTGTACATCAATGCTTCTTCATATTCTTCACTAGTTGAGCGATCTTGTTTTAAAGCTCTGGGCAATAGAACATTTATCTCAATAGGCAGAACCGCCTCTTGACCATATACCAATTGGTAAGGCGTAACCTTAGTACTAGACTTAGGTGTAGTTCTATGTGTCCATAACGATCTTAATAACCCTTCATGCCATTGCCTTGGGTTATCGTCCATCATCTTTCTTATAATTGACTTGATGGTTTTATTGGACGCTTCAACTTGTCCATTAGACTGGGCATAATAAGGTGTAGAATTGGCTATATTAATTTTATTCTTAGCCAAAACATTCTTTACCTTAGAACTTATAAACATTGTCCCTTGATCGGACACAATTGTTTGTGGGATGCCAAATCTACATATGATATTCTCCCAGATAAAGTTTATCACTTGATCATCAGAAACTGTTTTTAATGGGATAGCCTCTACCTATTTGGTAAAATAGTCTGTCGCCACAATTACAAACTTGTGCAACATGGACGATGGAGGATATATCTTTCCTATAATATCTATCGCCCAACATCTGAATGGCCAAGGTTTTACAATGATCGATAACTCACTTGTTGGTGCTCGCTGTAATGGATCATGCCTTTGGCACGATTCACATCCTTTTACATACATGGCACATTCCTCCCCATGCGTGGCCAATAATAGCCACTGCGCATTATTAGCCAGCGCATTTTTATGCCGGATTGATGTGCCCTACAAACACCATTATGTATCTCAGCCATTGTCAATTTAGCTTCATCATGACTCAAGCATCGCAATAAAATCCCATCTGGTCGACGTTTATATAAAACATCATTTTGTAAAAAGTAATGTATCGCCTTAAGACGGATTTTCCTATCGACCTTAAGCGATGGATTTTGCAAAAAAGCGACGATTGGGGTACGCCATTCTTGTTGGCTATTGATTTGATCTATCTCTAGTGAGCGATGAGATCGCTCTAGGGCAGACTGTATCATGCCATAACTAAAATCGGCTATGCCCCCCAAGTGTTTTAAGACTTTATAGCCAGATGCTATTTGGGCCAGGGTATTAGATTCATCGTTATGTAACCTTGGGACAAAAAGTAACTCAAAATCATTCAAGCGATTTAATAACTGCAAAGCGATTAGATGAAATGGAATTAATATGTCGCTCTGGCACTTATAATGTCCAAGTAGATGATTTATCACCAATTGTGAATCACCTTTAATTCATACATTGGACACCCCTAAGTCCAATAAAATTTCGATGCCGATGATTAACGCTTCATATTCAGCCTGATTATTGGTGCATAACTGCGATAGAGTATACACAAATTTATAATGCCGTCCAATGGGCGATAAAATCGTAATCCCAAGGCCTGCTTCATTGACGGTTTTAGAACCATCAAAGTACATCGTCCATGGAATGAGCGATATAATGTTGATCTCTCGCTCTAATTCCTTTGGTATATCTACACAAGGATAATCTGCTAAAACATCGGCCAATACTTGGCCTTTAACAGCCTTTTGAGAGACAAACTTAATGCCAAACTCAGCTAAAGTTAACACCTAGTAACCAATACGCTAATGTAAAATTGGTTGAGAAAACAAGAATTTCATTACATTATATTTAGAAATCAAGTAAACAGTTACAAGCTTTAAATAAGCTCTTAACTTGGTACACATAAAATATAAGGCCAAACATAATTTTTCTATGGCCGAGTACTTTTGCACATAAGATAGTAACTGCCTACTTAAATAGTACACTGTTCTCTCGACTCCATCTTTTCCATCTTGCGCCAAGAGACCTCCAATCGATCAGTCTGCTGCAGCGATGTAGAGCTTCATGGGATCCTTCAATCTTGGCGTCGCCATAACTGGTGGTGTTGCTAAATACTTCTTGAAGCATTCAAATGCTTGTTGATGTCGTTCTTCCTAGACGAAGTCGTCTTCACTCTTTAGTCATAAAAGCGATGAGAATTCATGAGTCTTTCCTGCACAGTTAGAAATAAATCTTCTCAAAAAATTCACTTGACCAAAAAACTTTTGCAGTTCTTTCTTAGTCTTTGGAGGACTAGCCTCAATGATAGACTTTGAATTATTTTGATCAAGTTCTATTCCTCGCTCATGGACGAGAAAACCAAGAAAGTTCCCTGCTTGCACCCCAAATGCACATTTTAAGGGATTTAATTTCAAATTATACTCTCTCATTCGCTCAAAAGCTTTGATCAATTGAGAAAAGTGATCGGCCATAACTGGTGATTTTACCACAATATCATCAACATAACTTCTATAAAATGGCCGATCATGTCATGAAAAATCAAGTTCATCGCTCGCTGATAAGTAGCACCAGCATTCTTTAAACCAAAGGGCATAACAACCCATTTATAACTAACAAGAGATCCTGGACATCTAAAGGCCGTTTTATGAACATCGTTCTTGGCGATATACATTTGATTATATCCGGAATACCCATCCACAAACGAATATATCTTATGTCCAGTAGTTGAATCGACCAAATTGTCGACCGATGGCATAGGATATTCATCCTTGGGTGTTGCCAAATTTAAGTTTCTAAAGTCTATACAGACTCTAAGTTTGCCATTTTTCTTCTTAACTGGCACTATATTTGAAAACCATTCTACATATCTGGTCGTTCTAATGAAATTTACGTTTAACAATCGTTGAATTTCCTTTTTTACTTATGGGATTATATTGGGAGCAAAACGCCTTCGCGCTTGCTTATATGGAGTAGGAAGTTCATGCTCGATGATGGTTCTATCTAGGCTAGGCATTTCCTTATAATCCCAAGCAAAACAATCTTTATATGAACGTAAAATGGCGGTGAGTTCGTACCTGACATCTTGATCGATAAGCTTGCTGATGAAGGTTGGACGATGTTCCTCGCCGTCGCCAAGGTTGATCTCTTCCAGTGGGTCTTGAGCTTGCATGTTTCCACGTTTGCCATAAGGGACTTCTTCATCATCCTCTTGGGGAATCTCTTTTAAACAATCCAAATCGTTCGTCTCCTCGGCGGCTAACGCTTCTACCTGATAAGCCATTATCTTGGCTTTTAAGGCCGTTACAGTGGCCCAATTTCTCTCGGGGTGTGAACCCATCACTTTAGACTTGAGGCCAATGATCGGTCAGCCCTTGGTGCAAAGACCACTGAGGTTGGTCTTGCAGGATCAAATAATTCCGCCACACGCTCCCTCAGCATGACACCATTCTCTGAGACTACCTTCAGCGTATCGTCGATCTGGAGGAATTGTAATGGACCATAGTTGCAGTCATAAAAGGACGCTTCCATAGCATGAGTGTCCATACTATAGAGCATATTGTCGACCATGATGGACTCAACATTTCCTTCGGCATTGCATAAGAACAAGCATTGATGAAGGGAGGATGGAACACACTGGCTGCTGTGAATCCAGGCTCGACCAAGCAAATTATTGTAGCTGGTCATCGAATCCATAACGAAGAACGTTGTCGCCCTTGTAAAGCTTCCAACCTTAATATCCAAGGGAAGAATCCCCTTTGCAGGAGTTGGGACTCCACTAAACCCGGTTAGCGTGATGTCCGTGGGAATGAGATCACTATCGGTCTTGCCCAGCTTCTTCATCATTTTAGCAGGAATGACATTGACTGCGGCCCCTGTATCGATCGGAACCCTGCTCACACGAATACCATTGATATCAGCCTTAATGTGTAAGGGTCGTAGGTGGCGTGTCATTGCTTCTAGCGGTTGATCGAACACAACCTTATCCTTAACTTGATAATCTTCTATGTGCGACTTGGCCGATGATTGAGGTCGATCTTGAACTGCTTTGCCTTTGGACTTGGTTGCAACATGGACAACTTCTGGGCTTTCTTGTCCATCCCATGATGGCCATTGCTGATCAGTTTGCTTGTGTTCTCGCTGTGCCTCTGTTGCTTCTACGTCCTAACCAGTTGGAATGATTGGCGCATCATCGGTTTGCTGAACATACTTGGCTACGTCGCCCTTCGGAACCATTTCTTTACAAGAGGATCGCCATAACAAACTAGATAATCGAACTTACCAATTGGTTGACCCTGAATACTTATAGCCGGGTTACCTCCCTTGTAGAGCTCAATCAGCAGCATCTTCTGGGAGATGTTCCTTCTCGCCGCTTCTTCATGGACCTTGATGGGAACCTCCACTTCTACCCATTCGACGTCTTCGATCATGGGCTCTTCCTCATCGCCCTAACCAGTTGGGACAATTGCTACTGATGTAGATGGAACGATCTAGGCGACGACTTCTGTCTTCTTGACGGGACGCTTTACCTTCACGTCTCCATAAATCCGCACGTAATCATATCGGCCACTTGGCTGGCCACCTGGTCCTACTGCGGGATTGCCTTCCTCATACAACTGCTACAGTAATCGCTCTGTAGACATACCTCTCCTCTGAGCCTCTTCTGCAACATTTTATTTTTCTTTAACCTCGATGTATTCATTCTCATCGTCAAGTATCAGACTTACTGGGGTTGATTCCTCAACTTCATCGACCAAGGTGGCTGACGCATCTCCATCGTCGACCATATCTGATATCTCTAAGTCACTTTCCACTGGACACTGTTGTCCAAGGTGACTTGGCAAGATGTAATTGTTGATGATAACAGATGGGAGCGTTCCTAATCGAATTACCTGACTCCCTCCGATCTTATCATCATCGTCCTTGCTTGGACGATGAAACTTACTCTTAGAAGACCTTGTTGCCTTGGAGATAGCAGCATCATCTTCAAACTCCTCGGGCTCTTCAGTCTGATCTGGATCAGTTTCCTGAGCTTGCTTGGCCCTCATCATCTGGCCATACTTCTTCTGATGTCGCCGGTACTGGGTCCTTGTCATCTCCTCCACTGGAGCTGATCGACGAGTGTAGCAGTTGTAGTTGTACCACCTTTCCGGCTTGTATGGCTGAGGCACAAAGCTCCATGGGTAAGCATGAGGCTGACCTTGATTCCATTGCCAGGGTTGTGGGTGATGAAACTTGGTCCCGAAGAAAGGTGTCATTGGATGCCTAAGGTCCCAGTGACATCTTAGGCAGACATGTGGAAGCGCTGGCTCCTTCCCTTTGTCTTGGCTGAGTCGGGCGAACACATCTGGACGACTATCGTCCTGAGTCTCGTCGATGACAATCTTGAACTTTGGCAACTTGAAATTTGCCACATCGGTCAATACCATTCCCACTGGAGCAGCTTTGGGGAATGGGTTAGCATCAACTCTCATGTGTTTGGTTAGAAAACCAATCCTATCGGAGTCAATCACATCCTGTAAATAATTACGGAAGACCAAACATTGATTAGTATGATATGACCAAGCATTATGTGATGTGTTGTCGCAAGCAACCAAAAATAAAACAAATACTCGTTAAAATAAATACAGTAGTGCGAGTACGAGTCGATCCCACAAAGAGTGTTTAGCCTTGTTTTGTGCTTAGTGAACAAAGATGGGGGGTTTTAAGCGAGAGGAAAACAGTAAAGAAACAATCTAAAGCGAAGAATCGAATTGAATCAAGAGAACAAACCTTGGTCTAAGTCAACATCCATCATCGGAGACCAACAACTGATCATTGATGCAAAAATATACCAGTTCATACCTCGAATATTCACCGTTCGAATTAAATTCGAATCTCTCCTCACTTATAGTAATTAGAAACAAGCGATCCAATCAACCCTAACTACTAAACAATCCAAGACACGCGCTGTAGATTTAATCCAGTAGCAGTATTAAGAATAGAGAGATCGATGAAGCTAAACAACACAAGCACATGCGGTTGCATTTAATCTAGTCGAATATTCTTCCTAAGATCTATTAATCTCTGAAATGTAGTAAATCAATAGATCTCAGTTGCTTCGCAGATTAGAGGGATCAAACAATTACGGATTTGATATCCAACCTAGCAGTAGATCGCAATGAATAATAAACTAGTAGGTCTCCTAGCAATTAGACAAGACAATCATGAACATCCAATCACAGAAGAACACTCAATACTCAAGTATAAACTAAACAATAAAAATAGATTAGATCTCACAGTTTCATTGATTCCGAGGATTCAATTTCCTTGACCAAGAATCAAGATTTAGCCACACAAGGCCATCCAGAACAATCCGCAAAAGATTCCAATAAGCTAGAGAAAACCTAGGAAAAATATAAGAGTAGAAAGTAGCAGCCAAAAGTATCCAGGAATCCCCCCTCAAACAGTAGAAAGAGTCCTATTTATAGCCTAAATGTGACTCCATCTTCGGATTAGATCTGAGCTGTTAATTTTCTTCACTGCGAAGGTAAGATCGATCCTTCCACAAGTGTAAGATCGATCCCTTGATATCAAAAACTTCAATTTCTGGCTACGCTCAATGAAGATCGATCCTTTGATAGAAGCATGATCAATCCTTCTAAGTAGGATGGATAGTAGGATGGATCCTTCGATAGGAGAAAGATCGATCCTTCTCCTCGACGATTTCCTCAATATTCTCGAGTGAAAGGAGGATCGATCCTTCTGTGATCATCTGAAAAGTATGCTCTCTGTCAGGTCTGTCTGCATAGAAGGATCGATCCTTTTAGGGAAAATGATCGATCTTTCTTTTCTGAGTATTTACTGTTTTGCCATCCAGACTGCGCCATTGGTACTAAAATTGTTGTAACTCCTCTAGGAAACTCGAAATCACGAACCGTAAAATTCTCCAGAAACTAGACTTCAAGAGCTTTCCAACCATGTATGGAACATCACCTAGTTCTTCATGAGAAGGTACAGTTTAATGTTTCAAGTTGATCCATATACTCTTTTTAGCTTCTTTTCAACTTAAGGACTTCAATTGCATCATAAATCAAAATATAAGAATAATGAGTGTATTTAGGTACCAAATAAGCACATGAGGCTAAGTATTAAGGGGTAAAAATATAATATTATGCATCATCATCAAATTCCCCCACACTTAGCTTTTGCTCGTCCTCGGGCAAAACTAAAATTTCACTCTACTCAACATATCAAGGTTGCAACGCCATCAACAAAGAACAATCAAGCTCTTCATAACTCATAACATATCATGAACAAACATTTTTAGACAACTTAAAAATCAATCAGTAAGCATTTTCACTTGAAGATGCAGCAAACTAAAATAAGTAGACCCTCACGGAAATAAACACTCAACTCTCATGTGTTTGAAGGGTGTGTATTTCACTCAAATTCATTTCAATGAAAATGATCTACCATAAGCTTGCATATCTTCTCATTCTCCACCACTAGAATCACATGCATAACAAAAATCATAAGGACTTCAAAAAGTTGTAATGGGGTCCAGGATTAAGGTGGAAAATATTTGGGAATATAGCTCAAAAGCCAATGGAATTAATGGAGCAAAAATACATCAATCATACATGTAAAACCAATCACTCCGTTCAGCATCTTCTTCAACTTGACTTTAAAGTACTCAAATCATATAACATTACGACCATGGCAAAAAGATTGCTCATAAGAATACTTTTCAACCGAAACATGGAACAATCTTTTGCAAAAACATCCACATTTGTAGAGATCATATATAAACATACCCCTTTCTTGGAGTATTAGGAGGATTCATAAACACATATTGTAACATGAGAAACAGTTTCCTCCTTCACTTTCTTTTTCTTTTTTTTTTCTTTTTTTTTTCAGAAACAACATACTCACGAATTGAGTATGAAAAATATACTCCACTTCACCAATCATAGCCATACCACAAATCCAAACCCCCCCACACTTGAAACTTGTACACCCATACATGCCATAATGATGATCAATGCTCCATTAGTCGTATGGCTTGGGTATCGACATTATTTTTCAGGTTTAAGGCTTGTAATGTGGGTTAACAAAGAAGTCAATAAAGCTCAAAGGTGTTTAGCAAAAGGAAAAAGTAATTGCAACGTAGGCTATTTGGCTTATGTAGCTTATAACAAAGAGGACCTTAATCATGTTCATGTATACATGTGTCAATGTGACCTCGAATAGAGTCAAAACAAGTTATAGAGAAACAAATCCATGGAAGAATATCTCTCATGAAAGGAAATAGTGAGACTGATATGAATGTGTTAGTCTAAAGGCTCAAAATCTCACAAGCTTTTGTCTACCCATTTAGTCACTTCCATCTCAAGGAAAATAACTCAACTAATTAATTCCAAGTCGCAAGATTACTCATTCAATCCAGTTATGAATATGTCAAGCTTCTTTAATTCTTGCTCATGGCATATGCAACCTAAATCTTCTCCCCCACACTTGAAACTGACATTGTCCCCAATGTAAGGTGGAATGCAAAGAAAAGGTAAATATAACTAAAATGGAAATGCGAAAATAAAAAGAGAAAGGAACGAACTCCCCTTGGGTTGCCTCCCAAGTAGCGCCTTTGTTTATTATCATTGGCTCGACTTCATGCTTTGTTCTTTAATAAGTATAAATCGGCTCCGCAAGGTCCAATTTTTCTACCTTTTCTGTTTGAACGCCTTTATAGAAACGTTTAAGTTGATGGCCATTCACCGTTAATATTTTGGAAGTGGCTAAACTTTGAATTTCAACTACACCATGAGAAAAAACATTAGTAACAATAAAAGGTCCAATCCAACGAGAACGCAACTTACCTGGAAACAAACGAAGGCGAGATTGGTAAAGGAGGACTTTTTGACCAATTTTAAACTCCTTTCTAAAGATTATCTTGTCATGAAAAGCTTTTATCTTTTCCTAGTAAATCCTAGCGCTCTCATAGGCATCGTTGCGAATTTCCTCTAATTCTTGTACTTGCAACTTCCTGTGTTCTCCACTCTCATCCATCTTCATGTTAAAGCTCTTGATAGCCCAATAACCCTTATGTTCTAACTCAACTGGAAGGTGACATGGTTTCCCAAATACCAAGCGATAAGGTGACATACCGATGGGTGTCTTATATGTCATCCTATATGCCCACAAAGCATCATCCAAACACAAACTCCAATCTCTTCTATTTGGATTTACCATCTTTTCAATGATGGACTTGATCTCTCGATTTGACACTTCCGTTTGCCCACTAGTTTGCGGATGATAGGCGATTGACACCTTATGAGTCACATGGCACTTCCTTAGCAACACCTTCACAGTTCGATTGCAAAAGTGCGTGCCTCGATCACTTATGAAAGTTCTTAGAATTCCAAACCTAGATAATATGTTAGACTTAATAAAATCTGCAACAACTTTTGAATCATCAGTCCTGGTAGCTTTAGCTTCTACCCATTTTCAAACATAATCAACAACAAGTAGAATATAAACATAACCGAAAGATATAGGGAACGGACCCATGAAATCGATGCCCCAAACATCGAAAATTTCGCAAAATAATATGGGATTTTTGTGGCATCTCATTCCTTTGGGATATATTACCTGTCTTTTGACAATTCTCGCATGACTTACAAAGAGAGTATGAATCCCGAAATAAAGAAGGCCAATAGAAACCACATTCTAACACTTTTCTTACCGTTCTCTTAACTCCAAAGTGACCTCCACAAGCCTAAGAATGACAAAAAGTGAGTATAGAAATAATTTCATTTTCCGGAACGCACCTTCTTATTACCTAATCCGCACAATGCTTCCATAAATATGGGTCATCCCACACATTGTATTTGGCATCACTTTTGATCTTATCTCTTTGAGCCTTAGACAAATCAGAAGGTAACATATTAGTAACCAAATAATTCACAATATTTGCATACCAAGGTAATGTCACATTTGCGGAGAACAGTTGTTCATCAGGGAATGTTTTCTGCAGACGAAGTTCATCCTCCACATGAATTAAACGACTCAGATGATCTGCGACCCTATTTTCTGTTCCTCTTTTGTCTTTTATCTCCAAATCAAATTCACTCAAGAGAAGTATCCATCGTATTAATCTCGGCTTTGCCTCTTTCTTCGTCATTAAATAACGAAGAGCTGAATGATCATAGTAAACAATGACTTTAGTACCAAGTAAATAAGCCTGAAATTTTTCTAAAGCAAACACAACAGCTAACAGTTCTTTTTCAATTGTAGAATAATTTCTCTGGGCATCATCCAAAGTCTTGGAAGCATAGTAAATTGCATGCGAAGCTTTTCCAATCTTTTGACCCAAAACCACGTGTGAGGACCCGTCCCTCTACTCCTGTGCCTCGTCGTGGACCGCAAGGGCAATTTGGTAAATTGCGCCTTGTCGGCTTGTTTCACACTGACCATGTTTGTGGTAATGTTTGGCTAGAATGGTTAGTTGGACCCGGGATCGAAAGATCCGGGCTTGGGCTTAAGTTTTAGCCCAAGTCCAACTTCCTGCGAAAGAAGGATCGATCCTTCCTTGCTAGAAGATTCGATCGGTCAATGCTAGGAAGACGGATCGTTGAGAAGGATCGATCGGTCTCTTGGGACGGATCGATCGTTCTCTAGGACGGATCGATCGGTCTCTTGGGACGGATCGATCGTTCTCTTGGACGGATCGATCGGTCTCCTTGGACGGATCGATCCTGCTTAGTCGGTTCGTTTGCCTATAAAGCAGACCTAACCTTCTTCCTTGAATCTCTTTGGAAATCCGAGTTCTTGGCTGAGATTTTCTCTAGATTTTGAAGAGGTTGCGGACGATCCAAGGCCTAGCAGCTGGGATTGAAGCTGCTATTGCTTAGGTAGGGATCCTACCTACATTTTCTTCCGGGTTTTTGGAAGTTTTTCCGGTTGTCTTTGATCTTTTGCTTAGATCATGTTATACACTTGTTAGATTGTAGTATTTCCGCCGGTTTTGGACTCGTGATCCTTCGTACCACTACATCACAGGTTTTGGTGGGAATTGGAGTTTTTCCGACGGTATTTCTCGCCGGAGGGATGCCGGAGAACCCAACGCGATCGATCCTTCTGGGAGAGGGATCGATCCGTCTTCGTTGGTCATGCTGAACCCGAGCCGGATCGATCATTCTAGGGGAGAACGATCGATCCTTGTGCCTTGGGTAGCATGGGATCCCTCTCGTCACGAGTAGGATCGATCGTCCCTCGGGGGAAGGGATCGATCCTCCTCGGCACGACAGTGAGGATGTTCCCTATCGCGAGTAGGATCGATCGTCCCTTGAGGGGACGAATCGATCTTACTCGGCACGATAGGAAGAGTTTCTTCTCTGCCTTTAGTAGAATCGATCGGCCCCTTGGGGGAGGGATCGATACGACTATGGCAGAGAGAGGAATGTATCTTGTTTTGCTCGCGGGGCTTTGCATGTATCTTTTTCTTTACTGTCTTATATCTTGTACATATACTTAAGCATGTTAGTCCCATATTAGGTGCAGTGGTGAACCGGGGAAGTGATGACTCCCGGAATGTTTAGAATAAACGGGCGAGTAGCCCTACAGCTTTCCTTAGCCTCGCATGCTGGCGTGCGCCGAGGACTTTATCTATGACATATGTGAGCTGTTGTTTGCGGGGTTGCTACCCGGTGCAGGTGTTGTGGTGGATTGCTGGCAGTTGGTGGTGGTACCACTGCAGCAGTCCCTAGACCTTATTTATCTGTTCTCCACCCCGGGCCGGCAGGGTGTCGCGCCCAGACCTTGTTATTTATATCATCACATACTGTTGCATGTTTAACTGTATTACCCTGCGTATGCGCTATCATTCATTGTGTTGTGCATTAGTTGCATCTGTGTCGGGTGTTGCCGATCCGGGGCTTTCGGGTACTCCGGATCTAGCTCTAGGACCGTTGCAGGTAGCTTGGTCCAGGATTCGATTTGTAGAATTCAGTCGACTCGATGATAGGGTTAGATAACCTGAATACATGTGGTTAGATGTTTAGAGGTCGTGTCGGCTCCAAGTTGTATCTGAAGTGTAGCCGAAGTCCGGTGTCCTTAAACTCTTGGGAGAAGGAGTGCCTGCCCAGCGGTGTCTTGGCCCGCCAAACAGTGTTCTGTGTCCTGTTGAGAGTATGCAGTGTTTTGGCCTGCGTTCACGGACTACCCGTAGGGTTATGGGACCCTTGGATACACCTAAGGTAGACTTGGAGGCAGCACTGTTGTGTTCCTTCCCTTGTGAGTGTCGTAATGTAGTGTCCCTGCTGAGCTTAGTGCTCACTCCTACCCGGGCTGCATTTTGCAGGTGCTGGCGCTAGCTCTTCTTCGGTCGCCCCTACCGGGTCGGTGTTTGGTGATGTGGCGGCGTCTGGCGGTACTTGAGGAGCGGCGATCTATGTTTTTACCTTTTGTTATAGATAGTCTCTTACGGGAGTGATAAATGTATAATTTCCCTATTTTGAGGACTTGTATCTATTCTAGTTCAGTCTTTGGGTTTGTAATATTTGTATAATACAGGATGATTGTGAATTGTTAGGGTAACCGCTACGATTAGAGGAAAACCTCGCCAAAATTTCCGTAATAGGTTAGGTTCCGCTTCGCGTCGCCGGCCCGGTTGGGCCTACGCAGGTCAGGGCGCGACAACTTGGTATCAGAGAATAGGCTGTAGATCCCAAGGTGTTAGCATCAGGATTCGGTTGAGATTGAGCGTGGAATGGGTTGGTTCAATGTCTAGAACATCCGTGCATGCTCTCCTTGTGATGTGTTATGCTTTTCCGCTTTATGTTGTGCTGTTTGTTTTGCCGTTCTGACGAGTGAAAGCTCGTTTGCTGTTGGTGATCGTGCAGATGTCGGGAGCTCGCGGCAGACCTCCGGTTGCCGGCCGGGGTGGGGCACGACCTGGTCTGTCACGCCCCGAACCGCGTAGGCCCAATCGGGCCGGGCGATGCGAAGCGGAACCTAACCTACTACGGAAATTTTGGCGAGGTTTCCCTCTAATCGTAGTGGTTACCCTAACAATTCAGAATCTAGTGGATGCCCGTGCCCCTAGCACGATTTAAATTTGTTCATGTTTTTCAGTTATGTGACCTGGCATGGGTATCCATCAATGAAGCTCCCCAGAAATACAGGGCTAAAACCGTGACAGGGGTACGGGTCACACAACACACATTCAACATTAGAATTGTTTAATTGAAAAACATTTATAAGCCACCTTCAGCCATTTAAGGTGCAAGAGCCTTTAGTTATCCTACTATTTCAATACGAAGAGATTTCATCAGACTAAAACTAAATGCTACGTCCGCACAAAAACTAATGCTGCATTGCTCAAGCGATCATGGAGACGTGCAACACTAAAGCTGTAATTTGCTTTTTCTTTTTGGATTTGATCCTTGAACTCTAAATTTTCCAGGTATACTTTGACAAAAAGTAAAATGCAAGACATGGGCTAAGCATTTCATTCTCATCTGAATTCTGAAACCTGTATTTTTAATCTACCAAGGAAGGCTGGCTCATGAACTCAAAGGTACTAATGAAGCATGCATGTATTCTAATGAATGTTGAAAAATAAACCCGAGCTATTTGGCATATCATGAGATGCCCATTTATTCCCCATCCATGGATTAATGATAGAAGACAGGATGACATCAACACCAGAGCTGCTGTTGCTGGTGTTGTTTGGATCACAGAAGCCATCTTTTTCTCTAATCTCTGAGAGAGAGAGGTATGTTGGTGTTTCTACCATGAAATCGGGCAAAAAAAAATAAAGAAAGGAATCGAGATGAAAGCGAGGAGATTGCAATCAATCTTTCGATGTGTGAGTTGAAATCCCAACAGACGACCTAGATCTAAAAATAATTAAGAGACCGAGAGCTCCAAACAAATGGGATTTACACAGGTTAAGAGAGAGCACTTGGTTCCCGCAGGCAGCTCCCTAGTATTTAGTTCAACTTTTATTTCAAAGACCTTCAACGCATCAGATCGAGCACAAATATTTCCTGAGTAAACTATAATCAAGGTAGACTTCATTAACAATTCCACGATGCTTCTCCATTTGAGGCTGCCACCATGGCAAATCTTGCGCATGACAGAAGATTCAGACTTTGCTAATTAGAATGCTCAATCAGGCAACCATGTAATCTCAGCAAAAGACTTCAATGACCACATAAGTCCCAGCTTGGATCACACATCCCCCTCATCTACATAGCCATCGTCACTCCTCCTCAGATGAATCATGATGCTACTAAAACAACAAAGGAAAAGTTTCATTCACCAAGTTTTTTATCACCTAAATATTAATACCATGAGTACCTTAAACTCATGGGCAAAAACCGCTATTAAATGCAATTCCCAAAAAAGACAAACCAATTAATCAATATAAACCACAGGTCCACTAATTAAATCACCAAATCCTAATTCCACCAACAAATGTACATTTATAGTTCCTAGCCAAGAAACATAGGGGGGTGTATATAAGAATTTTGAGTCCTTTCTACCAAAACCAATACAAATAAAAATACAAATAAGAATTAATACCAACAAAAAAAAATACTAAACTAAACTTGGTTGAGGGGGGGGGGGGGGGGGGGGGGGGAATCATTTGCTGCTCAAAGCTAGCTTCCTAAACGCCATCTTGACCTCCGTCTCAGACGCGCCGGCCTGATTCTCGGGATTGAAATCGGTGATGATCCTGCGCCCTTGGGGAGGATGGCGGGGGCGAGGAAGATCTCCTTCCGTATCATATCGTCGTTGATGTAGTTGGAGTTGTTGGCATACTGCAACTTCCTGTTCAGGCGGAACTCAAATTCCTTAAAGATAAGGTCCTAATGCAGAAGATTTAAACTTTATATTACTTCACAAAACTATAACTTTGCAAACATAGAAGTCAATAACTTAGTAGAATGCATGAAATAGTACCTCGACTATAACACGATAGCGAGTAAGATAGCGACTAAGGTCGTAATCACTCTATAGCTTCAGATCCACAATCTCTACAGCTCACCATGTCATCAAATTAAATCACATAGTATAGGTTCAGTTATGTCATGGTGATTCAAACTCGTCCAATATCTAAATTATTCAGTCATGTCATGAATGATTTCCTAACTTTAATAAAGATTTTCATTAAGATCAACAAAAAATACTGGCTGAACTAATAAAAAAAACATACCCAAATAAGCATGGCTGAACTAATAAAAAAAACATACCCAAATAAGCATGCTATTTTTCTTTGCATACCCAAACAACATCACTAAATGAATTTAGTTTAGAAAAGGGAGAACAGATATATTGGCTTAAATTTAGACAATGTGATCAACTTCTTCTCCACTTGAGCAGACTCTCTCCGCCCTTAAGTAGACATAGGGAGAAAAAGAAAATATGGGAAGAAATCAACTTCAGGAACTTTCTAAAAAAACAGAAAAAGAGGAATGCCATATAGGGAAAAAAAAAAACATAGGCTATAAATTATAAAAAAGCATATTTAAAATAGAGTCATAATCCCCTCATATGAGGTTCTAAAACTTTTCAAGAAACTCAAGTACATATTTGTGAGACATTCGCTCTAGTTTCACTGGGTGGGAATACCATATATGCCATGTGATGCATATTTTCGGCTTTCTAAGCCATATTTCCTTGCATCTTTCAGATCTAGATTTAAGAAGCTATTGGAAGGTCATTTTGCATTCAGGAGACAGGACTAATTTAAAACAGTAAGCACCAAATTCAATCATGAAAGTATGAAAATTTGTAGATAAAAAATTGCACTATAAAAGTTCAATTTCATGGCAATCAATGTATTGTGAATTACGCAACTTGCTATCGAAATGAACCTTCGAGTCTATCCACAATGAGACAGACACTCACAAGAACAACAAAGAACACATAAAAGAAGATTCCAAATTTCGATTGCCTTCTGAAAACATAAAGTGAAAAATCAATCAGCGCATTGGTACTTACATGCATTCCTTTTCGAGCTAGAATTTGAAGTAGAATTCAAGAAACAAAAAACAACAAAACATCAAGCCAAGTCCCATCCTCCAGCAAACACCCAATGCTCAAGACAACCACACTAAACCGGTAACCTCATTCCAAATGAATATACTCATGCATCTCAAAAACTGATCAAGTTCATATGCAATACTAAATCGTTCTTCAAACAGATCGTCATCGACATCAATATCCCCAAGCAGGTGAGAAACACTGGAATTGATGTTCGCTTCATAACAACGCATGAAATCATCCCTCACTCTCTCTAAGAACACAAAGGGTACGCATCTGCCAATTGCTTCACTGGCTACAACCAGAAAAGCTATCCATCCAAGAAGCATTTAATAGGAAACAAAGAAACTTCTAGGCAAGTATCAACAACTGCAATAAAACTCAACAAAATTCATACTAAATCCTCTGTCCAATAGGAAGTTGAATGTATGACCGTCACATGAGTAGGTGAACTTCCTACTATTCGGGGGCAGATTTTGCAAGCATTGGACTGCAATGGTGCAAAAATTCCCATAGAAGGATGTATACTCTGCAAGAACAACGGTGCCCTTTGCCACATAGCTATATATCAATGTTTGCTTGCTCATGGATGTAATTCTACTCCTGTCCAAGTATAGCGAAATAGCTCAAATCTAAAAGGCAACTATGTCAATAATCCGCACATATAGATAGACAAAATTAAAGCAATGCCGCATTTCAAACGACCAGAATTTGCATTAAAGCATTACAATTTCAGCATGATAACATTCAATAGATTCTAAAACCTCAATGTAAGGAGAAAACATCTATTCAATAATATGAGAGGCCAATGTCGATTCTATGGGAAAGAGATCCTAATTGAAACAGAATGTATAAATTTGCGTGGAAATCATGAAAGCTAGACCTAACTTTGATTTGCATCAATGCGGAAGATATCTCAAACAATATCACAAAAATTGCAGAGGGAAAACTTATTGTCAAAATTTGAATGATAAATCATGAAATCATACCAAAGCTTGCTTCGAATGCAGGATCTCTGGGGTCCTCCAATTCGAGCTACGATGCTGCTGGGAAGAATGATTACTGGTAAAGAACAGAGGAAGCTATGAAACAATAATGTTCAATATAACATAAATATGGGTCAAAACTATGAAGCAATAAACTTAGAATTTGGAAG